>OY294044.1:46773824-46831824 GCA_958510825.1 Brachypterus glaber
AACATGGCTGCAACATCACATAGAACAGTGGTTATGTACCTGCCATGAATTTGTGCGGACTGGGATGTTTCTTCTATTGTAAATAATAAAAAAATAAAAATGTAACCCCCCCTTTGCCCCAATCGATTTTGCTCAAATACGAACTTTCCAAGTCCAAGATAATATAAAAATACATCTGCATACCAAATTTCAAGTCGCTAGCTCAAAGCGTTCTTAAGTTCGTGGATACACACAGACCGACCGACATTCAGACAGACATCATTTTTTTGTTGCTAATTTAAACAAAAAAAAAATGATTTTTCTTTTATGAGAAAGTAAAAAAATATTTTTTAGTAATTATAAATTAAATTTATTATAAAAATTTAAACATTATGAAAAATAATCATTTACTTCTTGAATATTTCTATCAATATGATCATGTTTTTTTAAAAAATTATTTAAAATTCCACTTATGGCTTCAGGGGTGTTCAGATGCAGGTGATGCGTCCCTTTTACTACATGATATTGAAAATCTTCACTTTTCTTTTTGAGTAAATCAATCATCTCAAAAATATCCTTCTCGTTATCATGATAAGGACTTTTTGTCGCTTTTATGTAACAAATTGGAAATGTAAAGTTTTTACAATATCTAATAAGCTCTTCTTGTGACCAGTTGATAACAAAACCTGATTTTAGTCTTGGATCTCGTGTTACATAGTATTTGTTCGGATGTATACCGGATGGGGCAATATTTCGTTTTAAAATTATTTCTGCATATTTTTCATCAATGGAGTTTCTACCAGAGACAGCCACTCTCTTTTTTAATTCTTCCAGTGTATAAGCTGGGGGTTCATTCTCACTCTGAACAAGTGTATCATACTTTAGATATTCTTCAATACCTGTCAAAGAAAAAAATGGATTAAAGCCATATCGCACTGACTGCAAGACCACCATAACTCAAAATTTATCGATTTTGAGATTTTTGCTCTATTATATTGTTCTAGATGCTATCTTTGATAATACAATACCAACATATCCGAGAGGCTGACCGCGAGGAAATCTTTTGTACAAGCCAAAGGAACTCAGGAGGAACTCTGAAGAACTCTGGAGGAACTCCGAAGGAACTCTGAGGAACTATTTGCAAAAAGGAACTTTTTTGTACAAATTTCAGACGCGGTCAGAAACAATTATTATTTATTACCCATGCGGATTAACGTTTTTATTTTCAAACTAGATGAGCCGTTGCAAACACCTTATCAAAATATCCTACCTTTGAGCGTCAATTTTTTTTGTGAAGGGGCGCCAATTTTTGTTTTGAAGGGGCGCCAAGTTTGGTAGAAACTGTCAGGGGGGCAAAGCTTTTCTTCCTGAAGGTAATTTTGGGGCGCCAAGTTTGGTAGAAACCGTCAGGGACAAAGCTTTTTTTTTTTCTTGAAGGTAATTTTGGGGCGCCAATTTTTGTTTTGAAGAGGCGCCAAGTTTGGTAGAAACCGTCAGGGACAAAGCTTTTTTTTGAGGGTGCCTTATTGGCAGTAGTGCTTGCATAGCAGTAATTTCTACGGCTTATTTTCCAAAAATTACCCCTTCCACCCCTTCCAGAGAGGAACTATTAAGGGACACAGGAGGAACTCCCAAGGAACTCTAGAGGAACACCGAGGAACTCCGGTGGAACTCTGAGGAACTCTTTGCAAAAAGGAACTCTTTTGTACAAATTTCAGAATGGCCTATAAAGAACAAAGTGTTACTATTGATTTTTTCCTGAAAATACTTTTCTTAATACAACATAACTCAAAATATATTTTTTTTTATTTTAACCCCCTATAACTTTTTTTATTTTTGGGGGGATTACTTTCAAAAACAATAGGGATTTTCCCCTCGTAGAACTTGATTTTTCCTTAAAACTTCAAGTATATCGGATTATTCGTTCTTAAGTTCACAAAAATCATGAAATCGGACAAATTGACGGACAGAAGGACATTTCAAAGAAAAGGTGCTTATTTTTTCATGAAACAAATTTATATCCAAGAATTTTTTGTCTAGGACGATTTCTGAAAATTCGAAACTACTGTATATTATTCTAGCGCAGGCGCTGTGAATAATATAATAATAATGCTTAAATATATCCTCGAAAAAAATCACAATTAATTTTAAAAAAAGTTTTGTGCAATTTTTGTACTAGTGTATAATGTAATAATTTCATTTTTCTAATTGACGTTTGCTGGACATTTTTCATGTAAAAACGAAGGAGAAATTAACATATCTTTATCTTAAAAAACTAGATGAAACGTTGCAAGCACCCTGTCAAAACATCGGGACTATTGGGAAAACTAATAACATGCTATAATAGCATTGCTATTAGAACAGGATAGAATAACATAATTACAATTTTACTACTACTCCTCACTGCACAAACTAACTTGTATAATATTTATATTAAACTTTAGATTTTCTTGTACACTTAATATATGTTTTTACTTGGATGCAAGTTGAACTTATTAATTACAATTTTTGATTGATTTTAAAAACAAATGAATGGAAGCTTAAAATTTGTACACTAGAGCCATCTAGTTTGCAAACTAGGTGTTTTGTTTGATTTTAAATTCTGTATCTTTAAAACATTATATTCTAGCAAAAAACTATATATAAAATTTTTTATAGGGCTTAAAAAGAGCTTTTATTTAAAATATAATTTTTTAAAATCGGGTTATAAATATGTGAGATATGCTTTAAACGCCAATATCTCGAAAACAATGCGTTTTATGAAAACGTTGTTTATAACATTTTTTGACCAATTTAAAATTATCTTTTATATAAGTGCTAAATTAACCAAATACAATAATTGCCTTAATTATAAACAAAAAACGCTAAAAATAGGAGTTTTACCCTATTTTTACCCCCTTACCCCCAATCGTTTACCCCCAAATCTAATCAGCTCTTCGTAATACGATAAGAAACAATATGCAAAAAACCGCAAGTCGATATCTCATGTAGAAATGGAGTTAGAGAGTTTACACCCAGACAGACAGACGGACGCAAATTTTTTTTTTACTGTGAAAAAAACGTGGTCAAAGATTTTGACTTTTCGGCGAAGATTTCAATACATCGGCACTCTTAGTAGCACTAAGTGCCGATGTAATATAATACTGTAAAAAAAGGTGCTAAACGTTTTTTTGCACTTACAGTCGGTTTCTGGAAACGTTTAATCCCTAATAAATTTGATGGACGTTTAGTAGCATCCGCGAAATGGTAGTGATAGTACAGTACACTCAGGTAAAAAGTCACCATAATTGTAAGTGAAATATATTAGGACAATTTTTTAATATGTGAAAGGGAACTATCAGAAAAGCTTAAATCTGGATTTTCGTATTGCTATGGTGGCTTCCGGTCGCCATATTGGAAAACGCGAATTCTGCATATCTCCGAAACTTCAGCGGAAAAGTTCCAAAGGCCAAAGTTGTAGATAATTAAATCGTCTTTTATTTTCAAATACACTTTTTTTGTGCGGGCAATATTTTTGAGGCTAAATAAAAAAAACAAAATGGCGGACCTCTCAAATTACATTTTTCGATCGGAAGGTCATTTAAACTTGAAATTCGGTATTTAGGGGTAAAATGAAAAACAAAAATCGACAAAACCAAAAAACAAGACCTGTAAACCTGACATATTTTCGAAGAAGAGGTCATGGAAACTTGAAATTTGTTTGTAGGGGTACAAAGAATCAAGTGCCTACCTACATAGCAAATTTCAAGTTTCTACGACCTCCCGTTCAAAAGATTTGACATTGAGAGGTCAGTCATCTTGTTTTTTGGTTTTGTTGATTTTTGTTTTACATTGTACCCCTACATACCAAATTTCAAGTTTCTATGACCTCCTGTTCGAAAAATGTAATTTTGACAGGTCCACCATTTTGGTTTTTGATTTTGGTTTGTCCTTGTAATCCCATATACCGAATTTTAAATTTCTACATACCGAATTTTAAATTTCTACAACCTTTTGTTTAAAAAATGCCATTTTGAAATTTTGGGCAAAGATTTATAACTCTTAAAATAATCTTAAATATAAAAAGTCAGCTCCGACGTTCACCTCTTATAAGAGGTGAACGTCGGCGCTGACTTCTCGGAGCTATAACTTTGGACTGCTTTATCGCACCATCTCAAATTACACGTACTTTATTTTTTTACGACGGGTTTCCTGTACGTAACTTCTTCCGGAAACGAGATTTTATTTATTTGGTATATGGGGGTTTTTGAGGTAGCTAAAACTGAATCTGATAATAAATTCTAAATTTAACCCCTAATGGGCGGGGGGTAATTTTCCCGAAAATTGGTTTATTAGGGTTAACTCTTGAAAATTTTCAAGGTTGAAAAAAAGTGAATCTGATAATAAAAAATACACTGCCCAGAAAAAAATGGGAATGCTTTTTTCTGGGCAGTGTATTTTAATATTCGTTCAGCATTTTTAAATTATTTGATATTAAACTTTACAATTTGTGTCTAGCTGCATGTACATGCAACTACTACTACTACTACTACTACTACTACTACTACTCACATTCTTTTTCACCAAAAATTTATAAAATTTACATTCCCCCATGATCTTTAGCCTTTTCAGTGTTTTACAGATATGGATTTATAGTTTTGGATATGGATGACATTTTTCCTTGCAAATATGATTTTGTTTTATTTACCTTTTGCCATTTTCCTTTGATTATGTAATTTACTCTGAGGTTTTAGGGCATCGATTAAAATTAAATAATCAATTTCTTCTGGATATAACATAGAATATATATAACATGAAACAGCTCCTAATGAATGTCCCATTAACCTTACAGATGACCAGTTGAAATATTTTATAATTCGTCTCATTAAAAAAGGATAATTCATGTTATCATAATGAAAGCCAACAGGTAATTTTGATGATAGACCATGGCCTGGTAAGTCAATTGCTAATATTCCCTGGTTTAGGTTCAATAAGGGTACAAGACGATCAAACGTTGAACTGTTGTCCTATTTTTAAAAATATCAAATTAAAATCTAATTAACAGATTAAATAAAAACTTACTTGCCAACCATGTAATGCTAAAATAGGCTTTCTGTCAGATGGTTCCCACCATTTAGCACTTAAATGGCCCCAAGGAACTGGGATATTGATTTCTTCATAATTTCTTGTATTTGTAGAATATTTTCTCACTTGTTTTATAGCATTTCTAAACATTTCGAATTAGTTTTAAAATTACTTGAATTACAGAAACTAGTTTTGTGCTGCTTTAAAATTATTAAATGATTAAAAAAATAAATATTTTCTAAAAAACTTGACAATTTGTCAAATTGAATTTGAGTCTTTTGAACTACTTTTGATTTATTTGAACTAATAAATGTCTGCATAGTAGTTCAAATGTACAGCGCGGTCCAGTTGTCAAATTTTTTTGTTTTGCTCAATTTTTGGAAAACTTTATATATCCAGCTGAAATTTTAATATTTTAAATATGTTGTCACAAATGGTTAAGGAGCATCAAACAAAACAAGTCTTGAAAAAAGAAATACAAGGTAAAGTTTTTATTTATTTATTTTTTCAATCAATAAACGAACTAATTTACAGAAAGCAAAAGAAAAGAAGCCTGTCAAGCTGCTAGTGATTTAACACAATCTTTAGTGGATCACTTAAATGTTGGTGTGGCACAAGCATATCTAAATCAAAAAAAATTGGATGCCGAAGCTAAACAATTACATGCAAGTGCAACAAATTTTTCAAAACAGACTCAGCAGTGGGTAAATCTTGTTGAAAACTTTAGCAGTGCCTTAAAAGAAATAGGAGACATTGAAAATTGGGCTAAAACTATAGAAGGAGATGTTCGTACAATTACTACAGCTCTTGAGATTGTTTATAAAAACTCACAAGATTCATCACAAAGTAGCTTAAATTAATATTAATTATTAAAACCTGTTTATCTATTATTTAAAAGGTTGCTTAAAATTATAATTTTACTTCATAGGTTTTTGAATAAAAGTTTTTAAAATATGCAAAACTTTACCTACATCCTTTTTGGTTAAATTAGAGTCTGGTGAATTTAAAAGTATTCTGCTATTTGGTCTGTTTCATCAAGCAAGATAGTAAATTAAAAACCGCACAGTAAATATTTTTACAACGGTTTGAATATTATTTGTTTGTGTATAGAACATAGTTATGTTGTATAAAATAAACTATGCAGTATATTTGCACTTCCAATATTCGAATCTGTTTTGAAAATATTCACTGTGCGATTTTTATTTACTATCTTGCTTGATGAAACAGACCATATTATAGCTTAATAGTAATATAAAATCGAATTATTACCATGAAACTAAAAAATAAGTGTTCGATTTCATATGGATTCGGTCATTGGTTCAACCAATTTGGTTGCCTTCATATGGAATCACCCATCTGTACTTTCGAACTACTTTTCATTTAATCAATTGATTATTTTTCATACTTCCCACTTTATCAAATGAATAATTCTTCTCTTCAGATTCAATAAAAAATTGAATAGAATGATTCTTTTACCATCCTAAAAGATGAACTAATCCAAAAAACTGCAAAAAAATTATCCAAATTTTTTTGCCCAAAAAGAACGGAACTTTCTAAAATTGCTGACTAGGCAACCAGCACTTCACAACATAAAATAAACATGGTTCGCGGTAGTGCCACGTTATTTACATTTTTCTCGATATGTTTTGTTTTTTTGTGTGAATTACAGACAAATATTGCCCAACAGGGTACAGTACCTTGGTATGAAAATTTGCCAGCCGTGGCAATGGATTACAAAGTCCATATTGACCCGGGAAAGGAAGATTGTTACTTTCAATATGTTAATCCTGGTGCTACTTTCTTCGTGAGCTTTCAGGTAATATAACTAATAATTTATAAATACTTTTGTATTCTCAAGAAGTATAAAGATATAGTTACAGAATTATGTGCCTTTCAGTGATCTTAAACATACTCTTATCTCAGCAAACAAGATGGACAAGTCCGAGACCAAAGCCCGCTTTTTGGGTTCAACCTTTAAATATGTATGTGGCCCCTTTATAAAAAACCAGGAACAGCCTACATATACATTTTATCGAAGAGCACTTAATTTTTAAATACAATGGACTGTGGTCCCCCTATTGCAAACAAAACCAGCTGTTTTGAATGAGTGAGAATACTTTCTCATAAAAAAATGTTCTAATATTTGAGGGGGGGGGGGATTTTTTAAAACTTGTAGTTGGTTTTAAAATATTTCTTCTATTGTGAATACTAAAAAAGTTATGTCTAGAAACCATTTTTTACATTTTGGGGAGAGGAGGAGGGGCTGGAAAAAATTATTATTACACATTTGGTGCAATTTTATTTGACTTTTTATGTAGTTTTAAAATTTTTCTCTTATTATGAATAATAAAAAAGTTATGTCTAATAACAGTTTATTACATTTTGCTGGAATGAGGGGGGGGGCAGTACTGGATGTTATCAAAAATGACAATAACTTTTTTGTGTAATTTTATTTTACCTTTCATTTGTTTTTTTTATTTTTCTTCTTTTGTAAATAATAAAAAATGTGACTATAACAAAAATTTAACCACCCTTTCGCCCCCTTTCCACCCAACTGATTTAGCTGCAAATGAACTTGTATATGATTATATATAAAATACATCTGCATACCAAATTTCAAGTCGCTCAAAGCATTCTTAAGTTATCTTGGAGACAGACTGACAGACAGACATATTTTTTTTTCTGCTTATTTTGATTTTTCTCGACGTTTCAGGTAAAAATAACATGATTTAATAAAAAATGATTTTTTTTTTCTATCACAATACTTTTCCTATTGAAAATAACGGGTCTGGGCGGGTATAAATGGTGCACAAACCCGTCATTTTCAACAGGGTTCTTTTATGAGAATTTAAAAACTTTTTTTTTATTATGTTAACTAAGTGAAGAAGTGAATCACAGCTGTGACTACTTGTAATTACTATTTATGTCCAGACAAGGGCTGAGGGGTCCAGAATAAACTGGTAGCTTTAATCAGAAAAAAATAAACGGGGTTAAAACCAGAAAAAAACTGGAAAACCCAAAACACTGTTTCAGTCAATTACTGATTTTTTTCAGCCCAGGAGTTAACCACTTAAAGACACCTTTATCTGTCTATAATTCAGGGGCTGAATTTTAAACATGAGCCTTAATTATATTTGACATAGGTGAAATTTTCCATCCCAAAGACCTAAATATTATTGTACTAAGCACATCTATACACGGTGTCCCACGGTAGACAAATCAGTCAAACATTGGCGTTATTAACAAAGATATCAACATGAAACTTTTACCAGTCAATATGGACCTAATTATCTTCAATTGACCCAAAACAAAAGTTTTCTACTCTTTTTTGGTTTTGAGCTGGAGCTCCACACATGCACTTTTAAAAGCATAACAATACTTTCAAATGCCAAAATTAAAAAAAGTAACAGTTTTTCTTTATCATATAATAGTTTTTTTCACTAAAAACAATAATTTTCGATTTAAATTCTTAATTTTATAAAACCTTAAAAAAAGGCAATTGCATAATGGAATGACCCCGCTATGGCAAAAGAGTAGGATGCCTTGAAATTAAATTTTTTAAATAAGTCGTATATGATAACAATAAATGTCAAATTTGATTTTACATTATAATCAAAAAATTAACAAAGCAAGATTTTTATAAAACCAAGTTTTGAATGCCAAAATGATAACTTTAGAAGTAAAGAAAGAAATTATTTTAACTTATGGAGAATGTGCTCGAAATTTAAGAGAAACAATGAGAAGAATAGTAGAAAAGTTCCCCGATGATAGTATTAGTTACTTTAGCGTAAGAAGAATTGTTAATTTATTTTTGGATACTGGAGGAGTGAGGGACATAAAAAAAGTTTGCGAAAGTCCAGTAACCAAAGATCCTGAAACTATAACTATAATTGAAGAAGCAGTTATCAATGATCCCCACACGTCTACAAGCATAATCGCAAGGGAACATCATTTATCACGCACATCAGTTAGTAGGGTTATTAAAAATTCTAAATTACATCCGTATAAATTATGTCTTAATCAAGAGTTACATGGGAGGGATTTTGAAAATAGGGTTCGATTTTGTGATGGACTTTTGGAATTAACAGGGGATGACGAGGACTTTTCTACCAAAATTTTGTTTAGTGACGAATCTACATTTAAAAGCAATGGGGAGTTGTCAACAGGCATAACATGCATTAAATTTTTTGCGTGATGAATTACCGGAACTTTTAGAAGACGTACCACTAAATTTGCGAAATGACATAATTTTTATGCAGGATGGGGCTCCTGCTCATTTTTTTCATGAGGTGAGGACTTTTTTGGATGAGACTTATAATACATGGATAGGTCGTGGTGGTCAAATTGCCTGGCCAGCAAGATCACCCGATTTAACCCCGTGTGATTTTTTTTTGTGGGGATTTGTAAAGGACAGGGTTTACCGACAAGCTCCCACCACTCCTGAAAATATGCGTCAAAGAATCGTTGAAGCATTTAACGAAATAACACCGGTAATGCTTCAACGAGTCAGACATAATTTTGAAAGTAGGCTTTTTATGTGTATTCAGGAGGATGGGAGAACTTTTGAACATTTACGAAACGACTATGACTAACTACTTTACAAAAAGACAGATAGATACGTAGACAGACTCAGACATCTAAACAAAATTAAATTGCTTTATCGTGTTAAAAATGGGGGCTTCTTATGTAGACGATGTGGGGAAGAGGATCAATGCAGATACATATTAACTTGCTGCTTGATTTGAATCCATTTGAATCGTGGAAGACTCGCAAAGAATTAGAATTATTTGCTAATAATAGATTTTGTGAAATGGCATTTATATTCCCATGATTCTCTGAAGTTAGATGCGTAATTTTGACCTTTTTTCATCAGAACTGGAGTGATTTGGGAAAACCTAAGGACTAACATGGATTTATTTGAAATATTGTACAAAACAATTCTAATAACACTGAAAATATTCTAGAAAGGCGTAATATTTTGTAGATGTATGGAATTTGACACAATGATGAGTTAATTAATTCAAATATCATAAATACGTCTTGCGTTTCGCATATTAATAAATAATATTAATAATAACAATCAATTTGATATTTTAACTTATGAGAATTATTCTTAGTATCATTTAACTTTTAATTCCAACCAAAATGTACGTAATTAATTACATAACAATAAATTAATTGACTAAATTGCCCATAATATGACAGTTTTTTTCCTTTGTTCTTCTGTATTTGGTCTAATTTTGGTCTGGTTTGGTTCAAAAAAAAAACAAAACAAACGACTAAGAACAAAAGCACAAAGTAGGACTAGATGAAGTGACCCTAATATGCAATATGCGGACAGAGCCAGCCCGGGCCCCGGTTTAACTTTTTACTCGGGCCCCCATTTTTTCAAAACATAATTGTCACATGCAGGCCTGCAGCTAAGGCACTGAGGGCCGAAGCGGCGCCCCCATTCATTAACTAAGCGCCGCAGTCGAAAATTTTTCCAAATTATGTTAATTTCTGACTGTTTTATTTTCATAGTTCAGCAAGCTTAAGTATGTAAAAAATAATAAAGTCTTAGCGCCGCAGGCGAAATTTTTTTCAATTTTGATAGCTCTGGCGCCGCAGGCAATTTTTACAAATTTTAAGCTTTTGCAAGCTTGAACTAAAAAAAAATACGTAGGTAAATTAGCCCTAGCGCCGCGGGCGAATTTTTTTACAAATTTTAAAACACTAGTAACAGTGCACTATTATTTTTTACAAAAATCCAAAAAGGCTTAAGAGCTGCCGCGGCGAAATTTTTTCTATTGCCCATTTGGAACGAGATCTACTTATTTGCTCATTTTGACGCCTTATCGATCTGGGGGAGTATAAATAAATAAACTGTTTATTAAAAACTTCTGTCGCCGGGCCCCCTTCGAGCCCGGGCCCCGGGTAATCTGTACCCCCTGCACCCCCCTGAATCCGGCCCTGCTAATATGAACCAGCTGCAACTTCATGCAACTGCGAGGGAAGGGGGTTCTTTACAAGCTAATTAATTATGTTTTTTAAAATCTCATAATTATAAAACATGTTTTATCATAAGTTGTCCAATAGGTTTTATAATAACTTGCTTTACCAATACTTTCATTATGATATAGACTTGACTTTGTAAAAAAAACTACTAAGATTAATCTAAGATTAATCCAATCATACCAATTAAAAAATTTGATTGAGCGCAAAAAATCAAAATTTATTAGTAATTAAGTAATACACTCTGTAGTATAAAATACCCTAGTCCACAAGGTCCTTACTAAGTCTAAGTAAAAATCTAATTTATAACATTAGATTTGACATTTATTTTGCAAATTTGCAAACATTTATTTTCATGGCATCCTCTCTTTTACATTAGCGGGGTCATTCCATAATGCACTTACCATTTTTTACCGTTTTCTAAAATTAAAAATTTAAATAGAAAACTATTGTTTTTAGTAAAAAAAACTATCATATGATAAAGAAATGATATTATTTTTTTAAATTTTGGCGTCAAAAAACGTTATTATGCTAAAAAAATTTTCTGTTTGTTGCTCTAGCCTAAAAACAGAAAAAAGTACAACACTTTTTTCTGGCGTAAATTGAAAGTAACTAGGTCTATATTGACTGGTAAAAAATATATTTTAATAGCTTTGATAATAACGCCACAATTTGACTGATTTGTCTACCGTGGGACACCGTGTATATATATTCTATAGTAATAATAAATATTTCTTATCTACCAGTTTACAAGTTACCTTGCTATACATCTGGCTATGATCAAAGGTGCTTCTTGAAAAGCTTAATTTGTTTTTAATATAATCTAATCTATATGATATTATTATACTCCTTGTTAGACTTTAAATTTTTATACCTTCATTAAAAGAGTAATTCATACCAAATTAAATAAACAATCCATTTAAAAACAACTTAAAATTTAGAAATATCCCCGTACAGTTAAGTTAACAGAGAACTTCAACAGAAAAAAGCTATTTGCAACTGTAAGGAGTATACTATAGAATGTGAAGCATTATATATCTTCAGGGCTTATTATTTTGTATTTTGAAGTATTTTATTTTTTATAATTTATAAAGATGCATATGACTAATATGAGAAAAATCTTGATATATGCACTTACTTATAAGTAATGAGTTTTCGAAAAAACGCCAAGACAGGTCAATTTTTATTTTAATGGGGACATGTAACCAATAATTGACGTAACTACCCCCACCACTCAGGAACTACCAGTTCGAAAATCTTAAATGGGAATGTGGGTCATGTAATACATTATTGAAAAGGTTTTTAATTCTGGTTATAACAAAGGTTTATTTTTAACTGACTTCCAAAAAGGAGGAGGTTATCAATTCGACGTGTGACTTTGTTTTTTTTTATGTTTGTTCCCGCACAACTTTGGAACGAATGAACGGAATTTAATGAAACTTTTTGCAACTTAAAGAGGGCATTCATGAGGTGGTCGCGACTTAATTTGGTTCTACTACCAGCCAAATTTTTAGAGAAATATCGGATAACTCGGATAAGCCGGATAACTTGATGAAGGGGTCACTTAAATAATACGGCACACTGAAAATCTTTTAAATGTCGCTAAACTTGATTCTCTGGACCTGTAATATTAAAATATCAAGAGAAAATGATAAATGTTGTGATTTTACCAAAAGGCGTTGTTTGATTATTACTTAACGCTTAAAGTTTAACAAGATTTTCTTTGGTATTTGGTTTAAAATAAGCTTGGTTGGACTCTTGGGCGCTTAAATAAAAATATTACTTTTTATTATTATTTTATTTTTTAGAAATTTATCTTTGAGATAATGACGTCACAACGCACTAACAGTGCGTTGTGACTAGAGGTGTGCGCCGACCAGTGTTTGATCGGCGGCGGCGTTTTGCTAAATTTTGGTCGGCGGGCGGCGCTTTCATCGGCGGCGCGTCATTCATCGGCGGCGGCGTGACCGGCGCGCCGAGTAATTTTCAAAATACAAAAATATGCAATTCACTATTATTTACATACAAAACAAAACAATTATAAAACTTAGTATTTTAAAAAGAAATCTTTCATGCCATCATTTTCAACTTCTTTAAAAGGGACTAGATCTTTACAAAACCAAAGGGTTACGTATCTAGCCATGACCCATTTTTTCATGGTAGTATTCTCATTACTATTTCTCTTAGCTTGAGGAGTAAAAAACTGGGTTAATTTCCTTTTTTTTGCTATATGCATGTCATTCTTAATTTTATGGACTTCTTCCAAATGCTTTATTAAGTTGCCAGTACTAACCTTTTTTGAAAATTTTTTGATAATTAAAATATTAAATGGATTTTTAGTCATTTTTAAATCTTCAAGGCATTGATTACAATACACTTTTTCTGGGTCTATGTTTTTTTTAATGCCTTCTTGTGTATACGTATATAACGCACCAAAATAATTCCACGCATTTATCTTTGCTGGAACATTTTGTGTGACAGATTCCCCTTTTCGCGCAATGTGGTAGTTTTGGGAATTATCCATTTTCTATTAAAAAAATATATAAATAATATTTTATCCACGGCCGTGATTAATAGGTCTATTAATCACGGGTCTGTAAAAATAAACCGTTTAAATTTTAAAACGGACATTGATAAAGTATAGTATTCTACTCGCGTATAATAATAATTCACCCTCATTGATAATGTTACGCCGCGTTACATGGAGGGTGGGGGTCAAAAACAGTGGCGTAACTACAGGGGGTGCGGTGCGGGGGGCAGCCTCTAGGCGGCCCTACGCAGTCGAATAAAAACAACACCACATGCCGGTGGTACATTTTTTTCTGAGGGGCCCCGTCTGAAATTCTGTGGAGGGGGAGGGGCAATTTGTAGTTACGCCACTGGTCAAAGATGACCAAATTTTGGGTTACGTAATACTTGAACGTTCCCATATAGGTAAAAAAAATATATTTTTTTTTTACTTTTCTTTTTGCGAAAAACAAAAATTAAAAAAAAAACTAAAAAAAATAATTTTCAGGAAAAAAATATTTAAAAATACATTTTTTTGAAGATCTTTTTTGAAGAACAAAAAAAAATTACAAAAAAAAAATTACAAAAAAAAAGAAAATAAAAAAAAAACTAGAAAGATATTCAATTTTTTTGTTTATCTTTGTACGAAAAACGAAAAAAAAAATAAAAATGATATTTGTATTTTTTAAGTTTAACCCCCCTCAACTTTTTTGTTTTTGTGGGGATTAAGATTACTTTTAAAATTGGAGAATTGACACTTATAACAAAAGTAATTTTTTCTGAGAAACTTTCATTAATCGGAATTTTCTTTCAGCTTTTTTCGATCTTTTTAAAAGTTTAACCGTATAACTTTCCCCTCATGGAACTTGATTTTTCCTGAAAACTTCAAGTCGATCGGATTATTCGTTCTTGAGATATCGTGTGACACGATTCGTGTCTACAAAAATCGTGACATCGAACGGACAGACAGATAGACGGACGGACATTTTCAAAGTTTCTTATTTTTTCATGAAACATATTTGTATGATACAAATTTTATAAAATAATTATTTGTCTAGAACGTTTTTTGGCGATTTTGGAAAATTCGAAACTACCGTATTATAGCGCAAGCACTGTGAATAGTATACACCAAATATAGATGCAAGTCGCTTGCATAACAACTTTACACGATATTTCAAGAACGCTTTGACATAGAGACTTGAAATTTTAGACAAATATTTTCTACCACTTTGTTCTGCAAGGGACTTGCATCTATATTTGGTGTATATAATGTTTTGATGTTATTTTGTACAGTTACTAATAAATCTATAAAAAAACTTTTATTGTAATATTATAATATAGTATCTAATCTATTAAAAAAATATTAGTTACGTTTGGTTGAATTTCTTCCACCCTAATGCCAGGGTTCGTTGTTTTTGTTTTTTTTTGCATGCATAAGTAGTTCACATAAAAGCTGACTCCCTGACTGTTTATAAACGGTATCTAAGGATTATTGTTAGAAACCTGCATAATTCAGTTTTGTTGTTTATTTATATATGTTAAATATTTACTTACTTTTGTTGATTACCTATTTTAGCTCGAATTAAACTAGTTTAATTAGAACGAAAACAAACACACGCACTCGCTACTCACATCAGGTTGGACTAATCGTTTCAAGGTTATGCAAGGGCCGTTTGATTCTCTGAGCTTAGTTCTATCTCTTTCTAACTCTTTAATTAGAAAGAGAGAGAACTATACTCGGAGGGCCGGTGCCTCAACTTAAACAGCCAATGACTTGCGCATCGCTTAGCGCACGTTGTCTAGAATAGGCTGGCAAAAAATGTCTTGAATAAAAACTTTTGATTAATATTATTAATAGCTAACTTTGAATTTTGTTGCTTCATTTTAAGGTCGACGCGCCGCCGTCTGACCCTATATTAGGCGGCGGCGGCGTGATCAGTCACGCCGACCAAGTTTGATCGGCGGCGGCGGCGTCCCAAATTCAGTCGGCGGCGGCGGCGCGGCGCGGCGGCGCACACCTCTAGTTGTGACGTCAGCAGCTTGACGAGATGGAAGGACAACTATAATTTAGCTTAGATGACGTTACAAATCTACAAGTTCTGTGTCTCTAAAAAGTAAAAAATTAAAACTTTTCGCAAAAAAAAATGAACCGACTTCTATGTCTCTAAAAAGTAAAAAATACTTAATTAGGTTCAGTAGTTCTCGAGAAATTGTATGTTTTTTTTAAAAATTTAAATACAAAGATATAATCACAGACCACCAATTAAATGCACTGAGCTGTATACAGCTTGTATAGTGTTTTAAGTTAACAAGTCACATACAGGGCCGGACAGAGCCAGCCCGGGCCCCGGGGAAACTTTTTATTCGGGCCCAATTTTTCCAAAAAAAGTAGTCACGCGCAGGCCCCTAACTATAGCTATACAAGTGCTTTAGAAGGCACTTGTACAGTGGGGGGCTGAAGTGGCGCCCCCATTTATTAACTAAGTTAGCGCCGTGTGCGAAGTTTTTTTCGAATTATGTTAATATCTGACTCTTTTTAATATTTTATTTTAAACTTAACCTTGGTTTTACAATTTAAAAAAATAAATAAAAAAGCCTTAGCGCCGCGGGCGAAAATTTTTACAACTTTGATAGTCCATTTTAATTTTAACACGTGTTAACAGTGTTTTAAATTTCATAAAAATGAAAGCTCCAGCGCCACAGGCAATTTTTTTTACAAATGTTGGCGCCGTAGGCAATATTTTTTTTTAATTTTACGCCCAAGTTTTACAAGCTCAAATTAAATAAAGTGTAAAAAAGCCCTAGCGCTACAAATTTGATACCTAGTCTATTCTAATTTTATAACAGTGTACTATTCTAAAATTAGAATAGACTAGGTATCAAATCTGTAACACTGCAGTATTACAATTTTAAGTTTCATATTAATGCAAGTGCAATACAATATAAAGTTTTACAAAAATACAAGAAGGCTTAAACGCCGTCGGCGAAAATTTTGACAATGTTTACGTTTAAGTTTTACAATCTTAAATTAAAGAAATAAAAAAAATAGCGCCGCAGGCGAAAATGTTTACGAATTTGACGGAAAAGTATCTGCATATTTGCTCGTTTTGATGCCTTTATCATTCTGGGGGAGTATAAATAAATATACTGTTTATTTTAAACTTAACGAAACTTCCGACGCCGGCCCCGAGGAATCGTCCCCCCCTACCCCCCCCCCCCAGAATCCGGCCCTGGTCACATAGTGTGCGATCATATTATGATTTTGTGTGCCGTTATGCACAGTATTACTAGTAATAGCAAAAAAACTTGTTAAACCTTTAAATATTTTAGAGTTTAAAAAGTTTCAAATATATTTTATTGAAAAAACAACAAGCTGTGAAGATATTTAATGCTACACATTCCATTATACATTATACTATTTACAGTGGATGGTATATTTAATTTTCCCAAATAACGCAAGTTAAAACTATTTAAATCGCAAATTAAAATATTGCCGCCCTGTAGGCGGCCTGCAGTAGGCCTAGGTTAATTAAAACAAAAATCAAATCAATTAAAAATAATAATTAAAATGTCATAATTACAAATAATATTTTTCCTCTTAAAATCCAAATTTAAGTAACTCAAATTAACAAATTATCCAAAAAATGGTATGGCCTCCGTAAAAGAGCATAGCAGGGCCGTAACCAGAAAAAATCTAGGGGCCCCCAGAGTGGCACCTTAAATAACATTGGCGGCCCCTAAAATTACCGTCAAGAAAAAAAACTTTGTCCCTAACGGTTTTAACCAAATCTTGGCGCCCCTGCAAAAAAAATTGGCGCCTCAAAAATTACCTTCAAGAAAAAAGCTTTATCCCCGACCGTTTTACCAAACTTGGCACCTCTGCAAAAAAAATTGGTGCCCCATTACCTTCAAGAAGAAAAGCTTTGTCCCTGACGGTTTCTACAAAACTTGGCACCCTTCAAAAAAAAAATTGGCGCTCAAAAAATTACCTTTAAGAACAAAAGCTTTGTCCTTCACGGTTTGGACTTTTTCTACCAAACTTGGGACGCCCCTGCAAAAAAAGTAAAAAAAAAAATTGCGCCCAAGTGTAGGTGACTTAAGAAATACCAGGGGGCTCAGCAAAAACGCCAGGGGGCTCAAACCAAGGCCAGGGGGGCTTACAAGAAGACCAGAAAACTTAAAGACATTCTACCAAATTTAATGTGTAGATTCCCTATAGGTACTGTTATAATTTCTATAGGTTGTTATCAAAATTAATGCCGAGCCCCTAGCACAAGCTTAAGCTTATTTGGACTTTTTTTAAATTTTTTCCCGTAGACTGACCCAGGGGTGGATCTAGAATCGAGCTATGGGAGGGGTAAACGGAATAATGATTTTGAGTTGGTTTTTGAAATTCTTGTACTTGAAGTTTTGAAGTTTTTTTCGAATTATGTTAATATCTGACTCTTTTTAATATTTTATTTTAAACTTAACCTTGGTTTTACAATTTAAAAAAATAAATAAAAAAGCCTTAGCGCCGCGGGCGAAAATTTTTACAACTTTGATAGTCCATTTTAATTTTAACACGTGTTAACAGTGTTTTAAATTTCATAAAAATGAAAGCTCCAGCGCCACAGGCAATTTTTTTTACAAATGTTGGCGCCGTAGGCAATATTTTTTTTTAATTTTACGCCCAAGTTTTACAAGCTCAAATTAAATAAAGTGTAAAAAAGCCCTAGCGCTACAAATTTGATACCTAGTCTATTCTAATTTTATAACAGTGTACTATTCTAAAATTAGAATAGACTAGGTATCAAATCTGTAACACTGCAGTATTACAATTTTAAGTTTCATATTAATGCAAGTGCAATACAATATAAAGTTTTACAAAAATACAAGAAGGCTTAAACGCCGTCGGCGAAAATTTTGACAATGTTTACGTTTAAGTTTTACAATCTTAAATTAAAGAAATAAAAAAAATAGCGCCGCAGGCGAAAATGTTTACGAATTTGACGGAAAAGTATCTGCATATTTGCTCGTTTTGATGCCTTTATCATTCTGGGGGAGTATAAATAAATATACTGTTTATTTTAAACTTAACGAAACTTCCGACGCCGGCCCCGAGGAATCGTCCCCCCCTACCCCCCCCCCCAGAATCCGGCCCTGGTCACATAGTGTGCGATCATATTATGATTTTGTGTGCCGTTATGCACAGTATTACTAGTAATAGCAAAAAAACTTGTTAAACCTTTAAATATTTTAGAGTTTAAAAAGTTTCAAATATATTTTATTGAAAAAACAACAAGCTGTGAAGATATTTAATGCTACACATTCCATTATACATTATACTATTTACAGTGGATGGTATATTTAATTTTCCCAAATAACGCAAGTTAAAACTATTTAAATCGCAAATTAAAATATTGCCGCCCTGTAGGCGGCCTGCAGTAGGCCTAGGTTAATTAAAACAAAAATCAAATCAATTAAAAATAATAATTAAAATGTCATAATTACAAATAATATTTTTCCTCTTAAAATCCAAATTTAAGTAACTCAAATTAACAAATTATCCAAAAAATGGTATGGCCTCCGTAAAAGAGCATAGCAGGGCCGTAACCAGAAAAAATCTAGGGGCCCCCAGAGTGGCACCTTAAATAACATTGGCGGCCCCTAAAATTACCGTCAAGAAAAAAAACTTTGTCCCTAACGGTTTTAACCAAATCTTGGCGCCCCTGCAAAAAAAATTGGCGCCTCAAAAATTACCTTCAAGAAAAAAGCTTTATCCCCGACCGTTTTACCAAACTTGGCACCTCTGCAAAAAAAATTGGTGCCCCATTACCTTCAAGAAGAAAAGCTTTGTCCCTGACGGTTTCTACAAAACTTGGCACCCTTCAAAAAAAAAATTGGCGCTCAAAAAATTACCTTTAAGAACAAAAGCTTTGTCCTTCACGGTTTGGACTTTTTCTACCAAACTTGGGACGCCCCTGCAAAAAAAGTAAAAAAAAAAATTGCGCCCAAGTGTAGGTGACTTAAGAAATACCAGGGGGCTCAGCAAAAACGCCAGGGGGCTCAAACCAAGGCCAGGGGGGCTTACAAGAAGACCAGAAAACTTAAAGACATTCTACCAAATTTAATGTGTAGATTCCCTATAGGTACTGTTATAATTTCTATAGGTTGTTATCAAAATTAATGCCGAGCCCCTAGCACAAGCTTAAGCTTATTTGGACTTTTTTTAAATTTTTTCCCGTAGACTGACCCAGGGGTGGATCTAGAATCGAGCTATGGGAGGGGTAAACGGAATAATGATTTTGAGTTGGTTTTTGAAATTCTTGTACTTCACACTACTTCGTCCCTTAAAATTATGGCCATGAGGGTAATTACTCTCATTACCCCCGTAAATTCGCTAATGGACTGACATTTTTTTTTCACGGATATCATCTTTTTTGCCGAAAAACGTTTAAAACAAATAATTTCATTTATTCAATACATACAGATAATAAGACAATTACCAGCTTTATTTTAAATAGATAAACTCAATAATAACCCCCGCGTGGCTTTAGTTTATTGAGTGGATAATTATTTATTTTACCCACTCAACTGTCACTTGTCAAATTATTTTCTTGTAAATGTCATTAAAATTTTTAATAAAAATATGAATTCCTAAGCCATTTATTGGATAAAACCTTGAATGGCACTCATGGGTAAACCGATATTGCCCTCTCGAAAATTAACCTGCTTGGCTGACGACCCGCAGGTTAATTTTCTCATGGGCAATATCTTACTTTACCCACTAGTACCATAAATAACTATTTTTTTTTTCAAATCAAAACAAACAAAAGTTATTTGAGTTTTTTTTTAGGTTGTCCGTGGTGGTGATGGAATGGCCGGTTTCGCGGTGCGTCATCCTTCAGGGCAAATCGTTCATCCCTACCAATGGAAACCGAACAGCGAGTACCAGGACCAGAGTTCGACGGGTGGATACTACTCCGTTTGCATAGACAACCAATTCTCGAGGTTTGCCGGCAAACTGGTTAACATCTACCTAACTGTCGTAAGATACGATATGTGGGAACAATACACCAAAGAAGTTGATGAATTGAATATGAATATGGAAAATTTCACGGTAAGAGAACCTTACTGAAATAGGCGAGTAAAAACATGCAAATTCCATAAATTGCGAAAATTTTAGTTGATTCTACTCGTTTTACTTATATTTGTCGGTCTTCTGCATTAAGAAAAGCCTGCCAGGGCTCCCACCAGTAGAAACATTTAGAGCAACCAAGCGAAAATATGTACCTGGAAAACCTATATCTTGGGTTTTTTATTAAAAAGTTAGGAAATGTATAGTTTTTTTTTTAATTTCGTATACCCTCAAAAGAAATACCATACTCGTTGTAAGACTATATATTATATTCTTTTTTGTCAAGGTTGATCAGAGGAAGAGCTGATCAAGTTTTCAGTAGTGTGCAGAATTTCAATGTACTTACATTGAATGCTTGTTTTAGGGGTTTGCCAACATTAATAATAAACATAAATAATCAAGTTTAGAGTATTTGGGCATACTGGGTGTCCCAACTCTATTTACCCAGCGATTTTCTCGAAAACTAAAAGAGATAATCAAGTTCTGCAAAAACCACCTTAAATGGGACAACAATATCTATAAAAATTAGTCGAAAATGAAATCCACCCCTTAACCCCTCCCCCTCAATTTACCCCTAACTTTATTTTTTCAAATAGCACCGCTATATTTTTTTTGGTTGTATTGGATAGATTAGAATAGAATAGAATTTATTGGTGCTGGTGTGCAGAAATAGTGCACTTACACAAGTCAAAAATATAAATTAAAACATTACTATACATACAGGGTGATCCATAACTGGCATGCCAAAATTTAAGAGGTGATTCTAGATCCAAAAATATAAAAAAAGTTCCTATAAAGGTTGGTCCGGAAATGAGCCCTAAGGGATCTAGGGCCCTTTAAAATTGTAATAAAAATAAGGTTTTTAATTAATAACTTGGGTACCGTTTAAGCTAGAGCGGCGAGCTTTTGCATCTATACTAGTATTAATAAGGGCAATAAGTTTATGTTAATTTATTTTTTTAATTTATCCAGAGGCATGCCCAGACGGACAAAATATATGAGGCTTAAAACATTTTTGCCCCAAACTTTTCTATGTGTATGTTTTTTGGATTTGTTGTAAAAAATATAGATTTCTAGAGTAAAAATACATATAAAATATCATATAGTGTAACACTGTAGGAGCAACCGTTATCAAAACAAAATGCAATTAAGAGGAAGTAACATTTTGTGCCACCAAAAACGTTACTTTTTAAAAGGCTATTACTCCTTTAATATGAAATTTAGGTGTTTTGGTGTATAATACTTTTTTGCTCAGTTTTAAATGAAGAATCACCCTGTAGCATTAAAATTTTATTGGTGCTTTTTTTTGTTCCCCATTCAATACGTCATCTTCGAAGGGCCGTAGCTCCCTTAGGGCTCATTTCCGGACCAACCTTTATAGAAACTTTTTTTCATATTTTTGGATGTAGAATCACTTCTTAAATTTCGGTACGCGAGTTCTGGAACAGGCTGTATCTAAAACATTATGGACTACATTGAAAAATTTCTAAAATCAAAACACGAATATTCATTTAGAGAATAGAAAGCCTCTTGCAGCAGAAAATTCTTTACAGTGTGCTTAAACTTGATGAGAGGAAGTATTTGGACATTTTCAGGTAGAACATTAAATAACTTTATTCCTGTGTACTCATAGCTTTTCTGGGATTTAGTTAATCTCAGGGGATTAGGCACAATGTTTTGACCTTGTCTAGTTGGATATCTGTGAGCATCAGCATGTTTCTGATATTTCTCTTCGTTTTTTTAATAAAAAGAAGACATTCCAGAATGTATGCAGAAGGGAAGGTGAGAATTTTGTGTTTAATGAACGCACTCTTGCAATCAGCTCTATAGTTTAAATTATCAATAATTCTGAGTGAATGCCTTTGTAACCTGAAAATTCTATCCCATTCCGACCCCTGACCCCAGCATAACAGACAGTAGGTCATTTTAGAGTGACATAAAGCGTGGTAAACTGTGAGTAACGTTGATTGAGAAACATGATTACTTAGGGTACGCAAACTAAAAATAGATTTTCGTAGTCCAGATGCTACAGAATCGGTATGGTTGTCCCAGCACAATTTTTGGTTAGACCTTAAGCCTGTAAATACAATGGTATAATATACTTGCTATGTTTAAGTTGAGAAGTAGTGAAAAACAACCCCCTAATTTCAACTTTTTTTGGGCAGCGATTTCCCCGAAAACTAAAGTAGATAATCAATTTCCGCAAAAGGCAGTTTAAATAAGAGAACAGTATCTCTAAAAAGTAGCCCAAAATTAAATCCACCCCTACATGTATACGGTGTATACACCGCTTCCCACAACTTACCACAAACTTTATTTTTTCAAATAGCACCCCTATATTTATTCGGTTGCTTTGGAAAGACTTTGAGGTTGCAAATACAATGATTATAATACTTGCTATTTTTGAGTTTTAGAAGTGGTAAAAAAGTTCAAAAACAGCCCCCGGATCCCATCTATACAGGGTGTCCGGAAATAACATTTGGAAACTTCGGGAGCCAATTCCTCGGACGAAAATAAGAAAAAAAGTTTCTATGAATATGGGTCCGAAAATGCTTATTGACGGAGCTACAGCCCTCTAATTTTGGTTCCCTAAAGGTTTTTATTTATTATCTCAGGAACCCTTTGAGATATAACAACGGGGTTTTGCACGTAAACTAATATTAATAAGACCCATCTTCGTATGTTATTTTCATGTACCTATTTTAACCATTATAATTATATTATATAAGATAATTATCTTTCTTTTGGTTTTCAAGAAAATCACTGCCTAAATATAGATGGGATTTCCCCAGGTGGTTTCTAAACTTTTTACCACTTCTAAAACTCAAAAATAGCAAGTATAATACACCATTATATTTGCAAGTTCAAAGTCTATCCAAAGCAACCGAAAAAATATAGGGGTGCTGTTAAAAAAAATAAAGTTGGGGTAAGTTGGGGGCTAGGGGGTTGAGGGGTGGATTTTTTTTTGGCTACTTTTTATAGATATTGTCGTCCCATTTAAGGTGTTTTTTTGCAGAACTTGATTATCTCTTTTAGTTTTCGAGAAAATCGCAGGGTAAATAGAGTAGGGACACCCGGTATGTGTATCGAAAGTATCGCACTCGCTTCTAAGGCACGTTAAACTAAATTTATTTATCTGTTTATAAACTTTATAAAGTTGTAAAGCTTCTGTGGTTTGCTAAGTTAACTTCGTAAACATGTATCTACTTTAAATTTTCAGACTGCTATCGTCGGCGTAGAACAAAACATCAACGTGATGTTACAATTCCAACATCACACAAGAGGCAGAGAAGCCTGGGACATGAACCTGATCGAATCCAACAACTCTTACGTGGTGCGTTGGTCAATCATTCAAATCGTCGTGATTGCTGCGACGACAGCGCTGCAGGTGTACTTTGTGAGAAAGTTGTTCGAAACAAAAAACACGAGCGGGAAATCGAGAGTCGGAATATAAATAGGTATATTTACGATGTGGATGAGTAGCCAGATTTCTGATTGGACGTTAGAATTGCGGACATAAATTCTAAAAGTAGCTTTAGGCATAAATTTTTTAAGGTCAATTTCTAGTTTTAATTTAATTTTTAAGGCATTGTACTATCAAGTTTTACTTTTTGAGGAACCTACCAATGAGATACGTAGTTTGACAGTTGTAAACCTATAAATTGACGCTTCTTAAATTATTTTGACGTTTCTTAAAAATTAAAACTGTCTGATTTTTGTATACTTTGGAAACTGAAGCATAATTGTTAAATTCTTTAAAATTAAAACTAAAATAAGTGGTCCAGTTTTATTTTAAGTTTTAATTTTTAAGAATTCACTAATCACGTTTCAGTTCTTAAATAATCCACCAATTACAAATACAGATTTAATTTTTAAGAAACGTCAAAATAATTTAAAAAAAAAACGTTATAGATGACTTTTTACTTATTTATTGACTTAAAATTGCTACAGTCATGGAGATCCCCAAATAAGCTTAAGCTTGGGCTAGGGGCTCCGTTAATTTCGATAAAAAATAATTAAAATTAGTATGGTGTAGGTAACAATCACATTAAATTTGGTAGGGTTTCTTCAAGTTTTCTGTTCCTCTTGTATTACTTAACTCTTGTACTTAATTATATGCACAAAAAGCCGGAATTGACATTTTTATTTTGTAAATTTAATTTTTTGTCACTTATCAATTAAAATAATGTCTTGAAAAAATGCTGGTTATACATTCATAAAAATTCATAGTAAAATATAACTTGTATACCAAAAAAACTAAATATGTGTTGGTTCTTTATAAAGCAATGAAGAAAATTGAGAATAAAAATAAAAAAAAATGGTGGGGTGAAGTAAATTTACCATAGTCTAGTAAAAACTGAAAGAAATTAGTAAAATATCTAAGTATGAATCACGAAAAACCATGATCAAAGGTATGCGGTACCTCATTGTACAAATTTCCTAAAACTTTGTTTAAAATTAAATTTGTCATGAGGATGAACCCTCATGAAAAATTTGGTACAAATATCTAGTTTTAAAATCTAGCAACAAGTTAAGCAAATAAAGCTTTTAATGTAGAAGCATAATGGTCAATTGTTGTAAAAGTTTCGTTTGAAATCTAATCTAAAATAAATCAACATTTACTGTGTTAATAATAGAATTCATCAAAACCAAGAATAGTGTATGAAATTATTATTCAAAAACTGTGTCAATTCCCGCTTTTTGTGCATATAATTGTAGTGAGGTCATACCATTTTTTGGATAATTTGTTAACTTGATTTAATTAATTAATTTACTAAAATTTGGATTTTATCAGGAAAAATATTAATATTGTAATTATGACATACATTATAATGTTATCTTAAACCTATTTAAAACTGCGTTTTTGATTGGTGGATTTCTTAAAAACTGAGCCTTGATTGGTGAATGCCTTAAAAATAAATTAAAACTGACCTTTAACTGGATTGTTCTGTAAACCTGAGGTATAGAACTTTGCACTTCGTATTAATCCTAACTAATTATTATATTCCCCCATCTTCTCATTCCCACCTCCCTACCGCGCGTAATACTACCCTAGTAGAAATTTAACCTACTACCCTACCCTAGTAGAAATTTAACCTTTTTCTAACGCGTTTCTAAAGTATAAACGTCCCGGTTCCTAACCTTAGAATTCCTAACGTTAGGCCGCTAACGTTAGAATAACGTTTATCTAACGTTAGTTAAAACTGCTAACGTTAGACAAACGTTATTCTAACGTTAGATCCTAACATTACAAGTCTAACATTTAAACCACATTCATCTAACGTTAGGTCAAGTAGTTTAGTTGTTTCGCAGTTAGTTTGGCTAACGTTATTTTCCACCAGGGTATTTGTAGTTCAAATATTTGAACTACAGCAGTTGGAGGGGGTGAAACTGAAGCGCGCGACAAAGTTCTATGGAACCGGCTTAACATCATACTAAAACCTAGAAGCATGTATGGAAAATAAAATTCTCTTATATCTTTGAACATTTAAGACCTAAATTGGGTTTTTAATGTTTTAAATCACTAAGTTTTTATGTTTATTTATTAGTAAATCAAGTCATGACTAGAATGCTCTCTATTAGAGAGTCTCTAATTATTTGTATTAGAAAAATGAGTCTCTCATTTTAAGAAAAATGACTGCCTCTTGGATTTAATGAACTTAAAACCTGCCCACAAAAAAAAACACGTCAGCAACTTTTAACCAGACTATATTTACGTATTTAGGGCGCTTGAAAAGACATTGACAGTGACCCCCAATTTGTTATCAATAAACTGCAAAAAAAAATAACCTGCTAACTCGAGAAAAAAAAATATGTTTAAGGGTAATTGACGTTTTTTTTTGTGTGCCTTTGTTATTTTCTGTGTAATTCAGGTCAGTGAGATCGAAAAAAAAAACAATTTTCAATGTTATTGCATTTATGAGCTTCCTCTTTATCAAAAATATTCTGTGATTTATTTTTTAAGGGTAAATTAAAAAAGACAGGCAACTGTATAAAATGGATCACAAAAAACTTCTGTTATAGTACTTGTTATTATTTTTTTATGATAATAAGGGAGAGATGGCAATTATCTGGATAGAAAAGCTCGATTAAGAAAAATACAAATTTAAAATAAATCATCGGTGATCATATACCACAAATGTAACTAATTAGGCTCATTTAATTTATTTGCTTGCCCCCGCAGTGTTTGATGTACGAACCCCATCTTGTTTCTCTTTGTAATCAATCAATCAATTGAAACTACAAGAATGATACATCAAAACTAGAAAATTGCAATTTTCTCCAATAACTTTCTAGTTTACGAATTGGCGTCGATGCCATTTTAGGTTCACTATGGACTACTCACGGGTAGATGGAGCATCTAGTATTTAAATTGAAAAATTACTATACAACCGAGATATACGATGGCCACCATTATCCCATTAGAGGCCACCATTTCTCCCTTTCCCCTAAATCATTTATTTTTATTTATGTATGACGACATCTAAAATATATTTTCGTTCCTTCGTTCCAGTAATATGTGAGTGGTTCAGCGAAAAGGTATATTAGCAAAAAAAAAACTTTCATTAACTAACGTAGAAATGCATCGGAAACCGCAAAAATAAAAAATAAATCTTTTTTTTTTGTAATATTCCTTTTTGCTGAGCCACTCACATAAAGTAAAAAATAATAGATAGTAATTCATATATAAATATATTTTTATAACTTTTTATATTTTTTCAAATCGTTTTATAGTAAGTTATTTAAAGTAGGTATTAAATTTTATTTTATTGTAATAGAAATCTATCCAAACATTTATAAATTAAATAAATACATTTTGTTGTGAAATAATATATAAATTTTGAAAATATACAATACTTTTATCTAACTACTTTTTTTATCTTCTAACAAATAAAAGACACATTCCTAGATTTAACTCTTAATTTCTACTAGGCCTAGTAGAAATTTAACGTTAGATAAACGTTTTTGCTAACGCGTATTTAATGTATAAATGTCCCGGTTTTTAACGTTAGTTGACTAACGTTAGAATAACGTTTGGCAAAACCTCCAACGTTAGATATACGTTAGTTCCTAATGTTAGTCATCTAACATTTAAACCACATTTATCTAACGTTAGGTCAAGTCGTTCTAACGTTTCCACCAGGGAACCTAGCTAAATCTCGTAATTTCGAACAGAAAGAATTTTCGTTATATCCAGCGTTGCCACATTTTGAAAAAATCAAGGAATAATACATCAGGGAAAAGCTATATTTTTTAATATAGTCATATTAATGGTGGAGGTCGCTTGCAAAACATCTTTAAACTACCATATTTTAAGAAAGCTTTGATACAAATAAATTTTCGACCAAAGATTTGCAATGTGGCAAAAAATTTTTGGTCAACATTCTCCATGTTAAAGCGTTCTTAAAATATCGTAGTGTAAAGTAGTTTTGCAAGCGACCTACACTATTAGTAACACTTCAATCAGATTTTTTTTTAATCTGATTTTTTTATGAATTGAGGAAAGTTTAAATATTTAAAATCAACGATTTTGGAAAAATTTGAAGTATCTAACGAAATTAAGTGTGTGAAAAGAGAAGCAACATTTACTATAGTAAAATATATTTTTCAGTAAAAATTAAAATTATTAAAAATACTTTTAAAAAATACACAAAAACTACTGGATACTTTGGAAATAAATGGCAGACTAACATCTCTACTCTAAATTTCTCTACTCCATAACATCCCTACTCCACAACAACTCTACTCCGTAACATCTCTACTCCATAACATCTATATAACTAAATAAAAAAAAAAGGTTTGGCCAGCATACATATCTAAACTCCTGAGCAATTAATGTTGTAAACTCAAAAATTTCTGGCGATATCAAATTTAAATACACTACTCAAAACAGTTACCGCATATTTTTTAAATTTTTTTCATTTTGAACAACAGTGAAAATTAACTACTGAAATACGTTTTTAAATAATTTTGATATTTTTTAAGAACTTTTAAAAAAGAATCCCCGAGGGGTAAACCGCAGAGGAATTTAGGTGTACAAATTGGAAGTAATCTGGAGGAAATCTTTGAAGGTTATGAGGTAATCTGAAGGAAATCTTTAAAGTTTGGCAGAAACCATCAGGGACAAAGGTTTTTTTCATGAAGATATTTTTTTTTGGGCGCCAATTTTTGGTTGAAACCGTCAGGGACAAAGCTTTTTTTTAAGGGTGCCACCCTGGGGGCTGAGCCCCCCCTAGATTTTTTTCTGGTTACGGCCCTTACTTCTCACCGACTTTCGTGAAAAAAAATTTAAAAGTTGCTCTAAATAATTCAAAAGAAATTGTATATTCTTGGGGCAAAAAAAGTGATAGGCCTTATAAGGATCTAACGTGCAAAACTTTGCATAGCTATAGCTCCAAAAGGTTCAGAGTTATTAAATAAAAACTGGATTTTTTGAGCCTTCTTTTAAGAGACGTAGTTCCCTTTGGACTCATTTTTGAACATGTTAATGTTTTTCATTTTTTTATGCAGATTCACCCCTTAGAGTGTAGCTATTTCAAAATTATGCTGTATATTTAAATTTTTGAGTTTTTTATTTTATATTTTCTTATGGATATTTAAGACAAATAATATCTAGATTTACATTTAGTAAAAAAGTGTAGGGCTTGTTAGTGGTATAAAATATGGTTCAGCGGAATCAACGAACTAATAACTCTTCTTTCTAAAATACGCATACCGTTAAAATAAAGTATCGCCAACATTTCGGTTTGTTTGTAAACAAATAGTATGTATATTCAGGCCTGAACAATAACAGTTACCAGTAACTGGACAGACGAATGTTTATGTTGCCGACGTTTTTGTCAGTTTTAACGAATGAAATGCCTATTCTAGAGAGAAGAGTTATTAGTTCGTTGGGCGGAATAACTTGGAGCACTTCAAAATTACTAGTATTGTTAGACAGTCTAATATGGTACAAAATACCTTAAATAAGGTCTCGGAATGACTTTAAACGTAATAAATAAATAAATAATGTTACAATAATAAAACTTAAGTTTTATTATTACTATTATTATTATTATATTATTATTATATTATTATTACGCGGACACAATTGTGTCCGGGTATTTTTGAGGATGCCAAATCCAAATCTAATATGAAAGTTCAAAATGGCGAATCCAATATGGCGGCAAATTTTGGACAATTTTTATGGAATTGAAAAAATGGAGTTTTTGTGGTAGCTAATTTGACGTTAAAAATCTAAAATTCAATATGACGGATTTAAGGTAGCACCATTTTTTTTTTAATTTCTATACATATATTAAAACAAAATTTAATAAAAAAAAAACAATGCATTTTTTTTTATTTTTACGAACTAAAACTAAATAATAATAATACATAATTATTGTAATAATTAATAATAATATATTATATTATTATTATGGTAATTTCAAACTAACAGATTGCTTTGTTTAATTAACAAAAATAAATAAAATAATTACTTAATAGATTTATTAATTAAAAGTTCTAATTTCGAAGCTATTCGGATTCCGCCATTTTGAAATAAAATTATGTTTAATTTTTTTTCACCACTTAATACAGATATGTAACAAAATTCAAAGTTTATCGCTATATTGGTTTCGCTATTAATAGCCTTAAAAATTGCTAGATGCCCTTTTTTATTGAAGCTTATTTAAATTTATAAAACTTTGCCGCCATATTGGAACCGCCATTTTGAATTTTAAAATTTCAATAATTGACTCGGTTTCAGCATCCTCAAAAACCCCTAGATATAAATTTTTATTGAAATACACCAAATTTTGCCGCCATATTGGATTTTGGAATTTAAAAAGTATATATAAAATAATTATTTTAGAATGTGATTGATTTATTATTCTGAATTCTATAGGGGACTTTTGGCCAATTTTAGGGAGCTCCTGGCCCATAGTGCGGGGGTGCAAATTTGGATTTAAGCTTTTCAAAGGAACCCCCTTTGATTACAAAAAAAAACAGGGAGTGCGCATATCGCCGCAAGTTCAAACTACCGTTCTATTTTATAAATATTTGTTTTTATTATTAATAAAGATCTAAATCTGGTATTCTGGAAATTAAAACTATGCATTTAAAAATGTTATTTTATTGTAATAGAAATATGCAAACCTTTATAAAGAGATTATATACATTTTGTTCATAACAAATTTATATATAAATTTTTAAAATATACAAATATCACACTACCTTTCTTGTCTATTATTTCAACAACAACAACAAACCTCACATACACTTTTCGATTATTTAATAATTTACTAATTTTAATATAAAAGTTTAAATAGATATGTACAATAGCAGTAAGAAAAAACACTTTTTAACGAGTGTAACTGCTATTTATTTTACACAATTAAAATAACTACGTTTATTTTGCTTTCAAATAATTTTCTGAAAAAGTTAATAACCTATGTCTCTGCTTCAGATGTCTCGCTTTAACGTGTGTATTTGCAATTTCTTCCGTGTAATTCCCTGGGAACCAACCTGTTTTACCATCTTTTACTCTTTCACCATGGTACCACCCTAAAATACAAAATAAATATATTCAACTTTTTACAAACAAAAATTTTTAACCAAGAAAAAGTCCAAACGAAAATGTGCCTAAGTTTTGAGATTTTTATTATTTATGTTGTTATCAGTTTGCATCAAAGAAATGTTACACAAAGAAGTAATTTCAGACCAATGTTTACAAACATGTTATCTGTTTATTTTTTTTATAAAACCCTGTAAAAATGATCCTGCCTAATCTTATCAAAATCCTATGGAATTGATCACATTAAATTGGCATTGATACTTTGCGTAGGATTTGATGGGACCGAGAATGGTATTTTCGTAAGATTTTAAAGGAATAGTAATTTCTGTTTCAAAGTGACGAAAACGCTACCAAAGTTTATCAAAAACCATAAAAACCTATCAAGTTGATGGAATATTTCCTACTTTAGTGATGGGATTTTCTTAAGATTTCATAGGACCGTTTACGTAAAATTTGATGGGACTTTTTTTAATCGGAATGTACACGATATTGTCGCTAGTTTTGACTTTCTGATAACTTTGTAGCGATGTTGCGTAATTTCCACCTTATCATTAATTCAAATTATTAAAATTGAATTAAAAATTTAAAAAGCATTTTTTATACTAGGGTAAATGTATTAGAATTGTTTAATAATATAATATTTTTGAATATAATATAATATAATATATTATTACTAAATTAAACTAGTAGTTCATATAAAACAATGTAACTTGTATTGTATTGTATTGCTTTACTTCTAGTGGAAAGTATATTTTTAACAGTATATTTAAAAAAAAATGTTGCATACCATCAGTCATTTTTCGGAGCACGTTAATAACATCTCCTTTAATTACTGGCAGTTCATCAGGCTGTTTTGCAATATAATTATGAACTGCTATCACTTGAGGACAATCCCAACATTCATACAGTTTTTCATCAGGATTTTCCGACTGAGGGGGAGTAAAAGCTTCAATCCACCTTTCTTTATCACTTACACTACTACATGAGAGCATCTGAAACAAAAATGGGACAATTATATACACTAGTTTACAGGGCTTTTTACGCAAGTTGTTTTTAACGGTTTCTTATATATTTTTTTATGCTAATTCCAAATCCGACAAAAAAATTGCTTAACATTTTTAGATATTCGACCACAAAATTATAAAAACTGACAAATTTTGAAATAATATAGCAAAATTTGTAAGTTCATCCATATATTTACAGCAAAGAACAGTACTTGTCCTAGATTAGTACTTTTCTTGCCCCAGATTAATACTGACTGCCGCATTTGAGAAGTTATTGAAAATCATAGATACCGATCTTTTACAAAAGATCTAGGATAGATTCAAAATCAAAACTAGTCTTCGATTTATTTATTTATTTATTTATTTATTAACCCCACTACAAAAATTAAATGTACATGAGATAACATGATAATAGAAACCTAATATAATGTAAAAAAAATAATTGTAACAAAAAAAAAATAGAACAAATAACCTTGCAAATAACAAAAAACTATACAATACTAAAATTAAAAAATTTAAACATTAAGAAGAAATTTAAACATTAATGAAATTAATGCTTTTTAAAGAGGTTTTAAACGATCTCAAAGTAGAAAAGGTAAAGTCATAATTATCCAAACTATTGGCTAAAGTCATGACTCTATCCATGGGAAAATTACAACCGTAATTTGTACGGTGATATGGGATTTTAAAAAGCGGAGAAAAGTTGCGCATGACCCTAGCCGGAACATTTAAATGTATTTGACTTAGTAAGTCTGGGCAATCAATAAGCCCATTAAATATTTTAAAAAGGTAACATAAATCTGACGTTTTTTCCTACTTTCCATTAAATCTACATCTAAAAATTAATAAATGTGGGAGTAGTTATGATCAGGAATAGGAGTGTTTAATTTAAAAGCACAAAACCTAAGCATTTTTCTTTTCATACTTTCCAACCCATCAATATGATTATTATATTGAGGCATATTCTAGATTGGATCTAACTAACTATAAAACAAATCAATGAAAATCAAGAAAAAGACAAAGATAAAGCTTAGAATTGCCGACGTCAGATATCGGTGGTGTTTGATATGCTTCGGACGAAAAACGTTATCGGTTTCAGAAAATAAAGATTCATTTTCATTTTTTACCGGAAAATTGTTCGGTTTTGTAAGATCGATTATGAAAAAGATCCCAAGTAAAAAAATTGATTTAAAAAATCAAATAATTTTATTAAAATAATCGATCTTCAAAAGAATCAATTAAAAATTGGCATCCCTGTGAAATATATGTGTTTATTGTTGTATGTATGTATGAGTATGTAATACAACGTGTTATTTGCAATGTTTCTTATTATTAACTATCACGTAAATTAAACTAAAATAACTTTCCTGTAATTCATTCTTCAATTTTTTTTTGACAAACTGCTCTTCTTATGTATCAGTTTAGTCAAACACTACAACTTAGTAATGCATGCAAACACTGTATAATCAATATTTACGGAAATAATAGTATATTATTCAATACTTGCTATTAATCATTGAGGGTGAATTTTGGGAGACGAGCCGAAAGGCGAGTGACCTAATTACTCGAATGATTAATAGCTATTATACGCGAGTAGAATTCTATACTTTATCCACGGTCGTTTTAAATTTTAAACGGTTTATTTTTACAGACCCGTGATTAATAGACCTATTAATCACGGCCGTGATTTTTGTGTCTATCTCAAAAAGACATTTTTGGACTAGTACTGTTCTTCAACTGACTAATTCATTTTTTGTTATAAAATACTTTGTGAGAGAATATTTGGATTTAACATGAATAAATATGTAGGAAAACGTTGAAAGAAGCGTGCGTAAAAAAAAGGTTAAAATTGGTAGTTTTATCTTAGAGTAAGAAGAAGGACATATAGGCATTTAAGGCAAGTACCTATACTATTTAATAGTAATTAAACTTCATACATTATTATTTTTTTTTTACTTACAAATTCAATAGTTTTTTCATCTTGATTTGCTAAAATTGTCATGTATATAAGATGTTTTCCTTGGCCATCCTTGATTGGTAAAGACATTAGAACTTCACTGGTGTTTAATTCTACTACGTTTCTTGGGCAGTAATGAACTACTGTATACAAATTATCACTGAAAAAAGAAATAGATATAATTTTTGTCAAAATTCAAGGAATTTTATAAAAATAATTGATTGCAAAAAAGATGTTGACAATTCTACAATAGCTATTTTCCTAACAAGTGCGGAAAGAGGCCCGTTTCCGCACTCGATTGCATTTGCCTGAACGACGCCTAGCGGAGTTCAGGCAAGCAATCGAGTGCGGAAAAGCCTCTTTACGCATGCGTTAGGAACATTACTTTTCCTACGAGCAGGGTTAAAATAAAATATACTTTTATATTTTACCAAATAAATCAAAATAAATCTTATTTTTATAATTTTTCAATAAGAAAATCAATTAACAGGTAAAAAATTTACATTTTTATAATATTATGAATAAATATAACAAGAATAACACTACACAATTAAGAAATTAAACAATACTTATGCGTGCGGAAAAGGGTTTATTTCCTCACGCTCGTAGGAAAAATAATTATTTCCTAAGAATTGTCATATAAATAAATAAATTATAAGTTTTACACCTAGATTTTTACCGAAAACAATTCCAGGTTTGAATAAGGAAATAAGGAATGTTCAAAATTAGAAATCTTTAGCTCAGCGGGTTCTCGATTCGCTAACGCTTTCAGAGTCATGAGTTATTGTGGTCAAGATTTTTTTGGACAAACAGACAGATAAAAGTTTTTTTTGACCGGAATCTTCTTTTTCGATATGAAATAACAAGAAAAGTAAAAAAAAGCAATATTTTTTTTTCTAACGCAATATCTTATAAGAGGAAATTCTTGAGACTAAGCTTAGTCTGAAGAATTTCCTCGGGGAAAGTAATAAATATAAGTACAGTGTAAACTCCGTTTCTCAAGGGACCGCGAAATTAGTTCGACTTAGAGAGATTTCGAGATGAAGAAAAAACATTCCGCAAAACTTTGGGGATTCCCTTAGCAAACACACAGTAAACGACGCGTACGGCGCACTGTGGGAATTTTCAAGGTTTTTTATTTAAAAATTCTAGAAGAAGGTCAATTTTGAATCAATCTTCCTAATTTTTTTTTAAACAACTTGTTAAGTCTTGTACTTTCATAACCTACTGCTACAAATTTGATTTGAGGTATAACAAATGAGTGCTGAGAAGTTAAGTTGTCAGATTATAATTTTTTCATTTATTTCAAAAAAGAATATTTAGGGATTTTGTGGTTGCTAAAAAATTAAAATTTAAAATGGCGTACTCAATATGGCGTCGAAATCCTAAAATTTTCAATTATGTTTGCCGAAAATTAGTGATTAAGTATATTTAAGGTCGTTGAAACCAAATCCGATGTTAAAAATTGAAGATTATAATGATTGATTTCGACGCCATATTGGATGCGCCGTTTTAAATATTAATTTTTTAGAAACCTCAAAAATCCTAAATATTCGTCTCTGAAATAAATGACAAACTTAACCTCTCAGCACTCAATTGTTATGCCTCAAATCAAATTTGTAGCAGTAGGTTATGAAAGTAAAAGTCTTAACAACAAGTCTTAACAAGTTATTAAAAAAAAAATAGGAAGATCGATTCAAAATTGACCGTCTTCTGGAATTTTGAAATAAAAAACCTTGAAAATTCCCACTGTGCGGCGTCTCGATTTTTTAAAGTGCATAATACTGTGACGAAAAATTTAATTTGATACTGCCCAAAAATTTGAGTTATGGAGTGTGGACTGTGTTACTGTGGTTTCGAGATTTTCGAGTTATAGAACATTTGAGTTAGAGAGGTGGAAATACATTGTTACAATGGAAAATGTGCGGGTGACTGGTTTCGAATTATGGAGAGTAGAACTTCGAGAGGTAAAAATACATTATTACAATAAAAAATATGCGGGCAGCATTAGTAAACTTCGATTTATGGAACATTTCGAGCTATGGAGGTTCGAGTTATGGAGTTTCCACTGTATATGAAAAAAATCAAAAAAGATTTTAATAATTTTACAAAAAATCTATTGTGCGACAAGCTACTGCAAAAAATAATAGGTTTTATAAAAAACAATTTTATTTGAAAACTTTGGGTAGGGACCTAGGTCCAAAATCAAAGGTTCTAGCTCAAAGCGTTATTCAGTTGTTGTCACAAATTTTCCGGAGAGAGAGAGAGAGAGATTTTTTTGAGGTAATCAGACTAAACCTACTGTTTTACTCCCGCATCTGTATAACACAGAACACCCAGAACACGATAGCTGTACACTTTTTTTTTATTTGGATGACAATAAATTTAAAATAGCCTCTGTTGCCTGTTTCTCAACAACCATTATTTCATTAAAATCCATAAGGACAGAAATTTTTAATTTTAAACAAAATTATAAAAATATTAATTTATTATTCCATCAATCTATTTTCTAATCATCGTACAGAGTGATATTGGTAGACTGACAGTTTCGGGCTGCTGGCCCATTTCAGTACCAAGAGTCATCTCTGCACGCTGATTAAGAAAACAGTTCCAGTCCTTACTCGCAAAAGAAGTAATGTCATCAGATTGATGTATACAGGTGCGCCATCTATTGCTAGATGTAGACAACTACTCAAACCTCTCCTAGTCTGGAGACTGAATGGTAGCAAGTTGAAAACTTGTGTGTCTCAAGCACATAGTACCACTAACCTGGGGTCAGATGTAGAATTTATAAGGACAGAAATTTTTAATTTTAAACAAAATTATAAAAATATTAATTTATTATTCCATCAGAGTTGACTCTTGGTACTGAAGAGGGCCAGCAGCCCGAAACTGTCAGTCTACCAATATCACTCTGTACGATGATTAGAAAATAGATTGATGGAATAATAAATTAATATTTTTATAATTTTGTTTAAAATTAAAAATTTCTGTCCTAACTAATTTTACGTCTAACCACCCGTTAGTGGTACTATGTGCTTGAGACACACAAGTCTTCAACTTGCTACCATTCAAAGTCTCCAGATAAGGAGAGGTATGAGTAGTTGTCTACATCTAGAAATAGATGGCGCACAAGTCTACATCAATCTAATGGCTATATTCCTTTTGCGAGTAAAGTCTAAAAACGTTTTCTTAATCAGCGTGCAGAGTTGACTCTTGGTACTGAAGAGGGCCAGCAGCCCGAAACTGTCAGTCTACCAATATCACTCTGTACGATGATTAGAAAATAGATTGATGGAATAATAAATTAATATTTTTATAATTTTGTTTAAAATTAAAAATTTCTGTCCTTACTAATTTTACGTCTAACCACCCGTTAGTGGTACTATGTGCTTGAGACACACAAGTCTTCAACTTGCTACCATTCAAAGTCTCCAGATAAGGAGAGGTATGAGTAGTTGTCTACATCTAGAAATAGATGGCGCACAAGTCTACATCAATCTAATGGCTATATTCCTTTTTCGAGTAAAGTCTAAAAACGTTTTCTTAATCAGCGTGCAGAGTTGACTCTTGGTACTGAAGAGGGCCAGCAGCCCGAAACTGTCAGTCTACCAATATCACTCTGTACGATGATTAGAAAATAGATTGATGGAATAATAAATTAAAATCCATATTCTTTATTACTTTTTCTTGAGCTGTCATTTCGCGATTCGTGCATATCTTGATTTAATTTTAAAAGAAATTTCAAATTACATGTTTTAATTTAAATTGAATGTTGCTCAATTTGTTTTATTGCATACCTATTTAATTTTTTTAACGTGAGTTCTCATACACCCTGTAGTTGTTAGTCGTGCAAAAATTAGTGTATATATCTCAAGAGAAATCTGTGTTTTAGAGCGTAGCATGAATACTTCATGCTGCAGGACTAAAACAACCATTTGGTTTGGTCTTTTGACGCTTGATGTATAAATAACTACTTACCGTTTTAATTTCGTTATAAACAACATATCGTTGAACAGAAACAGATGAAGAGGAACCTTCAGGAATTTCTTTCCAAAGGTCAGTTTGGTTTCGTCCGTTCGCGTTTGCATTTGAGTGACCATCCCGGATCTGACCAACCAGCGACTCCCGGACTCCAATTCGATGGGTTTCGTGCCTTTGGGAAATTCTAATTGACGGGAAATTTTTATCAGTTCGTTTTCCCGCTCTTTTGTTCTTGCGGCTTCGTTGCATTGATGGACAATCTTAAAAAAAATACAAAAACATAATTAATGGACAACCTAAGATAAATACAAAAAGCACAGTGTTCAGAAAAATTCTAAAAATATTTATTTTATATAATATAATTCCTTAAATTTTCTTTTTATAAAGATATTAAATAAATTTCTAGAAAAATATGAGGTAGCCCAATCATTTTAGATTTTTTCATGACAAAAAATTACAAAGTAAGACTTTTGACGCAGTTAACCCTGGTAGAAAAGTACACAAATCTAACTTAACATAACATTAGATTAGTGATGTTTAGTCTCAAACGTTATACAAAAACGTTATGAAATATATAAATCTAACCTTAAAAACTAACGTTTGACAAAAACGTTATAAAATACATAAATCTAACGTTAGTTTCCCAATTAAATTCTAACGTTTTTCTAACCTTATTCTAACTTTAAATATCTTTTAAATTTCCATTTACATTCCAATCTATAGTAGAAAATAGTCATTTTAGACAGCTATGTGCCTAGGTTTGATAATTATTTATTATTTCTATAATAAGTTTAAAAAAAAACCCCAAAAGTCAAAATTATAGTAAGTCTGGCAATGGTGTATTAGAATTGAATAAATATTTTAAGATTCTGAATGTATAAATAAATATTAACTAACTAAATATAAAGTTTTTCTGACAGGTAAACGTATTTATCGAAGTATAAGAGCATATTACACGAAAAATATTTAGAGCCACATAAAAAGATGGCCATTTTATAAATATGTAACGAAATTCTGTTTAAATATATTATGATTCCTATAATATATTAGGATTTATTTATATGAATAAATTTGTCTCTAGCTGCCATTTTATGATGCAGGTAGAAATTTCCTAGTTGGCCACGCCCCCTCCGAAAGTTAGAAATTAAACGTACTTATAACGTATTTCTAACTTAAAAATCTAATGTTAGATTAACGTTTGTAACTAACGTTAGATTCTAACGTTAAAAAGTGATACATTTGTACATATTTTATAACGTACTTTTATACAGTTATTACAGTATAAAACGTTATTCTAACGTTAAATTTCTACCAGGGAAGTGTCCCCCGCGGAGTAGATGAAGAAATCACATCTTGCCCATAAATTTGATATGGGGACTGTCCGCCATCTTGGACTTTTGTGTTTTTGTCAATTTGCAAGTGTATTTTGCATTTCATGATAAAAAAGGTAACAAATTTGTAGAGAATTTAATTCTCTATATAAAGATAGTAATCTTTATATAGTCAATATTGTTAAAAAAAAAAATATTGCTTGTTAGGGTTCACAGAAAATAATGTTTATATTTTTAATTTAAATCTTTAGCGGCATTTTTTATCGCTTCGTTCGATATCATTTTTTGTATACTTTTTTATACCTGCGAATACGTATCGAAATAAATTAGTTACTGTTCAATATTAACACTTCGTTTCTAATACCTACATCAAATTATTTCTTAATCAAATTATTAATTATAATAAAATATATTGGTAGCTTAGTGCTAAACTAACAGTGGCGATGAGAATGGGATCCGAACCCACGCGGGCAAAGTTGATTAGTGCAAGGAACTGAAAACAAACAAACTGTAGACAAATGACCTTTGTATCTAATGGATAATTGCAAACGTAACTATATTTCATTCCTGGTTTTCCCTGGAAAAATCTCACAAGGGCGTAACAAAATTTTGTTGTTGAAATTTTGGCAGGCCTACCCTGGGGCCCCTTAAAATTTACATTTATCGTTACTCTTTCATAATCAACGAAAACAAATGCTAACTGATATGAAAACAAGCCTTAAAGATATGTAATGATACGCATTCTATTATATATTTTTTACATTAAATGGTATATTTCCTTGTATATTGCATTTTCCCAAATATTAAAAAAAAATATATTTTCAAAAAAAGATCTTTTTTGAAAAACGAAATTAAAAAAAAAACAAGTTTTTTTTTAAATCTATTTTTTTATTTTTTATTTTCTTTTTGCAAAAAGTTTAACTTCCCATAACTTTTTCGTTTTTGGAGGGATTACTTTCAAAATTGGTAGAATTGATCCTTATAATAAAAGTAATTTTTCCTAAAAAAGTTAAGTTAATCGGAATTTTCTTTCAGATTTTTTTGATGTTTTTAAAAGTTTAACCCCCCATATTTTTTTGTTTTTGGGGGTATTACTTTTAAAAACAATAACTCATAGAACTTGAGTTTTCCTGAAACTTTCGTGTCACCGGACAGACGGATGGACGGTTATTTCTATTTGTATCCAAGATTTTTTTGTCTAGTTTATTTTTGGCGATTTTGGGAAATTCGAAACTACCGTATAATACTATCCTATCGCTACGCGCTGCGAATAGTATAATAACAAAATAACCAAAATCTTAAAACTTTTTCACGAGAAAGTAAGTGGGGTCCCGTACCATTTTCAGTTTATTTTATTTACCTTACTGAGAGTTTCAAGCGCGCACTGACAATTTAAATATTCGCTATCTTGTTCATGCAGCCTCTTCAAAACTGCATCCACCAAGAGAGGCCATCTGGTTATTCGTTGCATTGGTAACATCAAAAAGGAATACAGTGTTAAAGATTGGCATGTTATACTACCTTCTAACGTTTTTAGTATATCTACAAAACCAGGTTTCTCCCTAAAAAGAAATAAAAATTACTATTAAAATACACGGTATTTGAAATAGGGTCCGAAATTTTATGTGGTGATCATAAAATATGAAAAAAAGTTCCTATAAACATATGTATAAATTTGCGTCGCAAGTAGCTCCCTTACGAAAAAGCCCCTTTGAAAGTGGCTAAAAATTCGGTTTTTATTTAATAACTCACGAACCCTCTGAGATATAACAACGAGGTTTTGCATGTGAACGAATCTTAATAAGGTCTATCTTTGTATATTATTTTCATGTACTTATTTTAACCAGGGGTGTGCGAAACGGGACGGGCCCTTATCAGTTTTTCGTCCCAAACTTTTTTCTTAGTAACTTTTTTGTAGTTTTATTTTGGGAATATGATTCCTCAGATCAAAATACATAAAACAGGTATTGTTGTAATACTGTAGGATTAACCGTTTTCGAGAAAAATTAATTTGAAGGGGAAATTTCACGGTTCGAGGACGAAAAATTAAATACTAAAATGTTGAAAATTTAAATTTAAATGATACAGCGTGAATGTACATCAAAAACTAAAAAGAAAACCTCATATACCGGTACTTCCAAAAACCAATCCTAAGAGAGCTATGGTCTCCTAAAATGCACTATTTTTAAAAGGCCATAGTAGCAGTTCTTGCATGTAGTTACTTAAACGAGGGGCGTCGGAAATGAGGGGTCTTATCACTTTTTTGCCCCAATTTTTTTTTCTGCTTAACACGTTCGCTGCCTATGAGGCATACGTGGCGGCAAAATTACACGTTAAATCGTGCAGTCGGTTCCTGCGCGGAGATTACAAATTACCACCGTAATGCCGCGGCAACGAAAGTGTTGTGAAACTTATTTGTGGGTTTATTTTTAAAATAGTGTATCTCAGGTAAAATTACATAAAAAAGGTACTCTTGTAATACCGTAGGATTAACTGTTTTCGGGAAGAAAACAATTAAAGGCAAAATTACACGTTTCTAGAACCAAAAAGTAAACACTAAAATGTTAGAAATCAAAATTGCAATAACGCAGGGTGATTCTACATTAGAAGCAAAGAATAAATGTTTCTATAAATGTAGATCCAAAAATCGCTTTTAAAGATACCGATACCCCCAAGCAACAAAGTCGTAACTCATATATTATCATTTTTCACGACAGCTAAATTTCTAAAATATTTATTTTCTTATTTAAGGGTGGGGAAATGATTGAAGTGGAAAAGGAAGCCATGTGATACATCATTTAAAAGCTTATAACATTCTCTATTTAACTCTATAAGTATTTATTTTTTATTTATTGTTTGTTTCTGATAATATTCAAAATTATAACTTATTACTTTAGTGTTTTTAGGTAAACTTTTGGTTAAAATGGCCTGTGGAGAAATCTGAGTAGTACCACTATGTGTGTCTTTTTTTAAGGCGTTTACCTATGGGTATAACTCAAAATAGGTCTAACTTGAGTTACATCCTTGTTGCATGGGAGTGTCGATACCATTAGCATCGATTTTTGGTAGAAATATATAGAAACTTTTTTTTGTAACCCTACACCATGAAATTTTGGTTTTTAGTGTAAAATTTTTGGTTTTTGAAAAAAACGTGTAATTTTGCCTTTAATTGCATTTTTCTCGAAAACGGTTAATCCTAAGGTATTACAACAAGATTAACTGTTTTATGTGTTTTAACTGAGAAATACTATTTTGATGAAAAACTCACAAAAAAGTTAAGCAAAAAGAAGTTTGTGGCAAAAAGTGACAAAACCCCCTATTTCGGACGACCCTGGTTAAAGTAACTACATGCAAATACCATTAGATGATAGGCCTTATTAAGGATAGATCACAGGCAAAACCTTGTTGGGTTCCTGAGATTAAATATAAATCGAATTTTTGGAAACCTTTTTGAAGGGGCGTAGCTTCTTTACGAGTTGTTTTTGGACATATGTTTATAGAAACTTTTTTCTTATTTTGAACTTTAGAACACATCCTTTAAATATTTCCCTTTCCTCCCGAAACACCCTGTATTTAAAAAATATGAATATTTATTTAGTGAAATATTTGGTATAAAATGTTTAAAAGATTTATACTAGTTGTAAAAAAATTAATAAAATTTAAATACTATTTTTGTACTTACTTGAGCCTTTTAAGGGTGTCATCAATAAGAATCTGGTTTTCACAATAGGAAATATAAACGGAAAAATTCTCATCTGCGTGTTTTTGCACAATGTCGCATATTCCGGTCAGTAAAATATTATCTTGCCAGCATTTTTCAAGATCTTGTAACAACTTTTCGGAACAATGTCGAACTAAAAATAAAATTATTGATTTTTTTTAAGAAATTGAATTTTTAATAACAAATAAAAGAGGTTTTATTCCAGGTGTTACTGCTTTCACATATAAAATATTCAAAAATGTGTATATAAATTACTAGCCGCGAAGTTGCCGCTGATTGTTCTTAATACACAAAATTTACGAATGGTTTGGGAAATTAGCATAAAAAATTAATATAGTTTTAATGGGTGCAACACCCTTTTTTTTCTCATAAAAGCATCCCTGGACGAGTTACCGCCCTTTTCTCCAAAACCGTAGATCTGAAGAAAAAGTCCAAACAGTCACTGGACCAATGATATACCATAGAATTCCATAGTTATTGGCGCGGAAAGATAAGGGTACCCAAAAAATTCGCAAGATTTCGCGGGTTTTCGCAAGGATTTGCCAGATTTAGTAAGATTTCGTAAGTTTCGCAAGATTTTATAAGATTTCAGAAGATTTCGTAAGATTTCACAAGGTTTCGTAAGATTTCGCTTAATTATTTTTTTCTGTTGTTAACTGTTTTTCATTCTAATCTTACCGTACTAGAATGGAAAGACTTATTTTGCAGTATTTTACTTTCAAGGAAAGTTCTTCGTTAGTAAAAAAATATTTTATAGATTTTTTAAATTATTCTATTGCTTTTTTATGTTTCTATGTATGTAAAAAGCTAACTTCCGCGAAAAAATCTGTCTGTCAGTCTGTCCAGGAAAATTTGTGACCATTTGTAAGAACGCTTTGAGCTAAAGATTTCAAATTTGGACTACTGGTTCCTTATACAAAGTTCTCGGATGTGAAAGTTTCCGGTAAAAAACTTACTTTTTGTGACAGATCGCATCACAAAAATTATTGTTGCGAAATTTTTAAATATTTTTCGTTTGGACTTTTGAGAACCACTCATGGGAGAAAGCAAAGGGAAAAGTATTTTTCTACGACTGCTTTAGAATGTAAGCAAATACACACTCTTTTCAAACACAGAATGAATCCATTCTAGCTCTACATACGGTATGAATATTTCGTTTGGACTTTTTATATTCCATATCAAGTGTTAGAATGAGCACATGTAGTGTCATCTCTTGTTTATAAAAGTAAAGAAAACTGTAGCAAAATTAGCAAAAATATATATATTTTACCATGAAATATTGAATAATTTAATGCAATTTAAAGATTTGCGTTAAAATTACATAAAGTTTATTAGTTTTTCTTAATATTTGACAAGTTTTTTATTAATTTAGTTAAAAAAATTAAAACTGCTCCATCTACTGTTAAATATTTAAACCTGATATCTGTCACAATAATCTAACATAACCTTCAATTTTTGCATTATAATTTGTAAATATCTGCTAAAATTAAATAAAAATCTTTTTTAAGTACTGATTTGATAAAATTATTAAATAACATTAATTGCTTTATTTAAAAATATGTGTTTTTTTTGCATTTACATTGTCGAGTTACAAAAAAACATTGTTTTTAACCTTGTCCGCAGTTTAAAGCCATACAGTGTTTCATATTTGCAGTCAAAGAAAAAGTATAGTCTACAACATGTATGGAATAGTCATTCCGCGCTCGCGGGACCATCATACTCGCCTACCGGCTCGTATGACAAACTTTCCGCTTGCGCGGAATATTGTCTATTCCATACTAGTTATAGAATATACTATTTTTTTTGTTAGCAGTATTTTGATTTGGAATATCTACTTAAAATGTTTTGATCAAAATATTTACCTGCTTGAACTTTTCCAAAAAGTATATTAATCTCTTCTGGAGAAATCAAGTTGCTATAACCTTGCAGTGATTTCGAAAAATGATTTATTAGCACGTTTAGAGAATTTAAATATGATGCTTCTGAGGTCAACATTTCGAATTTGGCCTCTTGAATTTTCTTTTGGTGTCCACTTAATGTACCTAGAAAAATAATCTGAGATAAAAACAATACAAAATAAAAAAAAATATGTTTTTTTCCTCACTAAGAATATAGTCTGAAACACGCTAAGAAAACTACAACAAAAGGGGGAAAAACACAGAACACTAACAAAAAACGCTGCGATTTAAGCGAATTCAGTGTATAGTCGCTGCCAGAGTTATAAAAGATTTTTTTTTAACAGCGGTTATTTTTATCTGACGCGTGTCAAACTGTTTGTCCAATCGTTGCATAATTTTAGACTCATTTAAACTAATGTATTTTTATCGAGTCCACGTGGACTGATTCTAGTCAGTTAAAGTTCAACCCTATCCAATCATATTTCACAAAAGATTTAGCCACATCCACAATAGTCTGGGCCGAAAAAAATCTTTTGATCACCGATTTTAACCAAAATTGGTTAAAACCTTTATTCTGGTCCCCTAAGTGTGTCATAAGCTCAATTAAATGATCAGAAACCCAATTTTGGGGGTCTAACCGCCAAGATTTTGCGTTAAAATATATATAAATATTATGTATGCGTTGTTAAATGAGACGACAGCTTAAGTTTGGACTTTGCCTCTTTAATCGCAATTTTCCCTAAACGGTTGACCCTACAGTGTTACATAAGGAGTACATTTTTTATGTATTTTTAATTAAAGATTAATATTTTATTTAGCTAATGTCAACAAATCTACTGATAAAAAAGTTTGGGGCAAAAGAGTGACATCGCCCCCCATTTCGCACGTCCATGGTTAAAATTACCAAATAAAAATTACATAAAATGATAGCCTTTATTAATGTTAAGGCATGTGCAAAAACTCGTTACTGTGGTTTATAGGGTTCCAGAAATATTAAATAAATATAACTTTTTAGATGTACCCTTAGGAGGGTCGTAGCTCCCTTAGGGCTTATTTCCGCCCCATTTTGTACGTCCCTGGTAAAGATTACTAAATAAAAACTACATGAAATAATAGCCTTTATCAATGCTAAGGCATGTACAAAAACTTGTTACTGTGGTTTATAGGGTTCCAGAAATATTAAATAAAAACTACTTTTTAGATGTACCCTTAGGAGGGTCGCAGCTCCCTTAGGGCTCATTTCCGGACCAACCTTTATAGAAACTTTTTTTCATATTTTTTAACGTAGATTCACCACTTAAATTTCTCGAACTTATATCTGGTTCAGCTTTCGGATTTTTTTTAAGTTTCTGTATGTAAAAAAAAACTGATTTTGTGAAAAAAAAATCTGTCGGTCGGTCGGTCTTTCCAGGAAATTTGTGACGAATATTCAAGAACACTTTAAGCTAAGAGTTAAAATTTGGAAAATAGGTTCCTTAGTTCCAAACTTCTTGTCTGGGATTGTATTTGGTAAAAAACGGGGTGGGGTAAAGGGATAAAAAAAATAATATATATTTTTTTTTCTTAAAAAAAAAATTGTAAAAAAAACTTTTTTTTATATAGGGAAAAGTATTTGTTGCCAGCAGCAGCATTTTTTAATATTGTAAAAAGCGTTGTTTTGTTTTTATTTGAAAATTTTGTTTTTTATTTATTTTTTTATTTTTATTCGTTTTTTTTATCTAAAATTTGCACTTACTTAATACTGAGGAGTTGACAACTTCAGGTATTTCACACCATAGTGTCCTTGAGTAAATCACGGAGTTTCTGGGACTTACTAACTCCATGGCTGTTGGTCTTGGAGAAAGGTGTATTTCGTGTTTTTCTACTTCTTCATAATTATCAGAGTCAAATTCAGACGACTGAAAAATACATAATATTATTATTACTAAATAATATAACTTATTATAATTCTTGCAAATTAATATTACTAATTAGTAACTGTAAATTAACGATAAAAAAAGAAAGACACTGGTTTAAATCCAGATCTAGAAGTGTTGTTTCTGTTTGTCAGATCTGTGGTAGCCAAAATGTAAAATATCTACAGCCTTTAATAACGCGAGAAGCTGGGTTTTAAGTGTATGAATTTTGGTACAATTTTCGTAACGTAATATATGGACAGCCCCTTAAATAAAATATAGACATTTATTAGCTACCTTAAGGTGTTCATAATTTATCGTGTCTAAAAGATTTCTCGGGCAAAACGACCGACAAAAATAAATCGACAGACCGATCGACCAAAAGATCGACCGACCGATTCACCGACCGAAATTTGTTTTTTGCTCGAAATTGATTTATATCGACATAAAACGTTATAAAACCAAAAAGTACGCAAAAAAATTGATTTTTTTTGCACGAATACAAGGCTTTTCCTAAATTTTGAAAACATTAAAATGGGAAAGCAATAACTGGGACAAAAAACTGAAATTGTACCAGTTGAAGTACACTCTCAGTATTGCAATATATTGTCAAGATAGTCAGTTTATAATACAAAAAATATAGGGACTTTTAATGTAACGTAAGCAACGAAATTCTTTGTAACGTAAACAACAGATGTTTCATCTTTTAATACATAACTCAGTAATTGTTAAATATTTAAAATATTTTAGCCTGATTTCTTAAACATTTTTAAATGCACATTTAGTTTTAAAAAGATTTTGTATTCTGGAATAGAACATAAATTTAAAGCTACATGTACTTAAGTCAAAATCTATGTCACAAAATGTTACGTAAGCAACATTACGTAAAATTATAAATTTATCACAAATTAAACTTATGATACTAATTATAAATATATGTTTTATTACTTTGTTATTTACTAAAAATAAATATTGTATTTAAATTTTATGTCTATTAATGTATTTGACAAATTTATACATTTAAAAGTTAAAATGGTCTTAAGATGTAACGTAAGCAACGCTGGAATTACCTTATATCTGTATCGGACTAGTTTTATTTTGTTTTTTGCCCTTACCCTGTTTTTCAGTTTTAATTAGTAAACTTACAGAAAAATAAAAAGTTTTGTGTTGCTAGTCCTAAATTTTCTAATAGTAGGACAAAGTTATGAGAAAGATGTCGGGGGAGTATTTTAAGTTGCCTTATTACGAAAAAAATATAGCTTTACGTGTTGGATCTTATTTTTGGTAATAGGGCATTAAATTTTTATAATATTTCGCCGACTTTTTCTCATAACTTAGTTGTACTATTAGAGCAATAAGCACTAGAAATGCAAAACTTTTTGTTTGTCAGAAAGTTTACAAATTAAAACTAAAACACAAAATAAAAGTGTCCCACTTGCAGGTCTGTAAGAAAGAAAATACCTGGGGGGTTAACCGCTACCAGGAAAGTGTACAAAAGAGTTTCCCTAATGCCTGAATTCCCCCGAATTCCTCATGAGTTCCCCCGAATTCCTCACGACTTTCCCTGAATTCCTTGTGACTTCCCCTGAATTCCTTGTGAATTTCTCTTGAATTCCCCATGAATTCTCCTGAATTATTACTGGGTTGCCGAAAGGTGTACAAAAGACTTCCCCGGCGGTTAACCCCCCAAAAATACCCCTTATCTTTTTTATTTAAAAATGACAAAATGGATACCTATATACAAATTGATAGAAAATAAATATAGTTTAACAGAGTGCTGACAAATAACACAGGCCAACAAGGATTTTGTCATCGGATGTTTTTTTATTTTCTGGCAAGCATTTTTTTGTTTCCATTAAGTATAATTTTTTAAATTTTTTTAAAATGAAGTGTAGAATTTTTTAAGTTATGGACATTGGTCCACACAAACATAATCAAAAGAAGCCATCTGACACATTTTTAGAAAGATCAAAACAAAAATAAAATTTTGGTCTATCCTTATAGCGCGGATTTTCTTTTTTTTTGAAATTTTTTGTTATTTTATTCGAAATCAAAAATAGGCGTATGCTAAAATTCAGAATTTTATTCCTGTTTTTTCCTGGCCAAAGGACCAAAGGACAAAACGGAAGTTATATTCGAAATCAACAAAACTAACCAAAATCAGCTGTCAGATCCAAAATGAAAATTTATTGGCCTGTGCAATTATTGTTTTAAATTTTTGAGTTAATAAGTCTTCAATATATAAAGTAATTATCTATTTTCTATTAATTTTTAAAATTAAATTTCAAAAAATAGGGATCAGTTCATAATTTTACGCGTTGGACTTTTGTCAACTACAAAAAATCTAAAAATAAAATGCGTAGGAAAATGTACTTAAATATAAAAATACTTTCACATAACAATAATATTCAATTACTAAAATATTATAAGCTATAGAACATGGAACATAAATATAGGGGTTCATTCAGAATTTTAGAGTTTTTTTTAATTTTAAAAAGCCAAAATTTAACCTAATATATGAATACTCTGAATGAGATATTAATTTGATTAATATAAAATACATACATTTATAAGTAAACTAATCTGAAATATATTTTTATTTATTTTTAATTATTTAAATATAAGAAGGAATTTTCTTGCCAGTATGAAATTTTAACTAGTTTTTCACACACCCTTTATTCCCGAACTTTACACAGAAACCAGAGTATAGGTATAAATAAATCTGCCACATGCGCCGCGACGCGTCGTCAATGATTTCCGCGCTACCAACATTGTAAAAACTAAACTACCTAAAATATTTGAATGTAAAGGTTTTGTGACTGATATAAATTTTACTCACTCACAATAAAATCACTGCATAAAATTGAAACCTCACTTTTATAACTTTTGGAAGTCATAACAGCTTAATAAAGTAATATTATAACAAAATATCAACTAAAATACAATTTCAATGTAATTTTTTGATCTTTTTTATTCCAAAAATTAGAAATGTCAAACTTGAATTTATTGTTTCAAAATAAATTAAAATCAAATTAATTATTATTAATTATTTATATAAACTACTTTTAAAGATTTAAAGTGTTAAAAAAATGTTTTAAAAAATAGTCCTGCAAATACACCTCCAGATTCGGTATATTACATATGAAAACTATTTCTTTCAGAAATTACTCATTTATCTTTTTATTTTTTATGAAAAAATCCATTAATATAAATTAAGGAATGCTTTTAAATCTTTTAAAAATTGTTGTAAAGTTTAATAAGCTCTCTAGATGAAGAGTATTATAAAAGAATATTTTTTCTACGACTGCTTTAGAATGTAAGCAAATACACCCACTTTTCAAACACAGAATGAATCCATTCTAGCTCTAGATACGGTATGAATATTCCATATCTAGTGTTAGAATAAGCACATGTAGTGCCATCTCTTTTTTATAAAAGTAAAGAAAACTGTAGCAAAATTAGCAAAAATATATATATATATTATACCATGAAATATTGAATAATTTAATGCAATTTAAAGTTTTGCGTTAAAATTACATAAAGTTTATTAGTTTTTCTAAAAAGGACAGTTTTTTATCAATTTAGTTCAAAAAATTAAAACTGCTCCATCTATTCTGTGTATCTATCCTACAATAAATAAATAAATAAATAAACAAATATTTAAACCTGATATGTCACAACAATCTGACATAACCTTCAATTTTTGCATTATAATTTGTAAATATGTGCTAAAATTAAATAAAAATCTTTTTTAAGTACTGATTTGATAAAATTATTAAATAACTGCTTTATTTAAAAATATGTGTTTTGTTGCATTTACAATGTCGAGTCACAAAAAACATTGTTTTTAACCTTGTCCGCAGTTTAAAGCCATACAGTGTTTCATATTTGCAGTCGAAGAAAAAGTATAGTCTACAACATGTATGGAATAGTCATTCCGCGCTCGCCTGCCGGCTCGTATGACAAACTTTCCGCTCGCGCGGAATATTGTCTATTCCATACTAGTTATAGAATATACTATTCCTTTATAGTTAATACAGACGTTATTTTTTAAATTGACATTTTTTTATCGATTTTTTGTCGCAAAAAATAAAATAAATTAAAAAAAAAACCTTAATACATTTTCAAAAAAAATAACTTTCCTTGGGAAAAGTAAAATAAACACGTGGGATTTAATTAACTTTGGACTGGCAAAACAAGTTAAGCTGATATTTTCGGGAACAAAATTGGCATTTTCCAAAAAGAAGTTGGAATTTTCGGAAAAAAAAAAGTTTGCATTTTGGCTTAAACGTGGTTTTAAAAATGAATAGCGCCTTCAAATTAGACACGTGAATATTATGAAGTGAAGTTTGTTTTTAGGAATGAGTATTTACTTTGCGATTTTTTTGCCTTAGGAGCACCCATAAATTACTTTAGGCAAATTACCCAATACTAAAACCTATTGCGGCTAGGGCACGCAATCCCGGAACTATGAACTGAATGAAAAAAATAATGAGCATAGATTTTAATGTTCTTATATCGGAAAAAAAATAATTTAAAAAATCAAACTTTAATTTTTATATATATTTTTTGCAAAAAACAGTGTGTGCCATATGTGGTACACTATGCAGTAAGAAAACTTAGTAAGTATGTCGGTAGGTCTTTCTGTGCGGGAAATTTGTAACCACGATGACTCTAAAACGCTTTTTTTCTAAGCTGGGATTGTTTTTAGTTAAAATCGGGGTGGGGTAAGGAGGTAAAATGGGGTAAAAACAAGTTTTTTCAAAAACATATTTTTAAGTTTTTTTCCGTTTTTCGTAAAAAGAAACTTTTTTAAAAAAAAAAACAATTGTTATTTGCGCTTCTAGTAATTTTTCTATGGATCAAGCGGAGCTAAGGTCCATAAACACGACCGAAGACAGAAAAAAACTTACCTACGAGTAGCGCATTACGTTTTTCTCACTACCAAGGAGTTAAAATTTTATTAATATTTTTAACATTTATATGTGTGAAATTTCAAAAAATCATTTTTTTTATGGAATCACTCTATAAAATTAAGAATAGTAGTCTTGTGTCTAGGTGTCCCCCTTAGGTAAGTGTCGGACACTTTAGCGGTAAAACGTTTTTTCTGTCTAGTTACGGTTTTGTTTGTATTGATTCTATTGATTTCATCTATCACTACTAAGTGTGCTTGATATAGTACTTTCCAATTTCTTAAGGCTAGCCGTGCCCTGCATTAGGCTAATACCAAACTTGTACAAAGCGGTGATTTATAGGCCTATTAATCACGGCCGTCGATAAAGGTGTATGACACACGGACGAAAACATTTTCGTTCGGCCTCACATGTGCTCGCCCGGCAACGAAGCTTTCGTCCGAAAAATCGTAGTTTTCATTCTTGTGTCATAAGCAAGATGACTTTAGAAAGTAATCTTGGTCATAAGTAAGGGGCTGTCCATATATTAAGTAACGCAAATTGACCAAATTCATAAACTTCATACCGCGTTTCTCGTGTTATTAAAGGCTGTAGAGATTTTATATTTTGGCTACCCCCCCCCTACCTGCCCCCCTGTTTGGGGGGTAGTTAAAATATGAAATCTCTACAGCCTTTAATTTTAATAACGCGAAAAACGCGGTATGAAGTGTATTAATTTTGGCGAATTAGCGTCCAAACGTAATATATGGACAGCCTAGCCCTTACCCTAAACTAATAATAATTTTTCGATTTAATTGTGTTTTTTTATATTTGCTATGCCTAAAAAATAAACCAATTTTTTTTAGTTTTTGATCGAGTTTTTGTTTCCTTAGAGTTTCAGGAGAGCTGTATTATACTGAATTAAATTTGCATATTTGTTTGCATATATAATAAGTCTATAAAAGTATTTTAAATTAATATTGCCTTAAAGAAAAACTAAAGTCACAATTGCGACACCCTGAAGGGTAAGGGCTAGACTAACTATTTTTATAGTGAAAGTTACCTCTGAAATGGCAGCATCATAAAACTGATATAGTGGTTCATCTTGAAGTTGTAGATGCAAATTCTGATTGGTCAAACTGTCATCTTTCTTAGTATCAGCACTACTAAAACTATGTATACTAGCGTTATAATAATCGTTGTTGTTCTTAGAATAATAATAGTCTTCATTTTTCTCGTTGTTGATAAATTCAATATTGGAATCAATAATTTTCCTCATATTATTGTTATTATTAATACTATTTTGTTTGTTGATAATTATGTTATTGGTGCTGCCACTGTTTTCTGCTGAAGAAGTGCTGGGTGTGCTGTTTTGGGTGTTGTATAATCCTACTTCTGCGTACCAAAAGGTGTTCGGCCTTTTCGCCGCGTTGTTCGGGTCATTTCGGAATAATCCTGCTTCAGCGTACCACGATGAGGCCCTTTGCGACACCTTTTTTAAGTCTATAAAAATAAATAAATTTTATTTTATTGTCTTGTGGGATAGAAGAGTTCGTTTATGACATAAACTTTATCCTCTTTAAAAAATCAGACTTGAATGACACTATTTAATGTTATTTTTGTTGGGATTATAACTACATTTTATATTTATGTAAATAAATATCGATGTATTATAATAGAACTGCGTTTAAATTAGAATAAAAATAAAAAATTTCCCAACGTTTCACCATTTATTGGACTGGCATCCTCATGTGATTAATATAGTACAAAACAAGAAAAATATTACTTTAAGTACAAAGTAATAAATTAATGACAGTGACATGAAAAATAAAGGTAATATTTTTGTTGTTTTGTACTATATTAATCCCCTGAAGATGCCAGTCCAATAAATGGTGAAACGTTGGGAAATTTTGTCTTTTTATTATATTTTAAAGGCAGTTCTATACACCGATATTTATTTTAATTAGAACAAGAGTAAATACATATATAGGGTGTCCAAGAACTCGCGACCATCCTTGAAGGTACATATATTATATAAAAAAAGTTTATATAAACCTAGATCCAAAAATCGGTCCCAAGGGACTAAAGGGGATACCAAAAATGCGGTTTTTATTTAATATCTCTGGAGCCCTATGAGCTAGAGGGACAAGGTTTTAAATGTGGTTTAGTATTATTAGGGTCAATTATTTCAAGTCCTTTTAGTTTGTAAATTTAACCGGAGGCGCGCCTAGGTGTGCGAAATGGCTGTGGCTTACCAATTTTTTTCCTAAACCGTTTTTCAGTGTAAATTTTTTGCATACAAAAATAAAAAGATTCTACCAGTGTAATAACGTAAAACTGTTTACGAGAAAAGTCGAATTAAAAAAAAATACAGGGCATGCCCCTAAAAAGTGTTACTATTTAAAGAGTTCATAACTTGCTTAATATTTATTTTTGGGCCAGGGTATAACAAACTTTTTTTCTTATTTTCTTATGTGGAATCGCCCAGAAGTGATAAATTATTTTATTATCGCCTTTTTGGGTCCAATTTAAGAGACCTACATTCATTAGGCCGTAAGTCTATTAGGACCGATTTGCGATATGACGTTTTTTTCATATTTTTTGATATTTGTATATGCATATACAATACATGTATTCCTTCAAGGATGGTCGCGAGTTCTGGGATACCCTGTATTTTATATTTGTATTCAATTATTTTTATAAAAGCATAGGGCGAATTTAGCCAGTTTTAATTTTTTTTAGTCTTAACAACAAAGTTTTAATTTTTACAAAACATCAAAATAAATTTAAATTATATCAGTAAATTGTTAAAAACAGCGTCTGTGGTTGGTAGTTTTGTTTTAGAACCAAACATGATTGGTGAATTCGAGTCTTTTAAAAGTTATCTGACGCAATAAGACCGTTTCGGCAGACATTCTCCAGCAACAACTTTGCTATGCCCAGAATTTCATTTTATATTACTTTAGTTATGTGCCGTGAAAGTATTTTCTTATTAGTATAGGTAGTATGAAGTGAGTCGTGAATATTTATGTGTAGCCAAAAGTAATACAAATTAATGCTGATCTGGCTAATTATCTCTTTGAGAAATGACCACTAACAATAAAGGAGGAAGATGATTGACAATTAAAATAAAACCAAGTAAATCCACCTTTGAAGTATTTAATATAGTATACTATACCATTTTTGATTGGTGGAGCGGGAGGGGGCGGACTTTGCGGCCGCGCCAAAGCGATACTGTTGCGTCCCCTGGCGTTGGGTACAGGCGACAAAGAAATCCCGCTATCTGGATTAGCTTCTTCGGCATTTTCTATATCTACGTCGATGGTTTCTGTCAAGTAAAAGGTACTTTTTGGTTTATTCAGGTTGTTCGTCAGTTCGGAAGCATTTTCTGTTGACATAGACATGCTCCGGCGAAATTTGTTTAGGAAACCTAAAATAAAATTACTTTAGTAGAGGAACACGGAAAAAATTATAGCCTAGAGCGCTATAAGGCATAAACAAATTGTAATCGCTTATTATATAAATATAAAGCTTTCTGTTACAATTATGGCATTCAGTGTAAAAAATTATATGAAATTATATGAAATACTTATATGAAATACTTGTTTAGTGAATTGTTTAGTGAATAATAAAATATAATAAATAGTATGATATTTATAGGTAAAATAGATTTAATTATTGTCCGTGCTAATAATTTTTATGATATAATAAAATTTCTGTAAATTTATAATAGTGCCTGTAAAAATATAATCGTGTCTGTAATAAATATAATCGTTTCCAATTTATTTTTAACATTATTAGTTATTGTGTCCCTTATAATATATAGCTTAAATCACTATAATTTGCCACTGTTACCAAATATCTTATAATGTAAAGAGCAGAGACCACTAATTTATTTTCGTGAAGAGTCAAATTAAATTGACAATAAATTAATATAGATATGGTCAATATAATATTATATTTAGAATGCTTATATAATGTTATTAAATCAATCTTGGAACTGATAACTGTTCGATGATGTTTTTTCATATAATAAAACTTAAGGATTTTTTTGGCTAAGTTTATTATTTGTATTTACTAAAGTTTTTTTCCTTAGACACAGTGAATGCAATTTAATGGGTGGAGTGCTTGATAAGCAAAAAGGTTTTCGTAAGTACCAACAGAAATTTATACACTTTTTATTGTTAATATTACTATTATTATTAGTTTTCTGGCATTATCATGAGAAATATTATCAAAACTATGGCCTGGTTTTAAAAATTATCTTTTATTTTGCGCAATAACAAATTCATAAACTAATTTGTCCTACTACTTATAGTAGGACAAACATTTTTACACAGTTAAAAATAATTTTGTGATTTCCTACAAACACATATGTTATCATTTTTATCGTAGGACTATTAGTTTCCGAGATATGGACATTTAAATATATTTTTTACATTCAAATTTCACTTTTGAGAAATATTCAAAATTAAATCTCAAAAATAAAATTTCAATTTATTATTTTTTTAATAAATCTAATATTGGCGTGGCCAAAAAAAAACAATCCGATAAAGATAGAAAAAAAAACTAAAGAAAAAAGTCCATAAATGTAGGAAAGTGACGAATTTGTGAAAAATGAAAACAAGAAAATTGAATGAACATGAACTCGAACGAAACAGAGACAAGAAACGTTCTCATTTTTCCACCCAGCTAGAAATGTTATCCGTTTCAGATATTTTCCTTAGATGGGGAAGTCGGAGGTTAGGTTTCGGATTTTTCTCTATTTTACTACATGTACATGCCAAATTTCAAGTTTTTAGCTATTCTGGATATTCATCATATAAGGTGCTGTCCATATATTACGTAACGCGCCTAGGGGGCGTTGATTTGAGCGAATGTTTACCAGAAATTAAAGAAATAGAGAGATCTGTAATGCCATTTGTCGACGTGAAAAAACACATGAGTAGGGCCGTAGCTATAGGGCGATGGGGAAGACTTTCCCACTTACCTTGAAATTCTAATATATATATAAAAGTTGTAATTTTAGCAGTATTGATACTACAACTACTACTTAGTGAAAACGTGTTTTTTTTTAGTAGTCAACTTTTTCGTCAAAGGAAAAAAATTTTAATTTTAGCAGTAGTGGATCCTGAAATTCGAAAAAATTTATGGGTCAAAAATATGAAAGTTGTAATTTTATCAGTAGTGGCAACGTTTTTTTTTAGTCATTAACTTATTTGTCGAGGGGATAAATGTAATTCTAGACTAAAAAAATTGTTTTTTTACCTTATTCCCCTCCACTATATCTTCTTTGCTACGGCCCTTCACATGACTTTTCCGTGAACAAATGAATAATATTTTGTTTTTTTTTTGCAAGTTATGTAGTATTGAATTTAATAAGTAAGGCGATAAAAATGTATCCTTAGGTAGCTACATAATAAATATGTATCATTTTTAAACTTTATAAAATCTTGCATTATCAACTATAACCCGAAATTCTGTGTCATAAAGTATCAAAAAAATTGTAATTTGGATATTGTTACGTTACACCCTGGGGGAGGGGGCGGTGTTAGTAAATGTGAAAGTTTGTGACTCAGGGTGGAGGGGTTCAAAAATTTCGAAAAATTGCGTTACGTAATATATGAACTTTTCCCTAATTCAAGATTTTTAATATTTTTAATTAATGATTTTTTTTAATAAAATAAACGAAGAGGTTGTTGTTAATGAAAGTTAACTAACTTAAGTCTTACCTTTTTTACTCAGACTTTTCGTTTTTTCACCACTTTCCGGTTTATTTTCAGTTAAACTTAAATTTGGAGAATTAGCTTCGACATTTTGATATGGTGGATGTTCAATGTATTCGATATTTTGTGGTGGCTCCGCATGAGCTATCACGTATATCGTTTTCTCTTCTTTTGATTCTTTTCTTGTTAATTCTAAAATTATTAAAAACACACGTGTTAAGAAAGAAATAAAGTAAAAAAAACTATATTTTTTTTAATTTTATGTCATTAAGACCAAATGTACATTAAAATGTACATGCGTATTTTCAAAATTTTAAAAATTTGTTCATATATAAGTTATTTATAGGCTTTAAAAGTTTACAACTCAAGAAA
>OY294044.1:46832024-46888431 GCA_958510825.1 Brachypterus glaber
CGCCAACTTAGTTAAACCGTATATTTGACCATTAGGTGGATCCGGCAGTTGTCCATGGCCTATGTCGAGACCGCTGTCATTCTAAGCAGAAAAAATATTACATATTACATTTGAGAGCAAATATATCGATCCAGGTAAACATTTGCCATTTTTTTAAATTCAAATATTTCGAAAACTATTTATTTGATTCTTTTGTTTTTTTTTTGAAGCTTAAACTTTCTCTACTTTTGTTTTTATTTAGATTAATTAAAAAAAAATGTATAACTACCCTATTTCTCTTCTGCTCAAGTTATCAAACAAATTTTTGTGTTTTTGATAAACTTGATTAGAAGAAAAACGTAACACGGTTACGCTTTAAATGTAAAGCACAGCATCAATCAAATTCATGTAGTACTTTTTGAGTTAACTGAAAAAATTACAACTTTCAGGAAAATCCTGAAATCTTCTAAGCCCGGAATGAAAAAATTAAAAATAAAAAAGAAATATTCATAACAAATGCGGCATTAAGAGAGACTTTAACAATTTGATAAACAGTTGCAGTGGCGTACCATAGTTGTACATTTTTTGTTGCTGTAGCTTCCACCCCCCCCCCCCCCCCCGGTGTTTTTTAAATCTACTGTATGTACGCTGCTGATTAACCTTAATTTAACGCGTGGTACACCTCGATTTTTTTCGATTTTTTTTGACCTCGGATTTGGATTCACGGACCGAAAATACATACATACTTTTTTTTGTGGGGCTGTGTCATTAAAGTGGGGGTGTTATACCATATGAATTATAATGCGTATAGAAAGTCCACTTAAGGTCCCATTTGATATGGGTTTGTTTAGAGAGTCTTAATGTTTCCTACATATTAGTTTTGATAGCAAACAACTAGGATCGTATGTTTATGTTGCATGTATCATACCCAGATAACATCGGTGATTTTCACTTTCAGATCACACTGTGAAGTTCACTGTGTGTACTCACTGTGAGCTCACATTCGAATCACACGTGTCCAAGCCGGAAAATTTCAAAGTTCAAATTCACTGTGTATACTCACTGTGAGCTCACATTCGAATCACACGTGTCCAAGCCGGAAAATTTCCAAGTTCAAATTCACATGTGAGCACTTGGTGATTTTCACTTTTAGATCACACTGTGAAGTTCACCAGGTGTGTTCACTGTGAGTTCACATTCAAGTCACGCGTGTCACAGTTTAGAAATTTACAAGTTCAAATTCACGTGTGAGCCCAAAGTGATTTACAGAACTTTTTATAAATTAGCGCATGCGCAAACTGAACTAGATATTATAAAAAACAGCTCTGCTAACAGAACGTATCGGTGGATACATTAAGAAGAAGTGACCCAATCTTCTAGAATAATATAAATACAAATTTATATTGAGCTGTCTAAATTCTATTCAATCTCGAATTACTCGAGTAATGGATCCATTAGACTCTTAAAAATTAATTATTTTACAATTACTTTAATAATATCCTTTTTTTGTGTTTCTCAGAATGTCTCTAATAAATCGTGAACTTAAGACTATTGTTTTTATTAAAAACCTTCGACCTAACAACCGAAATGAACGAAACTTTAATTGAGCTGTACAATTTTGAAAATATTTTAATTTAATATTAATGATTCATTCCCAGTTGCAAAAATCCACATAGTAAATTGGCGTGGAAAATCCGTATGGAAATTCCATATGGATTTTCCACGCCAATGGATTTTTGCAATTGATCCTATTTGTTTGTAAAATTTTATAATTTAATTCATTCCATTAATTTTTTAATTTATTTATATAAATTTGCCGTTCTTAAATAGGCTAATATGTCTTAATAATTATTTTGGTAACTTACATTGTTATTAATAAAAGTAAAAAGTATAAAAAATGAAATGGTATAAAAAATTCCGATCTCTAATAAAAATAACAATGTGATTCTAATGTAAATTTCACACTGTGAACTTGATGTCACTCACATGTGAACTCACTGTGAGCTCACTCTGGTCATACAAGTGTATGCAGTTGTGAGCTCACATGTGACTCACTTGTGACGTCAGTGTGACACACTATTGTTATCTGGGATAGCTATTATGAACTAATAATTCGTAAGTGAAAAATTAAATTATTAGTACTTACCAAATTGACTCTGCTAAAGGAGGTATCTGATTCGGTGTCACTTTCAAATGAATCATCATATTCTATGTATTTTCCATCTTCATAATGTGCGCCTTTTTGACTAGTACATAAGCTCTCATAATGATGGTCTGAGTCACTATCTACACCTGAAAAAAAAAATACACATATTTTATTTCCATTAATCGGAATAAATTCAGTTATGACTCATCAACGTTGAAAATATAGGCTTACGGAATAATTTTGCCGAATTTTGAGGGAAATTTTTATAAAGGTCACTAAATCGAAACATTTGACGACTATTTTGTTACACACAACAATATTGAATATACATATTAACTATAAATATGTAAATATATCGGTGTTTTTCGAAGAAAATAAAAATGTAAATATTTAAAACCTCGCGTCAACGATAAAATCGACGCGGCGCCTATGCGAGCACTGGAAATTCGCCGATGACTGTTTATTTCACTACATTTTTTATGTGCAATTTTTTCGGCAAATGTAGCACACCTCACACAAAGAAGTTAAAAGGTAAATTATTATTAAATCTTGTAAGATTATAATACAATAAACCTCCGGATAAAACCTACCAAACGACTTGAGGAAAACGTTCTTATAAGAATCTTAATAAAATTTTCTTAGAAGGGCACTCTAATTCAAGGTATGTATAAATGTTGAAGTAAAACCTTACCTAAGATTGTACGGAGGAAGGTATGAGAACAACTTACGAAATGTTACATAAAGAAGAAGGGGGGGTAAAAACATAAAAAAATGTCTTACGTAATTAATACATGAACCCTATTACGATATATATATTCTAGTTATTTTGGCTCCCCTGAATCCGAAAATATTAATCGTATTTGCGGAAACGCACCGTTTTTTTTTTCTATGTCGACTTTTTATATATTTTTTGTTTTAGCAAAAAAACGTTATGGAAATCTGTTATCGTTAAAAACGAAGTATATTTTCGTTATTTTGGCTCCCCTGAATCCGAAAATGATAACCTTTCTTTGCGGAAATGCCCCACTTTTTTCAGTAGTCATGACTTTTTTTAAGGAGATTGATATCACCAGGGTAATCTGTTATTAAAAAAAAAAACAGTTTTTTTTCGGATGGTGTTTTTATTAATTAATTTTTTGGTTTACGTTTACGTTGGTTTGGTTTTTTGCTGGTTTGGTGTTTTTTTTTTAATGGGGGACGTTGGTTTATGTTAACGTTGGTTTAAGTTGGTTTTTCTTCTGTTTAATGTTTTTTTATTTAAAATATATAAGTAAAATTTTTTCCAAATAAATATTAAAATAGCGGGCAAAGAAAAAAAATTGTGCATTTCCGCAAAGAACGATTGCCATTTTAGGATTCACGGGAGCCAAAATAACTAAAATATACTTCATTCCAAATGATAACAGATTTCCATAACGTTTTTTTGCCAAAACATAAAATATTTAAAAAATCGCTATAGAAAAAAAATGGCGAATTTTCGCAAAGAACGACTACCATTTTCGGATCCAGGAGGGCCAAAATAACTAACGGTAACAGATTTCCATAAAGTTTTTTTTGTCGAAACAAAAAATATATAAAAAATCACCATAGAAAAAAAATGGTGCATTTCCGCAAAGAACGATTACCATTTTCGGATTCAGGGGGGCCAATATAACTGTAATATGCTTCATTTTTAAAGATAACAGATTTACATACCGTTTTTTTGCCAGTACAAAAAATATATAATAAATCGCCATAGAAAAAAAAATGGTGCATCTCCGCAAAGAACGATTACCATTTTCGGATTCAGGGGGTCCAAATAACTAGAATATACTTCATTTCCAACGAAAACAGATTTCCATAACGTTTTTTTGCCAAAACTAAAAATATATAAGAAATCGCAATAGAAAAAAAAAACGGTGCATTTCCGCAAAGAACGATTCACATTTTCGGATTCAGGGAGGTCCACAAAGGCAAAACAAAATTTGTTTAAAAATGTAGCTGATTTCCTGCAAACGAAAGTTGGCACAAAATTAATTTTGAAGTTTTATTTTATTTTTTTTTTGGAAAAAAAAATATTTTTTTTTTCTCAAAAAAAGATCTTTTGTTTAATTAATTTTTTAAGAGTATTTGGAAAAATGCAATATGCCATTTACTGTGAATAATATATAATGGAATGCGTAGCATTACATATCTTCACGGCTTAATATTTTTATTATTTTACATGTTTTATAAAAGTTTTCTATTTTTAATTTTGTCTCAAATAATGTCCAAAATAATTACTATAATTATAGCAATTATAATTCTTACTTGGAATATTGAAAATAAGTAATTTTCTCGTTTGTTTTAAACAACACATTCTTTTTTTAGATTTTAAGCTTTCACGGCCATTAAGATATAAACAACTTTCACTTTCGGGTTTAGACCGTGTTAATGGATTTTCACTTTCCGACGTTTCGTCTCTTACTACTAGAGACATCTTCAGGGATTAATCTGAAACTAAGTTTCGAATCAACTTGTGTCACTATTTATGACGAGTTGTGGTTATTCACCCGTGACGACCTTTTTCCTATCAAAGACTTCCATATTGCAGGTAAGTGGTAACCAGTGTCCCGATTGATATTGTTAGGATGCTTGATGATTTCTATCGATTCCCGTATCTTCCTTGGCATTTTTCTGTTTTCTGTTAATATTTGTTTAGTAAAGAGAAACCTCCAGTAAATTCAAACACTGTTGTTAATTTGTCAAAGACAAACTTAACAGAATGTGAGATCTCTTTGCTGTCCAAAGGACATAACTTTGCCATTACACCTAGGACAGTACCAACAGAAGAAATAATTTCTATAGTGGAGTCTTCCTTGTCTTCATTACCCACGGTAGATGCAGAGATAGTACGTTATGAAACGGCTAAGATTCTAAAAAAGTCAAAACCACCTAAGTCTAACCTGACAAGGGAGGAATATTTAGCTTTAAAGAATCTTAATCGTAATGACGATATTATTGTTGTGCCTGCTGATAAGGGTAATGCCACTGTGGTGATGGACAAACTTGACTATTTTAACAAAATAACGGAACTCATAGACAATGACACATACGAAAAACTCGAGACCGATCCTACTGGAAAATTTGAACGAAAAATCACACAATTACTTAAACAATCCTCCCTTACACCTCTTGAAATTTATAATCTAACCCCCCGAGACTCCCGCGTACCAAAATTATATGGTTTACCTAAAATTCACAAGGATGGTGCCCCTCTTAGACCAATTGTCAGCACAATAGGTTCCCCTACGTATAAACTTGCCAAACACCTTGCCCAAATCTTAAATCAGTTAGTTGGAAAAACGAGGTCTTATGTAAAAAATTCCACACACTTTGTACAAACCTTATCGACAGTGACCCTGGACCCCTCGGACATAATGGTTAGTTTCGACGTAGAATCTCTATTTACTAACGTTCCCGTTCCCGATACAATAAATATTATACGAGACCTACTTACAACTGGAAATCTTGACCCTAAGTTATGTAAATTATTTGAAGCTTGTCTGACATCTACATATTTTCTGATACAGGGAGAGTTCTATGAACAAGTGTCAGGCGCCGCAATGGGATCCCCATTATCACCCCCTGCGGCCAATGCTTTCATGGAATACTTCGAGGAAAAAGCTATTGAGTCATTTCCATTAAAACCTAAAATTTGGCGCAGATACGTAGACGATGTCTATGCTATTTGGCCCCATGGCATGGAAAGCCTTCAAGGTTTTCTAAATCACCTCAATTCCCAACATAAATCTATACGGTTTACGATGGAAATTGAGAACAACGGATCACTTCCCTTTTTGGACGTTTTGGTTTACAAAACGGAAAATGGCTCAATAGGACACTCGGTATACAGGAAGAAAACCCACACTGACAGATACCTAAACGCATTTTCACATCACCATCCCTCTCAAAAACGCTCGGTAGTTAATTCACTTGTTCATAGGGCTTTCATGATTTCAGACAAGAATTCCCTAGACACAGAACTCCTTAAACTAACCAAAGCCTTGACCATGAACGGTTATACCAAAAAAGACATTAATAAGACCATATACAAATACAGAAATCCCAGACCCAAACAACAGGACAATAGTGACAATGACAGACAGACACAAGTTATACTTCCCTATGTAAGCGGTATCACGGATAAAATAGGTAAACTTTTGAAGAAGTCAAATATTAAGCCTATATTTCGGTCCAACCAAAAATTAGGTCAATGTTTGACTTCAACAAAAGACAAAATACCCCTGAGTTCAGAAGGCGTATATAAAATACCCTGCTCCTGTGGTACGGTTTACATAGGTGAAACTAAGAGAAAAATTTCTACAAGACTTCAAGAGCATGAGCGCAATATAAGAAAGAAACAAATTTCCTTATCGGCAGTAGCCGAACATGTACATGAAACAGGTCATAAAATCAATTTGTCTGAAACAAAACAAATATTAACAGAAAACAGAAAAATGCCAAGGAAGATACGGGAATCGATAGAAATCATCAAGCATCCTAACAATATCAATCGGGACACTGGTTACCACTTACCTGCAATATGGAAGTCTTTGATAGGAAAAAGGTCGTCACGGGTGAATAACCACAACTCGTCATAAATAGTGACACAAGTTGATTCGAAACTTAGTTTCAGATTAATCCCTGAAGATGTCTCTAGTAGTAAGAGACGAAACGTCGGAAAGTGAAAATCCATTAACACGGTCTAAACCCGAAAGTGAAAGTTGTTTATATCTTAATGGCCGTGAAAGCTTAAAATCTAAAATAGGATGCCTCTACGGGGAGGAAATCAAACGAGATGCCACTCTATTTGGCAAACTTCGAATCAAATTTGTGAAATTATTAAACAGTCTAACCTTCTTACGGCGGTGTCGTGACACTAAGGCAATTCCGAAGTGTTTACAAATATCTCATCACGTTAAGACTATTGCTGCCAATCGAATATATCGTAGAGCAGGAGAAGCCCTGGTGCGAGAAAGGATAAATGAAGATAAAAGGAAGCTAGACAACGTATCAGACCAACTGTACCGCTTGCATCAGAAACTGGGTAAGACAATTGATTTTGATTTATTTCATGTACTAGATACTATAACTTATGAACACGCTCATGCTATTGGTGTTAAAGTCTCAGAAATCCAAAAGAAAAAGTTTTCTTCTTTGGATAGTAAAGAGAAACCTCCAGTAAATTCAAACACTGTTGTTAATTTGTCAAAGACAAACTTAACAGAATGTGAGATCTCTTTGCTGTCCAAAGGACATAACTTTGCCATTACACCTAGGACAGTACCAACAGAAGAAATAATTTCTATAGTGGAGTCTTCCTTGTCTTCATTACCCACGGTAGATGCAGAGATAGTACGTTATGAAACGGCTAAGATTCTAAAAAAGTCAAAACCACCTAAGTCTAACCTGACAAGGGAGGAATATTTAGCTTTAAAGAATCTTAATCGTAATGACGATATTATTGTTGTGCCTGCTGATAAGGGTAATGCCACTGTGGTGATGGACAAACTTGACTATTTTAACAAAATAACGGAACTCATAGACAATGACACATACGAAAAACTCGAGACCGATCCTACTGGAAAATTTGAACGAAAAATCACACAATTACTTAAACAATCCTCCCTTACACCTCTTGAAATTTATAATCTAACCCCCCGAGACTCCCGCGTACCAAAATTATATGGTTTACCTAAAATTCACAAGGATGGTGCCCCTCTTAGACCAATTGTCAGCACAATAGGTTCCCCTACGTATAAACTTGCCAAACACCTTGCCCAAATCTTAAATCAGTTAGTTGGAAAAACGAGGTCTTATGTAAAAAATTCCACAAACTTTGTACAAACCTTATCGACAGTGACCCTGGACCCCTCGGACATAATGGTTAGTTTCGACGTAGAATCTCTATTTACTAACGTTCCCGTTCCCGATACAATAAATATTATACGAGACCTACTTACAACTGGAAATCTTGACCCTAAGTTATGTAAATTATTTGAAGCTTGTCTGACATCTACATATTTTCTGATACAGGGAGAGTTCTATGAACAAGTGTCAGGCGCCGCAATGGGATCCCCATTATCACCCCCTGCGGCCAATGCTTTCATGGAATACTTCGAGGAAAAAGCTATTGAGTCATTTCCATTAAAACCTAAAATTTGGCGCAGATACGTAGACGATGTCTATGCTATTTGGCCCCATGGCATGGAAAGCCTTCAAGGTTTTCTAAATCACCTCAATTCCCAACATAAATCTATACGGTTTACGATGGAAATTGAGAACAACGGATCACTTCCCTTTTTGGACGTTTTGGTTTACAAAACGGAAAATGGCTCAATAGGACACTCGGTATACAGGAAGAAAACCCACACTGACAGATACCTAAACGCATTTTCACATCACCATCCCTCTCAAAAACGCTCGGTAGTTAATTCACTTGTTCATAGGGCTTTCATGATTTCAGACAAGAATTCCCTAGACACAGAACTCCTTAAACTAACCAAAGCCTTGACCATGAACGGTTATACCAAAAAAGACATTAATAAGACCATATACAAATACAGAAATCCCAGACCCAAACAACAGGACAATAGTGACAATGACAGACAGACACAAGTTATACTTCCCTATGTAAGCGGTATCACGGATAAAATAGGTAAACTTTTGAAGAAGTCAAATATTAAGCCTATATTTCGGTCCAACCAAAAATTAGGTCAATGTTTGACTTCAACAAAAGACAAAATACCCCTGAGTTCAGAAGGCGTATATAAAATACCCTGCTCCTGTGGTACGGTTTACATAGGTGAAACTAAGAGAAAAATTTCTACAAGACTTCAAGAGCATGAGCGCAATATAAGAAAGAAACAAATTTCCTTATCGGCAGTAGCCGAACATGTACATGAAACAGGTCATAAAATCAATTTGTCTGAAACAAAACAAATATTAACAGAAAACAGAAAAATGCCAAGGAAGATACGGGAATCGATAGAAATCATCAAGCATCCTAACAATATCAATCGGGACACTGGTTACCACTTACCTGCAATATGGAAGTCTTTGATAGGAAAAAGGTCGTCACGGGTGAATAACCACAACTCGTCATAAATAGTGACACAAGTTGATTCGAAACTTAGTTTCAGATTAATCCCTGAAGATGTCTCTAGTAGTAAGAGACGAAACGTCGGAAAGTGAAAATCCATTAACACGGTCTAAACCCGAAAGTGAAAGTTGTTTATAACACATTCTTTATCTGACAGAAACTGTTAATAATACGTTTTCACGAGAAGACGTCTGCACATATTTATTATGGTAATTAAATAGTATCGATATTAACAGCATGGATTTCATTAAGAAAGCGACTCTTTTATAGATACCATATTTTCATAGCTGTGCATAAATTAAAATAAGATGCAAAAAAATGGTGCATCTACTATGTTAAGATAAAACTTTTCTTAATGAAGCACCTCTAACTTATTAAACATACATTTTTATTCGATTGATTCTAAAAGAGATACTTTTTGTTTATGTTTTACGGGCGAAAAGTTGGCCCAGGGGCCAAAATGTTTTTTTCGTCCGCTAACTAAAACTAGTTATTTTTAAGCTTTTTAAAAGAAGATGCTTTACCTTTACTGTAATATTTATAAAGAAATATGACTTTTAGGTCACTTTTGGTCTTGAACTAACTGTTCTTTTTGACCAGATACAGTTATTATAATCATTTCATACAAAATAAAAATTTCTATAACATAACCTCAAAATATATGTTAACTGATTAATCTGTATTCATCCACTAAAACAAATTAAAAACACAAAATTTCAATTGTAAAATCAATTTCAATATTTATAATATTCATAGAACGGTTCAGAAGTATTACTTTCATAATAGACACATTTTAACAGAAATCACCAAGCTATAGCTTTTTTAAATTTGAAAATGAAACCGCACGCAAAAGAAACGATTCAATTGTTTTTTTAGCGATTTGATTGGATAGCAATTTGTCATGGATAACTAGATAAGACACTAAATAGAAATACTTTTTGAAATTTAAAATTAAGTATATTTTAATAATTTATTATAATTAGTAACAATCGAATAAAAAATATTGTATAATACACGGGCAAAAAGTTAAATTTCAATTTCGTAGGTTTATTACCCTCGGGCCGGCCCGAACGGCCGGCCCTCGGCTTCTAAAAACCTACTCAATCGAAAAACTTAACTTTTTGCCCTTGTATTATAAATAACTATTTGATCATTTAAACAGGTTAAAAGTGCTCCAGCGCGTTTAGACCATTGGGTCCCTTGGTCCATAATTTCATCAAAGTAGGACCTTTTAGGGGTGTCTTTTAGGTATTTAGATGACAATGCCTCCCATTTAGAGGATATGGCCTTTTTCTTTGAAATGTTAGGACTCCTCTTGAATGTGCAATATGAAAGTGGTAAAAATTTGCGCATTCTTAATAGTGTGCAAAAGCGTCATTTGCGCTCTGAAGTAGGTATGAAGTATTTTTTTATAGAATAATTTTAGTTTATATTTAAGTACGGAGGTCTTTAAGACACGTGTGAACGTTACGGTAAGAAAAAAAAGGAAGAAAATGAAGAAGAAACAATAATTCTACTACTGAACATAATATAACAATTTACAATTTTTATAGTTTTCACTTATTTCCATGTAAATGTATGTCATACAGAAATTTCATTATCGTAAAGAATTACCTTAGTTAATATTAATATCTTTATAGACTCATAAATAAATATGTAGGTTTACGTTTTCTATCTAAAAATAGTAATTAAATAAAAAATAAATTATTATTGTTATTACTATTTATTAAAATAAATTATTTACAAATTGAAAAAGTTTCAGAAATCAAGTACCTGGGGATTAACATTGATGAAAACCTTAGTTTTAAATCCCACTGTAGTTTGATTTAAAATAAAATGTTAAGAAAAGTTTATTTCTTGGACAAAATTTCTAAAAAAATAAATTTTAATACGCGCCTTTTATTGTACAAAGCCTTGATATTGATTAATGCGCTTCTTTACTATTTAACCTGAATAAAAATAAAGTAGAAACTTTACAAAAAGTTCAAAATAAAGCGAGGATTTTACTAAAATGTAAGAAAAACACAACTGTTGATTTCATGACAGTTAGGCGAAGGATTTTATTTAAGACACTGGATTATATCTTTAAAATAAAAAATTATAGAACTCCCATATATTTAAAAGAAAAAAATCTATTTGTACATCAAGTTTACTCTGTAAATACTAGAAATAAGGATGATTTTTATATTAAAATCAACTTTTAAACCAAAAAAAGGATTTATTAAAAAAATATATTTTTTACAATGGACTGTCAAAATTTAACGACCTACTAATTGATATTAAATTCTGTGATAATTATTTTAATTTTAAAACGAGATTTTTTAAATAAGTTTTACCACTCTAACAGCGTAAATGTTAATGTATATAGATATAACCTAAATAAAAAGTTTATTTATTTATATATTTATTATTGATTACAATCATAATCTCCCCGTAGCAATGCGTCGGTACGCGCTTGGCTTTATATGACATATTTTTTATAGTAGTATATAGTATATTAAACAACAAGTTTAATAAGACAAGATTTAAACGTACGAGTCCAGGTTTACAAAACAAGCCTATAGCGAGAAGTTTTGTAATGGACGAGTGTGATTAATGTCTAATTAAATGAGTTTTTTACACTATTTTATCGATGACGTGCTTTAATAGGTAAGTTCTTAACTTACTTAAGTCTTAAAGTATTAAGTAGTCTATTAAAAAATCTAATTAAAAATATACATCATATGATGTCTATAATTAATACCTTAAGATATTAAATGCAATGAAATAGTAATTTAGATCAATTTTATGATTCACCATGCCAGTATACTGCTAATTTATTACCTACAGGAAATATCAAATTAGTATAAATAATGATGATAATAATAACTTTTTAATGTTGTTTTCAAAATGACTTTTAAATTCATCTTGGTTGTTTTCTGTAGATATAAGTATACTTAGCTTTTTCCGACCAATCAGTGTCACGTATTGCAGATGTAATATACCTAGCAAAAAAATAAGGTTTGTTTGGAAATTATTACGACACAGGCGAAGCCCCTGGAGTAATTATTTCCTTTAAGAACAGTTGCAGCCGGAAAAAAATTCAAAAGTAATTTTAAAAAGTAGTATGAAGCTGAAGTTTACAACGTTTTTTTGCATCGAAAATTCAAATAGTTTCTTAAAGCACTTATTCCATAACACGTTTTTAGCGCACTAGTACTTTAGAAAACTTGCCGCAAGCGGCTTGTTTTCTAAACTTTTACTCGGGCGCTAAAAACGCATGTTATGAAACTAGTACTTTAATATACTATTTGAATTTTCGTTGCAAAAAAACGTTGCAAACTTCAGCTTCATAAAATAGTCTAGTAACTTTTTTTTGTGGGGCGGTGTAAATAAATAGCTAAAAATATTTTTACTTTTTAAAAACAAGTACCGTTAGAGGCATATTAACGAGTATTTTATAGGAGGATTGGTGTAGTGGACCGCGTCGAACTTGGCGAGTTTACTACCCAAATAGCGTGAGTTTGATTCTCACCGGCGCCGATTTGCCTTTTTCAGTTAATTAATAATTGAAATTTGGCGAAAGCGTGAGTGAAGCGGACACTCCCTACAAATTGGTTCGAAAGTCAATTAAAGCCGGTGGTTCCCTCTACTACTAGCCCACACAAGTCCTGGACTTAGGGGATGCTTAATTAAGTAGAATAGTACGAGGTTAAACAAAAATGTAATGTAATTATAACTAAATTATACAGAATAAAGTGTGAATCAATAAGTAGTTTTAAAAAATTTAACCATGCAGTGCAATGCACTGAGTGCATTCGTTCCGAGATTCGCTCTTCTTTATAAAACTAACTGTCTATTGTCTCAAAACTAACCATAATAATAAATTAAGTATTTTAAAGGCGCGAAATTAGTGATATCGAAAACGTTAAAGTTACAATTAAAATTTTACCTATATAAAAACTAATTTCCTGACTCTCCAAGCTATCCTCAAAAATCCTATTCCTAATTTTGGGCAAGTCTCTGCTCTCTCTGATTCCTTCACCGACTTTATCGTAATCCACTTTATCACAAACATCGTTTTCACTATCACAAATTTGACTAGAATTCACAAAGTTATCGTCCACAAACTCGAAAAAAACATTGGTCGGTGAAGATACGTAGACGGTATCCGCGACCGGCCTCCTTGGCTTTCGGAAGGTGTTGGGGGCTGACCTGGGGGGCGGCACCGGTAGTGGATCGTTGTTCCTTTGTTTTCTAACAGAACTACTCGATTCGCAGCGTCGGTGATGCGATTTTCCTTCTCGCATCATTTTTCATTGTTTTTCCGAAGTCATTTGCACATTTCAATCATTTTTACGATGATTTTTTATATTTTTAATGATGAAACAAGATACTTCTATAAGAAGAATATTGACGTATTATGGATAGTGAACAAATGAAAGTAGATACAGTATTGGAATGTTATACGTTTTAATTGCAAAAGATAATAACACCTTTAGAAGAGTACACTGAAATAATCATAGATTTATAGTATTTGGTCGCTGGATAATTGTAGTGGATGGTCCTGATATATTCATACACAGCACATGGTTTTATTTATTTTTTTAATTTTTAATTTATTTTTTTACCCTTCAGGGTAAGCTCTTAAAAATACAGTTGATCTGCAGCTAACAATATATTACTTTGTTTCCTGTACTTTTTTATTTGGTTGGTCGCTCTGGTCGTTTTAGAAGTATTTTCCGAAAACTCCTAAACTGACACAAAACAACAAGAAATCTAAGCAATAACCTGCACAAAAACCAATAAAGTGCAGGTTGGAAGGTCTGTATTTGCTAAAAAAAAATACTTTAGTACTTTTATATCTGTATTTTATTTAGGCTGTTATTCCAGTGCACTCTTATTTTCTTACCTTATGGATTTATAGGTTCAATTAACTTGGTAAGAATGTATATTCTTCAAAGGTAAGAAAAGCGTATTATCAGATACTGTTATAGCAAATTACTTTTAAAGGAATTTATTTATAAATCTGGAATCATTTCTTTGGATTTCCTGATTTAATTTTTATTTATTTCTAATGACCACGGGTCGGATCAAAGTAGCCATTACCGGGGGCATGTAAAAATTAGAATTTTAAAAAACTCTTTTTTCAAGTAAATAGACACTTTAAACTATTGTTTACCAAGCGGAATGTCATGTCGACGCTGAGTCACTTGGTCATAGTCCATGACTCATAGAGAAACACTTATTTTTTTTTAATTGTTTCCCTTTTCAAAAAAAGAATAATTAATTTAAAAAAAAATATTTTTGTATTAACTATTCTTTTTTAAAGAGAAAAAAATTTCAAAAAAAAATTAAGTCCTTCTCCATGAGTCATGGAACATGACCAAGTGACTCACTGAGTATTAACAGCGTCTACATTACATTCCGCTCGGTGAGCAGTAGTTTAAAGTGTCTATTTACTTGAAAAAAGAGTTTTTTAAAATTCTAATTTTTGCATGCCCCCGGTAATAGCTACTTCGATCCGACCCGTAATAATTACTAATAAATTACTCGCAACTATGAAGCACATTACCTGTATGAGCATGAAGTTTAGTTTAAAAACATTTATTTTTATTTCATACACATTATTTTTGTATTCGATACGTTAATTTTGAACATAATATGTTATTCAAATTTATTATTAAATAATATATTTATATTTAACACTCGAGATAAGAAAAATTTTCCTTTAAAATTGAATTAAAAGCATTTTTTTGTTTGGTAAAAAATCGGACAAAAAGAAGTTTTTATGGCCCGCGTGTAAATAAGAAAGAAAAATGTTTCTCTTCATATTTTTTCTCAAATATTCCTACTATTATTTCCTGTCTAATATTTCTCTCTAAATATCAGCAAATATTAAGTTTTTTTTTCAAAATTAATTACCAATCAGTTGACTAGAAAATGTTTGCTAGAATGCTGAATGACTAATTCAAAATATTACCCTTCAGTTGATGCTAATACATATGTTCGTTGGTTCCTGCACTTACGCACTTTACATTTGAGAACAGCTCCTTGTCAAGTATAAAAATTAATGAACAAATACAGTATAATTATTTGGCTGAGTGAAAAGTGTACCGTCAGTGCAAGAAAGTGCCTTAACGAACTCACCTAATATGAAATCAAAAGATGATCTGTATTTCCTGCAACTCAGTGTCGGACTGCACCGTCGGGCAATCGGGTAAGTCAAAATGTGGCCAACCAAAAATAGAAAAAAAGTTTGGTCTTAAAACCTTGCGTACTTCTAAAATCAATTATTTTTTTAAAGATATGTGGCCACGACCTTTTGTTGTCCATCTTTTTGAAGATGTGGCCATCTTCACCCTTCCCAGTCCGACACTGCTGTAACCTGAATCAGGTTACCTGATGGTAACCAAACGGAAATTCGCCATCTGGATAATAAAAAGTCTAAAGTTTAAACTAAACCCAAGCTTTCTCATAAAAATATATGGCTAAATCTGGTAGTTTATAATGCAGATATGTCATACATGACCTTTTTAAAACAAAATTAAATATAATCTTTTATTACATTTTGGAACACGAAGTAAGGTCAAGGTAAACAATTAAGCAATATTTCTTTTATAAATATCCTTTTTTAGTATTTTGCTAATTAAGTATATTGTCCTACCCAAAAGTCCAAATTTATTTAATATTTTTTATTAATAAATTATAAATGTAATTTTACTTTAAAAATATATTTATATTTCCATAAAAATATATATATATATATTCTCTTACTACTAATATATTTTCAATTGCCTGAAAATCTCTAGTAATACTTTCTTTACAAGTTACCACAAAATAAAACTATTTTAATATGTAAGACACTTGGTCAGATATTAAATACCAATTTGAACCAAAATACATTTTCAATAAAAAAATTATTATTTTTAATTAAACAACTCGTGTTTTAAATTAAGCAATAAAGTTAGCATAAATACTTTTCTACTAGTATAATTAGATAAGCTCAATTTAAAATTTTAATTTGTTTTATATTTAAATAAATATTTAAATTTAAATTCCCACATTTCTTACATTTAATTAGGCATAATTTTCTTAAATAAAAGTTCATATTAAAAATAATACCCATGGTTAAAAATAATGATAAGTGAATAACTTTATTATTTAGTAATATTATGTACTTAAAGTAATATAAGTAATTATAATTGAAAATTTATTAATAAATAAAATTGAATCAAAATCATTAACAGGCACGGATCGAGGGGAAGAAGTGGGGGCGACCGCCACCAAGGGACCAAGAAACCACCCCATTAAAACTGACTTCCCTGATCCGTTGCTGATCATTAATAGCCATATAACATTGTATTCTCGACTATATCCAAAATATTGTATTGTATCCAAATTAATCTATCTACTTTCATGTATGTTACTAATCCATAAAATATAATATCCAGGGTGTGAAATAAGACTGGATTAAAACACTCTTATTTTTCAACAATAAGGCGGCGCGGGGCGCCGTCCATAGGCTCGCATAACCATAAACATAACGTTATAAGCTTGCGCACAAGGCACATGACGGCACATCAAGCAAATCGCAGCATTGTTGTAACGTATCGTATTATGGTTATGCGAGCTTCTGGATGGCGCGCCATGGCGCTTAAACAAGAATAATATTATTTTGAAATTGGCCCATTATCAAAAGTTTTAGACGTGTTGTGACCCTTTTTCCGAATTCCAGTTATTCCGAATAATCTTTACAATTTTGTTGAAGGCGCCATTACATACTTTTTAAATTAGCCCTTAAAGTTAAAAATTAATACTCTATGTTTATATGCTTGCATTTTTTTTTAGTATACCAATCACTAACATGAGACCTAAATGGGGTTTTTAAGAGTATCCTATTTTTGTCAATTTCCAAAATTTCAATGCGTATTTTTACTTTATCCATGCCTCCACATCACACCCTGTATATAAATCCTCAAAAACATGAAAATTTACCCACTAGTCCAACAAAAATTCACTTTCTTCACAAATAACTAATCACAATACTCAAATTATAACTTCACATAATCACAATGTTACCTACAGGTACCAACAAACTAAAATTTATAAATCACTTATTTTTCAATGATTAATAAACAGTAAACGTATAAACTCGAAACGTCCAAAAACTGGTTCATCTACCTACATGGGTACCATGGTACTTGCCCAAGGATCGCTGGTATACTAGTGAATACCTTGCGTATAAAAATCCAACTTTCACTTTTTAAAAGAAGCAACAACGCACAGGTGAATATCGGTAAGAAAAAAACTTGTTTTATTAGATAATTAATATAATTTATGTTATAAAACATAAATTTTATTTTGATATGGTTTAACAGAAGGTATATTTGTTAATGTTATGTTTAAATTGTTATACACTGAGATTGATCATTGTTTTGAAGTACCCGTGCAAGTTTATACAATGTTGTCACATCAAAATTCCACTGCAATCATTAAAAAGTTATAACAGCTGCTTCGCCTAAATATTTTAAAAATAAAAATTAACCTACATGGACAAGGTCTTATAATAATATATTAATTGTTTTGTACATGCCATGCATAAGCATGAGTTTCAATTTTTAACATTTAGAGTACCTTAACCCTTTGAGCCCCAGTGGGAACTATATGTCCCACCCTATTTCAAGTTACCTCTTGTGCACTGCATGTCCCATTTTACGTTGTAAAATTATTGAAGTTTTTTTTCAGTTACTTGAAGCGTATTTCTACCAAATTTTATTAACAATGGCAAAGCTACTTTTGTATTTTTTGCCCTAATAAAAATTTCATTTCAAAATAACAATTATGTTATGCCATACTCAGTGGGACATATATATGTTTACATGTTTGTTTAAGCTCGTACTATTCTACTTAATTAAGCATCCCCTAAGTCCAGGACTTGTGTGGGCTAGTAGTAGAGGGAACCACCGGCTTATACTGGCTTTTATAGGGAGTGTCCGCTTTACTTACGCCTTCCCCAAATTTCAATTATTAATTAACTGAAAAAGGCAAATCGGCGCCAGTGAGAATCGAACTTACTTGCCATGTACAGACGCGGTAGACCAGTACACCAATCCTCCCATATAATCCGACTAACATGCCTACTCGGTCATATATGTTCCACTTTTTCGTCATTTTTTCCTATGTAAAATATTTGTTTCATACAACAAGAAAAAAACACTTCGTCATCGCCAATGACTAGCCTACAACTCAAAAAATTTGATAAAAGAAGAAATAAAAATTGTGTCTCAAATTAACCATTTGAGCAATTTTTATTTTGTTCTGTACCAACTTTTTTGAGTTGTAGACTAGAATACTGGAAAGGGAAACTAGAAAATAATTTGGGTACAATAAAAAATACACTGCACAATAACTCAAAGTTAAAACCAGGGGAGATATTTTTGAGCCGCACTATAAACTAACAGTTTAATTTTGGGGGCCCCTCATATTATAAATCTTACCATGTCTGGTCCGTCCAGAACCGATGGTATCTATCGGTACCAGTAACAGTAAAATGGAAAATACATTTCCCATACACTAGGCCATATCAAAATTATCTGAAAGGTTTGGTTACTGTTTTTTAAATTAAATTATAACTCAACCTACGAATAGGGTAATGTTTACTTCAACGCGTTAAACCACATATGGATGAGTGGTACAAAAATGATATTCTCAGTCCGCACATATATGGATGCAACATGTTAAAGAAAGATTTTTTAGGTAACATGTGCCATATTGTATTTTTAGACAACTAAACTCGTGTATTTTTAGACTGAACTAAACTGATTTTAGACAAAAAATTAATTTTTTTTTTTTTAATGATGATTATTTGCTATTTTCTCTAAACATTGGCTTTTTATGTGGCGCATGATTTTTAAGCCTGGTAGAAAGTTTGCTTTCACAGTAAAAATGCATATAGCATAGGAATTTTACCTGATGGATGCTACATATAAGGATTTTTATATACTTTATTAGGTTTATCAAAAAAACGTAAAATTTTCACCATGTCCAAATCTATGATGCATTCCATAACAAGTAACGAGTATTATAAAATGTATTTGAAAGAAAGAGAAAAAACTACAAGTATAATTCGGAAAGGCATACTTTGTTATGTACCTAGTATGTATCTGATATGTTGCATGTTATGTAACTGACACATAACTTGAGGCGGAATTGTTAAAGTCCAAGTACTATACATGGACTATAAAAATTACATGGCTGCAACATCACAGAACAGTGGTTATGTACCTGATATGTTCCTGCTATGTATTTGTGTTGATTGGGTTCATATCTTTGGATCACATAAAAATTTTTGGGAAATGACATTAAAAGCAAGAAGAATTGTTTGCTTTATCTTTTGGTATCTATATCTTACCATCATTTAATATTTTAGGGATACTTCATGTTATCACCTTATTTAGGTTCAAAGCCAATTGTGTCAGTTTTGATCCGGCTCTCAAATAATAGAGTTTAAAAATTTCCTGCAACAATTTCTTCAAAGTATCGACATATTTCTACAATGTGACAACATAGCCAGCGATGCAAATCGCGGTTTCAAACAAACCACAATCGCGGCAGGATTGTCCTTGAACGCTATTCCCCAGAACGAATTTGAGCGAATTCCTGCGACCACATGAAAATAATAATCAAGAACTCTCCGCTATTAAAAAAGAAATTATAATGTATTAAAAAAAAATTAAAAAGAAAGAGCCCTATTGCAGGACATTTCCTGCGGTATTTTTATTCAAAAATAGAAAAACGCTGCTATTGTTTAATATGTACAAGGCATTTGATAAAAACCTAAAAACAAAATTCTTTAAAAAAAATAAAGGCATTGCAATTTTGCAAAAACTATTAAATTAATTGTTCTGAAATTTTAACCACATATTGAGTACTATAAGACGCAACTTTTTACACAACAATGTCGTAGGTTGATTTTTGCAAAATTTATTGTTTATTGAATAATATGCAAATTTTTATCGTTTTTTGCAGTTTTCTAAGCAACAAATCCTATCGACATTTAAAAAACGCCATTTTAAAGGTTTTTTAATTTCCTACAAGATGGTTACTTTGATTGTTGATAAAAAAACATAACTTTTTAACTGGTATGCTAAAATGTGCAAAAATAGACATTTTCTGACCTTTAATTGTTAATATCTTAAAAACCACAACAAATCCACCGCAGCAAATATAGATATAGGTTTTGCTTCTATATACCTGTATTACCTGAAAAACTTGACAGACAAAAAGTTTCATATGCTTGGACTTTTAGTATTTAACAAATAAAATTTAAGTTTATTCTACAAAAACTGTAATAAATTAATATTTCATAGAACAAACTTAAACGCATTCCTGCGACCAAATGGAAATTATTATTATTAAAAACTATTAACAAAGAAATTATAATGTATCAAAAATTATTCTAAAAAAAATAACTTTGTCACAGGATATTTTTCTGCGAAAAAAAAGTATTTTTATCTTAAAAACAGAAAAAAGCTTGTATTGTTTGATATGTACAAGGCATTTGATATTAACTTATATAGTTAAAAACAAAATTTTGTTAACAAAAATAAGGCATTAATTACACAGGACCACAAAATTTTTTGTCGCTTGCAGAAATAGTTTTCTATGTGTATTTTTGGTCGCTGAACACGAATCCCTCGTCCGTTTTAGCCAATTACGTCAGGATTTTTTAGAAAATTATTTTACTCATATTTTCCAAAATATTATTCTGAAGGTAGGTATTATATGCCTACATTTTTGGTTTCAGCGCGTCGAGATCTATCGACATTATTGAAAAAACATTCAAGCGATGACCGAAATCTGATGATTTTGACCATATCTCAGGTTTTTTTATTCTAATTCCAAAAATATAGGCATATAATAACTTCAGATAAATTTTTTGGAAAATATGAGCAAAATAAAATTTTGACGTGATGGGCCAAAACGGACGAAGGATTCGTGTTAAGCGACCAAAAATACACCTAGAAAACCATTTCTGATCCACTTCAACCGACAGAAAAATTATGTTATCCTGTGTTATTATACTAGCTGTGGGGCCCCAGGGTTCAGCCTTGAGACCAATTCTTTAGTAAACACATAACTTTTTAAAAATAAGTTAAACTTAGCGTTATAACAAAGACAATTAGAGTTTATTTTACAAAAACTGTGTAATTAATTATAATTTATCAAAAAATTATTTCAAACACAAAAACAAAAAAAAAAAAACAACATCGCTACAGGAAAATCTCTCGTGAAAATGAGTTATATGCGTTTCTGTAGTTTAGGTTAAAATGACTAAATGTTATTTGGGCATATTTACTACAAAAATAGAAATACGCATTTACCGTTTTATTGTTTGATATATAAACACACAATTTAAAAAAAAAGCGCAATGGAAATGGAAAAGAAATCTAACAGGGAGCCTTCCTGAGGAAGGACATTTATTATTTGGTTAGCATAATGATAACTGCGGAAACGCAAAGGTTCAATCTTGGGTTCAACCTTTTTTTTCAAATAAAAAGCAAATAAGAAATTGTCTGCTGAAACAACAACACTGTGTAAAAACAAACAAAATAATTTTACTAAAAACAACTCTCCATTTTTTTAACTTAATTTATCAAAATTTATGTTGTGCAAAAAATATTCAGCAATGCTACTAAAACAGGAAAACTGAAAATACAAAGATTTTTCACATTGAACAAAGCAATACTGTGCTCCTCCCACCTTTATTAAATTTTATTTAAGTGTATCACCAAGTATCTTTGCTCACGACTGCGATGACGAATGTTGAACAAAAACAACCTGTTAGCCTTCCTTAATTGCTTAATTTATGCTAATCACGTCGATTTCACTCGGTTTATAATACAAAAGTTAATTTACTCATATTATGTGGTATTTGTTTAAATTAAACGCAGTCTGAAGAAGAGATATAAAATTAAATGCAAATTACAAGTGTAAAAATATACCAAAACAACGTATTACGTTGTTCCGGGTTAGTAGGGTCGTTAACCGTGCCAAAACTTACCGCGCCGGACGAATCGCGCCTAGACATTTACCGCACCCGCATTTACCGCGCTACACATACACCTCGCCTGTTTTAACAGCGCCTTTATTAACCGTGTATACAATTATAGCGCTTGCATTTATACGCGGACCCTAACTGCTCGTGGCTTATTCCGCGTCTTTCATAAAACGATTTTTTTTTAGAAAATAAAATCTTTTATGAATAACGCGGACTGTTTATGTATTTTAATAATGCAATTGTTCGTATAAACAATACAACTAATATGATCAATAAATGTCGAGTAAAATTATACCGTTTTTCTATTTTGCGACTCTTATAAGCTCATAATCACACGCATTTTGCGTGTTCTTATAGGCCCATAAGAGGTCTCTACTTTTTTTTCCGTAGGGTTGGCAACATACATTTGCGTGCAAATGTCAATGTCGATTTAAAGTTTAATTTTTTACAAAATTTTGTGTTTGGGTTATTTTTTAGCTTGTTAAAATTGTGGACTGGTTAATTGCAGTGAAAAAAGAAGAGTGACTGTAAAATATATCAAAATATCATTTGTTCTTAGAATTTTAAACATAGTGTAAACTGTAATGCCAACCCAAAACAAAAATCCCTAGATCAGTCATCAATTTAAATGTAAGTTTTTTTAAATTTTAGAGAAAAATAGAAAAAATTGTATAAAGCACTCGTTTCGAAACACGTTTTTAGAGCACTAGTACTTCAGAAAACACACACCTGCAATATATTTAAGAACCACGCGTGGCCACGTAGATACAGAACTTATGGGAAATGGCCCCGGGTAAATTTTTTGAAAACTGAATGAATTCTCAAGTGATTGATTAAAGTTCTTTATGACCACAAAACTTTTTGTGTTAGAGCTTAACAAACATTGTACACGGTTCTACCTTTTAATATAACTAGCGAGCGATTCAAGATAATCAGATGAACTTGAAGTGAATTACTAAGAATATTAACGTCTTAATTTTAAAAGCCGTCCAAAAAAGTTTTTTTTTTATTTTTAAATTTTTTTCTTAATTTCAGGGACGAGGTAATAAAATGCAGATTAAATTAATTAATTAAAAAAAATTAAACCTTAATTAAAAAATAATAATAAAAAATATATGGTTCCCTATTCTTATTTCGGTGATTTTTATTTACCGGTGAAAGCCAACTTCATAGTACTTTTTTATGAAGAAAGACCGTTTAGCTCCGCCCAAATATTTACCGAAATATCAGACAGAATAAGTCCGCTCGAAACCAGAATAGATACCCTGATCAAATAGAGAATTTTATTTGCTTTAAAATGATGTATCACACTACCCTCCTTTACATTTAAAAAAATCCCCCTATCAAATATGCGAAAAGATATCCCAATTTGACTTATTTTGGTGTTCTGGTTTTAAACTTTATATCTCAGTTCGTTCAAAAGTTAAGAGGGGGGGGGTTAATTTTACACCGCACTGTACATAAAAACACGTTAAAAATATGACCCTCCTTAATCAGAAAATTAGTGTATTTATTACACTTTCTTCCGTTATGCTTCTCTAGGAAGATATGGAATAGTTCTTGTACTGTACTCTATTATTATTGGTAAATAATATTTTTTTAATTACCTACACTTTTTTCGTAATTAGTGCACAATTAAAAAAATACTTTCATCTTTAATTTTCTTGGCGTGCATCGTTGAGTTTCAAACTTAAATTCTTAAGTATGTTAAATTTGAATACATTTTCTATTATAAATTACGATACAATTAGAAAATGTGTCCGAAGTTATTTGTTTTATACATACATACATACATACATACATACATACATACATACAAAAGTACAAAGTACAATGAATTAACCCTTAAGAACCCACGTACCACTTTAGAACACAAGTACTCACGTGGGGTGTCGAATTAATTATTCGGTTTTATTGTGGAAAATAATACTTTAAGTTTTAATGTTTTTTTGTGTTGTTTGGGGGTCTGCTAACAAAAATAAGAGTAACATTAGTATCCACATTGGTGTCTGTTAAAAAACAGATATGTATGCACCGAACGGCAGCTTACAGTTTGAAGGGGATCCAGCAGACCCGCATTCAGGTTCTCCAGGGTTAAGAAAAAAAATACCATGTACATAGTGTAAACCTAGTGTAACCTCTAAAGGTAACTAATCATTATCTGCCATTTGCAAACAAAATAATAATATATACCTATTTGTCGAAGATTTTTTGAAATTTTGGTGTAATAAAAGCATAATATTGCTTCATAACCGAGTGTTATTACTAAAAATCGAATTGAGGAATTCAATTACCGGGGGCTCGCAAAAATTATAAATTTAAAAACTATTTTATAAAGTAAATAGTAAATTTTATTTTAAAAAATTGTTTTTTTTATGTTCCAAGTTGAAACCTTGCATAAAAGCGATGACCTGACAGATCAGTTAGTGAAATGTGGTTTAAATTGTTTATTTACTTTAATAATTGTTTTTTTTTATAGTTTTAATATAAATGAATACTTCGATCCAGCCAGTGGTTATTACATTGAATTAAAATTTTTTAAGTGAGTACTTTGATCATAAAAAGATGCCCGATTTTTTTTTTGTAATTTGTTGTGCGCAAAATTAAAAAAAGAAAACGTAGTAAAAGTTTTTGATTGTTTCACCAAACAGGAGTAAGTAATTAAGAAGAAAGAAAAAGATTAATATTAAAAAATTACTTATTATCTGGTTTTACCAATTTAACTTTGGGTCATTTCTTACGTCAAATGGCAATGGCAAATTAGAAAATTATTATAATGGATGTCACGTTAAGGCATGTATGTTATAATAGTGCATCAGAGTTCGTGAATGAATTTCTAATAGGTGAAAGTGTGTGTTAAACAAAATATCTAGGGATACAACTATCTTTCCTATAAATTTAAAAAATTTTAGGCCTTAAAAAACGCAAAAATTTCCAAAAAAAATCAACAAAAAAATCAAGTTTTAAAGCATCTGTACTTGAAGCCGCAAAAATTTTGCCGGCGGCGCATTTTCGTGTATTGGTAACTGTTAAATTTCGATTAAAAAAAAAAAAATACAAAATATATCCAAAATTGTACATTTTTGTAGAATTCTATTTCACTATGGGCCAGAATTTTTTTGCGCGGCCAAAATTCTGTATCCCCGTAAAAAGTAGTATATGGGGGTTTTCGAGGTCGCTAAAACCGAATCCAATATTTAAAATTAAAAATTCTAAATGGCGGATCCAATATTACGGAATAAAATTGTGAGTTTTAACGGGGTTTGATAAAAATTGGTATCTAGGGGGTTTTGGGGTCGCTGAATTCGATTCATCATTAAAAATTTTAAATGGCGAACCAATATGGCGGAAAAAATTGTAAATTTTAACGGATTTTGATCAAAACTGGTATTGGGTTAATTAATTAATTGGGTTTTTGGGGGCCGCTTAATTTAAATTCAAAATTAAAATTAAAACATTCAAAACGGCGGACCCAATATGGCAAAAAATTTTCGTGAATTTTAATGGATTTTGATAAAAATTGGTTTCCTAATTTGAATCCAACATTAAAATTTAAAAATTAAAAATAAAGGATCCAATTTGGCGAAAATTTTTCGTGAATTTTAATGGATTTTGATAAAAATTGGTTTCCTAATTTGAATCCAAAATTAAAATTTAAAAATTAAAAATAAAGGATCCAATTTGGCGAAAAATTTTCGTGAATTTTAACGGATTTTGATAAAAGTTGGTTTCCGGGTGTTTTTGGGGTCGCTTAATTTAAATCCAATATTAAAATTAAAAAAATCAAAATGTACATATCGAATTTTTTTCGTGAGTTTTAACGGATTTTGTTAAAAAGCGGTTTTTGGGGTCGCTGAATTTAAGAGATAAAAATTGGTATTTAGGGGTATATAGTAATTTTCAAATTTCTGTAAAAAAATATTTTTTTCCCATTTGTCCCCCTTGTCTCACTTCAATGTTCACCAAAAATCTCGAGCGAGAACTTCTGGTAACATACAGATCCTGTATGACAAATTTAAAGTCTCTAACTTAAAGCGTTTTTCAGTTATCGTGGCCACATAATTTCCCGGACAGACCAACCGATCACATATAAATGTCTAAGTGGCATAATTATTAAATAAGAAATATAAGGTAGAAAAAATCGATTTCTCCTACAAACGAGGGGCATGTCACTCTTCATTTGCGGGACGAAATATCGCCTTTTACATTATTCAATATCGCCCATATCGCCTCAAGCTCGCCCGATATCGCCCAATATTGCCTTGATATCGGCTCGATATCGCCTCATATCGCCTCTCGAAGGGACGAAATACCACCCATGTGACATGGCAAAAAAGAGCACCCCTCCCATGATTGCAATAAAATAAGCTACAAATTGATGTATATAATTGATTGGATTGAGCCGAATTGACCGTTAATACTTTCCTATAAATGTTGTAATTTTGTTGATAAAATATTATGGTAATCGAAAAAATCCTTAATTTTTAGGTAAGTTTTAACAAAGTTGTGTTGCTTCAACATTTATTAATCAACACATTTCAAAAAAACAGCAAAAATTTTATTTGATTTACAAATATATTTAATATTTACACTTAAGAATCTAAAAAATTACCACATTGTTTAAGTTTGAACGGCTGCCCAAAAAAAAGTACCTATTTGTTTTATGGGCAAATATATTTGGTAATAATTGCCTCAACTATTCCAAAATCAAGTGATTTTATTCTTTGTTGGAAAATCAAAAGTCGATTTTCGTTAATTTTGACCGCACAAAAAAAAATTCTGGCCCATAGTGTATTATTTGTTAAATTCTCAAAAATCAACAAAATTGAATTAAAAAAAAAAATTTTTCTGCTTTGTACATCATTTGTATCGTTTGACATTTTGTAAAAAGAAAAGAAGAATTTATTTTAAAGTACCCTAGTAGAAATTTAACGTTAGAATAACGTTTTTCTAACGCTAGAAAACTGTATAAAAGTACGTTATAGAATATATGTAAATGTCCCGCTTTTTAACGTTAGAATCAAACCTTAGGTACAAACGTTAAGCTAACGTTAGATTTTTAAGTAAGAAATACGTTATAAGTACGTTTAATTTCTAACTTTCGGAGGGGACGTGGCCAACTAGGAAAAACATTTCCTGCTGCAAATTTATTCATATAAATAAATCTTAATGTATTTTAGCAATCATAATATTTTTAAACATAATTTCGTTACATTTATTTATAAAATAGCCATCTTTTTAGGTGGCCCTAAATATATATTTCATGTAATATGCTGTTATACTTCGATTAATACGTTTACCTCTGAGAAAAACTTTATATTTAGTTAGTTAATATTTATTTATACATTCAGAATCTTAAAATATTTTTTAATTCTAGTACAGCGTTGCCAGAATTACTATAATTTTGACTTTTGGGGGATATTTTTAAAAACTTATTATAGAAATAATAAATAATTATCAAACTTAGGCACACAGTAGAAAAGTATTTTCTACTATAGTTTACGTATTAATAATGGAAATTTAAAAAATATTTAAAGTTAGAATAAGGTTAGAATTTAGTTGGGAAACTAACGTTAGATTTATGTATTTTATAACGTTTTTGTCAAACGTTAGTTTTTAAGGTTAGATTTATATATTTTATAACGTTTTTGTCAAACGGTAGTTTCTAAGGTTAGATTTATATATTTTATAACGTTTTTTTATAACGTTTGAGAATAAACATAAAAATGTCACTAATCTAATGTTATGTTAAGTTAGATTTATGTACTTTTCTACTAAGGTACAATGTTGGTGCCACATCCTTCGTTGAATTGTGCAGTGGGAAAAAGCTAAAACCCCTGTCAAACCAAATCTAATCTTCACGGCTTTTAAATATTATTGACACAGAATCGTAATTAAAATTAAAATCTATTTCCAAATGGCGGAAACATAGCAGGTTTATAATGCAAACGATTTAGAAAAGAAAAAGTAATTATTAATTGGTTACGTTCTTGAACAGTAATCGAATTAATAGCTGCTGAAATTAATTATATTATTTCTCAAAATTTAAATTCTATTTTACCCCATTTTAATTGAGAAGCTTCTAAACAGAATGAAAAACGAAAAGATTGTATATACATACACAGCGGTCCAAAAGTCACCCCCCCCCCCCTCTTAACTTTTAAACGAGTTGAGATATCGACTTCAAATTTAGAACTCTTAAATAAGACAACTTAAACTATCTTTTAGCTTATATTTGATACCTTCAGCTCTTAAAATTTGGGAAGGGGGGCATGGGGGGACATTTTTTTAAATGGAAAGGGCGTCGTATGATACATAATTTTAAAGCAAATGAAATTCTCTATTGGACTGTATATTCTTTAATTTTTGAAACAATTTTTTTGAGGTTTTGATTTTTCAATTTTTTGTGCTAAAAAATACGATTTTTAGTTTTTTTTTTTTGTAAATTTTTATTTATGTCAATTAAAATTAGTTTAAAAGTATAATTTTCATCGTGAAATTAGTCATTTTTAAAAAATGGTTTGTTTTTTTTAGAGAAATATTGACGAAAATACCTATTTTTAAGGCCAAAAAAAAAATGTTTAAAAAAATTAAAAAATATATAGTTAAATGTAGAATTTCATAAGCTTTAAAATGATGTATCACACGACCCCCATTTCCATTAAAAAAATGCCCCCCATACCCCCTACCCACATTTTAAGAGCTAAAATTATCAAATATATGCTAAAAAATATTTTAAGTTGTCTTATATAGGAATTCTAAATTTGAAGTCGATATCTAAACTCGTTCAAAAGTTAAGGGGGGGAGGTGACTTTTAGACCGTTCATTTTTTAAAAGTAATTTTTATTTGTGTTTATTTTTTTCATATAATTTTATTTAAAAATACCAAAAATACTAAAATTAGTAAAGATTGAAAATGCCTTTAAAAGGATATCTGTACCTATACTGCCCTGCTAAGACAGGAAGTCGTATCTACAAAAATTGAGTTTTTCAGGTTATGCCGGTTTCTGGTACATTCGGGTGTGCTCTACCATCAAGACAAGGTCTAGATGTCATATCTCAATTAAAAATAGTGATTTTAAATGATATTTTGTTCGTCGTATCTGCAAAAATGTACCTCTTACTAGGTCAAAAAGTCGTATGGATTATTACTAAGTCAAATTGTCGTATCTGAATAAAAATATGTTAGATACGACATTTTGACTTAGTGTTTGTACTAAGTCAGAAAGTCGTATTGATTTTTTCTAGGTCATTTTGTCGTATCTAAAATATTAGATACGACATTATGACTTAGTATCGGATAGTGGGCGGATCCAATTATTGACAGTCGTAACTGTCAATTTTTTGTTATTATCGTTTATTGAATTATTTAAGTTAAAGTGATTCTTTATTGAAGAAATAGGATTAGTTAGGTGTTTCTCTATTTTATTAAACTGTTGATACAGAAACAAGACAAGGAATGTTGTACTTAAATAGTTAACTTGTTGTTCGCCGTTACCGGTTATTTTTATGGTTATGTTATGTGTGTTTTATTATTCCTAGATGTCCGAAAGATCTAAAAAGTTAGTTACACTAGCACTAAACAAAGAACTTGCTCAAAAAATGTCCTCACCAAGAAGTTGACGACAATAATAGTAATAATAACGAAGATTTAGATGATCCCGATTTTATTCCGGAACCAGTGCGAAAGAAATTACAGATAAAACCTAAATGCGGTAGGAACCTGAATAATAATAATAATAATAAATAAATAATAATAATTTGCTTTCTTTCTAGTGTCAAAAAATACTGACTAACAATCAAATAAACACAAGATTAATATAATTTCTGATGTATTAATTTCAAAATCTCAAGAAATATCGCCAAAAGCTAGCGAAATTGAAAATCCTGAAGAATTCATTGTCGATTTATTAAACAATATTATAGAAGATGCAGTGGAAATAAGTAAAAATAATCAACTAAAGAAATTTACAAAAAAAGGAGAAGTACGAAAAAGGAAACTACACAGCACATCCTTAGAACAAAGAAAAAAACAGAAAAAAGAGGAAAAAATTGGAAAACATGGTGTTCAGGAAACATGCAGGCAAAATTGCACAAAAAAATGTTCTCAAATAATTGACATAAACAGGCAAAATGCTATAAATAAAGAATTCTGGGAATTGACCTACGAACAACAACGTCAATTTATTTTTAGTTCAGTAAAGAAAATCACTAAAAAAAAGAAAACTAAAGATGGAGACTCTAGTCTTCGTATTATACTAAGACAAAATATCGTATCTAACAAAAGTCTTTTTTTTTGCAAATTCTGCTACATACATTATTTAAGATTTCTTGTATTGGTTTATTAAAGTTAATTCCACCCTTTAGCACTAAACATGGAAACTATTACCAAAAAACGGAGATAGCATATCATAATTTACAAATTGCTTAATATCTCGAAACCTTGTTTTTCCAGATACGACTTCCTGTCTTAGCAGGGCAGTATAGGTAAGACCTTTAAAGGTGACAATTTTTAAATTACTTTTTTGGTATAAATAAACCAGACATTTTAGAAAAAAAAATACACCAGACTGATTTTTTGCAAATTATTTAAAAGTACTTATTTTATATAAGTATCAATTTTATATCTTAGATCAATTTTTAAGGATAATTTGTCACTGATAAGAAAAATTTTAAAACTATTTGTTTATTTATTAAAACTTTGCAAGGTCTTTTGCAAAAATCGAAAATCATCAGTAATTTTAGATAAAATTGTATAAATGTTATAGGTTTCAATAATTATAAATTACATAAGAAGATTAACTTTCTACTGTCAGTACATTTTAATTATTTATTGTTAGTTTTAATGATTATATTCTATTTAAATTTTATATTTTTTATAGTATTACGCAAAAAAATAAAATTTGTAGTGCGTGAAAAAAGATATTTTTTACAGTAACATATTTTATTTTAAAATCAAAGCTATTGTTAGAGTAACCTGCAAAGAAGCCGTGAAGATATGTAATGCTACGCATTCCATTATATACTATTCAGTGAATAGTATTCACAGTAAATGGTGTATTGCATTTTCCCAAATACTTAAAAAATAATTAAAAAAAAAAAACACAAAAAGTACATTTAAAAAAAACAGATTTTTTTGAAAAACGAATTTTTTTTTTTCATTTTCAAAAAAAAATTTTCAAAATTTTTGTTTTGTTTAAAGAAAAGTAATGTCACATTCCCAACAGTACCTATTTTTTTTTAATGATTCCAAACTCTCATTCATATTTGTCTTTTACAAAGGAGGTCTCATTACAACTAATTTCATAAATCTCAACAAGTAATGTATAAAAAAAACACAATTCTTTTAGATTAAAAATAATACATAAAAAAATAAAATTACAATATACAATGCAATTTATAAGCTTGTCAATGGTTCCCATAAAAAATTTCTAATATAAAAATCGGAATTATATTAATAATGCTTAATTTGTATATGAGAAATTTAATTTTGAATAGTTTTAAATGAATTTAATTGCTACTATTAAAATTTTATGGTGTCTAAAATATACATTTTATTGTCATGGTCATCAATATTTTATTATTAATAATTATAATTAAATATCTCGTAATAGCAGATGGTTACTAGGTGACTTCAACTACAAAATACATCTACATAACAAAATTAAGCCTCCCGAAAAATAAAAAATAAACTGCACCCGGACTTAGATCATTCGCTCTTGTATTGCATTAAATTTTGTGAGAAAGTTCTGCGTCGTTTCTAGAACTGTTATATATGCAAAACATCCGAAAATTTTATATGTCGGTATGTCTGTCCAAAAAAATTGTGACCATTCTAGGTGAAATTGTCATTAATAAAACTTATTTCTTACTTACTAACACCAGGTACGGGCCTGATGGGGGTACAGCCTGCCCCCTTAATAACTTTACGAGTTGGAAAATTTTAAATATTTTAATAAAATCCCACTAGATTTTTTTTGTCGTCAATTTTATTGGAAGAAGTTGGCAAAATTTAGGCGAGTTGACAAAATTTCGAAAACAATTGATAAGCTTGTTTTTAGTTTTCTGATTTATTAGAGGGAGAAAAAAAAATTATCAAGAGTGCCCCCGAATGTTTTTGCTGCCCAGTGAGAATTTTTTTTCGCCACCTAGCAACATTTGGTGTCTTGCCCCCTCCCCCAATTTTTTGCTTAGCCAATAGAATCTTTCGAATTTAAATTTAGAAGATTTTATTAAATTATTGCATATCATGAAACTTGCCTAATGTACAAACTTTTTGAGGCTCCAGCAGCGGTAAAAAACAGATCAAAAAATGTTTTATTATTTTTTTTTCTAAGCAAGAAATCGTATATAAAAAGTCCGACAGGTTAAGTCAGCGTCAGGTTAAGTCAGCGTCAGATTAAGCGCGCTTAACGAGCATTAGACGAATCTGGCAAGTCTTTGGTAGTCTCCCATTATAGCCAGATTATATTTTAAGATATTGTATATATTGCAAACTATCACCTAACTTTCAGGACTACCAAAATAGGGGCAATTATATTTTAACTTTTAGTTTTTCACGTGCCAGATATATTTGGTATGCCTACAGATCAGCCAGACTGTTTTTTACTTAATTTTAGTGTACGAATATTAGCAGAACCATTTTTATTAGTGTAAAAAAGTGGAATATTTATTCTCTAAAGGATTTTCTGACTTAACCCATCGATTTTCATTTGTTTATAAATTTTTTTGAGTGTATGTTTAATTTTTATTACGATATCAAAAGAGTTATTTTTTTTTAAGAAATTTTGTACAATATCTTTGTTTTATTTTCATTTGTTTCTAAGATATTTAAAATAAAAATTAACAAAACTTATTTTTTAATCAAGTCTGCCATTGTAACATATGAGATATTTAAAACATTTAAAACAATTTAAAATTAACACCATCTATAAATTTTATGTTAGATAATTGCCAAAAAAAATGGCTATAAGCGCCAGAACACAAATCCAATAAAATTAAGTTGGCCTTGGTACTAAGCCATTTTTTGGTAATTTTGGTAATTGGTAAATATTGTCAATGGCAATATGTGTCAAAATCGCATGCGAATTTTGCCAATATCGCCAAAATAGCAAGATTGTTACGCACGTGAATAGACTTGATTGTTCGCTGTTTGAGAAAATTAGTACCAAAAAATTCACTGCCTGGACTTTGAGTTTTTGGTAAATAAAAACTTCACTTCTGACTCACTAGCAGTGAAAGTAATTATAAACGCCTAATTATTATAATATTTTTTATAAGAAGTGTTGGATACGCCTAATTATTATAATATTTGTTATAAGAAGTGTTGGATAAGTAAATTATTTATTTAAAGGGCTATTTAATAACCTTACTAGAGCGGGGAGGGAGTTTAGCAAAAAGTGACGGTCCATAAAAAATATTCCAATTTTACGTAAATATTAGTTGACGCGGACGGTCTATTTTTTTGGGGAATAGCCCCTAAAATAACCCTATAGTGCTAATTAGTACTTACCAATATCAGGAGATAGCTGCCTTGGTGATTTTCTAGCATCTCTGATGTGTTGGAACCATGCCTTCTTTGTTTTAGGTTTTCCCCGGACGCTGTAAAAAATACGCAACTTGTAAAAGAAATAAAATTCTTTTGAAGCGAGAAATTATATTCTCCCAGCCGCTAGTTTTGTAAGTGCTGATATTATGCAACTTTACATTCATTGAACTGTATAAATTGTTGTATGCTTTAGTAGTATACAACTTTCATTACAAACAACTGTATAACTGGTTGACTATGTTCGGTAACAAAATAGAAGACATTATTATTATTATTATTATTATTATTATTATTATTATTATTTATTCGTGGGCTTACAAGCAAACACACTAAGTCCATTTGGTTGAATCCAACTACTTCATTTTTTTTAATCAACAAATGGGATATCATTATATCGAAACATGTAATTGCGATTTGCAGTAGGTCTTTATTCCAAAAATAATTATTACAAAAATAAAAACCAAAGTCAATATCTCAAGCCCATGTTTTGACTTAGTGCTTTTTGCTTATCAGCCCACGTATTATTGTTTGATTATAAATTCTCTTTTAATTTCCTACAGTCTAGATATTCATGATTTGTAAATTTAAATTTAAACTCCCTACATTTCTTCAAATATTCACCTCTTTTCTAAAATTAGCGATAATAAAATTTAAATTTCCTATATTTTAAAATTCTAAATTTTAGGACAACGATTATTCTGCACTTTACCTAAAATAAACTTTAATAATAGTTTACCCATTTGTGTCAATGCCTTTTTGTCCTAAATATTTTTGAAACATTTTTATTGCTTTTTTACGTTCCTCAAAGTTTAATATGCGAAAATCGTGGCAAAAAATTTTTTGACCAAGATAACTCGAAAACGGTTTAAGATAAATACTTTAAATTTGGACTTTAGGTTTCTTTAACACGTTGCGGCGGTCGGTAGTACAACAAGGTCTGTCCTCAAAATTCGACGTGCCCCCCAGTTTTTATGGCCCTGCCATGGAATTTTTTGTTATCAAAATCAAGATGAGGTAAAGGGACTAAAACCCCTTTTATTTTATTTGTTCATAGAAAACTTTTATGCAAGCATTTTTGGAAAAAGTAAATAAAATTTTTAATATTTTTTTTGGAAAAAAAGCTTTCAAAAATACTTTTATACTTTTGTTTTCGAAAAAAAAAAACAAATTGTATTATTACAACTATAGGGGAAAGTATTATTTTGTTAATGGCATAATTTTTAAATATTTATTTCGTAATATTTTTTATTAATTATTTTATAAATAAATATTAATTTACAATAAAAGTTTGAAACGTTCTTATAAGAAGATTAAGATTTTAAATAAATATTATTATTAAATTATCAAACATAAACATATGAATAATAGGTTTCAAATTAAATTAAAATGCGTTTGAATAAATAAAATAATAATATGATCATATGATAAATATGAATCACTGTTAAACAAAAAGATATTCTAGTTACATCCGTATAAATAAAAGTACTATCAAATTTTGTGATAAATTTAAATTTATTTTTAGGTTTATTAATACTGTGCCGATTTTTTTCTAGTGTTAAGCCGCCCAGAACTTTTTTTATTTCAATTCAATTCAATAGACAATAGCCCTTATCAAGTTTGATTTTCCTGAAAATTTCGATCGGATTATTCTCTCATAAATTATCGCGCGGACAAAAAAACGTGACACGGATGGACAAACAGACGGACATATTCAAAAGCTGTTTAGAATTGTTACTCCTCTGCTGTGGAGCTGCGATGATTTAAATTTTGACGGAGTCGGCAAATTCCCAAGAGTGATATTATTTTTTTAGTTATAGTTCCCCCCCTCCCCACGGTAAGGATCTCGGAACGCATAGACGACTGTCTGCAAATGTTGTCAAACGAGAATAGCGACTGGGTACCGAGAAAACACAAGGGAGAAAATTATCCTTTTTTCCCCGGCTATGATTTTCACAACCTTCACTTTATAAGAAAAATAATTTATTAGATATAAACGTCTATATCTCAGATATGATATGTGTCGATAGCGAAGAAATATAGTCTATACTAAAATAGATAAGGGAAAAAGAACTTTTTGTAAAGGTGACAAACAAACTTTTGTTTTCGGTTACTTACATAATGATTCCAGGTGTTTTGTCAACATCGTCTTCATTGTCAGTCACATCCTCCCAATCGTCACTTCTATCACTAACACTTAAGTCGCTATTGGCTTTTGACCCATTGTATATACTGTCTATACAAAAATTACCAATGGAACGGCCGTATAAACTGTTGGTATGCTGTTCGGATAATATGGAGTCTCGGTTTGAACCTGAAGAACCATGGGAGGAACCTAACCCAAAATAAAAAATAGGATTAAATCTTTATTAAAAAATCAGTTAATTTAATCCTACTTTCTTATCAATGATTAAAACATCTAAAAAGTGGGTTGGTTAGATTTTACTGATAAAAGTAATTTGAAAAATATTAGGGTTAAAAGTGCCAAATATTGAATATTAAGTAAAATTTTGTATTAGTTAATGTCGAGGTTACTGTTTTTTATTCTTACCATCATCATCAATAATAGACAAGTTTAGACTAAGATATTTAATTAATAATAATAATTATTATTATATTGTAAGGCAACGTTCAAGTATTACGTAACGCAAATTTTGATCATTTTGGACCCTCCCCCCCCCTGTAACGATATTTTCCTATACCATTAACATGGGCGTAACACTCCAAAATGACCCCCACCCCCCCTAGGAGCGTTACGTAATACTTGAACGTTCCCTAACTAGGAGTGGGGCGAAGGGACCTAAAATCAAATGTATGAGAAAATTGTAATTATTAACTATAATTATTTTTTTGGGGGGTAGTGGGTTTAATAGTTAAAATTTAACCTTACATTTGGTTTGAGGTCTCCTTCACCTGAAGTTTTTGAAAAATAATTTATAAATATTTTCGCAAATTGCAGAACATTAATTTTAACTATTTATGATTTATTGACTGATTTTATTAGTCATGGAGAGACCCAAATAAGCTTTTGGCTTGTTGATACAAGGATTAAAATGATTATTATTTTATATTCTTTGTCTTGAGTTTTGTTTTTAATTTTGACGCCAAATATGTACCCCTTGGTAAAGTGGTTCAGTTTGTATTTAAGTACTAGTCATTGTCAGTAAATGTTAGGGTTATTATTTGGACTAGGTCAAATACACGGTGTTTGCGTCCATTAGCGAAAAGTAAAGGGGACGATTCTACACCAAAAAAACATGAAAAAGCAGCCCTAGAGAGTTACGACCCTTTAAAAATGTACTAAAAATAAGGTTTTTAATTAATAACTCTTTAAGCTAGAGCGACTAGGTTTTGCATGTATACCAGTATTAATAAGAGCAATTAGTTTAAGTTATTTTTTGAAAATCTATCCAAAGGCGTGCCTAGACTGATAAAATGTGTAAGGCTACAAAAAGTGTATTTTTTTGGACTTTTTTTAAAATATGGATACCTTGAGTAAAAATACATCAAAAATCACATAAAGTTACTTTACATTACATTTTAAAAAATGCAATTAAAGAGGAAGTGACATTTTATTACCAAAAATGTTAATTTTTAAAAGGGTTTTACTCCTTTAGTATTAAATTTAGGTTTCGGTGAATAATACTTTTTTTCTTAGCTTTAAATAAAAAATCGCCCTGCAGAATTAAAATTTTATTGGTGTGATTTTTGTTCCCCATTCAATATTTCCACCTTCAAAGGGCCATAGCTCCGTTAGGGCTTATTTCCAGACAAATCATTCCGTATATTTTCCGCCAAAAGACTGCAAAGCAGTGTAACTCTATTGAATATTTAGTTACATTTTAAGTAAAACATCAAAAAAATCCTTACCTTCTCGTATGCGACAACCATAAATACTTTCGTAGTTGCTCTCCGTCTCAATTTTTCTCATTCTATCCGAATCAGCCGTGTAGATGGACTCGTAGCAATTGGAGACGGCCTCGCTGTTTTGAGTGACGAAACTTGAAGAACTGGAGGTGGGCCTTGGAGGCAGAGGTTCTGACTGAATGTGGGAGGTTTTCGGAGCTAAGGGAGGGGGGATGGGGGGCGGTAGCATTTCGTAAATATTTTCGGTCACTTCGTTTGGAGAAGCGCAATATTCGTATCTGGAAGAAGTACAGACAAATTAATACAGATAATTAAGTTTCTAGAATAAGAACAATACAACTGTTATCCTGACAAACAAATTAATACAGATAAATAAGTATCTAGAATAAGAATCATCTAATTGTCATCCTGACAACCAAGGACGTTGAATTTACAGCGATAAATAGGTATGCTAGCAAACTTTGTAGGATCAGAGGTGCCTGTTAGTTTTTAACCTTTATCCATAAAACCCCACACAAAGTTATCATTTATTTATCTCCGCAAAATCAACTCGAGGTAGATATTTTATTATACACTAGCCGTTAAGCCTGTTTTTCAACGGGAAAACTCATATTTAAGCTCGTTAACTTTTTATTGGTGGCGCCTTCGCCAATTTTGTAAAAAAAAATTGTCGCACTGGCACTAAAAAATTTGAAAATTACTTTCAGCAGTATTATACTGCTCCAGCTTCGCAGTCGCAGTTATTTGCCATGGCAACCAAAGTAGCGAAAAAGAAAAACAAGACAACAATAAAATATAGATATAAGTACAGTGTCGGACTGGACAGGTGAGATAGTGAGAAAAATCTCACGGGGCCCCCCACTTTTGCCACCCCCTGCCTCGGGTGATGTTTTTTTAGTCAGGTACAAAGCTTTTTTTTAGTCATCAAAATTTGGGAGGGTTAGTAGGGGCGCCAAGTTTTGTAGAAACTGTCAGAGACAAAGCTTTTTTTTTGTAGGGGCGCCAAGTTCCGGAGAGAAACCGTCAGGGACAACAAAGCTTTTTTTCTGAGGGTGTTTTTTTGATTTGGTTGGTAGGGGCACCAAGTTTTGAAGAAACCATCAGGGACAAAGCTTTTTTTCTCAGGGTGTTTTTTTGTTTTGGTAAGGTGGGCACCAAGTTTTGTAAAAAAAAATTTAATATTTTTGTAAAAAAAATAATAATGCTAGAAATTTCACTAGACTTGGACTTCCCAGTCCGACACTATATAAGTATAAATAAATATAGATCTTTCTTGTTGACGTATCCCCGATAATTTTACCATGGTATAAAAAAACTCAAAACATAGGGTATACCCTATGTTTTGAATAAGCCAAAAATTTCACAAGTCTGCTGAAAAAGTCGTTTGCTTTCTTTTCTTTACTGAAAAAATATCAGATTTTGTTACCTATTCTAACTTTAAAGAAAATAAAAATTAAGCCAAAAATTCATATTTCTGAGACTTACCCGTCATCATCCACCATATTTTTGTTCACCAATTCGTCATAATTTCTTCCACAATATTCATAACCCATACTATCACAATCACCACAATCCTTAACTGCCGAGTGGCTGTTGGACAACTCCTCATATATTTTTTCGTCGGGCAGCGGCATCTTTTTCTTCAAAATCTTCGACGGAGTTACAGTCTTATACAAGCTTCCTCCAGGTCTTGGAGGTATATCTGGAGTTCTAGATATGAGATTAACTATATCTTTGTGAACTTCATTTGTAAGGTCACCTGCAGGACTTTCCTTTGATGAAAGTTCTCTGGAACCGTAAGATCTTATTATCACAGAATCGTAAACTGAGTGATGATCACCGCTTGATACGATTTCTACGGTTTTATATGGTGTACATGGACTTGTCTCTTTCTTGCTCCACAGGAATGAAGAATTTGGTTTTATTTCTTCACTTTTACTCGATATTTCCTCAAACTTATTCTCTTCACTTCTGCTTTTGATTTCTTCAGTTTTAAGTAAGGTTTCTTTACTTCTGCTTAGAATTTCTTCAGTTTTACTTATGCTACTTTCGGATTTTGATATTTTAACCAATGGTGGTATTAATTTTCTTAGGTTATTTGTTTCATACATAGATTCACACCGTTTCGTCGGCAAAATTGCTGGAATGTTAATAATTTGTACTTCTTCAGTCTTGGTTTCGGAATTATTCTCAGTTTTTTCTGGTTTATCTTCAATTTTTGGTACTGGTTTTAATGGTTTTAAGATAACTTTCTTTGGCGACAAAGATACTTTCTTCTCAGGAATTATTGGTTTCGGTGGCAGTATTGGTAAAGGTTCTTTATTTTCTTCGGACATTTGCAGAAGAAACGATGACATTTCCCTAGAAACTTTAGAAGAAACATGTTCATTTTTGGCTACTAATATAGGTGATATGTTAGTTTCTATAAATTTTTTTTCTGGTACAGGTTGAGGATTATTTAAAATAACTGGAGTGGTTGTACTTGTTTTTCGCTCGAATATTTCAATGGTAGCTTTTACAGTAGTCGAGGGAGAAGCATCTAAATCATTTGATACTTCTTTTTTGATGTCTAAAGTACTTGGGCGTTGAGGTTTCTGTTCATCTACATTTGGCACTGTATGGGGACTTTCTAGATAACCTATTTTAGCTTTAACACAAACCTTATTATCATTTAAAGGTTTTTTGAGTTTTTTAATACTAACTTTACGTATAACAGTTGGTTTTGTAATTATAACAAATTTTTTTTCGTCTAAAACTGGTTTAGTTCTTAAACTGGGCTTACGAGACACTTTGCTAGGTTTTCGCGTCAATTTTACACTGTTTTTATCCGATAAAACCTCGGTTTCTAACGGTTTTATACTGTTCACTCGTTTCACTAACATTCTAAACTTTGGAGCTTCCAATATGGCATTATTTTCTTTTACCATTTGATTGAATTTTTTCGTCAGTTCCGAAACTGTGTTGGCACTTATAGTTGTTGTTTTCGGTTGATTGTTTTGGTTTTTTCTATACAACGATGATGTTTTCTTAATTTTGTAGCATATTTTCTTCGCCTGGTTTTTCTTATTCTCACCTGTGCTCAATATTATTGACTTTTCTTCCATCGTAGATGATTCCTCGGCTCTTGAGTCCTCATAGGACAAGTTTAAAAACGCTTTTTTGGACTCTAGTAGGCTTTGTTTTAACTTTTGCGAATAAATTTGGCTGTTTTTCGATGAAATGTCCGATAGCACACTGTTGTAATCATTTTTTCTGTGTTGTATTGCGAGGTCCTTCCTGGGAAGATCCAAAACTTGGCGTAGAACCGGCCGATCGGATTTTGAGATGTTCGTTGGCCAACGTATTGAATTGATTTGAGTCGCCATGATATTTATCTGAAACAAAATACAAAATTTATATTATTTTTGTTTTATCAAAAAGTAATCATTTAAACAGTATTGATACAATGTTTATCAAGTTTATTATGGCCTGTTTCATCAAGCAAGAGAGCAAATTAAAAATCGTACAGTGAATATTTTCAAAACAGATTCGAATATTGGATGTGCGAATATACTGCGTATTTTATTTTATACAACATAACTATATTCTATACACAAACATATATGTTTGAATAGTATATATACTATTCAAACCTGTTGTAAAAATAGTTACTGTGCGATTTTTAATTTACTCTCCTGCTTGATGAAACAGACCATAGTACATTTATAGATATATAAATAGTTCCTTTATTGATTTTGTGATAAATATATAACTGTACAGTTCATTCAGAAAGTAAAGAAAAAATTCACTATTTATTAAATCAAGAATTAAAAAAAAATCAGATAAGTCAATTTTTGCTTTCCCATTTTGAAAATTTTCGGTCGATCGGTCTGTGCGGGAAATCTTGTGGGCACGATAACTTAAGAACGCTTTAAGCTAGAGACTTGAAATTTGGCATTAAGTTCTCGCTCGGGGTTGTTTTTGTTGAACTTTGGGGTGCGGTAAGGGGGACAAATGGGGAAAAATACATTTTTTTTACAAAGATTTGAAAACTCCTATACACGGTGTATTTGAAATAGCGTAGGAAATTTTAACAGGTGATTCTACATGATAAAATATGACAAAAAGTTCCTATAAATATGTCTAAAAATGCGTCATAAGGGAGCTACGCCCCTTTGAAAGTGGCTAAAAAAATCGGTTTTTATTTAATAACTCAGGAACCCTTTGAAATATATCAACGAGGTTTTGCACGTCAACTAATCCTACCAAGGCCCGTTTTTATGTGTTATTTTCATGTACTTATTTCAACCAGGGGTGTGCGAAACGGGAGGGCTTATCAGTTTTTTGTCCCAAACTTTTTTCTGTTAAACCTTTTTTGCAATTTTATTTTTGAAATATGATTCCTCAGGTCAAAATACATAAAAAAGGTACTCTTGTTGTAATACTGTAGGATTAACCGTTTTCGAGAAAAATTCATTTGAAGGTGAAATTCCACGGTTCGAGGACGAAAAATTAAATACTAAAATCTTGAAAACCAAAATTTTAATGATGCAAGGCAAATGTACATTAAAAACTAAGAAAAAAACCTCATATACAGGTACAGGTACCAAAAATCAATCCTAATGGAGCTATGGTCTCCTAAATATGCACCATTTTTAAGGGGCTTTGGTAGCTTTAAAAGCGTTTTTTCGACCTACATGTATGAAAACTTTTTTTCTTAGTTTTTGATGTAGAATAACACTGCATCATTAAAATTTTGGTTTTCGACATTTTAGTATTTAATTTTTCGTCATCGAACCGTGAAATTTCACCTTCAAATGAACTTTTCTCGAAAACGGTAAATCCTACAGTATTACAACAAGAGTACCTTTTGTATGTATTTTGACCTGAAGAATCATATTTTAAAAATAAAATTGCAAAAAAGTTACACAGAAAAAAGTTTGGGACTAAAAACTGATAAGGCCCCCCCGTTTCGCACACCCCTGGTTTAAATAAGTACGTGAAAATGACATACAAAGATGGGCCTTATTAGGATTAATTCACGTGCAAAACCTCGTTAATATATCTCAAAGGGTTCCTGAGTTATTAAATAAAAACCGATTTTTTTTTAGCCAATTTCAGAGGGGCGTAGCTCCCTTATGACATAATTTTAGACATAATATGTCTAAACATATAATGTTTATAGGAACTTTTTGTCATATTTTATCATGTAAAATTTCCTACGCTATTTCAAATACGAATATGAATCTGATAATAATTTTTTCTAATTTCGTGAAAACTGGTATGTTGGGGTTTTTGAAGTTGCTGAAAGTAAAAAAGCTGATAATAAAAAAATTCTAAATCTCCTCCCTGAGGGGTGGGGGTAGTTTTCGTGAAAATAGGCATATTGGGGTTTTTGAGGTTGCTGAAAGTAAATCTGATAATAAAAAAATTCTAACTCATCCCCAAAGGTGCGGGGGTAGTTTTCGTGAACATTAGTATATTGGGGTTTTTCAGGTTGCTGAAAGTGAATCTGATAATAAAAAAATTCTTATTCCACCCCGTGAGGGGCAGGGGGTAGTTTTCTTGAAAATTTATATATAGGGGTTTTTGAGATCGCTAAAACTGAATCTTATATTTTTTCTAATTTTTGTAGTTTTTGTGAAAATTGGTATATTGGGGTTTTTACGATTGCTGAAAGAGAATCTGACAATAAAAAAAATTCTAACTCCACCCCCTGAGGGATGGGGGATATTTTTCGTGAAAATATGGGTTTTTGAGGTTTCTGAAAATGAATCTGATAACAAAAAAATTCTGACTCCACCACCTAAAGAGCGGCGGGTAGTTTTTGTGAAAATTGGTACATTTTTAAGGTTGCTTTTAGCACTTCACTTTTGTTAATCTGATAATAAAAAATCTCATTCAAGCGCGGAGGTGAAAAATGTGAAAGCTCTTTTACTGGGCAGTGTATTTATCATAAATGATTTTATTATAATAATTTTCTATCGTCAAAAATAAATAAGGTTGATGAGATTGTAGTAGGTACCTATAGGCTCATTCCACACCAAATAGGACCATAAAAGGGCAATTTTGGACATCGACTTCTTCGATTTTAATCATTTTTGGTATACTTGCTCTTTTTATGCTCAATAAGAAATTATATAATTTTCAGATTTTTTTGGTCATTATTTATGGAGTTATGGCCTTTTGAAATTGGCCAAAATTGCAAAAGTCACTAAAACGTCCTGTTTTTAAACAGCTCTATCTCAGTAACGCTAAAAGTTACAGATTTAAAAAAATATATATTTTAAAGCCATTTTGTTGTGTTTTAATATTTTTTAAAGATATGTAAAATTTAGTGATTTTGGTGATGGTCACCAAAGTCGCCAACGTTTGGTGACGATTATCTCGGAATACGCCATTTTTGATTTTTTTAATAAAAAGATATAATAATCTGTACATCTTTCTCTAACCATGTGCCAAAATTCATAATGGGACGACCATGGGATTGCCTTGGGCAAAATATTAAAGATATAAATGTCAGTCAAAATTTCATTTCCCAACCACTTTTTAACGCAGAGTTTAATAATACCACCCTGTATTTTTGAAATGGAAATGCTGATATATTTAATAACTATATTATATTATTTATTATATTTATCTGCAACATTTTTTACTACATCTGATATACATATATACTAGCAGTGGACCCGTTATTAGCACGGGAATTTAGTTTTAGGAATTAATCAAACTAACATCAGTTTTTTGAATGCAATAATGAGATACTTACATAATATGTTTTGGAAAACCTTAAATTGAGTTTATATACATATGTACTAGCTGTGATATCCAATCTTCGCATGGGAAATCTAATTTTAATTTTACTTTCTTTTACTGCGTTAGCAATTTTTTTTTATTTTTTTTTTAATTTTCTCGTAGTTTAATATACAAAAAACAATAGTTTACCAATATAAATCTGTGTGTCGGTCAATCTGTATATCTGTCTGTCCAAAAAAATTTGTGATCACTATAACTTGAGAACGCTTTGAGCTAAAGAAAATTTTAAATATAGGTTCCTTATTCAAACAATTCAGCTAGGATTTTTTTGACCCCCTTACTCCACCTCAACATTTACCAAAAACAATTCCAGCTGAAAACGTTTGGACTCATTCCATGGCAAATGAAACACAAAATATTCAATTTTAAACACAGACTTCTTCGATTTGTCTGGTTTTTGGCTTATATAGCTTACGTACGTATGCCATGCATGGTTAATAAGAATTGGCCTTTTGTAGATTCTTTTGACATTAAACAATGTTTAGTAAACATAGTAGGCTTTACAAAATATGGCTAGTTATAATTAATTGCTTATTTAAACAAACTATAGAATATTATGAATATCTAAAACATTCTGTAAAATGCAAAAATAATACCTTGCCTAATTTATTAAAAATTCCGTGCGAAAAACGGGTGTCTTGGCTAGTTATATTAAAAAAATTAATCAATTAACTTATAATTCCGTTTTCAAAAAAGTTAATTTTAGTTTAAATTTAATTGAGGTAAAGTTAACATACAACGTACATCAAACTGTGGTCATAATATTACCAATAAATAAAAAATTTAGTTGCTACTAAATTTTTAAAAATTTACCAAAGACGAATATATGGCGGTCCCATTTTGAAATTTGGGCAACTGTTAGAGAAATGTCTGTAGTTTAACATATATTTAAAAAAAGAAAGAAGATATCGAAGATGGCGTATTTTGAGTAAAATGTCACCAAAAATTGGTTACTTTGGTGACTATCACCAAAATCACCAAACTTAAATTTACTTTATTATCAAAATAACTTCCAACTAACAAACTTTAAAATCTGAAATCTCTATATCTTACCTATATCTTACCGTTATAGAGATACGGCCGTTTAAAAATTATACGTTTTAGAAAAGTTGGGCATTTTTGTCATCTTTAAAAGGCCATAACTCCAAAAATAAATTTCAAAAAAATCTGAAAAAAAATCAGGTTCTTTTTGGACAAACATAGCACACTTGAGCCAAAAATAGGGAAAATCAGAGAAGTCAAAGTTTTCCTTGGGTCCTATTTGGCACAGAATCACCCTATAGTAAAACGATAAAAAAATTATAATTACCGATTCCTATACGCTTCGCGTATATGATTGAATAATTAAGTTAGGTCAAACAAAGTTTGCCACACGGATCTAAAACAGTAAAATAAATTCAACAAAAAGTTCAACTTAAAAATACTGTAGAACAGAAAACTTTGTTTCTTACCTTAATTATTAAATTGTGTGTTGTTTTGAAATTTTAAGTGTGTTTTTCTTAAAACGCCCGTTTTCATTTTATAAAATAGGGTCTTCTTCGATTTTTGGTTTTAATTATTTTTAAAAACTAGATATTCTAATTATAATATATATGCTATTTATTTATTTTTTAGTCCACTTAAACAGGAGAAAAAAAATTATAAAATTTGAACAATTTTTTCCCGCTCCACTGAAAACGTAACAGACAGAGTTTGCGCACTTCAACTCAGTTTCGATTTTATACGTTGGCTGCTCTGATTGTTTTGTCTGTCATCGAGTGAGGTTAGATGTTTGAAGATAATTTTTTTGTGTGTTTTTAATGATAACTTTTTATATTAGCGTGGAAATTACTACAGTAGTATTTTATCAGTGATAGTGTGCAAGTCAGGATACATATCCGATTAGTACTTGCGCACTGGAAACCTCATGATTATATAGAGAAACCCTGGTTAATTATTCGGAAGAAAAAGACCAAATAAATAGAGAGAGAGAGAGAGGTTAGATGTTTTTCTAGTTTTGTGTTTTATTCACTTTTAGTTATATTTGGTGTGTGTTTTCTGGACTTTTTATATTTCAAGACAGTGTATAGTGCATTAAAAAGGTAAGCAAAGAAACTAAATGTAATGGTGTTTTTTTATAATACATACTAGCTATATTATAGCCGCTATAAGCAAAAAAGTCCTTTGCGAAACAATTTTACAGTACGATTTGAGGCCTTGACATTGAACCAAAGATTTTTTACCATATAGAAAACTTTTGGTTAAAATCTGAAGTTTTTGTGAAAGCATTCTTGAAATATAGTAAACTTATGTTTAAAGGACTATTAGCTTTATACAGACCATAATGGAAGTTTCTCTATGACGAGAAAATGTCATATGTATTTTTTAACATATGTTATTGCCACAAATAGCTTTATAAATTTCTCATTTATAATTGTGTAATAATTAGATTAAAAAACTGTACAAGTCCCTAAGGGCATTATCCGCAGACAAGTAAATGGACCATATTATACATGTATGTATGTATGGTACTCAAGAATATATTCAAAATATGCATCCGCAGACAACGTGTTAACACAGTGCATAATATGCATACTATGCACAATAATAATATAAAAATATTAATACATTTATTAATTCTAAAAAGAATTTAACAAATTTTATATCAAGGGCTTAATCCCTACTCGAAACATTAAAAAAATACATACCAAATGTTTCAAGAATAATGTTTAGTTTTTTATTTATAGAACTAAATTAGTTACTCTTGTGTTTAACTTTTAGGCATGGATGTCAAAAACTGTTTTTTGCCAAGTTGCAGAAATTCCTCAAAAAACTGCAAAAAAGTATTTTTTACTGTCCCAAAAGCAGATGCTGTGAGGAAGTTATGGATATCTGTTCTTCAACAACCTTGGGTGCCCAACAAATCTGTAGGTGGGTTGTTCTGCTGCGAGGACCATTTTGAAGTAAGTTTAAAAAATATATATTTACTAAAATACGACTATTACTTTTTATTCGAGAACAAAACATTAGCATTTCAGATTATACAAAACAGAAAACGAAGTTAGAACGACCAGATCAAGGCTGACATGGGGAGACGGTCCGTGCGACGCTCTGTATTTTATTAAAAAAAAACACATGTCAGCCTTGATCTTTGTTTCATAGGTTTTGTTTACTTTCAAACGGGCGGTATGTATATGTAAAATATATATGCATAATTTTTTTATTATAGTTTGATTTTGGGGGGGTTTAACAAAATTTGGGGGGCTAAGCCCCCCGCCCCCCAGTTACGCCTATGCCGCCGACGAGGCATTTTTCGGCGCGCCATTTTTCTTAAATTTGCCAGCCACAAGCAAAGTTGCACTTGTCGTTTTTTTTACTTTCACCTAAAACAAGTTTTGCGATTGACTTAAAATTTTATTTTACTTGATTTTTTTTATAATTAAGTACCTAGTCGAGATAGGTAAAAAAAAAAGATTTTAACATTTTTTCTGTCTCTTTATGGAGTCTATAACTTTTGAGGTAACTTTTAATCCTTTTAACCTATAGGGCTCAATTTTTACCAGAGCTTGTTTATACAGAGCGTGTCAAAAGTCCGCCCCCCCTCCCCTTAACTTTTGAATGGCTTAAAATATCAATTTGAAAATTTTATAAGCTTTAAAATGATGTATCACAATACACCACTTTTCATTTAAAAAAAGTTTTCCTTGCCCCCCTGTCTCAATTGTGCCCCCTAAGTAAATCAAATATATACTAAAAAAATATTTGTGTTATGTTATTTAAGTGTTCTCAATTTAAAGTTGATATTTAAAAGTTAAAGGGGGGGCAGACTTTTGACACGCTGTGTATGAAAATCTCACCAGGGATTGTATATGGATAATATAGGGGTTTTGGGGGGTTAATGTGTTTGGAAAAACGTAAATATTGCGTATCTGGGCTGATTTTTTATGTATTTTATATTTTAAATTCTTTTCAAAAAAAGTTGTTTTTTTTTTCAATTTTATTTTTTATTTTTAGTAGAAAGTCCTCTCGTTTATCTGAGAGAGGTATTTGGCGCGAATTTGGCGGCTGGCAGGTCGAAATAAAATATTTTTTTTTTTTAATATTTTAGCTAAGTTATGCATTTTTGCATATTATGAAACAATTTTTATAAAAATTAACTGTAAAAATGTACGTTTTTGTATGGAAAACTTTTTCCCAGAAAGACAATAAACTGAGTAACTATAAGCTATAGCTTAAGAATGAGTTGACATAAAACCATAAAATTTGGAGGATCACTAATAAATATTTTTGTATGTAAATTAATACTAACAGTTCTTATTTTGTTGCAGATGATCAAGTCAGGGAAAAGTCAGCGAATTTGGATTTTAAATTTCGGTGCCAATCCTGCAGGGAACATGTACTAGCACTATTATTTAAAGTTATAATTAAAAATGAGAATGTCACTTGTATTTTTTCCATTTATCTTGTGTTAAGTTTATTTATTTGTACAATCATTGTATTATATAATAAATTATGTCTACATTAAATCCCAAAATAAGTAATTTTCATATACATAATATAATGTACATACATATACATATTTTCATATACATAATATACATTTATATTTAAATAAATGTTTGTTTTTCAATACTTTTTTTGAATTTTATTACCCCACCCTAACTTATTTTTTTGTGGATTTGAGGAAAACTATGTTGTTTTCTAAAATTCTGACCCTAAAGTAATTTCCTATATCTTCAAAGAACATAGAGGGTCCCCCAATTTTTAATTTAGAGGGCTTGATGTATTTCATTGTGGCCCACTTGTGCCAATGTGGTTTTTTCTAGTAGCACTTAACCTCTGCAATTGCATGCTTATATCCACCTAGAACAATTAAAAATGCTTTTTACTTTTGCTATAATTATATCGAAGGCTGCATAACATGGAACGGAAACCAAAAACTGAAGGTACACCTCTACGTTATAAAGCCCTCAATATCAAGAAAGTGTTAAATCTTATTCTGAGCGGGGGGGGGGGGGTAGTTCGCAGGAAAAAATCTGGTTGTATATCATGGCTTGGTTCTAAAAGGGCCAATGTCACTATATCCTTAGTATAAGTTATACTGTAGAACTAACTTTTTCTTAGATCTATATAACCTAAAAAAGCCAACGTCAGTGCTTGTGAGATAAGTGTAGATTTTAAGTGACAAGGGTGTTTTTAATAAACATGTCTGTTAAACTGCTAAAACAGCCAATATTTTGTTTGACTTAGTGTATCTGTTTAAAATTTTTGACATTGGCCCTTTTAGAACCAAGCCACAGATATATACTCGACTGGGGCTCCTGTTGCTTAGGGGATTGCCCCACAACAGCTGACTTTTTATAAGGTATTTAAAATAGAACCCCAAAATTCCACAGACCAAAATAACTAAAATAATTTACCTTTAGAAGCTGTACAACTTTGCAACTAAGAATGACATCATTATTTTCATCAATTTTTTTACTGTGCAAATACTAGTGCTCTTGTTCTGATTTAGTTGCACATAACCAATAACATCTTTCTCCATAATCTGGTCCTGCAAATATACAATATGTTTTAAAATATCCTCCACATTTTTCACAAATTACTCAAAAAAATAGTTTATGCACATAAATAGAAAAAAAAACTTAGTAAAAACTAAAATTAAAATAAAGAGTGTATACTGACCATACATTTTTAAACCTTCGGAACTCCACACTAAAATAGTCCAAGTTTTTTGCGAAAAATTCTTTAACCATCACGTAATTAACGTGTAGTAAATTTTCGCTACTTGCTTTCACAAAAAAAATCCACTGAAGCCATAATCAAAGCAAAAACAAATAAAATAACTTTAAAAACAAACCGATTCCGAAATTTAACACGGAACTCTCCACTGACAGATAAAAAGTGAGGTTATGTCTACGCTAGCAGTTTAGCCACACTAAGAAATAAAATGTCGTTTCTGCGCAGTCTCTATCTGTGACGTAGAAAATAAGGCGCGACGAAAAAATTTAAACTTTAAATCGATTTTTAAAATAGTTAGCGTTATCAAAAAGGAAAATTACTTTTCATTTACCTTACTATTATAAAGTACTTTGTAAATCAGTGTTCAAATATTAAAAACAAGACTTAGTGGAGAACCCTATTCAAATGCCCATAACTTAAACAAAAAAAATCATGGGACATGATTTTTGCACCAAATTGTTCAGAATTTCGAGATTAATTCAAAAATATCAATAACTAAAAACCGGAAATCGCAGATAAGAGGTCCCTTTTTCCTTTCCGCCTCACATATAAAGATGATTAATTAATTAATAATTAATGGCGATTTCTCCCATTAGATTAGACAGGGACAAAAGTTCTACCCAAAAAGGATAGAAGACATACATACACTCCCACTGCCACTCAACCAAACAAATTCTGTATTTGTCCTTTGTTGAACAAATACAATATTTACTTGGCCGGGCGAAAAGTGTTTTATTAAAGAAATTACTGGCGCCATCTAAATTTTAGTAGAATTATCTTATTCTACAGATTCACATTAGCTATGTTCGTTCGTGCCGCTCAGTGCTACACTTTCCGGCCAACCAAAGAAATACTGTATTTGTTGTATGAAAAACAAATACAGTATTTATTTGGTTGGCTGGAAAGTGTAGCACAAATGAGATAGAGATAGGGTAGACGTCTATTGTTTCATAATTCTAGTTGTAGAGAGCTCCATTGAAGTGTTTTTTGGATTTTAAGTCTGGGAATCTCGTATTTCAGCTTTCAATTTTCTGCCGCATTTCTTTGACTGTAACAGATCTGTGTGCGACAATTTAAGTATCTTACTCTATGGTAAGATGCTTATGGTTATTCCAGGTCTGCAATTGACATCCCAAACTGAATCAAATAATAATTTTTTATCCGTGTGCTGCAGCATGTTGCAAAGTGACTTCTAAAAAACGTATCCATTATTTGAAAGCCCTATGAATCCAATGTTATTCCAAACGAAAATAATCGAGGGTAACTAACCCCAAAATCGTCTAAATTCGCCCTGGTTATTTCAACGAAAGTTAACAAAACAAGCTGTACCTGTATAAGATTATATAAAAAAAAAATTCAATGAATAATAAAAATAAAACCCCTTTTTGAGCCTCACTTTGTATTTCTATTTTTATCAAAACATTCCCAGTAAAAAAGATCTCGAGATAAAAAAAATACGTCAATTTAGAGTTTGTTGCTATAAAAATAACCTGATATCTGATATCCGAACTAAGCTGGAAAATCGTGGGTTTGGTAAACAAAAAAATTAATATTAAGGCCTGTTTTGACCTTTAGGGCTTATTTATATACAAAAAAATCTATGAGATTAATAAAAATAAAACCCTTTTTGAGCCTCACTTTGCATGTAGGTATTTTTATTTAAAATATCAAAGATCTCGAGATAAAAAAATACGTCAATTTAGAGTTTGTACCTTTAAAAATTACCTGATGCTTAATATCTAAACTAAGCTGGGAAATTGTGGATTTATTAAAAAAAAATAAATACCTATTTCGGCCCTTAGGACTTATTTTGGTCTTTGCATATTACAAAGTGGAGCGACAAAGAATTAATAAGGAAAGACTTAAAATTAAAAAAAAAATTGTTTTTTAAAACACGCATTACACGGTTCGCTCCTGGATGGAAAAAGTCAAAAGTCGAGTTCACGATGTTTGTTGACATATTCTATTTATTTACTATGTACCGGGTGTCCCAACTCTATTTACCCAGCGATTTTCTCGAAAACTAAAAGAAATAATTAAGTTCTGCGAAAACCATCTTAAATTAGACAACTATAACTATCTTTTAGCATATATTTGATACTTTCAGCTCTTAAAATGTGGGCAGGGGGTATGGGGGAGGTTTATTTTAATGGAAAGGGGGGTCGTGTGATAATCATTTTAAAGCAAATAAAATTCTCTATTGGACTGTATATTTTTTATTTTTTTAAACAATTTTTTTAAGCTTTTGTTTCTTTAATTTTTTGTGCTAAAAATGCGATTTTTTAAGTTTTTTTTTGTAATTTTTTATTTATGTCAATTAAAATTAGTTTAAAAATATAATTTGTTTTTTATCATAAAATTAGTAACTTTTAAAAAAATTGTTTGATTTTTTTAGAGTAATTTTGACAAAAATACCCATTTTAAACCAAAAAAAAATAAATAAAAAAAAAAAATAAAAATATATAGTTAAATGGAGAATTTAATAAGCTTTTAAATGGTGTATCACACGACCCCCTTTCCATTTAAAAAAATGTCCCCCTATGCCCCCCTGACCACATTTTAAGAGCTGAAAGTATCAAATATATGCTAAAGGATAGTTTAAGTTGTCTTATTTAAGATGGTTTTCGCAGAATTTGATTATCACTTTAAGTTTTCGCGAAAATCGTTGGGTAAATAGAGTTGGGACACCCGGTATATAACAATTTAAGACCAAAAATAATCTATCGGTTAATTTTTTTTATTGAGGAGAATATGTTTAAAAATACGATTTTTTTTGTTTTATTCAGTCGTCTTTCGACTTGGAAGGAAAAGAACCTATTACACTGGTCGACAAAAAAAAACATGTCTTCCATTTTGTCTGATATATCATTTTCGATAAACTTTTTGATGCTGAACACGAATTTGTCCTCCATTTGTTAACTTTGGTTCAGGATTCTGAGTTAAATGCTACTGTTACTACTAATTTTCGCGCTGTAAATGAAAAAAGTCAGTACAAAAGTTTTATATTTTAGCTAGATATAGTTGGGGATCAATGAAAAAAAAATTGTTGAAGACCAACGTAAAATTTTTGAGTGAAATCTTGCAAGGAAATTGGAAAAATTTTAAATTGTTTTAAAATATTATTATTTCGATGCCTAGGGTGTGGGCCACGTGACCCCCCATGCCACCTATGACCATTACTTTTATTAAGCAACTAATCAAGATTATTTTAAACCCAAACTTATCCATTAATGGATAATAAATTTATAATATGTATTTCCAATAATTTTTGGAAAAATATATGCATTTTAGAAGAAAATGCCTTTTTTGCTGGTATCAGCCTCTAGGAATTGTTAGATTTTGGTCTGAAGCATTTTTTATATGGGAAAATAACATGAGGGGGTGGCCTGTTAACATTTCAAATTTTCGCATTTTAAGAAGCACCCTACTCTATATGGGTTTGTTTTTTTTGAATAAAAAACGATCGGCCCGATAGATTTTTTTTTTAATTTGTGATACCCAAGCAAACATGGTGTTATGCTACGCTATGCTATGAAAAAAAAAAATTTGGTTATTCAAAAGTCAAACTAAATCCTCCTTCCTTTGTAATAATATTATTGGTCGTAACTAAAATTCCATAACTCTAAGGTAAAATTATCAAACTTGGATAATCTTTCGTAGCTTCATTATTCAGATGATAATGATGATTTTTTTCACTTATTTCGACTCATAGAGGTCTAAAACGTCTAGAAATGTGAAAAAAACATGGTCATAGATTTTGAATTTTCGGCGAAGATTTCAATACATCGGCACTCTTTTATTTATTTATTTACTATTAGAGAGACACAAACAGATTACAATCCATAAACAGTATCCCCGTACTAAATGTAAACTACAAGTAATACGCTAATTAATATCACAAATAAACATATTCCACCTTTTTTTACTAGCCCAAGTAACACAGTAGCTATAAAGTATCTCTCAGCGCTCTTTCGCAGCAAAATAACAGCCATATGGCTGTTGATTTGGATGTTATAACATTCATATGGCTGTTGTTTTACTGCGAAAGAGCGCTAAGAGATAGTTTATAGCTACTGTGTTACTTGGGAGTCGTCCTAGATTTTCCCAAAAAAAACATTTTGACCTTTTTCGGCTCGGCCTTTTTAGTATACATAGACCTATGCCTAATTATATATGGAATGATTAAAACTAAATAATATTTATAATAATATTATGATCATACCTAGTATGCATGCATACAATTTTAAATTTTGGCGAAGGCGCACTATATCTGGCCATACATTACATGTAATTGCATGCACCCGGAGAAAAAATATTCCATCAATCTATTTTTTAATCATCGTACAGAGTGATATTGGTAGACTGCAATTTTGCATGAGTATATGCATAATTATAGAAAAAAAAACCTTTGGGTGAATTTCTTGTATTGTAACTATCAATTATTTAAAAAGATAGATATTTGATTTTAAAAAGGTTATGGAGATAAGATAACCATTCTATTTAGGTTAAAAACCCATTCAAAATTTACGACCCTTTTGGAATCGCCCAAAATTTTTTTGAATAGTTTTCCCTTTTTTAGTAATTGTAAATTATATTATACTATTCACAGCGCCTGCGCTAGAATAGTATTATACGGTAGTTTTGAATTTTCAAAAATTGTCCCAGACAAAAAATTCTTGGATTTAGATTTATTTCAGAAAAAAATAAGCATTTTTTTTAAAATGTCCCGTCTGTCCGTCCGATGACACGATTTTTGTGAACACGATAACTCAAGAACGAATAATCCGATTGACTCGAAAACTTAAAAAAAAATGTTCAAAAAAAGATCTTTTAAAAAAATTGAAAATTAAAAAAATATATATATTTTTTGTTTTTTAAAAAAAGATCTTTTTTTATTTATTTTTTTTGAAAATATATTTTTTTAAGTATTTGGGAAAATGCAATAATATTGGTATATTATACCATTAACTGTGAATAATATATAATGGAATGCGTAGCATTACATATCTTCGCGGCTTGTTTCTTTTTAAGACAAAAAGTTTACATAAACATAGTCTCAGTGACACGCACAGGCATAACGTCCGAGGTTTAATTTAAAATAAGCCGTGAAGATATGTAATGCTACGCATTCTATTATATATTATTCACAGTAAATAGTATAATGCATTTCCCAAATACTAAAAAATAATTATAATACTTCATAAATAGTTAATATGATGGAATATAGTGAGATCAATAATTTAATTATAATATGATGTTGAGAATATTAAGAATATTCACTGGAAGAAAAAGAAGAGATTATGACTCAATGAACAATGATTTTGAAGAATTTTTAAATGTTAATAGATTTGTTGAGAAAATATCCAGATCTGTACAGTAAGAGTTTACAGAACGTATTATTCTAATCACAGGTGAATTTTGAGAATGATTAGTTCTTCGGAAAGGAATAAGAAACAAATCACAGTTTCTTAGTCTTTTCAATGGAACATAAAATTTAATTTGAGCTAGAATAGAAGAGGAACTAATAACATTATTAATTATCTTGTAAATAAATGAGATTTCTGATAGAATTCTTCTTTTTTCTAGTGACATGAATACGTACGGCATTGTATTCGTTATTAACAACTATATGCCGTACTTTGTAACAGAAATTTAATTAATTTATTCTGGATATTTTCTAACCTATCGATATTATTCTTGTATCTTGGACTCCAGACGACATAGGCAAATTGCATTTTACTAAATATAAATGAATAATACAAGGATATTAAGGCTTTTGTGGTTTAAAAGTGTTTGCATTGTCTTTTTAGAAATCCCAGCATTTTGTTACAATTAACTAATTTGTCTATATGGAGGTTGAAAGTTAACTTGATAGATTTAATAATACAATTATTGAAATGTATAAATGCTAGAATTAGTATAAAATCAAGAAAGATCAATGATTTATTCATAAATATAACCTTTCATTTATATGATTTTATAGATCATGTCAATAAATAAAAGTTTATTTAATTAACATATCATATTCTGATTAAATCTAATAAATAAATAGTAAATAATGAGGTAAATAGAACATGTTGCGAAAAAAATAAAATAAGACAACAATTTAAAAGCAAATTAAATTCTGACTTTGACTTCGTTGGGTCCAGAAGTTTGTCACAAGGGAAGAGCAATGTTAACATGTTATGT
>OY294044.1:46888631-46932838 GCA_958510825.1 Brachypterus glaber
TAAGCAAAGAAGGTGTATGGGGCCATATTTATTTATTTATTTATTCACGGGAGGAGGGTAGTGGTCCTCGTCTGTACATGACAAGTCTTATAGCCAACTAGCGTGAGTTCGATTCTCACTGGCGCCGATTTGCCTTTTTCAGTTAATTAATAATTTAAATTTGGCGAAGGCGTAAGTGAAGCGGACACTCCCTATAAAAACTGGTTTGAAAGTCAGTATAAGCCGGTGGTTCCCTCTACTACTATCCCACACAAGTCCTGGACTTAGGGATGCTTAATTAAGTAGAATAGTACGAGGTTAAACAAACATGTAATGTAATGTAATAACGGGGTTACGTATTACCCAAAATTTTGCGATTGCAATGTAACGGTAGCTGCCAAGACCCCCCTATTTTTTTTTTTGATAAAAACAAACAGTTTTTATTTTTTAATAATAAAGAACGTTACGTAACGCTACACACTTTCTCTCCCCCTCGTAACGCATCGATATGCTAACCAATACTCCTCTAAGTGCGTTAAGTAATTTAACTACGGCCCCTATCTGCAAAATGCACTACTTTTAACATAACGCGCATTTCATAAAATTGCATATACCGTCGAAACTCAAAGATACACGGAAAAAAAGCTAAACTGGATTGAAGATTAATAATCTTGAATCAGCGCTATGCTAGTTTCCCCATTTTGCAACTCTAGTTATACTTCTTTTCAGGAAAATCTTATTCTTGTACGCTGACAAAAGTTATATTTTGTACAAGACTTAACTAGTGAAATCAAGAACATAACTATACTTTAAACAATTCTAGATAAATCTTGTTCCGAGTATTACTTATACTTATTTACATCAGCAAATTATTGCATCAAGTATAAAAATTATTGCATCAAATATAAAAATTCTTCTATATTGATGTGACTCCAGACACACACATTTTTGCTTGTATCTTGAAAACGCGAAGAGATATCAAAAAATAACGAAAAAAACGATCCCCCTAGACATGCACCTCCATATACATCCATTTTCAACAACTTTAGGACACATGGTGAGGAAACCGGAAGTGGGAATGTTTCCCAAGATGACTGGAGGAACTAGTTCCTCTAGGCTAAAGCCTCCATAATCTGGAGTCCAGATAACTTGATCCATACCAATCCGATGTGTATCGAATTAGCTGACTAGTAAGTTATAACGACAGTATTCCAAGAGCGCGACTTTATTTATTATAAAAGTTTTTTTAGTGGTAGGAAATATCATGTGGCGCCACCTATAGCATAACGCTGTCAAGGGCACTGACATTAAAAAATTACACAAGCCTGTACTAAACAATATCTATAAAAATATTTATACTTGATTAAATAATAGCTTTTTTTTCGCTAATGAATTTTTTCACTTTTTAAGAGTGTATGTTATCTATAAGACAATTTATTCTTTTTTTTTAAATACAAAATTACTTAAAGTGAGTATAACTATGTTTGGAAAACAAGTATAAGAGTATATTGGCTTCAAATATTTGTTATACCCATGGAAAGAATATTATACATAGAACAAGTGTAAAATTTTAAGTATAAGATTATTCTTGAATATAGATTTGATTTTTTTCCGTGTATTAATGATTTTATTTGACAAACTTTTAAACGTTTTTAAAACTAGAGTTGCCGAGATGTCAAAAAATCCAACTGTTGTTCGCCTCACGGATGTGTGCCTTGATTGAAAGTATGTGTGGAATGTGAGTTCGTCTCACTTGCACACCCGCACGCTTATGACGTAAAGAAGAGAGCTCGCTGTCCGTTCGGTGATAACTCCACCTTGTGTCGCAGCTTTTCTACCGCCTGATGAAGAAAATAAAATAGCCGAAACGTTGGGTAATCAAAACTATTTTCATATCGGAAATTATAATAAAAATCTATAATTTCTCTAAGGGAACGTTCAAGTATTACGGAACGCAAATTTTGATCATTTTTTTCGGAATTTACAAGGCGATATGTAAAAAGCCGAAACGTGGGCGAATCAAATTCCATTTTTACTAAATTTAATATGGAACGTATTATACCGAATCTATACCAAAAATCTATAGATTTGTTTTTCCGTTAAATTCCTGATGATAACTATTAATTTGTCGAAACATGACATTTTATATAGCCTATAATAGCCTATAATACTCGCGTGATCAAGTAGAATCCGCGTCGATAGTTAAAATAGGCCAAATACGTTGAGCTCCAGAGGGGAACAAACAACATTCAAACGTAGTCGGTCAAAAAACAAGAATCATCAGCTCGTATCGCTTATAAAGAATATACGACATTTAAACTTAATTTAAAAAGCAGATACGACAAAACTTGACAACTTAATATCTGCAGTTTAGAGAGCTGATACGACATTTTGCTTTGACATAGTGGTAGAAAAGAGTATCATTCTGTAGCCCATCCAAAAACCTGAAAAACAACAAAACTGCAGATACGACTTGTATGCCTAACAGGGCTGTATATGCGGCATATAATATGCCCATTAATGGGAAAACTGTATCACCTATTTATCGATATATACGAGACATTTTGCATTCACTGTCAATGCTAAATGCTAGAAAATAAAATGCGGAATATATTAAAATTGAACAAGGCTTGGAGGAACAAGGTCTAAAAACATTTTCAAATAAATCGAGATATCTTCTTAGGAACTAAGGGAACGTGCAAGTATTAGGTAACGCAAATTTTGATCATTTTGGACCCCCCCCCCCCCTATTTTCCTATACTATTAACATGGGCGTTACACTCCAAAATTACCCCCCCCCCCCTAGGAGCGTTACGTAATACTTGAACGTTTCCTAGCCCCTAGATCATCGAAATTAAAATATTAGGTAAAATATTAGGTAATTAAAACAGTCCTTTATCACTATTAACTCTTAAACAGGCACTCGCTTATTAAAAACAAGCCGTGAAGATATGTGATGCTATTGTTCGCCTCACGGATGTGTGCCTATTGAAAATATGTGTAGAATGTGAGTGCGTCTCATTTGCACGCACGCACGCACGCTTATGACGTAAAGAGAGCGCGCTGTCTGTTCGGTGATACCCCCCCCCTTGCGTCGCAGCTTTTCTTCCGCGTGGATGACTATATTGCATTTTCCCAAATACTTAAAAAAATAATTAAAAAAAGAATAATTTTTGAAAAAAAAATTTTAAAAAATTTTAAGAAACTTTTTTCAAAAACTTTTGTTTAAATTTTCTTTTTGCGAAAAACCAAATTAATATTTTTTTTTCAAAAAAAAAGTTAAAAAAATTAATTATTTAATTAAATTATCGTTTTGCGAAAAACGAAAAATTAAAAAAAAAACTTAAAAAAAAATTCAAAATTTTATTATTTTTTTTTATTTCTTTATTATAATAAAAGTAATTTTTCCTGAAAAAGTTACGTTAATCGGAAATTTCTTTCAGTTTTTTTTTTCGATTTTTTTAAAAGTATAACCCCCCATAACTTTTTTGTTTTTAGGGGGATAACTTTCAAAAACAATAGGGATCTTCCCTAGGGACACTAGATCTAGGTCTTAAGTTAGCAAGGCGACAGACTTTCGCCTTGCTAACTTAAGACCTAGATTTAGTGTCCCTAATCTTCCCTTCATAGAACTTGATTTTTTCTGAAAGTTTTAAGTCAATCGGATTATTCGTTCTTGAGTTATCGTGTCTACAAAAATCGTGAAATCGGACAGACGGACGCACGGACTTTTTAAAAAAAAAGTTGCTTATTTTTCAGGAAAAAAAATTATTCCAAAATTTTTTTGTCTAGCACAATTTTTAAAATTTTTGAAAATTCGAAACTACCGTATGAATAATATAATAATACCATAATTTTAGTTTATTTTTACTTAGGACAACATACAAAAGTTAATATAATCAATTTTTTTCCGCACGCTTCGCCATTGCGCGGCCACTAAGAGCACTAGCAAAAAGTTCGCGCTAATATCACCGGTATTAGACGTATGCATAACTCTCATTTCTATACAACACACGAAAGTCCTGAACTAAAAGAATTTACAAATATTAAGTATGTATCTTCCAGGATACAGAAACCGTTTAAGGGTTAAAAATTACGGGTCTGCGCGGGTATAAATGGCGCACAACCCGGACTTAAGCGGGTGAATTTCATTCGCTCAAATCAGGTTTATGCACCATTTATACCCGCGCAGACCCGCCATTTTCAATAGGGAAGACTTATGCCACATTTTTTTGAGAAATTAAGTTATTTTTCAAGTAACACGGCAGTACTACCTTTGACGTAAAAAAAATCTGCAAAAAAAAAAGAATTGTTTTTTTAAATTTTAACCATGCCAACGTGCTAGGGTATGACTGGGCCCATGGGAAGAGACTCCCCCGAGGTTATTTTTGATAGTATTTCTAAATCTTCAAAAATGTGTGTACACCATTTAAAATTGTTTATTTCAAATATATTTGGTCAAAAATCAAGTGTCATTGAATAAACATTATTAACAATTTAAAATTAACATACCTATTATATAACAATTGGTAATTACACAACAAAAGAATTAACCTAGCATTTTTCAGTAGGTATTTAAAATCTTTAAGAAACGAATTAATTGAGAAATGGGTAAAGGACGAAGATAAACTGTGTCATTTGGTACCTAATTTTAATTGTTCTTATTACTTAACCCATTACTGCATGAGCATAGAAATAATTAAAAAGAAACCATTTTTTTTGTAAAATTTTCGTTTTTGAGGTCAATTTAGCATAACTAGTAGTTTTTTAATAAAGCTCCTACTTGCAATATATATGACACATTCTTTAGGATATACAGGGTGAGTTTTTTAAAGTGTTACAAGGGAATATCTCGAAAACAGTTAAATTTTTTTTTGTGAAATTTTGGTGAAGTAATAGGGAGGCAGGGGGGCATATTTAAACATATTTTTGACACCTACCCCCTCCCTATTTTGAGGGGCGGGGGGTAACTTTTTAAATGGGATGATGTACTTTTTTTATAAAATTCGAATCTACGTAAAAAATAAGGTATGTATGCAAAAAATAAATTGATTTGCTCTTTCGGTAATTGAATTATGATTTATTAGATTAAAATACTAATGAAGTTTTTTTTGTTTATTTGTTTTTTTATTTGATTCCATGATAACGCGTTTTTTTAAATTTAAGTCAGTCGAGAATTTTAACAGTTTGACGATTATTTTTCAGTTTATTGTTCAATTAAACATGGAAAATGTTTGGAAGTTGAAGGGGGACATTTTGAACAATTGCTCAAACATGACGGACGATAAATTAGTTGAAATTTAATTGTTAATATTTTTTTGTATAATATAATTTAATTAATCATAACTCCATAACCTAAAAAGAAAATCAATTTTTTTTTGCATACATACCTTATTTTTTACGTAGATTCGAATTTTATAAAAAAAGTACATCATCCCATTTAAAAATTCAAAGTTACCCCCCGCCCCTTAAAATAGGGAGGGGGGTAGGTGTCAAAAATATGTTTAAATGTGTCCCCCCGCCTCCCTATTACTTCAGCAAAATTTCACAAAAAAAATTTAGACCGTTTTCGAGATATTCCCTTGTAACACTTTAAAAAACTCACCCTGTATGCATAGAATACCAACAAGTTCAGATTTTTTTATTTTTATTTTATATAAAATTGACACAAATAATATAATCATTTTACTCAAAAAACTAAAAAAGGAAATAAAATTGTTTTATTGAATTTCAAAAATATTTAATTAATATAATTAAAAAAAAAAACACTAATTTGGATGTAATCCAATGTTAAATTGCATCTTCCTTACAGAATAATATAACGCTTGGGGTCCGGGTACGGTCATATTGCAAAGTCCAGTGGGGGCGTACCTTTCAAAGGGGGGCATGGTCATTCAAATACTAAACGGAATACAAATTTTGACTAAATTTCATCCAAGGGCTCAAAAAGTATACAAATTTTTATTAAGTTATGGACCGAGAGGGGGCCATGCCACCCTCCCTATTACCGGGCCCATTACCACCCTCCTGGCATTTTCCGCCCACCCTGGCATTTTAGAATTAGGCTATTAGCTTTAAAAATTAAGAATGATTAAAGCTATAAATATCTGCCTTTTTATAAATCTTTAGTTACCTTAAAATGCATAAAAATTATAATTAAATTAATAATTACCCCCGAGGATAAAATAATTGTAGAATTTGTACCAATTTTTTTTTCTAAATCCGCATATTCATTAAATAAATAAGGGGAGGTTGAAGCCTCATACCCGGAAAAAGCAGTAAGGAGCGCCAAAATGAGCTTTTTTTAAGGTATATATTGTGTGTTCAAGTGGACCATACCTTAAAATTCGTAAAAATTTTGGCCTGCGGCGCTAGAGGTTTCTTACGTTTTTGTATAATTTGGAATGTAAAACTGTTTTAAAATTAAAGTTTGTAAAAAAATACCTGCGGAATATGCCGCGGCACTAAGGCTTTCTTGGATTTTTTTGAAATTTTGAATAATAAAACTGCTTAAAAATTAAAATAGATCATCAAGTTTGTAAAAATTTTCGCCTGTAGGCGAAATTCGTAAAAAAATTCTTGGATTTTTGAGAAATTTAGAATAATAAAACTGTTTAAAAATTAAAATAGAAGTGTAAATTTTTTTGCCTTCGACACCAATTAAAAAAAATCGCCTGTGGCACTAGTGTTTTCTTACGTTTTTATAGAACTTAAGAGTGACATTCGTAAAAATTTTCGACTGCGGCGCTAGAGTTTCTTGTATTCTGGAAAATTTTAAATTTAATTAATTTTAATTTAAAAGACTAGTTTAAAATTAAAATGAAATGAAAAAATCTATGCCTGCGGCGCTAGGGCTTTCTTATTTTAAGAATATAACATTTTAGTTTTTGGATTGGACTGGATTTTTGGACCATTTCCTGGATCCGCTACTGCAGTTATAATAAGTTTGTTAGCAAAATTTCCAATTTTCGTTGATACCATTTTCTTTTAGTCACCACAAATTTTAGTTTTGCCCCCCCTGGCAAAATCTGAAATGACGCCCCTGGATGGTCCTTGTGTTGAACTTAAGGCCTATGGCTAATTTTTAAAATAAACAGGCACTGACTTAGTTTTGTTACATCTTAAAAGTATATTTACTTTTTACAGTGTTGGCCTAAATCTAAATTATTTGATTATCTTGTCAAAATGGGCAAAATTAGATTTCCGTGAGTCAAAGGAGTAAAAAAAAACAAAAGAAATATAAAATCAATATAAAGTATTGTTATCGATTAATATAAATAACTACATAATTGTTTAAAAATATTGTTTTATTTTAATAATAAAAATACTCATTAATTAACTAATAATATATTATTTTGTACATTTTTATTATGTTTAAATACACATGAACTATGTTTATGAAAACCTAAATTCAAATTAATAATTGAATATTTTTCCATTAAAGAACTACTAATTTACTGGTACTGGTACTGTTACTGGCCACCCACAAAGTAATAAATTTTATTTTTAACATTCTTTTCCTTTCTCGGGCAATAGTTATTTATGGTACTAGTGGGTAAAGTAAGATATTGCCCATGAGAAAAATTAACCTGCGAGGCGTCAGCCAAGAGGGCAATATCGGTTTACCCATGAGTGCCATACAAGGTTTTATCCAATAAATAGCTTAGAAATTCATATTTTTATTAAAAATTTTAATGACATTTACAAGAAAATAATTTGACAAGTGACAGTTGAGTGGGTAAAATAAATAATTATCCACTCGATAAAGTAAAAGCCACGCGGGGGTTATTATTGAGTTTATCTATTTAAAATAAAGCTGGTAATTGTCTCATTATCTGTATGTATTGGATAAATATTATTTTTTTTCCTACGACCTATGCCTATGAAAACGGTTGGGAAGAGACGATTAGCTGATTTTACATATCTGCTGTCAGAAAATTAGTAAACGTCAAACACATAACCTTAAATTGACAAACTAATTTTATTTATTTATTTATTAGTTTTTAGTCATTCTGGGACCTTACATACAAAGGTGTTTTATACCTTATTAGACTGTTTACAAATTACAAATAATTTTGAAGTGCTTCAATTCCACGTACCATTCCAATTCTATTTAAAAAAAATAGTTTTCCCATCGTTCCATGTTTTATTATTTTAAGATAATTTTTGCGTTTTTTTTATATTTAGGTGTTTAGGTCATAGGAAAAATAGTATACGCACCTCGACGCAAACCATTTCAGTGCATATCGAGTGCTTTTTTACTCGGCTGCGCCTCGTACAAAAAAAGCACTCTAGTGCACTAAAAACTAGGTTCGCGTACTCGGTGCGTAATATACTATTAATAGCTTCTGCTTCTAAAAAGATACAACCGATAAAGATCAGTAGATTTTTTTTTAACAATATGAAGTTTTTTTTACTAAATCAGGACTTTCATATTACTGCCTAGATACAGGGAAAAAAGTAAATTTATTTATAATTATAATTGATGCAATTATAACTTTGATTTCTTTAATAAATCAACTGACATGTTAACTAGGTCCATTTGATCATTAAAAGTGCTGTTTTTTTATATAAAAAAATATAAAATTTATACTTAAAGTTAAAATTAACCATAACTTTTTATAATGGAAATAAAATACTAAATTAATTTAACAGCTCTATTAGGATGTACCTCAAGGCTGGTTTATACATAATTATAACCTAATTAACTATCACTAAATTATCAATTAAAGAATTAAATTCCAGGTTTATTTAATTTATTTGTGACAAAGCAAATAATCCATCACTGACAAATAACACTGGCTCAAAATTTACGTAATTTACTCTTAACCAGACTATATTTTTATCAACTATTTTTGAGTGCTGAGAACGAATTTGACAGAAAAAAAGCTGACTGACCCCACCAAAAAACTAAAATAAAGAATACTGAAAGAGCTAGCTCGAGATCTTCAAAGTTGACTAGCAAAATTCAGAAAGTCAAGAATTATAATATGTGTACATATTATAATTCTTCCAGAGAAGAAAAATTACCCTTGAAAATCGATTAAAAAAGTCCAATAATTTTCCATTTCAATGGCAAAATGAGTGGGTTTTTTCTTAGTGTTTTTTTACATTTACTTTAATTTGCGAAATGGTTATAGTAATTAGAGTAAAACGATAAATTAATTAAACATAAACAAAATTTATTAAAGAAAAAGTAAAACCTATTTCTTTAGGTACCCCAGGGAAAATACTGTATTAAGTTAATATTGTTTTAAAACGGCTAAAATTTGATCGGATATAGTAGGAGTTTGGACTTTTTTTTTTAAATTCATAGTTGTTTAAAGAAATCAATTGATAATATTATTATCATTTGCCTAGCAAATGTAGTAAAACTTTTGTTTTGGATTGTCCACGTATTGCTTTTATATCAACTGACATAAATTTTAATTTTTTCTAGCTTTAATAATAACGCAAAAAAAACGATTGATCTGTGTTAGCTAGGACACCCGGTAATCTTTTAACAAAAAATCATTATTTTTATCATATTTCGAAAAAAAAAAAATCAGCCTTTAATAAAAATACACGTACCTAAAGGTAAAGGTAAAGGTAAAGGCGTAAAACCACCTATTTAAATCGGTTTTAAAAGTTCAAACAAGAAATATCTAAGTCAATTTTTTGTGGTAACGCCGGTTAACCTGTCTGTATCTCTTTCTCTGTTTAATTGATGAGTTAAAAAAGAAAGAAATACATGTCAATTATTTGTGATAACGCCGGTTAACCAGTAAGTTACTCTTTCAATTGATGAGTTAAAAAGAGAGAGAAATACATATTCCCCTAACTTGGATAGTACCCGTTGCTCCACAAAAAATCGGCTATATACCCCTAACTTGGTTAGTAACCGCTCCTCCACAAAATTGGGTCTAATTTAATTTATGAAAACCTATTGCTAATGATGACGGAGTCTCCTGAAGAACTTTTACCACTATCTTGAGAACCGGACCACTGAGTGGTATTTAAGGGAGATTCTCGGGGTGCTTATACTTGCGTAAAAAAAGTAACTTATTTTCTAAGAAAAACAAAATGTTAGGCTCTAAAACCCCATAAGAAAAGGCAAAAAATTATGGCAAATGATTTATTTAAATAGCCAGTAAAAATGGACTAGATATAAATGAATGTCCACACTAAATTTTTTGTACGGGTGTTTACAGTACAAAAAAAATGACAAAACTACTTTGGTCTTTAATTAATTAATTGAATATTTATAAAGAATGAGTCACTCTCGAAGATTGATCTCGGACACTGTAAGATAAGAATTTAAAGGCAAAGGACATTAATATAGTAGCGGATTGGTTAGAGTAAAATTGCTCGGTAAGCTGATGGATAAATCACTTGTTAACCCTTATCTTGACAGTGTGTATCCATGTTTTTCAATAATTTTTACTTTTTCATAAAAAAAAGTATTGTGATAGAAAAACACTTTTGCTTATTTTTTCATGAAACGTCGAGAAAAATTAAAATAAGCAAAAAAAATAATGTCTGTCGGTCTGTCTGTCTGTATCCAGGATAACTTAAGAACGCTTTGAACTAACGACTTGAAATTTGGTATGCAGATGTATTTTTTATATTATCTTGGACAAGTTTTAATTTGAGCAAAATCGGTTGGAGGAAGGGGGCTAAAAGGGGGGTTAACTTTTTCTTTTGGTCGTATTTTTTTTTATTATTTACAATAGAAGAAAAATTTAAAAACCGCATAAAAGGTAAAATAAAATTACACAAAAAATGCTACTATCATTTTTTTAGCCCCCCCCCTCTCCCCCAAAATGTAAAAAATTGTTTCTAGACATAACTTTCTTATTATTCACAATAGAAGAACCATTTAAAAACCATATAAAAAAAAATAATAAAATTACATCAAAAATGTAAAAAAATGTTTCTGGAAAAAACTTTTTTTGTTATTCACTATAGAAAAAAATATTTGAAAACCACCTAAAAATAAAAAAATAAAATTAGACAACAAATGTTATTATGATTTTTTTCCATGACCCCCCATCTTCCCAAATATAATAAAATTGTTTATGGACTTCTGGACTTTTTAGATGAACAGTACCAAGCATCTTATCAAAACATCGGCTCTTTTATGAAACGTTATAAAAAGGAAAGTTGTGTGAATAGGCAACCATTAATACACCTGCGTATTGCATAATTTATTTGTTTAAAATCTGTATCTCCAAAACGTTGTATTATAGCAACAAACTGTATATAACATTTTTTGTAGCTCTTAAAAAAAACATATTTTTATTGCTTTAAACGCCAATATCTTGAACATAATTTGTTTTGAGAAAAAATAGTTTATAAAGTTTTAAAATAAAATAAAAAAAATGTTTTAAATAACATTTTTTCAGAAGTTTACAAAAACGTTTCATTTAATCGCTACATTAATAAAATCCAATAATAATTAACTTAATTATAACCAAAAAACGCTAAAAATAGGAGTTTTACTCCATTCTTACCCCATGACCCCTAATCGTTTACCCACAAAATCAAATCAGCTCTTCTAATGCTGATAAGAAACAATAAGCAAAAAAAGCTTGTCAATATATTTTCTAGAAATGCGGTTATCGAAGCAAACATTTTTTTAAAGATTTAGACTAAAAAATATTGACTTGTAGGCGATGATTTCAATAAAAACCTGTTTGGAAAAAATTATGAACCCGATAACTCGGAAACGCTTTGAGCTAAATACAAATTTGGACCATACGTTCTTTATCCCAAATTCTCGGCAGGGATTATTCTTGGTAAAATTTTGGGTGACGTGGGGCTCGCTAAATAATGGTAGAAGGACCGGTTTCTTATCTTAAGACAACAAGTAATATATTCCCTGTATTAAATCCCAGTCCGCCCCTGAATTAATGTATTTAAACAGTTGCTCTGGAGCAAACAAGATGTTCTCTTGGTGAGTCATCTTTGTATGTATACGAAGAACAAGAAAAAAACTTGGATGGAATGCAGCATATACGCTAAGAGAGTGTCTTCTAATTAGATTTTATAAGCAGTAGTCGGCGTAAACTCAGTTACGACTTATCAACGTTGAAAATAAACACAGAAACATAGGCTTACGGAATAATTTTGCCGAATTATGAGAGAAATTTTTATAAAGGTCACTAAATCGAAACATTTGACGACTAATTTGTTACCCACAACAATATTAACTATACATATTAACTATACATACGTATATATATATATATATATCGACATTCGATTTTTATCATTCAATAATACGAAAGTTTTTAATTTTTATTTATCGATAACTTTTTTTCCCACCTTACTCGTTTGCGAGTACTGGAAATTCGCCGACTACTGTTTATAAGACTAAGATTTATAGTCCAGTCAAATAATAAATGTAAATTGCAATAAATGTACACGGGTAGATATTTTAAAGCCTTTAAATTAAAGGGTAGTAGGGGATGGTAACGAAACACTCCTGTTAGTTTTTCTTACCATGGTTTAAAACTTAATACTGTTAAGACTACATGTGTATTTAATCATAATGTAATATTTTATAATTTGTTTTAATAATTTAAGTGTAATTTAATAACTTCATAATGTAATTAATCTTAAGAATTTTTTTATGACATCTGGAGTGCGCACACAAACTCTTAGTTCATAGTGCACTATAAAATGTACATTGGTTTATTTTTGTACAAATAAATAAATAAATAAGTTTTTCACCGGGTAATTTGCCTAAGGGTTTCCGCTATTTTGAATTTTAGGGGTTAGGTAGTTGCTTAATATGCATCTTACTATAACAATTCATATAACCAATTTTGTTAAGGGAACAATTTTTGTTAGGATCATTTTTTTAATACATATATAACAATCGAGTCATTTCAATAGCCATGTTGGAGGGGAAATTGTTTTTTTTTTTCATTTTTTAGCCGAATTATTCATCGAAGAATAAAAGTTTAATATATTATAAATTTTCATAGGTACTATGGTTACAGAGGGCGCAACTTGACTTTTAGCGCCCACTGTAACCGTAAGAAAATACTAATGAAATATTCGTAACATATAAAACTTATAGAATAGAGAATTTCAAGAGCTACAAGTTTGCTTATAACTCCTTTTATCCTCCAATGAATAATTTGGCTAAAAAATCGAAAAAAACAATTTCACCCCCAGCATGGCAATTTTTGAATATTTATAACTCGATTGTTATTAGTATATTAAAAAAATGATCCAAACAAAAATTGTTCCCTTAACAAAATTGGTTATATGCAGTCATCGGCGAATTTCCAGTGCTCACATAGGCGCCGAGTCGATTCTATCGTTGACGCGAGGTTTTAAATATTTACATTTTTATTTTCTTCGAAAAACACCGATATATTTACATATTTATAGTTAATATGTATATTCAATATTGTTGTGTGTAACAAAATAGTCGTCAAATGTTTCGATTTAGTGACCTTTATAAAAATTTCCCTCATAATTCGGAAAAATTATTCCGTAAGCCTATGTTTCTGTGTTTATTTTCAACGTTGATGAGTCATAACTGAATTTATTCCGATTAATGGTTATATGCATTTTTATACTAAGATGCATATTTAGCGAGATAACCACACTCACCCCCAAAATTCAAGATAGCGGATACCCCTTACGCAAATCACCCAGTGAAAAACTAACAGGAGTGTTCTGTAACTATCCACAACTACCCTTTAAAATATCAGCCCGTGTACATTTATTGCAATTTAACATGGTAATTTTTCGTTATTTGACTAGACTATTAGGGGTGTTAGCTTTTTTTCTCTTCGTTCCTGTTTCTCCAAGAATTCTAGTGGTAGCCTCGTTGGTAGCTCAAAAATGAGTTTTGTACAGAACTATGCGAGTTTTTTTTTGGTTAACCCATTAGGATTACTGTCTGAATGTTCATACAGATTTACAGATTTTTGTAAGGAGTATTTTAAAGTGCATATTGTTTCCAATTTATTTATTTATGACTTAGCATATGCAAAAAAATTTTATGTGTAGCGAGTGAAATATTTACATTTTACTAATAACCTCGTTTAACAAGCGTAAACGTGAATTTTTTTTTGGATCTTATTTTAGTAAAAACAACTTTTTTGGACTAATAGACTAATAATAGTAATATCTGATAAATATTTCATATATTATACAATAAATTCATGAGTCAGTCCTTAAGGGGTCAATTTTCCATACACACAAAATATGAAACTTTTTTGTAAATTTCATAGTCAAAAAAAAAATTGATTTTTTTATATGTGTGGATATATAACAAAAAAATCATAACAAAATTGATTTTTTGACTTTTTGGCATAATAAATTATAACAAAATAATTATATCTGGACTATATTTTCATTAATGCAATCCACTCGTATGCCAAATTTCATATTTATAAGTTATATAGTTATGTAAGTAATAAACGGCTGTCACGACGGACAAGCAATCGATCCTACAAGGGTTCCGGTTTCAAACCCTAAAAAACTACCTATAAATTCAATGGCAATAAAATTTTGCTGCCTGTCCTTCAACCAGGAGCGGCAAAATTATGACCATATATTTTGGAATATTGAGCACTGTTAATTCCTAATCATAGATTTCGAAAGAGCAAGTGACGCATTAAATGTATCATCAAAGTTTCATGGTAATTATTATTAACTCGTGTATTTCCAAACATTCATGACAAGTATTATTGACATTATATAATACTCTTTGCTTCACAGCAGAGCTATGTTATACGTTTACTTCAGAAAAAAATTGTCAAAAATTAAAAAATCAAACAAATTGCGTTATAAAAAATTCTAAACAACTTTAATTTCCTTCCGTCTTTCCGTATGCGGACATATACACGTATGTATGTCACGTTTTCCTGTCCGCATGTTTACTAAGAAAGAATAATCCGATCGACTCTTTTCAGGAAAAAAAAACCCAAAATCGAAAAAGATTTTAGGGCGCTATCAACATAATTTTACCTAAGGAATTATTTTAATAATAAAACTACAAAATGTTACCCAGAAAAAAGTTTGGGGCAAAAAAGTAATAAGGACCCCCGTTAAAATAGTCACATGGAAACAGTAAAAGCCACTTTACACGGAGCAATTTGTGCGCAAGTTTGATGCTATGCAAGTTTGTTGCAAGAATGATTCACTCACTGCGCATGCCTTCAGGCAAGTTTGAGGCCATTTTCGTGCCATCAAATTATTTAGAACATGTTCTATTTTTCGGCGATTTTCACACAAGTTTTATGGTTATTTTCGTGGTACCAACCTGGAAAAAAAGTTACCAAATCGATTTCATTTTACTAATATAGTAGCAACTGCACATGTTAATAAGGGGCCGGTGAACTTACCGGCCACACGAATTCTCAATTTTTTTTTTAAAATTAAAAAAAGTACTTACCTTAAATAGTATTTTTGCAAAAAAAAAATTGCGGATTACTCACAAATTAGCGAGAAATTAATTTAAAAAAGTACGAATTTTGTGCATTTTTAAGTACATTTCTCTTCTTCTTCTGCTTCTCTACTTCAATTTAGTACCCTGCTAAGATGATAAATAAACAGCGTTGTCAGATTGTGCATATATTGAAAACGTTTTTTCTGAGGTTAATATTAAAAATGTACAAAAAGCAATCAAAAACTATAATTTTATTATAAAAAAACACAAACGTAAACCAACGCCTCCCATAAAAAAAAACACCAAACCAGCAAACTACCAAACCAAACCATTGTTAACGTTAACCAACGCCTCCTATTTAAAAAAAAAAAAAACCAAACCAGCAAACTACCAAACCAAACCATTTTTAACGTAAACCAACGCACCCATTAAAAAAAACACTAACCAGAAATTCGTGAGTATTTTAACAATTTTTTATTATAAAAATTTCAACAATTATTTTATTATATTTATTAATTTTCAGAGAATAGTAATAAGCACTATGAAATCAGTGCTGCTACTCACAGAACACTAGGTTACTACAAACCTCGCTTTCGGCCGTAATACCCACACCGCTAATATCTAAAACTTACATCTGAGAACGCTGCATTTTTTTTTAAAACATACACGAAATTAGAAACATACATGCACGAAGTTAGAAACATGTAATCTGTTATCATTCTTTGTAAAATAAACAGTTATTTTTAAATATAAATTTGTTCTAGATAAAAAACAACATTTTTCCGCATTCAGAATTATTTATAATTGTTAGTTTTAGCATTACAGTGAAAAATTAGTACAAGATTGGCGTTATTTTTTGTGTCCGGTAAGTTCACCGAAACCGTTAATAATTATTATTAATAATAATAGGTCGGTCTGTCTAACTAAAAAACTTCCTTAAAAAAGCAAATGCTAGGTTATGTTTTTGTCACTGTTTACCTTGCAATATATAGCACCAAACTTGCGTACAACTTGCTCCGTGAAAAGGCAAATCTATGTCCAATTGTTCTCATGCTATATCTGGCAGCAAACTTGCATAGCATCAAACTTGCGTACAAATTGCTCCGTGTAAAGTGGTCTTAAGCAAAACCTTGTTGCTATAGCCGAGTAATTAAATAAAAATCGATTTTTTTATGAAGGGGCGTAGCTATCTTTAGACCCATTTTAGGACATATGTTTCTAAGAAAAGTTCACTTTTTCGCATATTTTTTGATGTATAATAGGGTGGGCCGATAAATTGAAATCTGGAATTTCAAAACGCAATACCCGCCAAAATGTGCCTTCTAATATGCCTAATGTGTGTGCAAAAGCAGAATCAGATTAAAGGCCATCTTGAGCCCTCTACAAAGCATTTAATATTAATGAAACTATCGTGTTTTTTCACATTTGTAATGTATACACAGCGTGTCAAAAGTCCGCCTCCCCCCATTAACTTTTGAACGGCTTAAGATATCAACTTGAAATTAGGAACACATAAATAACATCACCCAAATATTTTTTTGGTATACATTTTGTGTGCTTAGGGGGCAAGATGGCGACAGGCGGCAAAGGGGGAATTTTTTTAAACAGAAACGGGTCGTGTGGTACATCATTTTAAAGCTTATAAAATTCTCTATTTTTCCACATATTATTTTATTTTTTTGGATCAATTTTTGGGGTTATTCGCGTAAGAGTTAAATCACGTGAAATAACACCACAAATCAGAATAAAGAGTGGCTTAAAACATGGCCTATGTTTGTAAATATTATTTTCGGTTGTAAAACTTATTTTTGTTGTTGTTGTTTTTGCATCTTTCTTATTAAGTTTTCTTATTTTTATTTTTTTTAAATATTTCCTAAAAGTTACAAAATGTACACCTTTGTAGAGGGCACAAAAATTGAAAAAATAAAAAAACAAAATATAGGCTTTTTTTTCTCTTTGCAAGACGCATCTTTTCCCCACTATTGGATTGTCAAATAAAAAAAAATAAAACACCTATATAGGAACGGCCCACGCTAATGTATAATCACCATGTTAAAAGGAATGCACAATAAAAGAATCAAAAACATATTAGAATGTATTTTTAATTAAATCATAAAAATTGCGATAGTTAAAGAAATCAGTCGAATTACTTATACATGTAGGTATTGGACTAAAAAGTGAAATGATCTTCTGCTAAATAGAGCAAAACTGAAAAATGAGATAAATCATGAATTATTGTTTTGTCAAAAAAATCCGAATGATCATAAATGATTGTTCTTAATTATATTTGGTCTAATTTAAAAAAAAAAAACTAACTTTCAAATACATATTTCAAAAAAATGTGAGTGTAAAATTTGTTTGCATTGCAAAAGACTTTTTTTAGTTCAACTTGGATTTAAGTTCAAACCTCGGCTAAAACGATTTTATTTCTTGAAAATAATGCTTCAAATAAACTTAACTACTTAAGTAAAATTGTGTGATTTTGTAATACAGGGTGATCAATAACAGACATGCCAAAATTTAAGAGGTGATTCTACATCCAAAAATATAAAAAAAGTTCCTATAAAGGTTGGTCCGGAAATGAGCCCTAAGGGCATTTAAAATTGTAATAAAAATAAGGTTTTTAATTAATAACTCTGGTACCTTTTAAGCTAGAGCGACGAGCTTTTGCATGTATACTAGTATTAATAAAGGCAATAGGTTTATGTTAATTTATTTTTTTGAATTTATCCGGAGGCGTGCCTAGACGGACAAAACACATTTTTGCCCCAAACTTTTTTATGTGTAGTTTTTTTAGGATTTTTTGTAATAAATATAGATTTCTTGAGTGAAACTACATCAAAAATGTCATATAGTGTAACATTATAGGAGCAACCGTTTTCAAAAAAAAAATGCAATTAAGAGGAAGTAACATTTTGTGCCACCAAAAACGTTACTTTTTAAAAGGCTATAAAATTTAGGTCTTGAAAAACACTTTTTTTCTCAGTTTTCAATGAAGAATCGCCCAGCAGCATTAAAATTTTATTGATGTTCTTATTTGTTCCCCATTTAAAATGTTATCTTCGAAGGGTCATAACTCCCTTAGGGCTCATTTCCAGACCACCCTTTATAGAAACTTTTTTCATATTTTTGGATGTAGAATCACCTCTTAAATTTTGGCATGGCAGTTACTGATCACCCTGTATAATATGCCGGGCCCCCAGGGAAAATTGTCTATACTCATAAGGCGTCGTCCATAAAATACGTCATGCAAATTGACCAAAATTCATACACTTCATACTCCGTTTCTCGCGTTATTAAAGGCTATAGAAATTTTATATTTTGGCTACCCCCGCCAACACCACGATTGTAAAATTTTTAATGTACCTATTCGCAAAAAAAAAATTGCATGCGGCGCCAGGCTTTTTTTACAGGTTTATATATTTATTGTTTTAAAATTAGAACTTATTGCCATGTTGAGGCACATCTGAATTTTGGCGGAGGCGCCAAATTTTTAATTTTTTTAAATTTATTTCTGTCTGTATTGGATATGCTGTAAAAATCTTTAAAAAGCCCTGTGATACTTACTATACAGGGTATCCCAAAATGTGTCCATCCTTAAGGGTACACATACTACATCAAAAAATATTTAAAAAAAGTTTATATAAATGTAGAACCGAAAATCGATCGTAAGGGAGTCCTCGCATATTAAAGGGGGTACCAAAAATGGGCTTTTTATTTAATATCTCTGGAGCCCTTTGAGCTAGAGGGACAAGGTTAGGCATGTGGTTTAGTATTATTGTCAATTACTTTATATTATTTTTGTTTGTAAATTTTACCGAAAGCGTGCCTAGGCGTGCAAAGTGGTTCTGGCTTACCACATTTTTTCCCAAAACTTTTTTCAGTGTAATTTTTTTGCATTATTTTTAAAAATTGTGGATTCTTTAAATGTAATGCCGTAAAAGCAACTGTTTCCAAAGAAAATCCATTAAAAAAAAATACAGGACATGTCCCTAAAAAGTGGTACTACTTAAGAGTCCATAACTCACTTAATATTTATTTTTGGGCCAAGGGCTAACAAACTTTTTTTCTTAGTTTTTAATGTGGAATCGCTCTGCAGTGTCAAATTATTTTATTAGCGCTTTTTTGGGTCCTATTTAAGGGACCTATATTCAATGGGCCATATCTCCATTAGGACCGATTTCGCCCCTATGTTTATACACGGTGTATTTGAAATAGCGTCGGAAATTTTAACAAATGATTCTACATCATAAAATATGACAAAAAGTTCCTAAAAAGTCCAAACATATCTTTAAAAATGCCTCATAAGGGAGCTACGCCCCTTTGAAAGTGGCTAAAAAAATCTGTTTTTATTTAATAACTCAGGAACCCTTTGAGATATTTCAACGAGGTTTTGCACGTCAACTAATCCTACCAAGGCCCGTTTTTATGTATTATTTTCATGTACTTATTTCAACCAGGGGTGTGCGAAACGGGGAGGGGTTATCAGTTTTTTATCCCAAACTTTTTTCTGTGTAACTTTTTTGCGATTTTATTTTTGAAGTATGATTTCTCAGGTCAAAATACATAAAAAGGTACTCTTGTTGTAATACTGTAGGATTAACCGTTTTCGAGAAAAATTCATTTGAAGGTGAAATTCCACGGTTCGAGGACGAAAAATTAAATACTAAAATGTTGAAAACCAAAATTTTAATGATGCAGGGCGAATGTACATTAAAAACTAAGAAAAAAACCTCATATACCTTTACTTCCAAAAATCAATCCTAATGGAGCTATGGTCTCCTAAATATGAACCATTTTTAAAGGGCTATGGTAGCTTTAAAAGCGTTTTTTCGACCTACATGTATGGAAACTTTTTTTCTTAGTTTTTGATGTAGAATAACATCGCATCATTAAAATTTTGGTTTTCGACATTTTAGTATTTAATTTTTCGTCCTCGAACCGTGAAATTTCACCTTCAAATGAACTTTTCTCGAAAACGGTTAATCCTACAGTATTACAACAAGAGTACCTTTTTTTATGTATTTTGATCTGAGGAATCATATTTCAAAAATAAAATTGCAAAAAAGTTACACAGAAAAAAGTTTGGGACAAAAAACTGATAAGGCCCCCCCGTTTCGCACACCCCTGATTTAAATAAGTACGTGAAAATGACATACATAGATGGGCCTTATTAGGATTAATTCACGTGCAAAAACCTCGTTAACATATCTCAAAGGGTTCCTGAGTTATTAAATATAAACCGATTTTTTTAGTCAATTTCAAAGGGGCGCATTTTTAGACATATGTTTATAGGAACTTTTTGTCATATTTTATCATGTAGAATCACCTGTTAAAATTTCCTACGCTATTTCAAATACACCCTGTATAGTATATGGTTTTTGATATATTATGTGCCCCTTCAAGGATGTACGCGAGTTCTGGAACACTCTGTATAAGTATAGGGTATACCCTGTACAAACAATAATAAAATTTTTCTTTTCTTTTAACATGAATTTAAATTTTCGGTGAATGAGTATCTTTTTTTTTTTAAATTTAGCAATTTTTTAACTTTTTGTGGACCTAAACTGAACAGATCTAATTGATTTGGCATGGTTGAAAATCCTAAGTGGACAAATAAACATATGTTTCTCTAAAAATCTCAAAAGACCTGCTCCTGGGGCTGTAGCGAAGAAGATTTAGTTGGAGGGGAGAAGGACGAAAATTACAACTTTTTTTAGTCTAAAATTACAACTTTTATCCCCTGGACAAAAAAGTTGATGACCAAAAAAAAAAACGTTTTCACTACTGCTAACATTACAACTTTTTTCCTAACTTTTTTATTTTAAAACTTAACAGATCCATTTTATTTATAATGAAAAGTTAATTAATGTCAAATCAAAACTAGTCATATAAAATACAAATTATTAAAAAAAAAATAAGGAATAATAATTAAAAATTCATATTCTACCAGTACTGTCACATACTGATTCCATATTATGTATAAAAATTTAAAATTGTATTTTCAGTAGTAACAGTATCAGAGGTTTTTCTTAATTTACTCAAAATTATGTTTCTTGGATATGTCAAGGAACCAAGGTTAAATAATTCGAAAAATGATTTGGCGTGTCCTTGTGTCATTTGTATGTCGACGCGACGCGTCGATTATTAAAATCCACAACGCATCACCGAGAGGAGATGAGTGATATCGAGGAGTAAACCGCTAAAAAAAATTGTAGGTATACCAGAATTCCATTTAGAAGGTAATCCTTAAGACATCCTTGTAATTTTTTTCAAAATTAGGAACCTCGTAAAATCTTGAAAATTACCTAAAAAAGGTCCCACATTTGGTAAGATACGATTTTTTTCAGATTTTTTTTTTATGATTTTATGACAATTCTAGCATTTTATGATAAATTTTGTGACAATATTTAAGCAAAAACGTCTTACAATTTGAAATTTCATAAAAAAAAACAAGAAAGCTCTAGAAATTTTTTTACAAATTTTGAGCTTGAATCTTACAAACTCGAATTTAAAAAAAAAGTGACGACTCAAAACATGATCGCCAGCCCTTCATTAACTAAATTAGCACTACAGGCGAATTTTTTTACGAATTTTGTCAACTTTTGATGTTTTTTTTTTTTAGTTTAATATTGTTTAACTCTTTACTAAAGAGTCGTTACAGTCTTGAAGAAAAAAAATAGTAAAAGCCCTAGATTTACAGGCGAGAACTCTTACAAATTTGATAGTCTATTTTAATTTTAAAACAGTGCACTATTTAATAAATTTGTATCCTATGAAAACAATTTTCGAGACTGCGCCAGACTTTTCATAAACAATCAAAAACATCAAAAAAGACAAAACAAATCTCTCCTAGGTCCCTCGAAAGTAAAAAATATGATTATTTTTATGAAATTTTATGACTTTTATGACAGTGATTTAATTTTATGCCGATTTTAGGACAAACTGGGTCATTTTATGACATTTTATGATTTTATGAGTGGGAGCCCTGAGATTACCTCCAATTTATACACCTAAATACCCCAGCGGTTTACCCCCCGAGTAATGCACACGTCAGTTTGTAAATACTGAAACTATTTAAATTAAATATCCTAAGTGACATACCTTTATAATTTTTTTTCTGGCATTACTTCATCCCAAAAGAACTGAAAAAAAAAACAGAATAAATATAGTTATTTGTGGTAAAGTAGTATTATAGCAAGGTTAAGAAAAGTACGGGTATAGCATTTTACATACAGATCATCCATCCGATTTATATACACTCAAGTATAGAATTTGCATTCCCTTGTGGTCAACTCTTGGATAAAATCGGTTACAATCGTATTTTGATTAGTAATAATACCGAGAAAAGTAAAAAAAGGATCGATTATTTTATCAGTGTGTAATTGTGTGTGGTTGCAATCTTTATATTATTACTAATCAAAATGTTGGTATTATTTACCGGTTGTTAATTTTTTTTAATACTGTAACATACTTTAAACTAGAACAGTAATACAACAACAACAACTAAAAGTATACCATACTAGTGTGATATGCTTTACCAAATGTTACAATAATTTTTACTATAACATTTAATAAACACATGTTGCGTGGGGATTCAAATGTACCAGCACGGTCTCTATATTAGTATGACAACATTTTGTATACAATACACACATTGCAGTATTTAATATCACAAGTAAAGTATTAAATACCAATGGTGGCGATATAAATAAAAAATATGTATTTACAAATAATATTTAGTATTAAAATTAAAATGACATTTTCTGAGTGTACGAATTCCACTTCGACGTGTGTACGAAATCGATGGATTAAATGTTTTATTTAATAGATAGTCCTAATACTTAATAGATAGTCGGAGAAAACTAGTCGAATACGCCTGCCGTGGCATCATGCCATATGAAAAACGATTCGTGTCTGTTTACTTACTAATCACTCGAGTCACTAAACCAGGTTTAGTAAACCTAGTTCATATTCATTCAAATGCCAGCGTTCGAACGCGTTTCTTCGATAACGATGTTTTTGACTACTTTCTGCCGGACATTGGGCATTACTTGATAAAAATTTCTATTAGCAGTGAAAATTCAATTTCAAGATTAATATCTTAGTAACTATAATTTGGATTTACTATTCTATTCCGTAAAAAGATTTTTTTCTCATATTTATTATTTATTTAGTATAAGCACGTAAATTTATCCAACGGTACAGATGACAAACATCTGTACTACCTTGAAAAAGTTTATTAACATTGTAATTTACTATACACTGGTAAAAAGGATTTATTTGGATATGGCCAATAAAATTATTTGGTTGTGACTAACAAATTTTATTTGAGTCAAATAAATAGAATTTTTTTACGGTATTTTTTGCGACATGAGAGTGAGAAATTGTACTTTTTGAAATGCCCTAATCCAAATTCTAAACTAACTGGGTACTTTAGGTCATCCGATGTAAATGGTCTGTTTTTTCAAGCAAGATATTATCCGTGCCTGGATTAGACTGCAGTGAATCATACCTAAAACGTATTATGCTGCTCTCGTATAAGGGATTCCCGTCAGACGGAGTTACGCGAACCGCACCCGAACTGGTATGATCCTCACTTTTTAGCACACTTTCGCAAATGAGTGATGGCAGTATAATTCAGACACGGATAATAGTAAATTAAAAATCGCACAGTGAATACTTTCAAAACAGATTTGAATACTGCGTAGTTTATTTTATAAAACATAACTATATTCTATACACAAACATATAAGTACTATCCAAACCGGCTGTAAAAATTTTTACTGTGCAATTTTTAATTTACTATCTTGCTTGAAAAAACAGACCATAGTTTCATAATACCCGTCTAGAAAACGAGCCGCTTGAGGCGAGTTTTCTAAAGTACTAGTGCGCTAAAAACGTGTTATGAATCGAGTGCTTTATACTATTTTTATATTTTGCTCTAAAATAAAAAAAAACTTTTTGATGACCGATTTAGGGATTTTTTTTTGGGTTGGCTTTACAATTTTCGCAATGTTTGAAATTCATAGAACAAACGATATTTTGATATCTTTTATAGTCACCTCTTCTCTTTTTCATTACAAGTAACCAAGTCACAATATTAACACGGTAAAAATAAACTTAAAACACAATTTCGTAGGAAAACTTAACTTAAAAGCGATGTTGACATTTGCACGAAAGACGTCATTCATTTGTTGACAGGATCCTGCTGCTAACCCAAAAGAAAAAAGTACGTGTGGATTTTTAAGAACACGCAAAATGCGTGTGATTACGAGCTTATGAGAGTCGCAAAATAGAAAAAATTACTTTTTATAATTATTTCTTTTATTATTAGTATTAATATACCTACTCAAAAGGTCGGTGGCATCATTTATATTAATTAATATTTAATGTTATTTTTTTACGAATTGCGTAGAATAATTTCCAATTCGTCATCCAAAATTACATGTAATTAACTTTAAAAATTAGGCATAAAGAGGACAATGGTCATATTGTATTAAATAAATAAATAAATAAATAAGTAAATTTTACTGTTAATTAGCTAGAAATTAATTATTTTAAATAAGACAAAACTGCATGTAAAATAATGTAAAAATACATGAATTTACATAGTACGGAATAGTAAATTTACTATTCTGGACTATGCATAATTCATGAATTTATGTAAAAGAATGTAAAATAATGTAAAAGAATGTAAAATAATGTAAAAGAATGTAAAATAATGTAAAAAAATATATTTACATTGATTTACATATTTTTACATGATTTTACAATGTCGGGCTATGTTATTTTAAGATGCGCGTGCGCTTTGGACAATAACCAAGAGGCGTCGCATCATGAGACGGACCGTTTAATATTGTTATTGTTAGAGAGATAGCGACGCATGCTGCTAGGTTAAAGTGTTAAAAGTGTAAATATTATTTATGTACGATATATAAATGCTTTATTTGTGGTCTAAAATTTACGTTCATTATAAATTACGATCTTTATCGACCAATAGAACTTTAAAGAAAGATGTAAGCAGTTTATACTCGTACTAAGGGTGCAAATCGTTTGGTTTATTAAACCAAATGAACTTCACGCTACGACATTTCAAAAAAGCTTTGACACAGATACTTGTAATTTGGAACAAACATTTTCTAAGTAGTAAATATTTTTTTTCAAATTTCAAGTCCAAACCATTCTGGACTATGTAATTTTTACCGTTTCGGTCTGTGCAAAATATTACCATTATGGACTATGTAATTTTTACTGTTCCGGTCTATGCAAAACATTACCATTACGGATTATGTAATTTTTACTATTCCGGTCTATGGCAACATATTACCATTTACGGACTATGTAATTTAATGTAATTTATTTTTACCGTGTGTACTCCGCATGATAAATTCTTGCAATGCTCACATTACTGATCGCAATATATTTTCTAAAACCGTTTTTACATATAAACGATTTGTAAAAAATCAATTTAATGCTTAACTTTGTTTTTTTTGTTTTAATTTCAAAAATATTGTTATTTCTTGTAATTGCTATTTATATACATATGTTTTTTTTACTTACAATAAGCTAAAAACTTTTCTGTACAACTTGAATTACTTTGTGGGTACTATTTTGGGTTAATCCCGTTTGTACCTCATGTTGAAATAAATAAATAAATCTCCACCTTTTTTTCTATGTTGGATTTCAATATTTTTATGCTACACAGTTAGCCCTTTATTGCACATAATTTTATTTTCCAACAAAAAAATATACCTCTACTATACTTTTTTTGGCTTACATAATATAAAAAAATATTGAATTTTTTTCCTTTATTTCAAAAATGTTGATACATTTTTTATTTTAAACCCATCTGGAAACATTGCGTACATAAAGAACCAAAACGAATACAAAACTAAAAAACACTAAGATCTACTTGCTCACAAATTATATGTGGTAGGTAATCGTAATAGCCCTTTATTGCACATAATTTTATTTTCCAACAAAAAAATATACCTATACTATACTTTTTTTGGCTTACATAATTCATAAAAAAATATTGAATTTTTTTCCTTTATTTCAAAAATGTTGATACATTTTTTATTTTAAACCCATCTGGAAACATTGCGTACATAAAGAACCAAAACGAATAGAAAACTAAAAAACACTAAGATCTACTTGCTCACAAATTATATGTGGTAGGTAATCGTAATAGCTCTTTATTGCACATAATTTTATTTTCCAACAAAAAAATATACCTCTACTATACTTTTTTTGGCTTACATAATATAAAAAAATATTGAATTTTTTTCCTTTATTTCAAAAATGTTGATACATTTTTTATTTTAAACCCATCTGGAAACATTGCGTACATAAAGAACCAAAACGAATACAAAACTAAAAAACACTAAGATCTACTTGCTCACAAATTATATGTGGTAGGTAATCGTAATAGCCCTTTATTGCACATAATTTTATTTTCCAACAAAAAAATATACCTATACTATACTTTTTTTGGCTTACATAATTCATAAAAAAATATTGAATTTTTTTCCTTTATTTCAAAAATGTTGATACATTTTTTATTTTAAACCCATCTGGAAACATTGTGTACATAAAGAACCAAAACGAATACAAAACTAAAAAACACTAAGATCTACTTGCTCACAAATTATATGTGGTAGGTAATCGTAATAGCCCTTTATTGCACATAATTTTATTTTCCAACAAAAAAATATCCCTATATTTAACTTTTTTTGGCTTGCATAATTCATAAAAAATATTGAATTTTTTTCCTTTATTTCAAAAATTTTGATACATTTTTTATTTTAAACCCATCTGGAAACATTGTGTACATAAAGAACCAAAACGAATACAAAACTAAAAAACACTAAGATCACAAATTATATGTGGTAGGTAATCAATCAAACAATTTTTAGATTTTTTTTAACTCAAAGGCACATTGTTGCACAAAAACCAACACACTAACAAAAATTCGACTCCAGATAATCTCAAAAGTACGTGACATGATCAGCTGTTTAATATTTACCGGCAATATTAGATACTGCCATCAATCAATAGATACTCCAACTTTAAGACCAATGTTTCCAAGTAAAAACTAGGTGCTCATAAAGTTTGTATTTTGATTATTAAAGATGTCGAATGTTCCCAAAAAGCCCAAGGTTAGGGCAAATACATCAAATGTTTTTTTTTAATAATTTATTAAGTTAATAACCCAAGATATGATTTTTAAAATTTTTCTCCTGTGGCAAAAACCAGCACGCCAATGGCATAGATACTATAGTGTAAGAAATAGTAGTAACTTGTTTGAAAAAAAACGAGGGGTTTATTTATTGAAAAAAAAGTGTACAAAGATTGTGAGAATCAAAGAATTGTGGAAGATCGTCAAAGATGTCAAAAAGATTGTACAAAATTTTAATGAAGATTGTTAAAGATTTTGGGGAGATTTCAGATGATTGTGGAAGAATGTAGATGATTGTGGAGGATTGTAAATGATTGGGGAAGAAGGAACTGTCAAGGATTGTAGAAGATTGTTGAATGGTTGTACAAGGATTGTCCAATAAAACCCTCGGAAAAAAATGATTGGGATATCTTTGGTAGATGCCGTTCTTCCCTTTCAAGTCGATATCTTGTTACGTTAAACAGTTGGACGTATTGCACCTTTTTAAAAATAACGCTTTATATAGTATGGTAACGGTTTCAATGAAAGTAATTTTTCTAAAACAAATATAAAAACAAATCATGTTGTTAAACTTACATTACTAGCACTAATTAAAATCTACTTTAGATAACACAAAGAGGATATTTATGGCATATTCATGTTGGCAGTGTTTCAACAACTTTTTTAATAACAAAGAATCATTTTTTGATGGGAAAAATAAACATAATCCACGCTTTTACACAATAATACCCTATAATATACGAGAAAGTACATGGTACCGACAATTTAAAAATTCATCTGAAATATAAGTCAATTATTTTATTCACGTAAAAATTACTTAATTACACTTTCGTTTTTTATTTTCGTAAAAATTGTCATTATTAATTCAATAGCTGTTGTTTTGAGGAATTAATCGGGCGCTTCAAAACATAAATATATCTAGTTTTAGCATAAGTTTTAATTTTTAAAATTAAGTTTCACAGACCCTATAAATTAACTTTTCTTAAAAAATATGGATTCCTTGAGTAAAAATACATAAAATATAGTGTAACATTGTAGGAGCAACCGTTTAAAAAAAAATCAATTAAAGAGGAAGTAACATTTTGTGCTACCAAAAATGTTACTTTTTAATAGTTATTTTGGTATTAATAAATCGTAATAAAAACAAAATTTTTTCTACGATCTAAAATAAATAAATAATAATAATTTTTCAGGCAGTAAGTTCATAACCTAACAAGGGCGCAGCACTTACAATTTTTGCAAATCTGGTGGTTTAGAAGTAAAATTCCTTATCACTGTCACTCTCCATAATTCTTCAGTAACAAGAAATAATTTGGCACACGAAATTGAAATTTGATTCGAAATAAATACCAATTTTAAATTTAAAAAATGGCGTACCACATCTCGTATTTTTTAACGATTGACATACCGGTTGCCTACACGCAAAATTCAATTTTGCACTTGCTGTCATGGTAATGAGCAGAAAAGTGAAATGCTAAGAAATGTTAACTTTTCTATTAGATCGTAGAAAAGATCGTTTAATATTAAATTTAGGTGTTTCGGTGATTAATACTTTTTCTTAGATGAAGAATCGCCCTGTAGCATAATTTTATTGGTGCTTTTTTTATCCCCCATTCAATATGTTCATCTTTAAAGGGCAGACATGTAGGTATCTACACTACTGAAAAACTTCTTAAATTTTTTAGTGATTTTTTTTAATCTCCATAAGACTATTGTTCACTGATATACATCCTTTCAAAAATCACTAAAAAATTTAGAAAATTTTTTTGTTCCCTTAATTTTTTCCAGTAGTGTAATATTGGAGGATTTCTTAATAATTAAAACGTGATTGATGAATTAAATTAAGTAATTAAAACTGAGTAAATACACCTTCAGTCTGTACTAAATTTATCCAGTTTTAATTTTAATTTTTAACATCTATAGGACCAATTTTGGTAATGATCTCTTATATTAAGTCTTTTAGAGAACTTTACCAAAATCGTCTGAAGTATTAATATTGTTTTTTCACTACCAGCTTTAGAACATACCATTATTTATTATGTTATCAGACTGTGAAATCCATTTTCTTCACCTACAGTAATAATAATTTTTTCTCTCCTAGTAGGAGTAAATTTTATAAACAATTGATTTCTGTCAATGTTTCAGTTCTTTGTGCAATTTTTACTAATTAAACCCAAGAAAATAGTTTTAAATAACTTTTATTTATTAAATATAATTAATTATAATTATTACCAATTAATACAATCAATAATTAGCTAAATATAATGAAAAAAATTTAAAAAAAAGTTCAAAGTATTTATTTGAGCAAATGTCATTGATCAAGGCTACTTGATTTTTATGAAAATTCCAAGAAATATAATTTCTGTTAATAATTTATTTTATTATTTGAATAAAAATAATTAAATAGTGCCAGAAGTGAAAAAACTAATATATAAACTGCGCTTGTCGCGCACAACTCTAACAGAGGCGTGGCTTCAAAAAAAGAGTATTTTCTTTTCAAACTGTTCGGCACTTTATAATCGCACTGTATATTAAGTCTTAAAGAGAACTTTACCAAAATCGTGTAAAGTAATAATATTGTTTAGTAGGTATATGAAATTATCAAGAGTTCCTGAATGATATCTAGGTCCTCTATTACATTATCTTGTAACGCCACCCACATTCCGAGTAATTATAATTTTTTCCCATCCGCTATTCCCGTGTAATAAAACAACAAAAGTAAATTGTGGATAACTATAGTAATAAGTACGGTTACATAAGTTGAGAAATTTTTTAATAGATAATGTAAGCCCGCGAGAATAGATAGTAATTAATATTTATGCAAGTACCTTTATGCATTAATTGCACAACAAACGCATACCAGGTGATCGCTAATTATTCATATAAAATTTATATTAAATCCATCACAATTCTCTTTTAGAACGATGTATTGCGAATTACTGGGTTATTCTTTTAACTTGTACAGCACATTTTAAATAGTGAATGTTAGAATCTAATTTTTAATTTTTTTTTTAAATAAGATCTTTTTTTGAAAAACTAAAAAAAATTCTTTGTTTTCTTTTTATAAAAAACGAAAAAAAATTGATTTTTTTTATAAGCCATATTTACCCAAAAGTAGGAGTTAAAATATTAGTTAGGTATAAATTAAAACGAGGGTCTATTTTCTCGTAGTTTCTTTTTATTGAGGACGCGTTTCGGAGTCTAACACGACTCCATCTTCAGCTCCAAAGAAATAGTTAACGCTTCCTCAATAAAAAGAAACTAGGAGAAAATAGACCCTCGTTTTAATTTATACCTAACTGATTTTTTTTATAGTTTTTTCATTTTTTAAAAAAGTTTAACTTTTTTTGTTATCGGGGAGATTACTTTCAAAGTTGGTAGAATTGATCCCTATAATAATATATAATTTATAGTAATTTATCCTCAAAAAGTTACTTTAATCGGAATTTTCTTTCAGCTTTTTTCGATTTTTTTTAAAGTTTAACCACCAAAACTTTTTTGTTTTTCAGGGGATTACTTTTAAAATTGGTAGAATTGATCCTTATGATAAAAGTAATTTTTCCTCAAAAAGTTACGTAAATCGGAAATTTCTTTTAGCTTTTTTCGATTTATCTGATTTATCTGAAAATTTCAAGTTGATCGGATTATTCGTTTTTGAGTTATCGTGTTCACAAAAATCGTGACGGACATTTCATTTCATTCATTTCATTGCTTATTTGTTCATGAAACAAATTTATATCCAAGAATTTTTTATTTTTTTTTTGAAAATTCGATACTACCGTATAATATGGAGGACTTAATAACATAGGGGCGTATTTTCTATATATTAACACGGCACTATGGGCCAAGAGACCTGCGTTTTTGGCAAAAAGTCGACAAAATTACATTACATTACATTACATACATTACATTTTGTTTAACCTCGTACTATTCTACTTAATTAAGCATCCCCTAAGTCCAGGACTTGTGTGGGCTAGTAGTAGAGGGAAACACCGGCTTTAATTGACTTTCGAACCAATTTATAGGGAGTGTCCGCTTCACTTACGCCTTCGCCAAATTTCAATTATTAATTAACTGAAAGAGGCAAATCGGCGCCGGTGAGAATCGAACTCACGCTATTTGTGTAGTAAACTCGCCAAGTACGACTCGGTAGTCCACTACACCAATCCTCCCAATGAATTGACTTTTGAATTTCCAAAAAGTCATCATCATCAATAGTTTGTTTGGGTCTTTAAGAGACAGGCGCAGCCTATGGCTCATTTATCTAAAAAAATATTTAATCTGAATTGAAAGTTGGGGCAGTGAGTCTATGCTCACTGATGCGAGTTGCATCTGTCATAATTTGGGGGGAGTGAGTCTCTGCTCACTGATGCGAGTTGCATCTGTCATAATTTGGCGCTGTGGAGTGGGTGGGAGGGGGATGGGGAGGGATGTGATAGGGAGAGGAGGGATGTGCGGGAGGAGTGAGACTATCTCACTGATGCTGGGAATGCATCTGTCCTGTATTAGTGGGTACCATTACTGGTTGAGGACGTTTTTGATCTTTTTGTGAGTGTTGTGTATTTCATGATCGTAATCTAGAAAGTTTGAAATGAGGGGGTTTGGGTGATCTAAATTGTCTTGTATAAAAGACGTGCTGTAGCGGATGATTTCCGTTTTTAGGAGGGGCATTTCGAGATCTCTGTGTATCTGGTTGTTCCTCATGAACCAGGGGGCATCGAGGCATATTCTGAGTGCCTTATTTTGGAAGGCCTGAAGTTTTGCTGAGAACGCTTTGTTAAGGGTGATTTTATTCCAGGCTGGGGCTCCGTAAAGAAGTACCGGCTTTAGGGTTTGGTTGTAGAGAAGAAGTTTGTTTTTAATGGATAGGGGACTCTTTCTGCCTATTAAGGGGTAGAGTTTGGAGAGACGGCAATTTGCTATTTGGAGGGTGTTTTTGACGTGCTGATCCCACGTCAAGTTTTTGGAGATTGTAATGCCGAGGTATTTGGCATGGTTTTCCCAGTTAATGGGTTGGCCATTTATCTGAATGGGTTGGGGTGGGCCTCTTCTAATCCTAGAGATTAGGATGCCTTTGGTTTTATTGGCGTTACTTTGATTTTCCATTTGGAGAACCATTTGATTAGGGCATCCATTTGGCGCTGGAGGGCGATATGGATGCGCTGGGGGTTTCTGGCTTTTGCTAGGATGCCGGTGTCATCGGCGAACAGGGCTAGTTCAGTGCCCTGTGTTTTTGGAATATCTGCCGTAAAGAGGTTGTACAGAAGGGGGGATAGTGGGGAACCTTGTGGAACGCCAGCTCTGATGCGGCGGGTGTTGGACTTACAGTCGCCTATTTTTATCTGAAAATCTCTGCCTTTGAGGAAGGAGGCTATGAGTTTGGTGATGCCTGGGGGGAGGCCGAGAAAGTGGAGTTTGGCTACAAGACCTTTGTGCCAAACCTTATCGAAGGCTTTTGCGATGTCCAGGAGGATCAGTCCCGCGGCTTCGCGCCTATTTAGTCCGTCCGTTACAGAGTCTACCAGGCGAGCTACCTGGTGGACTGTGGAGTGTCTGCTTCGGAAGCCGAATTGCTCATTTGGAAGGAGATTTAGTTCTTCAACTAGAGTTTGAAGTCTGGTTAGTATGACTTTCTCGGCTATTTTGCCTAGGGAGGAAAGGAGGCTTATGGGGCGGTAGCTTTCAGCAAAAGTTGGATTTTGTCCGGGTTTTTTGATTACTATTACGTCTGCGTTTTTCCAGGGCTTTGGAAAGTGGCGCAGTCTGAGCATTGCGTTAACAATGTTAACGATTTCCATAATGGTTTTCCGGGGGAGTATTTTAAGGATTTTATTCGGTATTTGATCGGGACCGGGGGCTTTCCTTTTTGGGAGATTTTTGATGATGCGTTTGATTTCCTCGGGGGATGTGGGGGTGATAATGTCGTTTTCGACTTGGTTAGTGACTCTATTATAGATGTGGTTTATGTCTCTTTCATGCATGAGTTGCTCGTAGTTCTCGTCGTCCGAGTCGGGCTCGGAGTCGGTCTCTGATTCGGAGTCGGAGTCGGGGGGGATTGGAGGGTTTGGTTGAAATTGTTTCCGCATTGCGTAAGCAAATGCTTCGGCTTTTTCGGGGGTGGAGTAGACGACTCCTCTTTCGCCGTGAATTGGGGGCATGCCTCGTTGGTGGTCGAGGGATAGGGTTTTGGCCATTCTCCAAAGTGATCTATCCTGGGGGTTGAGTGACTTTATTTTTCCCTCCCAGCGGGAATTTGCTAGTACGTTTAGTCGGTCTTTGACTTCCTGGGTAAGTCTGTTTGCTTCGCGTTTTATATGGGGGTCTTGGAGGGTGCGTGCGCGACGAAGAAGTCGGTTTTTCTCTCTGATTAAGTCTTTGAGATCTCGGGGAAGGTCCTGTGGGTTTTGGATATCTACTTTTTTGATTAATTTGGCGCTGTCCATGGTATTGGTGAGGGTGGTTACTGCAATATCTAGTTCTTGAACGGAATTTATTGGATTGATTTTGGTGTTGCTTTCTAGGAGTTCGGAAATATAGGAGAAGTTGTAAACGGTTTTTTTGGTGTGATTTGCGGTTGGTATGCCTCCTGCCGTGGTAATGATTGGAAGGTGGTCGGAGCTTAGTTCGTGTCTTAGTTCGATGTTAATGTTTAGTGTCGTGTTTTTATACAAAACGATGTCAAGGATATCAGGAAGGCCGTGGCCATAGTGGGTTGGGGAGTTCCAAAAAGTAAATACTTAAGGAATAGTTAGTGCAATTATTCTCAAAATTTTATTACAAAAAGCTAGAAAAAACGATATATTTTTTTAATGCTTTTATTATTAAAATAAATGCTATAGTTTTGAATAAGAAATCATTTAAGTTCTGTTTAAAATTAAAATAATTAAAAAAGTTATAAACTAATTTAATATCAAATTTACTTAATAAAAATTTTAAATTCTTACTATCTGTATACTTTTAAATTAGCAGAAACATACTATTTTAAAAAAAGTCCAAAATTTTCACTTTCAATGTAAAATAACTGCATAACGCCACCGATTTTTAAATACCATACGTCATTTGGTAGCCTACACTAAGTACTTTATTGCCTATATGCACATTTTTGCGCGTTTTGCTTTCCCATTTGAAAATGTTTCGGAAAGACTTGTATTTGTGCAAAAAAAAATTGTGTTTTATTGCGTTTCATGTCGATATAAAACAGTATCAAGCAAAAATAAAAAAAAAATCGGTGTGTCGGTCGGTCTTTAACTTAAGAACGCTTTAAACTAGAGACTTGAAATTTGGCATACTCGTATATTACTAAAAGTTCTCACTCGGGATTGTTTTTGGTAAACATTGGGGTGGGACAAGCGGGGCAAATGGGGAAAAAACAATATTTTTTCACAAGAAGTTTAAAATTTCTAGATTAATTAATATTTTAGGTCAGAATTTAAACATAGATTTAAATGAAAATTTTTAGAAGAAGTATAACTTTTGCATCTGCCATTTGCAGTTTCGAATTTTTGAAAACAGATTCTGTTCATAATAAAACAAGATTTGTGTATATCGGTATATAATAGATAAAATCTGCCAAGCGCTTTCGGCTATTACGCCATCATCAAAGAGGTTTCTCACTAGCAATATACATAACTGGGATTAAAATTGTACTTTCTTAAGTAAAACATAAATTAAATTAAATTAAAATCGCAAAAATTAGAAATGTCATCTCAAATTCAACTGCAAAAATTAGTAATGTCATCTCAACAATAGCCGAAAGCGCTAGGCAGATTTTATCTATTATAAACCGATATACACAAATCTTGTTTTATTATAGTACACGGTATACATGCAAAAAAACCCAATCAGATTCTGTTCAAGCATCCTTAAAACCCACTGAATACGAATTTTCGTCAGAATCCAATGACATTTTACAGATTTTGCCGACATATTGGATCCACCATTTTGAATTTTAAGTTTTTTAAAACAGATTCTGTTTAAGAATCATCAAAAAACGCCAAATACCAGTTTTCATCAGAATCCAAGGAAATTTTACAGTTTTTGCGCCATATTGGATCCGCCATTTGGAATTTTAAATTTTTAAAAACATATTCGGTTTCAGCATCCTCGAAAACCTCTGAATACAACTTTTCATTAGAATCCAATAAAATCTAACAGATTTGGCCGCCATATATATGACAACATATTGTATAAAATACACATATTGTAGTATTTAATATCACAAGTAAAGTATTAAATACCAATGGTGGCGATATAAATAAAAAATATGTATTAACAAATAACATTCAGTATTAAAAATACAACATAATTAGTGTATTAAGGTAGTAGGCTCTACAGGGCAACAAAAAAAACTCTTGATGTAGTTGGGTAAAAACTAACACAAACATTACAGTTTTTTAAGCAGTTAAAACTGCTTAAAAGCATGTGCGCACGTCAAATAAGTATAACCACTTAAATAAATAATAGTACTTTTATTTAATCTATTGATTTCTACGAATAAATTTCATTAAAGATTAGCCAAATAACCTAAAACTCGGATTCTTGTTTGAATATATTCAAATAAACTATACTATACTCATAGGTATACTTATTTGTTGTAATTACGCCATAATTTGTGTGTTCGAGAGAAAATTTGAGACGAAAAAATATTATGATTATTGGAAATTGAAAAACACACATACCAAATTTGGTAAGGATATTTGCAAAGGATATTTCTGCAGTATCAGTAAAATCAATACATCAACACAAAAAAAAAATAATTAGAATTAGATCTATACATGTAAAGTAGGGTTTTTCAAAAAATACGATCTTTTGAAAGTTTGAAGCCCCCCTCATGCCGTGAAAAATACTATAACAAAATTCTGTTTCATATTTCAACTGAAAAAAATAAAATTAAGGTCCACCCCACTTAGTCAATTTTTTGTGGTAACGCTGGTTAACCTGTATGTATCTCTTTCTCTGTTAAATTGATGAGTTAAAAAAAGAAAGAAATACATATTCCCCTAACTTGGTTAGTAACCGCTGCTCCACAAAAAATTGACTTTTGTTTGGATATTGCAGAAAATTAAAAATTATATTTTTTTAGGAGGGGGTAGTGCTTAGAGTTAAGAGGGGGGAGGGATCTAATATTCTTTAATATTTTTAAAGATATAAAACGGTTTTTTTACCTAAAAAAAAAGGGGGGTCTTGGCTGCAGCGTTAAGTATTTATAGGGGGGTGATTCAGCGTTATATAGCGTTACATGGGGAAGGGGAGGGTCAAAATTTGTAAAATTTTGCATTGCGTATTTAAAGCATGACCCCTAAGGCACGCTTTTTTTAAAATCATATACACGGAAAGAAAATAGTGGGCTCTGCGCTATACATTATAAGATATTTGGTAACAGTGGCAAATTATAGTGATTTAAGCTATAGATTATAAGGGACACAATAACTAATAATGTTAAAAATAAATTGGAAACGATTATATATATTACAGACACGATTATATTTATTACAGGCACTATTATAAATTTACAGAAATTTTATTATATTATAAAAATTATTAGCACGGACAATAATTAAATCTATTTAAGCTATAAATGCCATACTATTTGTTATATTTTATTATTCACTAAACAATTAAAGTATTTCATAAAAATTTTTACACTGACTGCCATAATTGTAAGAGAAAGCCTTGTATTTATATAATAAGCGATTATAATTTGCTTGGTATGTGTGTTATAGCGCTCCTAGCTATAATTTTTTTTTTCCGTGTATAGGTATCTGGCATACCATATACGTACAAAATGCAGACAATTAAATCTGTGCCAAATTACCAATTAAATTACCTTACACAAAGGCATTTTATACTATAATAGACTGTTTTAAACGTTTAGGGTAACGCAATTCATTTTTACATAATTTTACCCACACATTGCAACGCTGTTTGTAAAATCTGTAAAATAAGCAAATAAGAAATTAAAAAAATGCGTTTTCGGCACATATGTAGAGAAACTGTGGTTTTAGGTTGTACAGCGGTATTTTTATTTAAGCCAACGATGTTTAAAAATTGATCTCAATTAAATTAAAAAAATAAATAAATTAAAAAAGTATTTTCTTCTGCAATGTTAATTACTAGTTATTACTTGAAATTAAAAAAAATATATATGTAGATATTTTTGCAATATCCTCAGCAAAATAGATAACAAAACAAATTGAAACTGTCATGTCCAATTAGTTCTAACGGAAATATGGTTAATATGCAACATTTTCATAGCATACTTGCAATAATCAACCGTAAAATGACGTTGATCATTCGGTAAATTATTTATTACCGCTATAAACCCCAATTGTGGTAAATTATATGGGCCAATCAAAGAACAGAGTAGAATAGGTTTAATTAATATTTAAAAAAAAACTAGGACATTCATGTCCCAGGTACCTGGAACTAGAGCACTAGATAGGTTGGTTTGTTAGGGCAGGTTGGTAGCTTACAGACTACACGGAACGACTCAAAAGCCCACCTACCCTAACAAACTACTTATATAGTGCTCTACCTGGAACTAAAGACCATTTTAGGACCAAAATTGAAAGTCTGGTACATGCCTTATTATACTGTTTACAGCTCTAGCATAGTTATTGCCAAATATTTTGTATACACATATATACTGTATTTTAGAATGCAATAAATATTATTATTATTATTATTATTATTATTATTATTAGTTAAAGATATTAAATTTTGAAAAAAAAATACCTTAGATAAACCCTTTCGACACTAGAGCCATTCGTCAAGAATTATGTTATGACTCAAGTCCAAACGAAAATAAACACAGAAACATAGGCTTACGGAATAATTTTGCCGAATTATGAGGGAAATTTTTATAAAGGTCACTAAATCGAAACATTTGACGACTAATTTGTTACACACAACAATATTGAATATACATATTAAATATAAATATGTAAATATATCGGTGTTTTTCGAAGAAAATAAAAATGTAAATATTTAAAACCTCGCGTCAACGATAGAATCGACGCGGCACCTATGCGAGCACTGGAAATTCGCCGATGACTGATAATCAATATTTACGGAAATAAAAGGTTTTTTGTGTTTATCTCAAAACAGCAATTTTGGACTATGGTCCGTTTCATCAAGCAGAATAGTAAATTAAAAATCGCACAGTGAATATTTTTACAACAGGTTTGAATAGTATACAGAGCGGTCCAAAAGTCACCCCCCCCCCCCCTCTTAACTTTTGAACCAGTTGAGATATCGACTTCAAATTTGGAACTTTTAAATAAGACAACTTAAACTATCTCTTAGCATATATTTAATACTTTCAGCTCTTAAAATGTGGGCAGGGGGGCATGGGGGCACATTTTTTTAAATGGAAAGGGGGGTCGTGTAATACATCATTTTAAAGCTTATAAAATTCTCCATTTAACTTCATATTTTTAAATAAAAAAAAATGGGTTTAAAATGGGGTTGAAATTGGGTATTAATGTCAAAATTCCTCTAAAAAAAAACAGCAACAAAAGCTTTAAAATGATGTATCACACGACCCCCCTTTCCATTTAAAAAAATGTCCCCCCCATGCCCCCCTGTCCACATTTTAAGAGCTGAATATATCAAATATATGCTAAAAGATAGTTTAAGTTGTCTTATTTAAGAGTTCTAAATTTGAAGTCGATATCTCAACTCGTTCAAAAGTTAAAAGGGGGGGTAACTATCGGACCGCACTGTATGTTTGTCTATAGAATATAGTTATGTTTATAAAATAAACTAAGCAGTATATTCGCACATCCAATATTCGAATCTGTTTTGAAAATATTGACTGTGCGATTTTTAATTTACTATCTTGTTTGATGAAACAGAACAGTACTGTTCTTTAACTGTCCGATTCAATTAAGTTTAATAAAAGAATAAGAATAGGAAAATTTACAGTAAAATAAAACTCGTCCAAAGAACCAAAGGAATCATATTTTGGGAAGAACATTGTTAAATAAAGTAACGTATTTCACATAATTGTAAATCTTTACAACTTGTTATAACATTATAACTGATAATATTACGGATATTTATTTTATGGGTCAAAAAAATTAATTATTTCAAATCATCAACAATAGGTACACTTAGCCACAACCTTTTGATAAAATAATACCCAAAATTATTGTTTAAGTGCGTAAACGTGTGAACAAATCATCAGTAAACTAAAACGGGATATATGAATCATTTACAAAAAATTGAAACTAGTTTGCTTTATGTGATTAATGTATCTTGTGGTTTGAAAGTAAAACTTTACCTCGAAAAAAAAATGATAATTTCCCATGATAGATCAGTTTTTGGTCTATAAAAGTTTTGTACACACAGAGAAACATTATTCTAACATTAAGTATTAAATTTTGTGATACTTACTTTTGTTAGATACTTGTTAAAAGTATAAAAATACTTGATATTTATTTTTTTACATATTTAACTAATTAAAAAAGAAATCAATAATTATTTGTTGTTTCCAAGAACTTAGTATTACTACAATTTTTCATTATTTTTAGTTTTATAATTACACAGCCACACAAAAAAAGGTAAAGAACTCTTTCGGAGACCATTTTATTCCTATGTATTTTGAGGCGCTGAATCCAAATTTGAGGTCAAAATATCTCATCCTCATCCGATTAGTTTTGAGATAACTCAAAAAAACGTAAATTTAGAGTATGAAAATAACGTTTTTTGGGGTTATCTCTAAAAGTAATCGGACTTTTTAAATTCAGCTTTAGCGCCTCAAAATAGATAGGAACACAATGGTCTCCGAAAAAGTCTTGACCTTTTTTTTTCTGTGGTCCCACATGTATGTTCATCCAACAAATAATAGGAAAAGGCTTTTAAAACCCTTCAGGAGTACCGCTTTAAACTTGAACAACAGGGATGGCAGATGGAAAAAAATATTTGAAATGTGGTCCTATATTATACTGTCGTGATAACCTGAAAGGTCCTATCTACATAGGTTTAACATACACAGATAGGACCTTTCAGCTTAGGAAGGCAGTATAATAATAGTATGTTTAGGATAAAATGGTCACAAAATTACAAATAAAATTTAAAAGCGTAGGATTGAAAAAAAATGAGCAAAAAGGGGGAGTTGGGATAAAGGATCAAATCTACAACAAAAAAAGTTTAATGGGTATTATATTTTATAAAGCAACTATTAATTACATAAATTCTAATTAAGTTAAAATAATTATATTTTGAAACTTTCGATTCCCCAGGTTGAGATGACTCATTGAAAACATCGTAATTTTGTGTTTTCAGACTTGATGGGTGGTTATTCCTGAACTTTAATATAATAGTGGTTAAGTCCAAGTTAAAACAATGTAAAAATCAACCATTTTAATACATTTCTCAGTACACTTGGCTTATTCTTACACCAAGGTCGTTTGGAGATGATCACTTAATCTTATAGGTACAGATTTTAAAATTATACAGCAATTATTTGGAAACCAGTCGGATAATTTCTGAATTAAATTGAGAGAATGATCAAAAATGCGTAGCCTTTAGGCCATGAATACCATTTTAATAAGAATACTACACACGATGGTATACACAAGGAAAAACGCATTTATTGTTCTATAACCTACCTCGAATTTAAATATTCAATAAATCTATTTACTAATCATCGTACAGAGTGATGATGGTAGACTGACAGTTTCGGGCTACTAGCCCTCTCCAGTGCCAATTCCAAAAATGTTTTCTCAATCAGCGTACAGGGTTGATTCTTGGCACTGAAGAGGGCTACTAGCCCGAAACTGTCAGTCCACCAATATCACTCCGTACGATGATTAGAAAATAGATTGATGGAATATTTAAATATTTTTATAATTTTGTTTAAAATTAAAAAAAAAAACTTTTCTTAAAAGCTGTACCTCGAATTTTCCAACTGAAGTGCTACAAGTTATTATACAGGTGTTTCATTTGATACTCTTAGGGCCTATTACTCAAATATTAAAGGATATATTTAATGATTATGAAACGCAGGGTATAGATACAATTTTTGACTATATTTTTATATGAAAAAGCCTCCCATTGCAATGGAAGGAAAATTTAAAATTAACATTCTCAGGTATGAACAGACTTTTATTCACAACCATTTAGTAATTGGCTAATTACATATATACATAAAAATTGGAAAATGAATTATTATCAACTGCAACTTCCCAAAAAGTTAGAAACACCTAATTTCCCTCCCTTGGTCGGGAAGGCTCTTGTATCTAACTTCACGTATGTCACTTGAATTTATCGACCTAAATTTTATGACAAAACAGTTTTAAAGGCATTTGTTTTTTTATTTATTCATTTATTCATGATTTATTTTTATAAAATACCACATATTTTTTTGGCATTTATGAAAAATAAACTACTTCCAACTTTATAGGTTATTATATTACTATTTTTTGGTTTAGTTAAACGTGATAAACTATAGTTAAAAAGAAAAATGCATTACAGTATAAGGTACCCAACTTGATATAACAAATAACCAAAAATAGTAATATAAATTCAAGAATATTATTTACCTTGGTAGCAAATCATTTGTCGTATTTCTTTGGTGTATCCCTACTATAATCGAAATTGTGATTAAGCGTTAACTAGTATATAAATTTAAATTTTCTGTTTTTCTTCGTATTTTACACGTAAAACTATAAATAGTTTAATTATTAACTTAATCATGTCCCATTAAAATCTGCTGTCACAAAACGAAAGAAACGCACTCAAAAACAAAAACATGTGCTGCCCTCTATCGCTAAAATAAAGAAGTAACGTAGTCATTTCTACTAGTTTTTAGATAAAAACATTTATTTATATTGAATGAATATAAATGTTTTAAGATTGTTGTGAATAAAATAGTACACAAACCTCGGTTCAACATTTCATTTGTCCTTCGGGAATTAGTAAACCTTGGAGCTATGCTACGCTAAGCTACGCTCCGCTACACTCCTCGGTTTGCTAAATTTCCCTCAGGAAATGAAACTGTTTCCACCTCGGTATGTTATACACTATTTTAGTAAACAGGTAATTTAATACGCTGTGTTTATGATTCTTTAAGACGCAAATATGTAAAACAATATTCTTAGTTATAAAAATGAACCAGTAATTTTGACACGTTAAACACGTACAATATCGTATTACTGAATAAAGTATATGCAGAAGCAATGGTAAACAATGGTTCGGTGGGAGCCCTGTGTCGACATATTTAAAAGGACCTTTTTTTTCAGTCATCAAAATTTTCAGAGGGGTAAATTTGTTTTTTCAGAGTTTTTTTGCACGCGGCGCAAGTCCAAGATTTGCTTCAGGGTGCCGAAATGCAAAGGCCGGCCTTGTCATTGAGGCAACTGGATCGTTTTTCCGTGAGCGTTTCTTTACTGGTTATGATAACCAGATAAATAGCTAAATACGGACCACTATTGTTTTGGTTGCTGCAACAGCAGTAAGGTAAGTGTAACAGCACTTGTTGTGGTTATCAAAAACAAAACTTAGATATTAAGGATATGGTAAGTACAATTACAATGAAGTAAAATGAAGTTCCGTTGTATAAGTCCGCCTCATTTCAAAAATCTTTTACTTTCCTTGCCATAAAACTTTGGAACAATATTGATAAAAACAATAAACAACAAACAAATTTCAGTACCCAAGTTTAAAAATCAAATGTTTAAAGAGCTTCTTTATTCTCAGTAGTTGATTTTTTTTACGTGTTGTGTTTACTTTGCGAGTGTTACCGTTGTCGCCTGCAGCTGTGAGTTGGTTATTTCCGCGGGGGGTTGTTTGGGCATGAAATGCAAAGCGAATTTACATTTATTTCTCTATTTTAGTATATGTATCTAGGTCTAGTCTAGTAAAGTATGTAGGACACATGGAAGATCGACTCAGTCGAATGTGTACCGTTTGCTTAGTTGTTATTATTTTAATTATATTGTATTATTATTATTATTTTTTTTTAAGCAATAAACCATATTCTATTCTATTCTATTTTAATTAAATTTTGTCTTCTTGCCCCAACCAGATTTCTGGATGAAGCAAGCATATAAACAGTTGGTCCCTATTTAACTTTTTAACTGACCTTTTCTTTCAGTGTTTCAATATTTATTGCCAAGTAGGTATTGATGACATCAAAACAACAATACAGTAAACTTCGCAGAAATTCTTTTAGAAAATACGAATCATTAACCATTTTACGATAGTACAAAAACATCAGTCATATATGTAAGTCCAATCGACTTCAAAAAAATGTCCAATTGTGATATTTTTGACCAATAAAAATAATTAAAACCAAACCAAATTTTATCCTCTAGGACGTGGGTTAAAAATTAAATTATAGGCAAGACAGAGATAGAAAGTCCAATTGGACTCTGGATCAAAGTGAAGTCAATATTGTCCTCGGGGACTTGTTAGGAACTTAGCAAGTACGGATGTGGCCATCCCGAGAAACTCTAGTCAAGTTAAGCTGGAGCCATAGACTGCGTGGCACTAGAGCTATAGTGTCTAATTCGATTTGGGAAATTGACAACAGAGTACACGGTGTGTGGCTCGATGGTTTAACCTCTTTAAACAAACTCACTTCTTTTTTCATATTATATTTATTTATGATAAACTAACAATTTATGACCAGAAATTAAATCTTCTATC
>OY294044.1:46933038-47279330 GCA_958510825.1 Brachypterus glaber
GTACACAAACCTCGGTTCAACATTTCATTTGTCCTTCGGGAATTAGTAAACCTTGGAGCTATGCTACGCTAAGCTACGCTCCGCTACACTCCTCGGTTTGCTAAATTTCCCTCAGGAAATGAAACTGTTTCCACCTCGGTATGTTATACACTATTTTAGTAAACAGGTAATTTAATACGCTGTGTTTATGATTCTTTAAGACGCAAATATGTAAAACAATATTCTTAGTTATAAAAATGAACCAGTAATTTTGACACGTTAAACACGTACAATATCGTATTACTGAATAAAGTATATGCAGAAGCAATGGTAAACAATGGTTCGGTGGGAGCCCTGTGTCGACATATTTAAAAGGACCTTTTTTTTCAGTCATCAAAATTTTCAGAGGGGTAAATTTGTTTTTTCAGAGTTTTTTTGCACGCGGCGCAAGTCCAAGATTTGCTTCAGGGTGCCGAAATGCAAAGGCCGGCCTTGTCATTGAGGCAACTGGATCGTTTTTCCGTGAGCGTTTCTTTACTGGTTATGATAACCAGATAAATAGCTAAATACGGACCACTATTGTTTTGGTTGCTGCAACAGCAGTAAGGTAAGTGTAACAGCACTTGTTGTGGTTATCAAAAACAAAACTTAGATATTAAGGATATGGTAAGTACAATTACAATGAAGTAAAATGAAGTTCCGTTGTATAAGTCCGCCTCATTTCAAAAATCTTTTACTTTCCTTGCCATAAAACTTTGGAACAATATTGATAAAAACAATAAACAACAAACAAATTTCAGTACCCAAGTTTAAAAATCAAATGTTTAAAGAGCTTCTTTATTCTCAGTAGTTGATTTTTTTTACGTGTTGTGTTTACTTTGCGAGTGTTACCGTTGTCGCCTGCAGCTGTGAGTTGGTTATTTCCGCGGGGGGTTGTTTGGGCATGAAATGCAAAGCGAATTTACATTTATTTCTCTATTTTAGTATATGTATCTAGGTCTAGTCTAGTAAAGTATGTAGGACACATGGAAGATCGACTCAGTCGAATGTGTACCGTTTGCTTAGTTGTTATTATTTTAATTATATTGTATTATTATTATTATTTTTTTTTAAGCAATAAACCATATTCTATTCTATTCTATTTTAATTAAATTTTGTCTTCTTGCCCCAACCAGATTTCTGGATGAAGCAAGCATATAAACAGTTGGTCCCTATTTAACTTTTTAACTGACCTTTTCTTTCAGTGTTTCAATATTTATTGCCAAGTAGGTATTGATGACATCAAAACAACAATACAGTAAACTTCGCAGAAATTCTTTTAGAAAATACGAATCATTAACCATTTTACGATAGTACAAAAACATCAGTCATATATGTAAGTCCAATCGACTTCAAAAAAATGTCCAATTGTGATATTTTTGACCAATAAAAATAATTAAAACCAAACCAAATTTTATCCTCTAGGACGTGGGTTAAAAATTAAATTATAGGCAAGACAGAGATAGAAAGTCCAATTGGACTCTGGATCAAAGTGAAGTCAATATTGTCCTCGGGGACTTGTTAGGAACTTAGCAAGTACGGATGTGGCCATCCCGAGAAACTCTAGTCAAGTTAAGCTGGAGCCATAGACTGCGTGGCACTAGAGCTATAGTGTCTAATTCGATTTGGGAAATTGACAACAGAGTACACGGTGTGTGGCTCGATGGTTTAACCTCTTTAAACAAACTCACTTCTTTTTTCATATTATATTTATTTATGATAAACTAACAATTTATGACCAGAAATTAAATCTTCTATCGGGCTATTTTTTTTTTATTTGACAAAATGTCTACTAAATAAAAAAACTCCGATTGGCTTATACGCCTGTATCTCAGTAACGGCTTACCGAATCAAAAATATTGTTATTATCAAAAATAGAGCTTATTAAATTCGCTATAATTCTTATTCTATTCTTTTTTTATATCTTTAACCGTTTTGTTTTAATAAAGCGTCAAAATAAAATATATAAATATTTGTTTTTTATTATTATGTCCCAGAATGTTTTAAAAAACTTTTAGGAGATATCATATCTCGTACAAATAATGCTACAAGTTCATATAAAATTTTTGGCTACAGGCCCCCTACTCAGAGATAATTTCCCCCAAAGATAAAATAGAAAAATTAAATTTTTAGGATAACTTTTTTACTTTTTAATATTTTTTAACAATTCTTTTAGGATTGTTTAAGAAAATTAATGTGCATCGAACGATTTTAACAAAAGTTTCGAAAGTTATCAGAAAAGTCAGGAGCGGTCCCAAACCCCTAAGTTTTTTAGGGTTACAAATTTTAAACTTATTATTACTTTTTTACATTCTGTAAGCAATTTTGATCAAAAAGGTACTTTACGCAAAGTTCGATAAAATAAAGTGTTTCCGAGAAAAAGGCACTTTTTTAATCCAAAGGCAGGAGGAATGTAAACAAATATTTTTATATTATTTTAAAAACGCTATAAACTATTTTAAAAATGTTGGTATCTAATCAAAATTAAATAAAAAGATCATATGAATTTTGATGAATTTGATTAAAATTTTTTATGCCATTTTTTTTAATATAATTTCAACGCTTTATTACAACAAAACGGTTAAACATATAAAAAAAAAGAATAGAATAAGAATTATAGAAAATTTAATAAGCTCCATTTTTGATGATAACAATATTTTTGATTCGGTAAGCCGTTACTGAGATACAAGTGTATAAGCTAATCGCAGTCGGTTTTTTTTTAATTTAATAGACATTTTGTCAAATAAAAAAAAATAGCCCGATAGAAGATTTAATTTTTGGTAATACATTGTTAGTTTTATCATAAATAAATAGAATATAAAAAAAGTGAGTTTGTTAATAGTCGAGGTTAAACCATCGAGCCACACACCGTGAGTAATAAGTTGAGTTAATACATCAAGTTCTGGAAAACTTTTATTTATTTAGAGACTTAAAGAACTTTGCTGGTATTTTGGTTCCTTATTAAATTTAGGTTAACCGGGTCTGCCGACAACATCGGCTAGCTTGATAAATGACTGCTGAAACTGCTGGAGAACTGAACAAGATAAAAAATGCAGGCTTTGTAGGCTCACCTACTACTTGCCAGAAACTTTATAATATTATTATTAATCAGGGCAGCTGCAGGTTACTGTTTTAATGCCACCCAAGGGCCTAACTCAATATAGCAATTTTTTGAGATAAGCCCCGTTGTAAGGATATTATCAAAAATCACAAAAAATGAGATAGTCCCATTGCAAGGGAAGTGACGATATATTCGATCTTGTCGCTGAAGCTAACTGAGCCAAGTCAGATGTGGTCAGCAATGTCGGCTAATGACCACCCTTGATAAGGGAATAAAAAAGCTACCCTGATTAATAATATTATTATTAACCAGGGTTGCTACAGGTTACTGTTTTGATGCCACTCAATGGCCTAACTCAATTTAGCAATTTATTGAGGAAGTTTTAAGGAAGGCGACGATATGAACGCTGAGAGTTAACTATTTTTGGCAATAAATTCCTTTTGCTCTAAGAACTTAATAAGACTCCTAGAATTCTATTTTGACTTTTATCATTAGCAATTTCTTGGAATTGTAACAGCGTCTGCTCTTATATTAAGAATTTAATTAAATGATGTTAACGCGGAAAGACAGCAGGTGAGCAGTTTAAATCTCATGTGGAAGTGGTGTGATAGCATCACCGGTAAACGCGACGTAGGAGTTCACTGGCGAATGGTGGCCGTGAAGTGATCACATCAACTAGGTCTGATAGTTTAGTAGTTACTTTATGATAAGGTTAATATTACGTATGGTAAAACCGCTGAAAAACAGGGACCTGTTCTTTTGTACGAACGTATAAATATCCCATGTAAATGTGGTTACAAGTTTACTGATAAACCGTTGAACAATAAATAAACGTATTTATCTTTCCATTGTTGATTGACACTAATAAAATTGTTTGATTCTTTTTTATTCTTGTTATATTTTAATACTTAGTGTCAACAAACTCGACGCAGTTTTTTTGCAGGATTTTTTGCGTTGGCGATATAACAGTTTAAATAATTATAATTGTTGAAGACTTTGCAGTAAAATGGAAAGAAAAATAATTTGTATCTGAATTAGCGAGTCGTTGACGTTTACACGCAGGGTTGGTAAAAAAAACACTTTTTTTACAAAAGACCAGGCCACTGGTCAAAACTGGTTTAAACCGGACAAAACTGGTCGAAATCAAAATTGCTCTAGATTGGAGTGTGGTAAGGGGGAAAAACAAATTAAAAAAATGTTTTTTTATTTATTTTTCGTTTTACGGAAAAAATACCTAAAAAACATTTTTGTTATTATTTTTTTATTATTTTTATTTTTCAGTAAGTATTTGTTGAAAGCCGTTTTTTTATATTTCTTTAGTAGTTTAAACCAAAAAGTTTAATTTCGACCAGGCCGTTTAAACAAGTTTAAACCACCTGGTTTAAACCACACTGGTTTTATCCACCCAACCCTGTTTACAGGACAAACAACTACCGTCGTTTTAAATACGTTATTTCTTTATATCCATTAAATCCAGAGCGTTTACACCGACAATATTGCCAACATTCAGAAAAACTTGCTGCTATACAGGGTTATTCAGAAATAAGAGAAATTTAACAGGTGATTTTACGTTAAAAAATATGAAAAAAAGTTCCTATAAAGGTTGGTCCGGAAATGAGCCCTAGGGCAGCTGCGGCCCCTCAAAGATGGATATATTGAATGGGGAACAAAAAAAGCACCAATAAAATTTTAATTCTGCAGGGCGATTCATGATTTAAAACTAAGCAAAAAAGTATGCTTCACCAAAACACCTAGATTTAATATTAAAGGAGTTATAGCCTTTAAAAAGTAACATGTTTAGTGACACAAAATGTTACTTCCTCTTAAATGCATTTTTTTAAACGGTTGCTCCTACAGTGTTACACTATGACATTTTTTATGTATTTTTACCAAAGGATGTATTTATTACAAAAAATTAAAAAAAATGTATATATAAAAAAGTTTGGAGCAAAAATGTGTTAAGCCTAACATATTTTGTCCGTCTAGGCACGCCTCTAGATAAATTCAAAAAAATAAATTAACATAAACTTGTTGCCCTTATTACTAGTATACACTACAGATTGTGCAACAAGTCATGATTTTGTAAAGCAAAATATTATAAATAGTATGTGTATGATAGGTAAAGTGATTTTAAATCTAGTTTCAAATGAAATTAAAATAATTTTAGCTATGCTAATATTATTTGTATTGAGTTGAATACTGCTTGTAATTAATATGTTTTTAATAAATACATAATGTTAATATTACCGTATACATGTCTATTTATAACTTGTTTCTAATAAACCTCGTAATAAACCAAAGATCCTTGATTTTTTTTAAATCGATAATTAAAAATTAAGAGAAATTATATAATTTACAAGCCGTTCTTCGAACGGGGTAGTTAAAAACTTAAATTAAGTAGTTTTTTCATTACTAACCTTGTTTAATAATGACAGAAATTTTTAATTTTAAACAATATTATAAAAATATTAATTTATTATTCCATCAATATATTTTCCAATCATTGTACAGAGTGATATTTGTAGACTGACAGTTTCGGGCTGAAGAGGTCCACTTCAGTGCCAAGAGTCAACTCTGCACGCTGATTAAGAAAACGTTTTTAGACTATATCCGCCATCAAGGGGATAAGAGAGTATTTTTTTTATTTTAATTTTCGATATCAATAAAGAACATTTTTGCCAAATATCGAGATTATAAAGTAAGAGGTCTCTGAGATACGCAAACTTTTTAAAAATGTCTAATCTTTAAATTATTCCATAAACCAAAATATTACAATTTTATGTGTACATTCTTTCTTCGAGATTCGGAAGCCAAAATAATCTAATGGTCAGGTAGTCTGCAGCCAAATGATGCTCTAGTAATCCTATGATAGACATCCTCGATGGCCGTTTTATCGCGCACTAAAACGGGGTAGCAAACGCTGTTTGCGAATTCTAAAATTGGTAACGTAAGTTGGCTTTTGTTCTGACGTCTTAGTTGATGAAAGTTTTAAGAGATACACATTTCTATTGGCTTTTTTAACAATTTTTGAGATATGTTTTGACCATGAAAGTGTGGGAGTAATTGTGGAAGTAATTTGGTCCAGTCTCCCATCTCCTAGCTTTTTCACAAGCTTTTCCTCAAATCTCTTCAATACGCTCTCGTTTGGACTTTTAACTATATATAATTATTTTATCTTTTATTTTAATCTGTGACAAAGGTCTAAAAAATACCGACAACAAATTTATTACATATCGCGTGTTACTTATGTGGAAAAATTTCATATGATGCGTATAAAGAACAACCTCAAATCAAACAAATTTAAGATACGACGTTTTGAAATAGACAAGGCGATATAGTACATTATAAATATTATTATATACAGTGTGTATTTGAAATAGGGTAGGAAATTTTAGTATTTAATTTTTCGTCCTCGAACCGTGAAATTTCACCTTCAAATGAACTTTTCTCGAAAACGGTTAATCCTACAGTATTACAACAAGAGTACCTTTTTTATGTATTTTGACCTGAGAAATCATATTTCAAAAATAAAATTGCAAAAAAGTTACACAGAAAAAAGTTTGGGACAAAAAACTAATAAGGCCCCCCCGTTTCGCACATCCCTGGTTTAAATAAGTACGTGAAAATGACATACAAAGATGGGCCTTATTAGGATTAGTTAACGTGCAAAACCTCGTTGATGTATCTCAAAGGGTTCCTGAGTTATTAAATAAAAACCGATTTTTTTAGCCAATTTCAAAGGGGCGTAGCTCCCTTATGACGCGTTTTTAGACATATGTTTATAGGAACTTTTTGTCATATTTTATGATGTAGAATCATCTGTTAAAATTTCCTACGCTATTTCAAATACACCGTGTATAATATATAATATATATGTATTGTATTGTATTTCTTTGAAAGTTTGCATATTTGATGTAAATCCATCACTTGGTATTCCGAACAATATCCATACAAGTATTTTATTATTATATTTAATCGATTAAAATTCACACAAAACGGTTTCGTAATAACAAAACAAATACAGTTTCTAGTAGGCCGTGTTCAGAATTTGTTTTACTGCAGTAAAATTTTTGAAAGGGTATTTTCGCAGTATTTTTATACTGTTCGCATCAGCAGCGTATGTAGGTGCGGTGTAGGTACCGAAGGGAAGACGGGGGAGCCTTTCCCCATCCTCTCTTGAAAAGTTGGTAAATTTTGATTTATTTTTAGTATCAAAATTTCCGCTAGGTGTAAAGCTTTTTTTTCGGACGACAGTTAAATTTAAACTGTCCCACCCTCAAGGATGTACATTCGGTACGTCCCTGGTGAGGCAACGAGACGGCTGCCTCAGGCCGCAAAGCTTATAGGGTATTTTTGTCTAGTTGGCCTTTTTTTAGTTAACTTCTAAACGTGGGGTCATAATTATTAATAAACTACTTATTAAAGGCGTAATTAATGCTAGCTGATTTTTTTTTGTAATCACCTTACCAAACGACTATTTAGTGTTTTGGTATTTCCAAAACACTAGATAAAGTAACAACTGATCGAGTGACCCTAGGACGCAAGTCTTGAGAAAATAAAAAATTTTATCCAATACATCAATATAAAGACCTAAATCACATAAGGAAATTGACATTTTATTTATTGTTTATAAATTGTCTCACGTCTCCCCTAGTAACGTGGGGTAATATTTTACCCCACTCGTTTGGAAATGGCAGTTTTTGCACAAATTACTTACTTTTTAGAGACTGGGTGGTGTGGGTTTATCCCGGGATCCCATTTAATTGATCTTACGGGCCAAACAGCTGGAATAAACAATGACGAAATTTTAAAATCCATAAAATTGCAATCATAACCTCAAAATTGAAATTTCTCCAAAAATCAAAAATTTTATCAAACCAAAAGAAAAATACGAACCCGAGTTCGTATTTTTCTTTTAATTTGGGTTTTATATATAGTATTAAAAATAGCCACTTTTGCTTCTTCCAAAATATCCTCAGGGACAAAAACACTATTTTCATCCTCAACGTCCAATTTTAATTTTAAAACGCCACGCGGTATAATAAATATTGATTTTAAACTGTCAAACTTGCAATTGTTTTTTTTGTACCGTAGCCGCCTACGGTTTCAGCGGTCATAATAAAATAAAACATTGTGTATACATAAAAAAGCATTATTAAAATCGTATTTTCTTATGATTACAAATGTATTGGATAAAATTTTGTTTGGCACACGTGGGTAAATAGAATATTGACCCACTCGCCCTACGGCCGTCGTGGGAAAAAAATTATCTCGTGGACAATATCTTACTTTACCCACTAGTACCATAAATAACTATTATTATCTTAAAAGCGATTTTTAGACATTGGTGAATATGAACTTTTTTTAAAGTTTTTAATATAGAATCTTCCTGCAGTATTAATTTTTTATTGACGCAATTTTTAGTTCCAGTTTTTGATGATCAGAACATGAAATTGTCACTTTAACTGCAATGTTCTTGAAAACGGTTGGCCCTACGGTGTTACATAAAAAGTATATTTTATCATATTTTATTAAGAAAATATCGCAAAAAACTACAGCAAAAGAAGTTTTGAACAAAAAAATGATACGGTCCCCTTATTTTTACGCCCCTGGTTAAACTTATCAAATAAAAATAACATCAAAATTACAAGATACACTTTAGAGCGCATTTCCAGAATGTGTACCTTTATTTTTAAAACACCCTGTATGATTAATACAAAATGTGAAGCAATTCTTATGTTCACAACATTTATTGTACTTGATATTCACTAAACATAGCTGTACCCATTCTGATGAGAATAAATGGTCATTTCGTGACAAACTTTTAATTAAATTAGTGTTTCAAACATGTTAATTAATTAAACTATGCTTACAAGCTGGTTTGTATACTTTTCCTTTTTCTAATCTTTTATTAATGATCATTATTTTTTAACGAGGTGGAGTAAACAAAAACCTGCTAAATTTTGCGTTTGATGACAAGCGTATGCTTAAACATTACACAGGTCTACAAAAAAAATCTGCTCGAAGGACTAAACCTATCGTACACTAGTGGAAAAAAATGCAACTTTAAACGCTGGTCGCGATAAAAATGTGAAAAAAATCGAGAGAATTTTTTTTTTCAGTTGTTTTAGAGATATCAGCGTTTAAGAGAAAAAAACGTGGTCCTTTAATTTTTGTCAAAAATTCAATCGAATAAAACAAAAAAACGGCTGGATGAATCGAATTGAAACGTTGTAGGGTTTTTGTGGGTATATTGAGCTATAAAAGGCACACTTAACATTAGTCGTTTTCGCAATATTCTTAATTCAGCGCGCGATTATCCAAAAAAAACTCCAAAAGCCTATTTTTTTACGATTTTTCAAAATCATGTTAAGAATGGAAAAAAAATGTTTTTAAACCATGGCCAAACCTTGTAGAGAATTTATTTAAATTTCTGAAACCCATCTTCAATTCTCTGTGGGACCATTGTTTGCTGAGATATCGATGATCCAAGACAAAATGATCCATTTCCATTCAAAGTAAGATCAGCGAGAAATGGTCGTATCAAAGCTTACAAAAAACAAATTAAAGCTGGATAAAAGTGTGTGGACCAAAAAAAAAAAACAAAACAAATTTCGAAAAAATTTTTTTTACGGTACTCATTAGGATTGAGCGATACTTGTTGCTTGAAAAAATGTTTTGTCCCAAAAACTCGAAACTAGAGACTTCAAGCTTCAAATTGCCTTTTTCATAACTCCGATACGTCTATTTTTCACAAAGATACAGCCATTTGAAAAATCGATAAAAATTTGGAATTTTTTTTATCCCTTAATTTTGTCCACTAGTGTATTAAGTATTTTTGTATTCTGAAACCGAATTTATAATTTAAAAAAACTTTCTACCGCGTAAAATTTGAGTAAATCCCGGTTTTTATTGTTTTTATTGTTATTCCAAACCAGCTCAAGCTGTTACTGCCTTAAACTATGATCCAAACAATTATTAGTCAGTTATTTTGGAGTGTTACGCCCATGTTAATGGTATAGGAAAATAGCGTTACGGGGGAGGTCCAAAATGATAAAAATTTGCGTGACGTAATACTTGAACGTTCTCTCAGTGTTGTCGCAACTAAATTTTTGTGATGTTGTTTATGGTCCTAATTTAAAAATATTTAATATAAATCGTCTTCAAAAACTATAAAATTCATGTCTATGCTTTATAGATGGATTTAGAAGAAGTGAAAATATCAGTCATGCGCTTAGACCCACTGGCTGGCTGGCTGAATATGAGGGACAGAATATTCTTACATTCTGCCATTTTATATTTTAAGATAATTTACAAATAAGGCTCCCACATACTTAGCCAATAAAATAAAATACCGTAGATACATTCATACTTTAAATTTGCGCTTCGGAAAAGCGGTCACAATCCCAAAACATTCAACGGCAATGTCCACAAGATCTTTTTATACCAAGTTACAAATTTAGTCAATAATCTAAGCTTTAATTATAAAAATCTTACATTAAAACAGTTTAAAAGAAAAATTTACCTGGAAGTTTTAAGCAAACCGATCCACAATAAAAATTAAATTGTCCAAAATGATGCGAAAATGTTTTTTTTTTCTTAATCTTTGTTTTTAAAATTGGTTAGAATAGGTGATTGTATTATGAATCATAATGTATGATAGAGGATATTATGTTTATATATAAGTATCTATTTATTTTAGGATGTATACTTCATAGATAAGTTAATTTAATTTTTAGTTTATAATCTTGGTGGTTAAATGTAAGAATAGACGCATTGTGTCAGATCAACTTTTTTTTTCAAGCTATCATTCGATTTGCCACTGTGTGAACTAAATCTCACCCTACGTACGTTCAGACGTAACAGAGTTCCCACCAAACATTGACATTCAAACTCCAGGTATTTTCCAGGTTTTCCAGGTAAAAATGATTAATATTCCTGGTATAGTAAAATAGTTTTAGTATATAATATTTAGTATTATTTTTAAACAAAAAAAAAAACATTTCGGGTAATTAAGCTAATTATTTTTATAAAACTTCACATAAGTAGGTGAAACATCTCAAAACATAACTTATTATGCTTAACACTGCAGGCGAAAATGTTTAGAAATCTTTTTGCATTTCCCAAATACCTCAAAATCCATTGTAATATGTATCACACTAATTTATAATAAAGTTTAACGCCACAGGCGTTATAGAGGATACTTTGTAGTTTTCAGAACCAATTTTCTGTACGGTCATTAGTTCCCGAATAATTATCAAATTTAAAACTGTCATTTTTGCTTTAAACGCCGATAACTTAACATAAAAAGATCGTACAGAACTTTTTTAGCGCTCAAATAAAAGCTAAAAGATCTTTCAGGCAAAATCACAAAGAAAAAATATTGAAGACCGTGGACTTTTTAAAAGGCAAGTAAAAATTTGGAAATTTGTTTTACCGCTGATTTTTATATGATTACTCAAAAACTAGGGACACTAGATCTAGGTCTTAAGTTAGCAAGGCGCCTTGCTAACTTAAGACCTAGATCTAGTGTCCCTACTCAAAAACGGTCAATGATAAGAATATTTTAATATTTTTCGTAGGACCTAGTGTACACGAAATAAAGAAAAATGCATGTTCACTATATATCCTCGTTAGGATATTTTTCTATCGCACGAGTACATAGTGCATATTTGAATGAAATGACAACTATGGGCACTATTTTATCCAAATGCTTACACATAGCATTTTGACAAAAGTCATTTGACGTTTATAAAATTATCAAATGTCAAAATTAAACACAGGTAATTCTTTAAAATATACATTTTTAAAGAGTCTAGACTGTAGATCGAACGAAAAATGTTGTTCGCAACTCGTTTGCCACAAGTCCTTAGTGCACTCGAATGATTTTTTGACTTTGCTTCGCGTCGTCAAAAAAACTTCATTCTCGTGCACTAAGGACTAAAGTCGCTGACTCGTTACGGAAACTACTATTAAATTTTCAGGATCTTAAAACTAGAGACTCGAAGATTTTCTTTTTTATCATTACGTACTCTACGACTATTTTTCGGCAAGTTTTGAAAATTAATTAAAAATTTAGGATGTTTTTTTATATTCTTTAATTTTTGTGCCTAGTGTTTTAATTTTTCTTGAACAAATTATATTTTCGTATGTTAAATTCCAGGTGCTATTAAAAAAATTCCAGATAAAAAACGGGTTTTTAAAGAAAAACTGTTAAATTCCAGGTATTCCAGGTGGGGATCTAAATTCCATGCGTTTTCCAGGTTTTCAAGGTTTCCAGGGTTGGTGGGAACCCTGTGTAATTACTAAATTTTATTTCAATAAAGACCTTTATTATTATTATTATTATTGCACACCAATCAAACCTGGTATATAAAATCAATTGCTCAGACTGCAGTCGACTGCTCAGGCACATATGTTGGACAAACTTTTGGAAAACTTTACACAAGCCTTTCGTCTCACAAGAGCACCATAAATACCAACAAAATAAAAGGTACCGCCTTGGCGCAACATGCCATCCAGAAAAACACAGATTTGACTTCCACAACACCGAAATAATTCACAAAGAACAAGACAAAAGAAAACGGGAACTTGCCGAAATAATAATAATAATAATAATAATAATCTTTATTTAGTATATACTATTTTTATATGTCATATTTACAACCTCAATATTACTTCTTTTAAGCTATGTACAAATTCAAAATTTTCAATATTTATCTATTACATAACATAACATAACTGATCCACATTAAAAAAAAAAAGCAACAATCAACAGAAAAACAGACATTGAAGGAGTCAGCGGCATCTACTACAACATAATCCAGCATATCCAATAAAATATTTACTTTCATTCAATGGCCAGTTTACCTAACCAAGCAGAAGAAGAAGAACTATAACTGACAGACCATCTTATGAAACGTTTTTATTTTTTTACCAAAAAGTATTCATTTTTAATTATGTATAAAGTCGATTTTTTATTTAGTAATATAACGATAAATCAATTTTCTTAATAACAAGTAAGTAGAACCTATAAAAAGAAGTTAAATAATGGAGCCAAAAATACGCCTAACCTAAAAATTCAATTTTAACTTTAAAATATTTTAATTTGTACTTTGTCTATTATTTATTTAATTGTTTCAGAAAATTTTGTAAACGGCCCAAATCCGGGGTTGAAACGTCCATTAAAAATTGTTATAAAAAACCCAACAACTCCTCCTGCTATTATTATTGTTTTTATTGCTAGGAGAGGCCACAGAACACGAATGCGAGGTAATGTATTTCTTTCCGCTACCGATACCCCGTCAGCCAAGGTTATGTGGTCAGACAGTAAAAACCTTAAGTTTAAAGTTTGGTTAGGATCTGTCAAAGAGTATGTCCTGTAGGCCTCTGGACCGAGGGGTCGACAGCTGTAAAGATGGACTTTTATTTATTTTTTCGGAATGTCCAATTGTTTTTGCTTATGCACGACTTTCCTACTTTTTATCTGTTTTCATCGGGAAAAGTAATAGTAATTATATACCCAGGTAGAGAAGACATTTTTTATAGTCGAGCGCGAGTGCGAGGCTATAATAGTCTTCTCTACCGTAGTTTATATTCGATTTTTTTGTCATGTATTTTTTACTAAAAACGGATATTTTAAAATATTTCAAAATCGGTGCATCCTAGGACAAAAAGCGTTCTATGTATATGAAAATAAAGAGGACCAAATAATAATAAGTTATTCTAATTGTTTATAAGCGCAAAAATTCGACAAATGTTTAAACAACTGCCTAGGCTCTCCTAATTAACGGATTTTAATTTTCAAAAATCATTTGAAAGTTTGATCTCTCTTCTATATGTGAGTTATCAAGTTTCTAACGGCTTTATTTTAAACTTTGCATAATTTTGAAAATTTGCAATTTTTTTTTCAAAATCTGGATTACAAAATTATTGTGCAGTATCTTAATATTCAGATACGGACATAAAATGCTGCGTATTTTTAACAAAAATTAAAGCACAATTGTATAGGATAATAACTTCCTATCCATTTGTATTTGAATATTCAGATTTGCTTTTTACAGTATATTGAATCTCGAGATAATGGGTAAATTATTTTAAAATTTATAGTTTTACAAATATTTAAAAGAAAGCGCCAGATAGATTTTTTTTTAATTTTTACCCACAATATTCTAAGAGGCATCCTTAATCGACATAAATAAAAAATTTGTTTTTTCGAAAAAAGAAAACAAAACAATAAAAACCTATAGTGTGATGTTCAAGGCGGTGCCGTGAATTAGTTAAAAGTCGTACGACTAAAAATGTTGGAAATTTAGTCCTCTTTATTTTCATATAGAACGCTTTTTGTCCTAGGGTGCACCGATCTTGAGATATTTAGAAAAATCCGTTTTTTTGTAACAAATACGTCAAAAAAACTACAGCTCCAAATTAAGTTCAAGGTCTCAAAATTGTTTTTTATTTGCGGCCCTATACTATAAAATAAACCCAAAATATTTCTGGAGAGTTTTTGTTTATCATTATTTTTATTTTTTATTTTTATTTTTTATTTCATTTTTAGTAACCCTTTTTAACCATTTATCCTATATACTGCATAATTCTTGTTTTCTTTTAGAAAAGTTTTTGTTATTAGCTTAAATATTTGGATTTTATTGGTGTTTTTTATATACAATGGTAAAATATTATACAGGGTGACAATTTAAAAAAGAGCAGCATTTAATATTTCTGAGGACACTATGAAAATTTGGCGAAACACGTCAATTTACATATCAAGGGGGACAACTTTTAGAAGGGGCTAACGGGAGGAACGGATTCCGCAATTTACGCATGTGCTTGGTGTTGTGCTGGTTTGGTGTATTTTTTTAATGGAAATCGTTGGTTTACGTTAACGTTGGTTTACGTTGGTTTTTTGGTTGCTTTGGTGTTTTTTTTAATGGGGGTCGTTGGTTTACTTTCTTATGTAGATTTCTGCTAGCGCATGCGCAGATCGCGGAATACGTTCCTCCCGTTAGCTCTACGTCAACTTTTGAGCTATTTGTTGTTGTATTACATTCAACCCCCTAACTCTCAGGGCGCCTACCCCTAAAATTTTAAATATCAACCCCCATTTACTTCGCCATTTTTGAAGAAGTAAGCCGATAACATAATCTAAATCGAAATTTCTAAAGGTCAATTTTTTCTTGCATTGTATGAAACTTGCCTATCGCAAGACTAGAATATCATACGATAGCGTTTGACACACCCTCAGATCATATTAACTTTATATAATTAGTAAATTACTAACAGTAATTAGAAAATATTAATCATGGTTACAATGTACATTATGCATGCAAAAAGTACATACATATATATACATATATATTTACGTATATATTTCTTATCATGTTTTATATTTTTTTTTCTTTCACTATTTTCTGAGAGACAATAGTCTGACTCCATTTTATTGTATTGTTTTAAGATTATCTTAATTATCTAAGATAACAATATTTATTGATCATTTTTATAGTTTATACAATAAATTTTTTATTATAATTGCATTTTTTTGTAAATTTGATTGTTTCTTAAACAATTGAAATCGAAATATTATTATTACCTCAACAACATAAACAGGCCTTGATAAAAATCATTAAAAAAGGAGAACGTAACCAAGGTACGTACGTCTTCTTTTCACGATTTTATTTTATTTATTTATTAATTTTTTTTTGAATTCTAAGATGCACCTAATTGGCCAGATATCTGGATTATCTGAATATCTAGATATTGAAATCTGTTTATTTTAAATAATTTTATTCTATTTTTCAAAAATATTGTTATCTGAAATAACAATGTTTTGATAATTTTGCTTTCCCATTCGTGCAAATATTCAATTTTTTTGCGTATTTTTGCCTTTTGTGACTTTTTATGTAGATATAAATCAATTTCAAGACAAAAAAAAATTGTTGCTAGGTCGGTCGGTTGGTCGATCGGTCTGTCCGGGAAATCTTGTGGGCACGATAACTTAAAAACGCTATAGACTTGAAATTTGGCATACAGGTATGTTGCGAAAAGTTCTCGATCGGGATTGTTTTTGGTAAACATTGGGTTGGGGAATGATAATTAATTGTTTCTTAAACAAATGAAGTCGAAATAATAGGGTAAATACAACAAATTTTCACAAAAATTTGAAAATTGATATATAAGAGTTTTTGAGGTTGCTGAAATTGAATATGACAATAAAAATTTAACTCCACCCTCACGGGAGCGAGGGGATAAATGTTTTTAAATATTTTCAATATTTTCATAAAAATTGGTATAAAGGGGTTTTAGGGGACGACGTAACTGAATTTCATAATAAATTTTTCCCAATTCCACCCCCTAAGGGATGGGATGATGCTGAAAGTAAATCTGATATTAAAAAAATCCAACTCCACTCCCTGGGGGCGGGGGTAGTTTTCGTGAAAATTGTTATATAGGGGTTTTTGATGTTAGCTAAAAGTGAATCTGATAATAAAGAAAATCTAACTCCACCCCCTCGAGGGTGGGGGTAGTTTTAATAAAAAAAATGTATATTGGGGTTTTTGAGGTTGCTGAAAGTGAATCTGATAATAAAAAATCTATTTAACGCACGGAGGTGAAAATGGGAAAGTGATTTTACTGGGCAGTGTATTTATAGTTATACAATAAAAGTTTTAGTATACTTAATTTAATTTTTTTTATAATTGATTGTTTCTTAAACAAATGAAGTCGAAATAATATTATTCTTAGATACCTAGTAGGTTACCTTTGTGTTATTAGTTACTAATACGTAATAATGTATTACCTTGATAAAAATAATTAAAAATGAAAAACTTTGTATTCACTATTTTGTTTATTAGGAATTTTACTGGCATTTCAAATCGGAGGAGGTAAGATAAAAGAGTTTTGGAGTTATTACAAAACGTGACAAATGCACCAAAAAGTATTAATTAAATGCTATAGAGGTATATGTATACTGTCCTCCCAAAGAGGAACGCGGCATGTACACCTGACACATACGGTTTTCGAGCTTAGCATTATTTTACTACGGAGAATAACGGTATGTACCAATCCTAAGGAAATCTGCGGTAAGTGCATTGAAGATGTTACTTGCCGCGTTCTTTCTATGTGAAATTTTGTTTTGAAAAGAGAAACAGGATAAAGAAAATACAAAAGAAAGCAAAATTATGGGAATTTTAGTGGCAGTCAGACAAAATTAATAGATAGATACATTTATTGTTTCTAAAGAAATATACATTTCTTATAAGAACTCAAAATTAATATTATAAAATATTCATGAATCAATAAAATAAAATTAAGAAATAAAAAAAAATATAGTTAAATATTATACTACTATTGTTTAATACTGTTGTTACTACTATTGTACAATAGTATAGGTACTATAGTATCTACTAGTAGATATATCTGTTTAAATATAATTAAATAATAATATATAAACTGCTGCCAACAAAATAATACTTTCCCTTATAAGCTTAGGTTTATTAAAATCAAAAAAGAAAAAAAATTGAAAAAAAAAATAAAAAAAATAAATTTTTTTAAAAAATTTAAAATTTTTTAAAAAATTAAGAAAAATTCGGTTTTCAAAAAAGATCTATTTAAAAGAAATTATATTTTTTAGTTTTTTTTTGAAAATTATTTTTTTGTTGTATTTGGGAGAATGCAATATACAATTTACTGTGAATAGTATATAATGGAATGCGTAATATTACACATCTTTATGGCTTGTTATATTATAAGCGAGGGGTGTTTCACCTTAGACAATACATGTACGCTTTGGCTGACATTACTTCGACATTACCTGACATTACGTGACATTACTTGACATTACTTGACATTACATGACATTACTTGACATTACTTGACATTACTTGACATTACATGACATTACTTGACATTATTAGACATTACTCGACAGTACAGACATTATCTGCTAATACGCATGTGCGTAGACATTACTTACTATTTACGCTTGCGCTTAGACATTATGTGTGTGAAAATATCGCGCGAAAATATTATATTGAGTGCATAGTGGCGAATGTGTAGTGTAGTGCTTACATCGTAAAATTTGTAAAATACTAAGACAAGAATAACTATTTAAGGGGTGTTTCTACCTTCAAATTTTAAAAATAATTGTTTTTCTATAATTTTTTTTTTTGAATAGAAAGAAAAGAGATATAAATTTTGTAGGTATGTTTATTTATATTCAACGAATACAATTTTTTTTAATTTTAAAGTGCCATATTTTGCCAATAATTTTTTTTTGAAAAAAAAACAAAAAACGGTGGTCGCCATGAGTTTGGATCTACTGAAAAAAAAAAGAAAGAAAACGGAATATTATTCAGTATTGAAGTCGCTATAGCCCGTACTAGAAGAATTTTTTTTGGCCAAAAAATAACAAAATAGCGGACGTTTTTGTTTAAAAATGTTTGAAAATTTTTGAAAAACGTCCGCCATTTTGTTATTTTTTGGCCTAAAATTTTTGTTCTAGTACGGGCTATAGTGACTTCAATACTGAATAATATTCAGTTTTGTTTTTTTTTTTCAATCGATCCAAACGGCCGGAATCATGGCGACCACCGTTTTTTGATCTTTTTTTCAGCAAAATTTTATGACCAAAAAATGGTATTTTAATTTTTGTTTTGTATTCTTTGAATATAAATAAACATACCTACATACAAGGGCGTATCCGGGATTTTTTTTCGGGGGGGCCCAAAATTTTTTTTCCCTAAATCTCGAAAAGAATGAAAATTGCGCCGCAGGATTAAATTTTTTCATGTTTTTTTTTACTTCTGTTAATTTCCGGCCTTTTTTAATTTAATGTGGTAAAACTCAAGTTTTAAAAATTCAAATAAAAAAATAAGAAAGCCCTAGCACCTCAGGTAAAAATTTTTACAACTGTGCTGGTCTATTTAAATTTGAAAACAGTATAAGTTCTAGCGCCGTAGGCGAAAATATTGACAAATTTCAAGCTTAGGTTTTATAAAGTCCAATAAAAAAGAACGTATAAAAGCTATAGCGCCGCAGGCGATTTTTTTTATAAATTTTATAGCATATTTGAATTTTAGAGGTATTACTATTTAAAGTTTAAATGCAAGAAAACTCTAGCGCCACAGGCGAAAATTTTTACGAATTTGAAGGTCCACTTGGAAAAGAGCCTGCATATTTGCTTCGCTTTGTGCCCTTATCGTTCTGGGGGACTAAAAAATCTATAGCGTGGTAGGCGAATTTTTTTAGAAATTTTATAGTACATTTTAATTTTAAAAGTGTTACTACTTAAAGTTTAAATGCAAGAAAACTCTAGCAGGCGGATTTTTTTAGGAATTTGAATCTGTATGGTCCACTTGGAAAAGAGCGTGCATATTTGCTTCGCTTTGTGCCTTTATCGTTATGGGGAGTAAAAAAGCTATAGCGCCACAGGCGAATTTTTTTAGAACTGTTATAGTCTATTTTAATTTTAAAAGTGTATTTAAAGTTTAAATGCAAAAAATCACTAGCGCCGCAGGCGAAATTTTTTACGAATTTGATGATGTATGGTCGACTTGAAAAAGTATAAACTATTTATTACAAACCAAAAGAAACTATCAACGCCAGGCCCCCCTTGAACCCGGCCCCCGGAGAAGTTTCAAAATTTTTTAGATTTTCGTATAAAATTTTATGATTTCGGGGAGGGGGGGGGGCTGGATACGGCCTTGCCTACACAATTTCACAATTATATCTTTTTTTCTATCTATATAAAACAAAAATGTTTAAAAAAAGATTATTTTTAAAATTTGAAGGTAGAAAGACCCCTTAAATTAATTTCTTATATCAGCAAGGACATTTAATATTTTAAAAATTCTGTCTCCACCCCTTAAGCGAATAAATAACCCCTATTCATACCGATTATTTAAAATCCTTATGTACAAATTTTTATCAGGCTATAAAAAATACAAATAGGATCCTATACTATACTACTCCTAGGAGTAATTCTAGTTTTTTAAGGAGTGTAACAGAATTTTTTAATATCAAATACGTTTTCAGCGAGACTCAAAACACCTGTGTACCAAATGTTATTCCTTTAATTAAAAAAATATAAAAAGGGGTTATTCTACCCCCATAAGGGGTGGATATAGATTTGATTAAATAATAAATTTGTTTTTAGCGAGTCCCAAAACCCCTATATACGATTTTTTATCACTTCAATTAAAAAATATAAATAGGGGAGGATGTAGTCCCCTACGGGACGAGACAGAATTTTTCAAATATTAAATTGATTTTCAGCAAAACGAAAAACCTCAGGTATTAACTTTTATAACGTTACTTAAAAAATATATATAAAAAGGGTGGTTCAACCACATTAAGGAGCGAGGTTAGAACTTTTTAAATATTAAATTTGTTTTCAGCGAGTCTCAAACCCCATAAGTACCAATTTTTATAAATATTAAACGAAAATAAACGATTTCTCTAACTTTCCCTTGGAAACCTTTAGGGTCGATTATCTTGAAAACTAAACAGACGATTTTTTTCTTGACGGATTTGGATACAGCATAAAAAAATATGTAAGAAAATATTAAAATAAACTTGCGCATAAAACCCTTGTAAACTAGTGTAATTAGCGAACTACAAAGTACAAGGGCTACTATGACACTTTTTTTAAGTACGAACTACAAAAGCTCGTACAAAAGTAATGTAATCGGTAAAAAAAAAAAACTTCAAAAGTAATGTGCTCGGTACAAAAATTTATGAATAATACTTAAAATACTTGATATTACTCGACATTACTTGACATTACTCGAAATCACTTGACATTACTCGACATTACTTGACATTACTTGACATTACGTGACATTACTTGACATTACGTGACATTACCTGACATTACCTGACATTACCTGACATTACTTGACATTACTCGACATTACTTGACATTACTGACAATATTTGGCATTTTTGACAATACATGTACAAAATTTTGCCGGTGAGACACCCCTCGATTATAAGGTATCAAAAATTTATATTGTTACAGAAAACCATAAAAAATATTTGATATAATTTATTTCAAAAATTCACTTGCACGCACAAAAGAATTATACGTTCGTTCAATTAAATTTTATTTTAAATATAGATACCACAAATTAACAGATTTTTTAAATACCAAAAAGCATAAATATAGTTAGTTTAGATATTATTTCGTTTATTAAAAGATTAAAATCCATGCCAAACTTTTACATAAAAAGAACGTGGCAGGTAACTTCTTCGGTGTACTAACCGCAGATATCCTTAGGATTGGTACATACTGTTATTCTCCGTAGTAAAATAATGCTAACCTCGAAAACCGTATGTGTCAGGTGTACATGTCGCGTTAATCTTTAAGAGGGGCAAAACCCAAAGCAGAAGTGTTAGGATTTCTAAAGATTTTTTTAAATCTTTACCTTAGATGTCGGCGAGTCTTCTTCCTGATCGATCAGTTCTTCCTGGCTCATTTGTGTTACCGGGAAAGGACTGGATAGGCACAATGATAAACGCAAAACCAACGAACGAATTGTCACCGAGCGGCTTTCGATATAGCCAATATCTATCGATATCTAACATATATGAAAACGTCCCTAATTGGACGGTTCAAAAGCTACCCCATTCCTTCCAGGTTTCTTCCGCGAACGATCCTACCCTATCTCGCGGACAAAATATAAACTAAATATAAATATTCAAAACAAAATATTCCAAAATTAATTAATTAAATGAAGATTATACATACAGTTATATAACTTTTAGGCTATTTCTAAGTGCATTTAACTTTATATGATGCAAAAATGTGTATGTCAATTAGTTAAATTAAACAAAACATTTCTGTTGTAGTTCCATTTTAATTAAGTATAATTTATGCGTGAGGTTAACAATATAAGGTCACAGATATCGTTTTTATTTTTGTTTTGTATGTATAAATTTTCAGTAATTGTTTATGTGGGAACATAAAATAATAACCAAGCACTATTTTTTGTTTGAACTATTATAGGTTGCTATAATTACTAATCACGAGCGGTTAATCTCCCGAAAATTTCGTGTAGATACAGAGGATTATGCAAGACTACGAGATATTACTAATACAAAATATGAAAGATTACCCAAAGATTACGCTCTTGTACAGGGATTACGCGGATACTTTCAGCTCTTAAAATGTGGGCAGGGGGGCATGGGGGACTTTTTTTTAATGGAAAGGGGGGTCGTGTGATACATTATTTTAAAGCAAATAAAATTCTCTACTGGACTGAAATATTTTTTAATTTTTTAAACATTTTTTTAAGGTTTTGATTTTTCAATTTTTTGTTCTAAAAAATGGGATTTTTTATGTTTTTTTGTTGTAAATTTTTATTTATGTCAATTAAAATTGGTTTAAAAGTAAAATTTACGCTTTTTCATCATGAAATTAGTCATTTTAAAAAAGTTGTTTGATTTTTTTAGAGAAATTTTCACAAAAATACCCATTTTCAACCCTATTTTAAACAAAAAAAATGTTTAAAAAGATTAAAAAATATACAGTTAAATGGAAAATGTCACAAGGTTTAAAATGATGTATCACACGACCCCCTCGCCATTTAAAAAAATGTCACTCATGCCCCCCTGGACACATTTTAAGAGCTAAAAGTATCAAATATAGTCTAAAAGATAGTTTAGGTTGTCTTATTTGGAAGAACTTGGCATTAAAACACAAAAGATCTAAAATGAAGATTTAACTAAAAAAATACATGACCTGTCAAAATTTGACAACTGACAAATGCTTGTTCTCAAAATTGATTTCTGAATCAAAATATGTAAAAATATACAGGGTGTTCCGTCTAAAAATCGAAAGTTCTATTCATTTCCGGCGAAACCGAAAGTGACAAAAAATTTCTAACTATGTCAAAAAATCTTAAACTACCTGAAACACCCGGTATAGTAAGATTTTTATCGATGCGATTACGACCTCTCAACTCAACAACTAAAACGTCGTAAGGCAGGATGCGTGCAAGTGAGAGGGCCAATACCGATTAATCGTCGTGTATACCAGCCAATATCAATTATGGTCGATACGATTATTTATCGTCGATAAACGGTAAAATCTGCCGATATAAATATTATCGGTATCGGTCAATTGATGTATCTTAAATAAATCAGGACAGGAATTATAGCAATTTGTATTAAATAAAATGTTTTTAGCTAGAATAAAACAAAATAAACATATTCTTGGCCTTTCTCTTCTTGGTAAAGTGGATTAATAAATGTACGATAGGTCTATTTACTAATAAAATGCCTACAGAACAGGCCTACTAGTAACTATACATAGGCGTATCCAGAATTTTAAAGTGGGATAAGATAAGATAAGATAAGTTTATTTATGCGTTAACTCCAAGTTTTGCACAAGTCATAAAAAATACAGAAATAGTTTAACTATTTACTTAGAATAAATTAATTTCAAATAAGAATAAAAGTGGAGGAATTTAAATCCAGGTACTCGTTTGGACTTTTTGCTGTAAAAGGCTTTATTTATTAAGAATCGTTTTATACTGGTTTTAAAGCAGTTGACATTTAGTTCTCTAATTTCAAGAGATAATTTATTGAAAAAATTGGGGCATAGTAGTTTATGGATATTCTAGACTTGTTTGTTCTTAAAAAGTTAAATCTTAAAGAATTGTTAGTTCTTAAGTTATAATTATGTATGTCTCCTTCCCTTGTGTATATATAAAGATTTTTTTTGACATAGAGAAGGCACTCATAAATATACCAAGAGGGGAGTGTGAGAAAACCGAATTCGGTAAATATATGTTTTACCTCTTCTCTGTATTTGAGGTTTGCCAGCACCCTAACACCACGGCGCTGCAGACCAAAAAGTCGTTTTAGGTCGGGTGAGTGCCCCCAAGCTAATATGGCATTCGTACAAGTGCTCATGATTAATGAGTGATAGATTGATTTGCAGGTATCCAAATCAACAATTTTTATCATATTTTTAAGCAAAAAAATTGCTTTAGTTATTTTTTTGGAGGTAGTGTCGATATGTTTTTTGAATGATAAGGTAACATCAAACTGCACCCCAAAAATTTTACCACCTTTTCATTTTCCTCACTTGATAGCTGTCTCAGCGAATATATTATGGTATCAGTTTTTTCTTTATTGAATGTTAACTTGTTTGTAGAAAACCAATCTTCAATAAACTTTATAACATTTTTCATGTCTGTTCTTAATATATCATAATTTTTATGTGATTTTATTTCGGTGGAGTCATCTGCAAAAATAACTAACTCAGCTTCATCGACTGCCATAAAGATATCGTTTATGTAAATGAGGTCCTAGCAAAGAGCCTTGGGTTATACCATAATGTATTAATTCTTCCTCAGAGAGCCTTCCATTGACTAAAGTGACCATTTCCGCCCTTTCAAATAATTTTCCATCAACCGCAGAGCAACCTCGCTGAAGCCATAGTGTCTCAATTTTTTTAAGAGTGTTGGTGTCAGCAGTACCGAAGTCAAATACAATTCTGCCCTGATAAAGTAAAGGGCAGTAAGTGACATTGGTCAATAGCAGCGTTTTCAAAATACTACATCAGGGTTAACGTAAAAACGCCGCTATGCGACAATGTCACTTACTGCCCTTTACTTTAACAGGGCAGAATTGTCCCGGAAACCTATAACCCAGCCACACAAAAAAAATAATATCCAGAGATTAGACCAATGCATTTTTATATTTTCGAGGTCGCTGAAACCGAATCTGACCTCAGAATTGCTCCATCAGATCGAAATTTCTTTTTTACACTTAAAAAAATGATGCGAAAATTCCTTAAATGCAAATGTTTATAAGTGTAGAAAAAAATTGTGACCTGATATAGCAATTCTGATCTCATATTCGATTTCAGCGAGCCCGAAAATATAAAAATAAGTTGGTCTAGTCTCTGGCACATAAATTTTTTTTGGGTGGCTGTGTATAGCCAACCAAAGAAAAAATAAAAAAAAAATTAAGTGCCAAGGACTTTCGCTAAAAAAAGTGAATTTAAAATATCTTTATTCGTTTGTTTTTAATAGACTTTTACTTTACTTTACTTAGACTAAATAAAAAAAAAATAGTTTTTTTCGCAATTTTTCGATATATACAATTTTTATCTAAATACTGGGATAAATACTAAAGATACGACTCTAATTTTTATATACAATACTAACACAAATGTACGTTTTATAAAAAGTAAAAAAGTTTTAGATTTAATCCACTGTACGGAGATATTACCGTCTACTCATTGGTCCTTCGGGATTTCACAATGTACTGTAGGTTGTTATTCTACGTATCGTAGTCTTATTTTTTCGTTGTGTCCATACCATCGTATCCTTGAAGTTTTATTTTATTACTATATCTTCATTGTTTACTATTTCCAAAATTTCATTATTTGTTAATCTTCTACTTTGTGGTCATACTTAAAATACGTGCCGCGCTAAGTGTAAGTCTTAGGGAGAAGCAGTGCTTAGCGTTACGATGCGTTACGAAGGGGGAGGGCGATACTGATGTAGCATTACGTAACGCTCTTCATTATTTTTAAAGAAAAAAGACGTTTTTCACGCAAAGCTGTTTTAGGGTGGGGGGGTCTTGGCTGATTGCGTTACGTATTTATAGGGGGGCTACGTCAAAGCTTTATGAAGCGTTATATGGGGGAGGGAAGGGGTGAACATTGTAAAATTCTGCGTTACGTATTTAAAGTATGACCCATTTTTTATTCGTTAATTCTCTTGTTCATAGAGTACAATAGTAATCCTTTAACACCAGGATATAACCTATAGGTGAGCGTATTTTACTGACGAGTTTAGGCGCGCGCTGTAACGTTGTACCCCAATCTACTTTTATTAGAAAAAATACATTTAGCTTTTTTTTTAATTTTAGGTTATATCATATTATTAGGTAATCAGAGGTACTATTTTATAATTAAAGGCTATTTATTTTAAATGCAATGACGATAAGAACAAACAAGGTGGGGTACACCGCGCACCTGACCTAGGGTTAATAAATTATTCGTTGTTCGATTTAATAAACTATTCGTTGTTCAATTTTATTGACATGTTTGTATAAGACTATGTCTCTGTCTCTTCTTAACTGTTAATAGTTCTTATTGAAAAAATATAAAAATAAGATTTATTTAATAAACTCCGCTCTTAGGAAAAATATTGTTCCTAACGCATGCGTAAAGAGGCTTTTCCGCACTTGTTAGGAAAATAGCCATTTCTATCCGCCACTGTCACAGATCACATTAATTAAAAAAAAAATGCGTCGGACATTGTCATCTTCAGTTTGTAAATTTTTATTTCATTGTTAAACAATTTTACAATCTACTGAATGACCAATGTCTCCAATGGACTGCCGCCTATTTAGATTAGATAAAGAGAGAAGTTCTACAGAAAGAGATAAAAGTATAATTATTATTGTTTTAAAATATTATGCATATTTTAGATAAAAATAACATTTTAGATTATATTTAAAATTACATGAAGGTAGTAGTAGTAGTAAATTTTTGGGTTGGCCAAAGCCGGAGAACTAGGCCATTTCTGGCCCTTATTGTCACCCCAGGCAATCCCAGCCATTTACTAATTTGAGTCCTCCTTGAACCTGCCCGTCCTTTCAATAAAGGTCAGGATATTGGCCCAGGGAAGATCTCTTAGTTCCTCTTGGTTGAGTCTTTGAGTTTCAAAGACTTGCAACCTGATTCTGTCGTATCTGACACACTCGGCTAAGTAATGAGAGGATGTTTCATCCTCTCCGCACTATGGGCATAGCGGACTCTCTAGAATCCGCATTATTGTAGTGGCCCGTGAGGACCCCTACAAGTTGTCTGAGTGCAGTTCTTCCTTTTTCCAGCAACCAGTCGGTCTTTGATTTGCTTGGGCCAGCCACGAAGTCCCTAGCTTGCCGGCAAACGTCGACCGCCCTCCATTGCTCCTTTAGCTTTACATGAAGGTAAGATATTTGTTTCTTTTTAAGTAAATGTGTACAGTAGGTTTAAAGTTTCCTAGGGAACTTATGACCTACTCCTTAATTTGACAGTCATTGATAATATCCCGTTGTGTGTGAAAATTTTGTACTTTTTTTGTGTTTAATAAGCTGTTTTAATATCGTCGGCTTACAAGTAAAAGGCACTAAGTCACTTTTTTGCAAAAATGGGATTTTTAGGGTACTGTAATTAATTTTTGATGATCTATGTACAGGTAAACCGAACTAACTTCTAGGTGGACTGCCAAGAGAGTTACCCACTATACAAAACGCACCATTTTGATTTTGAATAAAATTTTATCTGGCAATAGGCACTAAGTCACTTAGTGCACTTAGTGCATTTTACTTGTAGATTATTTCAAATGTTTGTTTGGCGAAATGTGCATTTTTGTACCAATTATTACAAAAATTAAAAAACAACAGTGAAATTTGTCAATATCTCAAAACCATGTTTTTGGACTTAGTGCTCTTTACTTGTAAGCCGACGATATATTCTTTAATAATTTTGCATATAATGCACATTTTTTGTTGCACTGTAATAAAATCCATATATCATATTTTTAGGGAATTTTCTTTTTGGTTTGGTATTGAAGACCTAAATTTATGTTGCCTAACGTATTGGACTGATGTCCATTGGGTTAAGTAAACGATACCTGCTAATCCTGACCTTACAATGCAAGATTTACATTTAACTATTTAGGCAATTTATATAAATTTCATTATTTATTCTAAACACGACCAAATAAATAAACAATTATTACAAACGTTTTTCCCAGCATTACAAAATAAATCGATTCAACAAATATATGACATTTTCCTGTCGTACCGTTTTACAACAGACGCAACCTTGAATTTTTAATGAACACACACAACATAATTGCATTTTGATAGCAAAAGTAACATTTTTACTACGCATGTGTTAATTACAGTTTATATAGGGTGCTCTAGAACAACCATTTTTGTCTTCATCTATGTCTAGAATCCAGAAAACATTGCGCCATTCAGATAAATGGCCAGGAGTCCTGGTCCAGGACATTAACTGGAAAAACCATTTTAATATCTAGACATTACTCAATTGTATTGAGTCAATACAACATTCTTACGTGGAATCCGCACGTTAAAAACACCCTCCAAACAGTCAACGGTCGTCTTTCCGAACTAGACCCCTACTAAGTAGGAACAGTTCTTTTCCATAAAAAAACAAACTTCTCTACAATAAAAATCTCACGCCAGTATTTCTTTACGGAGCCGCAGTTTGGAATAAGGTCACGACAAAACTCTTTCGTCCAAGCTTCAGTCCTTTCAGTCCTTTCAAAACGACGTACTTAGTATGCCTCAACACCCCCAACAACCCTCAACAACCAAATGCACTAACATAATAATACTCTAAATACTCTAAAAACGGAAATTCTAGATCACGCAAACCCACTGGGCTCAAACTTCCTTAATTTCTGTCACAAAATTCCCACAAAAAGATAAAAAATGTACTCAACCAGTATACTAGTAATGGTGTCCACCTCTTCATGACCAATGATACTTTAGTATGAACTCCAAAATAAACCCTTTATACTCTTAAATATAGGTCTATTCACGTGCGTAAACAATATTGCCAAAATAGCAATCTTGTTTACGCACGTGATATTCACACCATGAAAAATTTTAACACGTTACATAAAAAACGATTACCTACTAAAAATTAACTTTATAATGAATAAAAAAACATTTTTTTTTATTTACATAGTTTTCTTAACTCCTTAACGATAGTTGTAAAAAAGTGGAACTTTTTACAAGGAAGTACGATTACTTTCTTGTTTTAAATAATAAGTGAATTTATCGAGGAATTTATATTAATTCTTTGACCCTAAAACCATATAAACATCCTATGCATTCCATATTACAACACATACGTTTTATCTACCTACTTACTGATTAAAAAACACATAAATTATGTAAAGCTTTTCTATAATAATCATTCCTATTTGTACATATTAGCTATCTCGAATGAGCTACTAAGTGTTTACTGTCTTCTTATTATACCTAAGACAGGCACGGGCCGAGCAAAAAGACATAATCCAAAGACAATTTTTCAACGACTGCTTAACAGCAGCACCATAATGCAATTTTGTTTCTATTGGTACCAGTAAAGTATATTTATGAATAATATTCTTATTTTTATCCCAAAAAGTTCAATGAGTTGAAAAAATTTCTATAGCAGGTAACCAAGTGGCACAAGTAGCTATAAAGTCTCTCTCACTACGTCATTGTTGTCAAATTAAAGCCAGATTGGCTGCAACAGCTTTCCATAAACGAGATGTGCAGCGGTTGTAGCGATAGCATTTGGCCAATTTGGGAGAGTCAGAACATAGTTGATGTGCGGGTTTTAAAGAAGCTGGAATATCGCTTTTAGAAACGTATTAAAGATAGACTACAGCTATATTCTGTATTTTCTAGTTACCAACATAAAACCATAAAAATATCTAAATTTAATAAATTTAATAATATAATATTGTCAACTTTTCTCTGTTCTAGAAATATCTTTGTTAGATAAAATAACAATATATTATTTATTGTGATAACAAATGGACTTTTATAAATTGTTTGACAAATAATTTAAGTGCGAATAAGATATTATTGTGAAGTGATGACAAAAACTTTCACTCGCCTCAAAAATAGTGAAGATTAGTTAAAATAAATTGATGTTAATAAAGTTTTTTATTTATTTTTCTTTATATACGGTGCGAAAATTTTCAATATATGTTATTTACTGGATATTGTGTTTTTAACAGTAAAAGAGTTTCATAAGTTATGATTTTTTTTTAGATTTTCATCTTTTTTTTACTAAGGAAAGCAAAAAATGGCTAAGCTATTACATCATGGCCATCTATTAACTGTAAGACGAGCTTCTGTATAAAATATATTATTTTGGGTTACAGATTTCTGTAATTAATTAGTTCCGTTATTTACCGCCGGATGGATAACCATTTTGACAATAAGAGTGAGTGACTCTAGGAAATAATGCTATTATTTTTGATTGTTTTAAGATAGTTTTAGAGTATATAAAAAGAACAAAAATAGCTGTGGTTTTATTTTGTACTATTTATTGGCTGCAAAAGTCGATTATAGCTACAGTGGATGTAAAGTGTTAAGAACAGCTTAATAAAAAATCCTAAATACAGCAAATTAAATTACCGAAATAAAGCTAAACGCTGGTTTAAAATGCAAGGTACAGCCAATTTAAGATGTAAAATCTAAGCCTGTTACTTGGGTAACCATTCATAGACATATGTATGCATTAAAGATTACAGTTATGTATTTTATAGCGTCACATTGCCCAAGGTTGTAAGGTTGTATCATTTTTTTTCTCTAATAGCAATTACAAACCGCGTAAAATAATGATGATATCTATTATTGTTCCGCTTTAACATCTATAGAATTAATTATCGATATATGAAGAGTGCAACTAACATAAGGGCCTATCCCTCATTTTTTCGAAATACGGTTTTTGCTTGAAACGGGTGCTACTTAACGAACTTTATCGCAATAGTTGATAAAAAATCCTAATATGTTATTAGAAGTGGCAAAAAAATGCATTGGAAAATAAGGTTAGAGGTGCAAATTTTAATAATTTGTTTTTTTGCCCCACCTAAATATTTGCCGTTAACTATTCTTAATTAAAAAAGATTATGAACCTATTTAAAACTAGAAAAGGCAAGATTTTATATAAAAAAACAATCTTATAATAAACGTGAGGGTAAGGCTTTTTTAATAATTTGCTTTTTTTCCCCAACCAAACATTTACCGTTAACTACTTTTGATTAAAAAAGGCTTATAGACCAGCAAAGAGAAGATTTTATGCAAAAACAACCTTATAAGAAATGTGTGGGTTAGGCCCTTTTGATAATTAAGGCTACTGTTTAAAGGCCCATATTTCAATTTTTTTTTAGTACGTGAGGCTTACTAAAAACGACAAATTGTTATTTAAGCGTCCAAATTGTACCTAAAAACAGCTGAAATTGTTATTGTGCCACAATATTTTCTCATTAGTTTGCTAATTTTTTGTTTGGACTTTACTATTATTGCAAGTACCCTGGCAATGGGGACATGGGTTCCTAATATTGTCAGTATGGAATCTTTTTTAAGAAGCAATTGTATGTTTTTTAAGCTCCTACAGTTTTTTTATTTTTTACCTATTATAATAAAGATATGTTTAGGTTTAATGTAGTAAAGTTTCAGGCGATTACAAATAAATATGAACGCAGTAAAAAATAAAATCTCTTAACATGGAAATAATTGCCTTACCCATCTTATATGAAATTTTTCAGTTACTGATCCCAACTTGGGACAAATCACGCCACACGGTGTCTTGGAATAAAGATTTAGTTTGCCTTTTAAATAAACCCAATTTTATTTTTTAACTCTATTCTACGAAGCATTGGGATTATTTTAAGGCTAATTATTGAAAAATCTATTAAGCGCTTTTTTTTATTTCATTAAAAATTCATAAAATAAAAAATATATATACCGGGTGTCACAGATCATATGTACCCCCCTTTAAGGGTTAACTTCTGTATTTGTAAAGATAAAATTTTGAAATTTGGTACCTATAATATACTTAAGGAACCTCAACTTTTGATATATAAAACAACGTCCGGTACTGTACATTGGATCTGTGACACCCGGTATATATTTTGTTGAATATCTCGATTTTGGTAGACAGACATCTTTAAACTTACTTATTTTTTCATGAATCACATTTGTGACAAACAATTTTTTGTCTACGACGTTTTTTGGCGATTTTGAAAAATTCGAAACTGCTGTATTATCTAGTACCTATACTCTTTGCGCGTGAACGCGCTCACGGTGGGTCCAAAACATGATTTTTTCAAAAATTTTACCTCCATCCAAAGTTGATGTCAGTTATAAAAAAATCGATGGAAGAAATTTTGAGTAATACCGAAAAACGTCTGTTTTTGGATATTTTGTAGGTGCACCTAACATGTTCATTATTCTTTTGCATTGAAAACCTATTAAAATACCCTTGTATAGCATATCAGTGAAAAACTATTAAAATTTTTTTTGATATGATATAAAAATAAAGAGTAAAGCGGGTTTCATACTTTAAGGGTTTTTAATTTTTTTTATAGAAGCTTCCTTAAGCTCACATTTGTGGGCATTTTTGAATAAAAACTTGATGTTATAGTTTTTGATATAGAATCACCCTGTAGCATTAAATTTTTTATTGGCGTATTTTTTAGTTTACATTTTTGATATTTTTAACTTTCTGAGTATCAAAAATATAACTAAAAAATGCGCCAATAAAAAATTGGGGGTGATTTTATATCAAAAACTAAGTATAACATAAAGTTTTTATTCACAAATGCCCACAAATGTAAGTGAGCTTAAGGAAGCTTCTATAAAAAACATTAAAAACCCACTTTACTCTTTATTTTTATATCATATATCAAAAAAAAAAGGGTTATTCAATAGTTTTTCACTGATATGCTGTACAAGGGGATTTTAATAAGTTTTCAATGCAAAAGAATAATTAACATGTTAGGTGCACCTACAAAATATCCAAAAACAGACGTTTTTCGGTTTTACTCAAAATATCTTCCATCATTTTTTTAATCTTTAGTTTCTTTTACACATAATCGATCCCTTAACAATAACTGACATCAATTTTGGATGGAGGTGAAAATTAAAAAAAAAACATGTTTTGGCGCGCCGTGCGCTGTGAAGAGTATAATAATAGTTTCTTAATCCCGTATCGTTATAACGATATTCTATAAAATATTTAAGATACGATCTATTGAATTCAATTCTTTTTCATGAAAGAGATGAGTAGCCAATCTATCAAACAATACAGCTTAATTCCCATAATGTTAACTATGAAATACATAATTATTATTTAATAAATATTATTATTTATATTATTATTATTTTTATTGTATGGAAGATTGTATAGGTAGACACTTATGTACCTTGTTTATGCAAGAAGTTCTGTAATACCTAACTGTTCCTAACTGTTACAATTCTCCTTGAAGAAGTGTTATTCGCCATAAAAAATAAGAGTTGCCCTGATATAAAGCAAGGCTATAGGTTTTTCTTGAAGTGTTGGTTGCGATTTATTACTCGTTTTTTTTTCCGTCAAAAAATGTTCAACTAACCTGAAATCTGGTATGCAAGCATAGTTATTCAATTGAAACAGCATAGGAGGGGTGCATATGAAAAATTAGAAAAAAGTGATAATTTTGCAATGCCCTAGCCATTACGGTGCAATTTCGTTGGCATAAAATTTCCGTTAGCTGCCTTTAAGGCATATCCACAGCCTCGCATAACATGCATAGTACATAAGAATGCGATACCGTGATACATGACAGCACATCATCAAGCCAATCACGGCATCGCATTCTTATGTACTATGCGTGTTATGCGAGGCTGTAGATATGCCCTTACTTTACTTTTACTCTGTTACGGCACCATTATGGTGTCATTGCGTTACCATAAATGTGCCATTAAAGAGCCTATAAAAAGCCGATATTTTGATAAAGGCTCGTTACCGACAGCCAGAACTGGCCCAACAATGCGTTGCTGGCATCCGATAGCATGACATTATGGGTGTGCGTTAGGGTGGGCCGTTTCTATATAGTTGTTTTATTTTTTTTAATTTGAAAATCCAATGGGGGGGGGAAGATGCGTCTTGCAAAGAGAAAAAAAGCGTGTATTTTATTTTATTTTTTTTAATTTTTGTGCCCTCTACAAAGGTGTACATTTTGTAACTTTTAGGAAAAATGTTAAAAAAAATAAAAACAAGAAAACTTAATAAGCAAAATGCAAAAACTGTTTTATTGCAAAAACAAATAAGTTTTACAACTGAAAATAACATTTACAAACAACATAGGGCATATTTTTAGCCACTCTATATTCTGATTTGTGATGGAAGTGAGGCATAATTTCACGTGATTTAATTCTTACGCGAATAACTCCAAAAATTGTTCCGAAAAAAATAAAAAAATATGTGGGCAAATAGAGAATTTTATAAGCTTTAAAGTTATGTATGTTTATAAAAATTTCCCCCCTTTTTCCCCTGTCTCCATCGTGCCCCCCAAGCATACCAAATATACACAAAAAAAATATATGGGTAATGTTATTTATGTGTTCCAAATTTCAAGTTGATATCTTAAGCCTTTCAAAAGTTAAAGGGGGGGGAAGCGGACTTTTGACACGCTGTGTATACATTAAAAATGTGAAGAAATACGATATTTTCATTAATATTAAAGGCTTTGTAGAGGGCTCAAGATGACCTTTAATCTGATTCTGCTTTTGCACACACATTAGGCATATAAGAAGGCATATTTTGTCGGGTATTGCGTTTTTAAATTCCAGATTTCAATTTTTCGGCTCACCCTAGTGTACGTGGAGGATATGTCTGCTGGATTACTTTTAACCAAACCTTCAAAAAATAAATACAAAGATATAGCATGTGTATTTTGATTAATTTTATTAAAATTTTGCAATAAATTAGTTACTAAACACCGGCATAGATTATATTCAGTTTAAACTATGAATAAATTATTTTAAAATGGGTAAATTAATAATTAAGATATATCTCAAGGTAAAATAAATGACATAAGTACAGCCTATATTTACTGAATATTTACATATTATAAACTAACTGTAAATTAAAGGCCAATTACTATAGTTAGTTACCTATAGGTATGCATACCTGGGGTAATGTAGAGTTCCTAAAATTAACTTTCTTTGAGGCATTTTTAAAGCAGCTTCTATGGAGCCTACGCCATCTTATCTTGGATATATTATAATCAGTATTCGGCGTAAACTCAGTTATGAATCATCAACGTTGAAAATAAACACAGAAACATAGGCCAAACGAAATAATTTTGCCGAATTATGAGGGAAATTTTTATAAATCGAAACATTTGACGACTGATTTGTTACACACAACAATATTAACTATACATATTAACTATACATACATATATATCGGTGTTTTTCAAAGAAAAAAACGACATTCGATTTTTATCTTTTAAGAATACGAAAGTTTTAATTTTTATTTGTCGATAACTTTTTTCCACCCTACTCGTTTAAATGGAATCATTAAAACAAATCAATATAAAAATAAATAAAAATTTATATATTTAAAACCTCGCCTCAACACTAGAGTCGACGCGGCGCCTATACGAGTACTGGAAATTTGCCGACTACTGATTATAATGGGTAAATTATGCTTTAAAAATCACCTTTACATCTGAATTCAGGCACGGACGGTGCAATGCATAAAATAAAGGACGGTATCTCGAAGACCAGTAACATAAGAGCTAAAAAAAATACTGAAGTTGAAGTTCTACTAGGTACATCGTAATAAAATTTTATCCGAATCAGCGGAAAGATATTTTTACGAGCGTGAGGAAAGCAGGCCTTTTCCGCACGCTTAATTTTTAATAAAAAATCAATTAGCTTAAATAAACAAACGAGGGGTTTATTTATTGAAAAAAAGTGTACAAGGATTGTGAGAATCAAAGGATTGTGGAAGATTGTCAATGATTGTCAAAAAGATTTTACAAAATTTTAAAGAAGATTGTTAAAGATTGTAGAAAGATTTCAGATGATTGTGGAAGATTGTAGATGATTGTGGAGGAAGGATTTGTCAAGGATTGTAGAAGATTGTTAGATAGGTGTACAAGGATTGTCCAATAAATAAACCCCTCGTAAACAAATGTGTAGAATTAATGGCAAAGACACTTATTTCTATCACCATGATAGCGTCCTAAGCAAGTTTGTTTTTGTCAATTGTGTTGTCAAGTTTTTATAAAAGAAAAAGATGAAGTTTAAAAATAAAATTATATAATTCCATTTAAAATCGGTTGCGATTTTTTTTAGATTTTTTTTTGAATTTTGGATATGTTGTAGTTAGGGTTTCCAGTCCCGAAATTCGGGATCCCGAAAGTTCGGGATATCGCGAAGTTTTTTGAATCCCGAAATCCCGAAAATCCTGAAAATCCCGAAAAAAAATCCCGAAAATCCCGAAAAATTAGAATTTATTTATTCAACTCGAATCGGGTTACTCGATATGTAATTGTGATTTGCGTATAATATTTTTTGTTTACGATGGTGAAAATGCACCCCTAAAGAAGGTCATAGGCTATGACTCATAGACCTAACGAAACAATTTCTTGGAAAACGGGCTGAGTTAAGAGTATTATCCCTGAATTTTTTCAGAAGTTTTGAAAAAATCTAGAGGTCGCTCATGACCATTTTTTTAAAAGATAAGCTAATAAAAAACATTAAGAAATTCTAGATCCTTACTCATATTGGAGTTGATTTAAATAAACCATAGAAAAAATGTTATCTCTCCAAAATATATTTTTAGATTTGTTCTTCGTTCTGACTTGAATGAACTTAGGAAAAACTTTAAGCTTTTTGCAGGACTTTAGGAACCAAATATCCAAAGAAACTTTTTTCCTGGCGTAGTTTAGTTCTTTGTACTATCGGATCTTTTTGCTACGACTAGCATTATTCAAATTAAGAAATTCTAGATCCTTACTCATATTGGAGTTGATTTAAAAAAACCATAGAAAAAACATAATTTTAATTTTAAATTTTTAAGTTTGTTTATAATATTATATATTTTTTTTATATGAATTTATAATGTTGTTTGTTTTGTTTTGTTGGTACTACCAACTTGGTAGTTATAGATGTAACTTTTTATTTTATTTATTTATTTTAAAAAGTATGTTTTTTTTTACTTTTTATTTAATTTATTTTAACTTTTAAAAAGTTTGTTTTTTTTTAACTTTTTATTTAATTTATTTGTTTTAACTTTTAAATAGTTTGTTTTTTTTTAAATAATAAATATTTTATTAAATATTTGTTTTTTTTTTTCGTGATGTTTATTTAATTTTTTATTTTTCTTAATTTAGTAAAATATAAATTTAAATAAAATATGGTTAATACTGCTTAATTTAATAAAAGTTGTTGGTTTAAACTTTATAATTTTATTTATTTAATATAAGATTATTAATTTTTGATGAAATGAGACATTTTTAAATTTCGGGATCGGGATCCCGAACTTTTTGAAATTTGATTTCGGGATCGGGATCCCGAAACCTGGATTCCCTAGTTGTAGTACTATACCCCAATATAATGCAATTTAAAGGATTCTTAAAAATTTTGAAAATTTTTGAAAATACGACCCTTCAAAATTTTTCTTTTTGAAATATATATTTAAAACTTCGTATCGATAAGACAAAGGAAAATATTTTTTTTAGATTTTATACAAAAGTCTGTATTAATAAAAAAATATATTTTGAAAAAAATATATCCATATATAGTTTGACGCCCTTCCAAAACAAGGCACTCAGAATATGCCTCGATGCCCCCTGGTTCATGAGGAACAACCAGATACACAGAGATCTCGAAATGCCCCTCCTAAAAACGGAAATCATCCGCTACAGCACGTCTTTTATACAAGACAATTTAGATCACCCAAACCCCCTCATTTCAAACTTTCTAGATTACGATCACGAAATACACAACACTCACAAAAAGATCAAAAACGTCCTCAACCAGTAATGGTACCCACTAATACAGGACAGATGCATTCCCAGCATCAGTGAGCCAGTCTCCTCTCCCTATCCCATCCCTCCTCATCCCCCTCCCACCCACCCCCCAGCGCCAAATCATGACAGATGCAACTCGCATCAGTGAGCAGAGACTCACTCCCCCCTAAATTATGACAGATGCAGCTCGCATCAGTGAGCATAGACTCACTGCCCCAACTACCAATTCAGATCAAGTATTTTTTTTAGATAAATGAGCCATAGGCTGCGCCTGTCTCTTAAAGACCCAAACAAACTATTGATGATAATCTATAAAAATAAACAGAAACAAAAAAAAAAACTTAAAATCCTGTAATTTTATGGATTTACGCCTTTTCTGAAAAAAACCCAAAAAATTATTATTTTGTTTTTGGTCTTAAAATAAATTATAAGACTCAATTATTAAAAACGATAAAAAATGCTATTATTATTTTTTTTTTGTAAAAAGTTATTTCCCATAATATATCAATATTTATTTTTTTCTCTAAAAAGTCTCCATCGATTTGACTGCTGAAGTCATAAATACATATTTTAAGGATAATCCTCTATTTTTTTTCAAAATTCTTAAAGGTGGGTTTTTCCAAAAAAAAATGATATAAAGATTTTTTTTTTGATTTTTTGTTTTTTATATATGTATAGATATATATTTTTTTCAAAATATATATTTTTTTATTAATACAGACTTATGTATAAAATCTAAAAAAAAAATATTTATCAAAAAATCAAAAAGCAAAATTTTGAAGGGTCGTATTTTCCAAAAATTTTAAAATATAAAAAAAGCCTTTAAACTGCATTATATTGGGGTATACAAAAATACAAAAATACAAAAAGTCCAAAATTCAAAAAAAATCTAAAAAAAAGTCGCAACCAGTGATCGGTTTGAAATGGAATTACTCTGTTTTTGCTTTCCCATTTTGAAGATTTTCAAAATTTCGGAAAGCCTTGTATTCGTGCAAAAATTTTCAAATTTTTTTTTTTGCGAATTTTTGCGTTTTATGACGTTTTACGTCGATATAAATCAATTTCAAGCAAAAAAAAAAAATTGTCGGTCGATCGGTCGGTCGATCGGTCTGTCCGGGAAATCTTGTAAGCACGATAACTTAAGAACGCTTTAAGCTAGAGACTTGAATTTTGGCATACAAGTATGTTACCAAAAGTTCTCGCTCGGGATTGTTTTTGGTGAACATTGGCGTGCGGCAAGGGGGGCAAATAGGGGAAAATACATTTTTTTAGAAAAAATTTAAAATTGCTATATAGAGGTTTTTAAGGTTGCTGAAATTGAATCTGATAATAAAATTTCTCCACCTCCACCCCCGAGGGGGTGAGGGGGTAAATATTTTGAAATGTTTTCCAAATTTTCGTGAAAATTTGTAGATAGGGGTTTTTGAGGTTGATAAAAATGAATCTTGAAATATATTTTTTGAAACCCACCCCCTTAGGGGTGGGGGGTGATTTTTGTAAAAATTGGTATAGGTATTGACGTTTTTGAGGTTGCTGGAAGTGAATCTGATAATAAAAATGGTCTAACTTTACCCCTACCCCCAGGGGGTGGGGGGTGATTTTCTGAAAGTTGGTATATAGGGGTTTTCAAGGTTGCTGAAACGAAATGTGATAATAAAACACTGCTCAGTAAAAGAGCTTTCCCATTTTTCACCTCCGCGCGTGAAATTGATTTTTATTATCACATTTTGCTTTCCCATTTTGAAAATTTTCAAAATTTCGGTAAGCCTTGTAAGCGTGCAAAAATTTTCAATTTTTTTTTGCAAATTTTTGCGTTTTATGACGTTTTATGTCGATATAAATCAATTTCAAGCAAAAAAAAAATTGTCCGTCGTTCGGTCGGTCGATCGGTCTGACCGGGAAATCTTGTAAGCACGATAACTTAAGAACGCTTTAAGATAGAGACTTGAATTTTACCATACAGGTATGTTACCAAAAGTTCTCGCTCGGGATTGTTTTTGGTGAACATTGGCGTGCGGCAAGAGGGGCAAATGGGGAAAAATACATTTTTTTAGAAAAAATTTAAAATTGCTATATAGAGGTTTTTAAGGTTGCTAAAATTGAATCTGATAATAAAATTTCTCTAACTCCACCCCCGAGGGGGTGAGGGGGTAAATATTTTGAAATGTTTTCAAAATTTTCGTGAAAGGGGTTTTTGAGGTTGATAAAAATGAATCTTGAAATATATTTTTTGAAACCCACCCCCTTAGGGGTGGGGGGTGATTTTTGTGAAAATTGGTATATTGACGTTTTTGAGGTTGCTGGAAGTGAATCTGATAATAAAAATGGTCTAACTCTACCCCTACCCCCAGGGGGTGGGGGGTGATTTTGTGAAAGTTGGTATATAGGGGTTTTCAAGGTTGCTGAAACTAAATATGATAATAAAACTGCTTAGTAAAAGAGCTTTCCCATTTTTCACCTCCGCGCTTGAAATTGATTTTTATTATCACATTTTTTTCCTAATTTCACCCCTGAGGGGTGGGGAGTAGTTTTCGTGAAAACTGGAGTATTGGAGTTTTTGAGGTTGCTGAAAGTGAATCTGATAATAAAAATATTCTAAATCCACCCCCTGAGGGGTGAGGGGTAGTTTTCGTGAAAATTTGTATATTGGGGTTTTTGAGGTTGTTGAAAGGGAATCTGATAATAAAAAAATCCATTTAACGCGCGGAGGTGTAAAATGGGAAAGCTCTTTTACTGGGCAGTGTATTTTTTTCCTTTCACCCCTGAGGGGTGGGGAGTAGTTTTCGTGAAAACTGGAGTATTGGGGTTTTTGAGGTTGCTGAAAGTGAATCTGATAATAAAAATATTCTAAATCCACCCCCTGAGGGGTGAGGGGTAGTTTTCGTGAAAATTGGTATATTGGGGTTTTTGAGTATGTTGAAAGGGAATCTGATTATAACAAAATTCTATCTTCACCCCCAAAGGGGCAGAGGGTAGTTTTCGTGAAAATTGGTATATTAACGTTTTTATGGTTGCTGAAAGTGAATCTGATAATAAAAAAAACCATTTTACGCGCGGAGGTGTAAAATGGTAAAGCTCTTTTACTGGGCAGTGTATTTTATTAAAAAAATACAAATAAAATGTATTTAATAAAGTATAAAAGCATATTTTATTTTTAACTCAGCTCTTAGAAAAAATATTGTTCCTAACGCATGCAAAAGCGGCTTTTCCGCACTAAATTTCTTGCTTGAACTCCGCTCCGCGTCGTTCAGGCAAATGCAATCTAGTGCGGAAAAGAGCTTCTTTCCACACTTGTTAGGAAAATAGCTACTTCCTCAGTAAATGTGCGGAGTCCAAAGGATACCTCCCCCTTTCGTCGGAGCTTTCTTACCGTGTGGTAGACTATAATACTGAATTGACTCGTGAACACAGGGCGGCTTTACTCGAGGTTTTACCTCATTTGCTTCTTATATGGGCGGTGTTATGCAATATCCGTCTACTACATTGTGAAATGACAGTAAATTCTTAAACTTTTTCCGAGACTTTTTCCCTAATAAATTTTAAACGTTTTGACTAAAACACTTAAAATTAAGCATTTGTTTCACTTGTTCATGTATCAGAACATGTACAAAATATGTAATCTTGAATTAAATTCCTTTAAAAGATATTGGGTAAAATTTTCTGTAATCTAATTTCATTTCACAATGTGTGTTAGACGTTTATTGCATAACACCGCCCATATATGATCAATTATACATTTTTAAGGTACGTATAGGACTTACGCTATAGGTACCTATAATGTCTTTTATCTGCCCAATTAAACAAAAAAAATAATCAATAAAAAATAGATAAAAATTAAGCACTTACTCCATACTCGTACATAATAATTATTATAAAAATACCTAATAACATTTTATTGCTAATGGTTTATTTTTTATCCAGGCAGGTATGTAACTACACTGAAAGAAATTACATTGAAAAGGTGTACAAAAATACACTCTAAATGTGTAAATTTTACACCTTTATATAAATGTACATCAAAATTGACGTGACACTACACAGGTGAGGTGATTTTGACCTAGAGTGTGGATTTTTACAACCATACCTTCTGAAACAATACACTCGGAGCTCAAGAAAGTGTATTTTTATAAACATAGCTTTAGCAACAATACACCCGAAGTGTAAAAATCACACTTTTGATGTACAAGTAAGACAATCGCGGGCGTTAAGCTAGTCACATGACTCGAGAAGCCAGCATTCCTGCTTCATTGAGTCTGGTGGCTGTCGACCATTATAATTGTTTACGTTTGTAAGAGCGTACGTATAATTTTGTGTGTGCTAGATTTTTCAAAGAAATAATTGGTAAATGTTGATAAAAAGTAAATATTTAAAAAGTGTGATTAATACAATATCCTTAAAACATTTTATAATATTTTACTTATTTAGGCGGTAACACTGGCCTGCAAATTTTGAGTTGTTAAGACTTGTGTATGTTTTCTGTTTCTATTTTATATTGGTACTTTTTATAGCGCTGATTACGAATATACGTTTTACTTTTCTGTTGCGTAGTTTTTCCATAAAACACTATTCATAAATAGAAAAATAACAAAATGGTTATTCTATTTTTTTTTTAATAAATTGAAGGGTTTTAGGTAAAAAGTATATTTACGCGTTGGTGTAAACTTTACACACTGGATGTAAAAATATAATACACACCGCATTTATATTAACGCTTCGAGTGTAAATTCACATCAGCAGCAGCTGCAAGTAAATTACCCATGAACGTGGATGTAAAAATTTATCTCAGTGTAGGTTTTATAGTCCATTGTTTTTAACATCCACATCCATTAACACATCACGCTATTTTTGTTGTTTGATTTTTTCCGGGTGGACAAAACTGGACGGAATTAATCAAATTTTGGCGGACTGAAAAAATCAAAAAAAACTGATTTTGTTCACAATTTCTGGACAAAATCGGACAAAATCTAAATAATTTTTAATAATTTTAAATTAAATTAAATATTAAATTCTAAATTAATAATAAATACGTATTTATACATAGAAACCTTGAAAAAAAAAATGAACAAAATCGAATTAAAATTAAATATTAAATTTTAAAACACGTAACTATTTTTATTAAATACGTATTTATATTTAAGTTCTGTTTAAAATACTTATACTAATATACAGCCTGTTCCAGAACTCGCGTACCGAAATTTGAGGGTATATTAAAAACCCTCTGGAAAATATGAAAAAAATTAAAAAAAAAAATCCATCTTCAATACTAATTAAAAAGGAAGCAATTTAATCTGACCAATCCTGTTGCTGATGTTAAATTACCTAAAAATTAGGTTTTCCCTACTTATTAGTAACTATGGTTGCATTTTAATGGTTGACTCGTGCATTGTTTAAGACTTTCAACTTTAGAATCTTTTTAGGTTATTATATTTTGACAAAACCGACAGAGGCTATCAAATATTCTATTTTTATAGGGTCACTCCATCCGGCGGTGGTTTTATGATACCCGTCTTAGACGGCAGCAACAAACTGCCGCTGCAACTCCATTCAGCGCGCTGAATGTAGTGTTTTTTTTATTAGAAACTCAGATCTTTTAATTGATTTACTGGCTATAAATTCTTAATACAAATTAATAAAATAAAAATACAATAACTGAATTTTATTTATTTATTTCAAAGTAATGAACATAGGAAAAATTTTTATCGGTGTTCCGAAAAGAGAACATTCTAGCTAGAATGTAATTTTAAGATTGGTGCAGAGGGCAAGGAATTTTGGAAGTTTAAACGCAAACAGAAAAGTGGTTTGGACTTCGCGAAATGCAAAAACTGTTGATAATAAAGAAGCTGTCATTAAGACTTTTGAAGAATAATCTGGAACAAGCATTAGTATCGTAGCAAGAAATCTTGATATGTCTGTCCTGTGTTTAATGAACTCTAAAAGATGAAGAAACGCATTATTTTTAGCAAACTCGCGTTCAATGTATGAAGCATGCTAAAGAATATGTTTAAAATGACCTCCACCAACTTGAACACATAAAGCAGCTCTTTTTAACAGACTTCTCCTGGCATTAATAATCATATTTGGAGTTACTGACTCAAGCGCTTCATGTATTCGGTCTCCTAGTTCTTTTACAGTGTCTGGTATATTTCTATACACTAAATTTTTTACATGGCCCCATAAAAAGAAGTCCATTGGAGTGAGATCAGGGGATCTAGGAGGCCACCTTCTGGGACCCCCACGGCCTATCCAACTGTTTGGAAAACTGATGTCGAGTTGGCTTCTTGCCGTTTCTGAGAAATGCACTGGACAGCCATCATATTGAAACCAGATGTTATCCACATTTGCCAACCTTTGAAGTGGGATGTCATCAATAAGATTTTCCACTTCATCCCTTAAGAAGTTAGTGTAGGTTTCGCCATTCAATCTGCCAGGAAACTAATGGGGTCCAACCTAAAAACAAATATTTTAAGCATTTTATGGTGGTTTATTTCTCAAAATAACTTACTATAACATCTCCCAATATTCCGGCCCAAATATTCAAGGAAAACCTTCGTTGGGGATTTCCTTGCCTGAAGGCATGGGGATTTTCCTGTCCCCAAACATGAGAATTCCTTGAATTAAAAAAACTATCTCTTTGAAACCCAGACTCATCCGTAAAAAGAATGCTTTTTACAAAGTTTTCATTTTCTTGATGTTTCTGCAACAGCCATGTGCAAAATAAAGGATAGTCCTCCGGTGTCAAGCATTGTACTCGAGTGTAATGAAAGGGATGCATTTTTTCATCTTTTAGAATTCGTTGAACAGAGGTCTTAGACATATCAAGATTTCTAGCCACGATACTAAGGCTTGTTTCAGGTTCTTCTTCAAAAGCCTGAATGACAGCTTCTTCATTATCAACAGTTCTTGCAGTTCGCGGAGCGCCTCCAATCTCTTTTTTGTTTGGAGTTAAATTTCCAGAATTTCTTGCCCTTTGCACCAATCTTAAAATAACATTTCTGCTAGGATGTTCTCTACTGGGAAAACGAATAGAATATTCTACAGATGTAGCTGAAGCACTCCGGCCACACTCGCCATATAAAATTAGCATTTCGCAATACTCTTCTGAAGTAAACATCATGAAAGTTTTGATATTTTTTTATGACATTAATAAATATTTATGTCACATTAATCACCATGTCAACCTACAGAATATGTACCTGCAATAATTAAATTTGCTTCCATAGCTACAAATTCAACCTTGAATGGTAATTTATAATCAGCAACAGTATTGGTCCACTTAAAGCGTTCTTATTTTTGAATTGAACGAAGATGGATTTTTTTTTAAATTTTTTTCATATTTTCCAGAGGGTTTTTAATATACCCTCAAATTTCGGTACGCGAGTTCTGGAACAGGCTGTATATTGAAAATAATGAAATTTTATTAATTTTAAAAATTGATTTTTTTCTTAAATTCGTTCCATGGTTCCCTTTGTACAACTTATAGTTTGTTATAAAGCACAGATAAAGACAACAAAAAGTAGCAAACTTTTTGTTTTCTATATTCAACACAGACTTAAATTTAAGCTGCTGAATCTATCTGGTCTGGTTTCCAAGATAAATCAAAGTAAAGGTTTGGCCCTTTACTTTGATGATGATTATGATCATTTTTAACATTTTCAGGCCCATTTTTTCTTAAAATCCTGAGTATATAGGCAAGTTCTGAAGCCAGATTAGGATTCAGCGCTTTAAATTGTATAAGAATAGTATAGGATGGGATATGTCAGACCTAGAGGTGTGCGCCGTGAAAACTTTCGCGGCGGCCACCCCACGAAAAATTTACGACGGCGCTGCGGCGTGGAAAAGTCCAAACGAAAATTATTTTTTTTTAGGAATATGTCAAAATAATTTTATCCAATACATACATATAATAAGACAATTACTAGCTTTATTTTAAATAAATAAACTCAATAATAACCTACACGTGGATTTTACTTTATAGAATGGATAATTATTTATTTTACCCACTCAACTGTCACTTGTCAAATTATTTTCTTGTAAATGTCATTAAAATTTTAAATAAAAATGTAAATTGGATAAAACTTTGTATTTCACTCGTGAGTAAACTAATATTGCCCTCTGTAAAATTAACCCACTCTGCCTTCACTCTCGTGTGTTAATTTTCTTATGGGTAATATTCTAATTTTCTCTCTCGTACCATAAATAACTATTAAAGCTTCACCAAATTAATTATTTTAGTTATTTCCAGACGGCGCTCTGCGCCGCGCATTGTGCTAGAGTTAGAGCTAGAGCTCAATGGCGCCGCGCCGTAAATTTGGCGGCGGGGCACTATATGCTGGCGGCGGCACACACGCACACCTCTAGTCGACTAGAGACTAGACTAATCAGACCCCAGTTTCAAGTTGAAATATTTCCTTCGTGACTGTGATAATTATTGATTTTGTCCAATTTTGTCCAGTTTTGTCCAATTTTGTCCAGTTTTGTCCAATTTTGTCCAGTTTTGTCCAATTTTGTCCGGTTTTGTCCACCGGCCTGGACAATTTCAAAAAAAGTGTACTTTTTCACAACCCTGATATCTTCACAGCTTCTTTATTATTGGGGTTAAAAAAAATATAAAAAATAAAAGGAAAAGTCCGATAAAGTCCAAATTTTTAGGAAATTATTAACAGAAATATACGTCACTCAAAGTGCAAAAGGCTCGGCAAAAGGTCGTGTTAAATTTTACTATCTTGTTCTAAAAAAGTCCAAACCTAGCGTTTCAATAAAATGTCACAATTTAGCACAAAAACAAAACAAAGTAAAGTTTAACATGGGCTCGACCTTTTGCACTTTGAGTGATATTTATATTAATTTTGAAAAAAATCTATTTCTAAAAAAAAATTGTAGGGGGTGCACCGACAGTTCAAGCTCATTTCTCGATAACTTTTAAATGCCTCGACCGACAAACATGAAATTTGGCATGGGTGCCCTTTGGATCAAGCAAACCAAACCTATGGAACAACATCAATCGACCCAGCTGTCAAAATGACAGCTCAAGGTTATATTTTTTTAACTTTTAACAGCTTGACCAACGCATAAAGGCGAAAAGCACCAAAAAATCAGAAGGATTCTTTAATTATTTTTATATGGATGCCTTCGTGAACTGAAAATATTCTAAACAAATTAACGAAACGTCGATTTTTGTTTTAACTATACTAAAAACATTTTCTTCTGTTTTCACAAATAATTATGTTTGCAAACATTAATTTGCAACAAATACCACACAAAAAAAGAAAAACCCAATTAGTATCCGGCTTAAACATTTATAACTTACCTGTATTTCTTTTAATGCTGCTGGAAAGTCACATTTTCACGTTATTTACTTGTTTTTCTTTGAAATATCACAAAATAATCTTTTCACCTGTTTAAATACAACAATCACAACACAAAATGTCAAAGAATCACAAAAGGCTAAGCTGTTTTGTTTCTAAAATCTTTGAAAACAATCAGAAACAGACTGGCGGCGAGCTTCCGCGGAGGAGTCAAGTGACCGATTTCAAAAACAAATGAACGGTGTCTGGTATTTTGCTACACGCTCGATCATGAATTGTTGCTATATGCGACGTTGCCAACACTAAATAAATAAAAAGGAATATTTGTTAAGCATTAGTGGGTCAGTTAAATTGCAAAAAAATCTACTTATATAAGTAGCCCATAGGCTACAGGTAAAGGAAGAAGAAAAAAAATTAACAAAACAATACTTTTCCTTATTTTCAACATAAGAAGTGTTTAAAAAAATCTGATTAAAAAATAAACCATTGAAAAAAACAGGGGCGGGTCCAGGAAATGGTAATATCCAAAAAATAAAATTTTATATTATTGCCCTAGCTCCGCAGGCGAAGTTTTTACAAATTCGATGGACTATTTTAATTTTAAACCAGTCTTTTAATTTATAATTAAATATAAAATCTACAAAAGTACAAGGAACTCTATTTGTTTACGAATTTTACGCTTAAGTTCTATAAATTTTGCAAATTATTTTATCTTGAGGGGGGGGGCGGTAGTTTCCCCATTACCCCCCCGTCTATCCGCCCCTGGAAAAAAGCAAGCATAAAAATGTGGATATTTTTTCAAAAAAAATATTATTTTTTATTTTTTTTTTACCCCGTTTAAACCCCTTACCACACCAGTCGAGAACTTTTGATAAGGAACCTATACTCCAGATTTGAACTTTTTATTTATTTTTAAAAATATCGTGTCAACGCAGAACTTTCCTTGGGGAAAGTAAAAATTTCTGTTAAGTTCATAAAACGGTTTTATTCTATTTTATTAAAACGTAAAAAATTTATACAAATGTGTTTTTGACAAAAATGAAAAAATCCGCAAATATCAAAATTTTTTGCTGAACTTGGCAACCCTGCTTCGGCATTTGAGTTGCTCGATAATCTTCGGGCATATACGACATCGACCTCGTGGATTTTATGATGTTCTTGTACGTGCACAACATTCCACAGGTGTATAGGTAAGAAATTAAGGGGGCTGTTCAACAATGTCGAGTGACAAAAAGTGGAAAATTGGAATTTTTTTTTTTTAATTTTGTGTCCAAAACCGTTTCTTTTTCTCACAAACTGAATCCTAGATATTTAAAACTGTTAAAAAATGTACAATTAAAAAGATTTTCAAAATATAGGTATAGTTTGACGCACGGATCTGTGGCTACGGGAAATATCTTTGGTGTGTGCAAGTGGGAGGCCCGTTGTAGACACGCACGCCTTATAACGCTCTTGACGGAAAGAAGAGAGCGCGAATGATACCCCCCCCCCTTCGTCGGAGACCGAGTCGGAGACTTTCTTTCATGCGGAGAAATATATTTTATTTTTGATTAATGTAAATACTAAAAAACGGTTTTGTTTTTTTAACCCGTTTTTGTTTTTTTTTTGTTTTAGAACAACGACCTCTGTTTTTTTATTTTTAATGCATACAGGGTTATTCTTTTAAATAGTACACCCACCGTAACTTTTGAACAGGATGAGATGAGTATACTCATTTGCAAGTGGACTATAGTCAGGGGCGGATTTATTTCATTTTAAGGGGGGGGGCATCCATAAGAAAAAAAAATCGCATTCACCAAAAATATAATTTTGAAGGTATTTCTATGCTAATATATCTCGCTGGGGGGGGAGGCATGGCCCTCATGCCCCCCTAAATCCGCCCCTGACTATAGTCCACTTGCAAAACTGCCTAAGTTACATCCCCTATAAAAATTGAGATAATGGCATAATAGTATAATATATTAATACTTATAAATCTATAAGTAAAACTGTTTTCTAGAAAAAATCATTCACTTTGGTGCAAAACTTATTAAGTTACAATAGAGTCCACCTGCAAACGGTGCTCTTTAAAAATCAACTTGCAAACAGTGCACCAAGAAAAAAAAAGATGGACGAAAATCTAAATTTTTGCATAAGAGTATTTTTGATACCGCTGATTTCGAATATGATAGTGAAAAAGCTGAAAAAAATTTTCCGCGCCACTAGGGTGGTTCATTATTTTTAATTTTTTTCGATTTTGTTCAAATTTGGACAGGCTCTTTTTAGGGATATTAACATAGACCAACGGTTAAAACACCAAAAATGACAATGGCGGAGCCAATATGGCATTTCGGTTTTTAGAATGTTGTCATAATTAGGCGAAATTAAGGCTATAAAGTAGTCCAAGGTCATCGATTTTAAGGAAAGGACTAAACTTAAAAACTTAATATGACAAAGCTTATATGAAAGTTAAAAATACAGTTCTATATCCATTTTAGTTAAAATATTTATTCAAGGTCGTCAGAATTCCGTGAATTGAATTTTGTTGTCCAGGTATAGGAAATATCTTATATTGACCCTAGTGATTTCTTAAATTAAACTAAACTAAAGATAAGTTGGTTTTAAGTATGCCAAAAGTCCCCTGGCCATGGTTTGAGCCCCCCCTGGCGTTTTCGCTGAGCCCCCTGGTATTTTTTTAAGAATCACCTACCTTTGGGTGCCAATTTTTTTTTTGCAGGGGCGCCAAGTTTGGTAGAAACCGTCAGGGACAAAGCTTTTTTTCTTGAAGGATATTTCAATTTTTTTTTCTATCTAGGGGCGCCAAGTTTGGTAAATACAGTCAGGGACAAAGCTTTTTTTCATGAAGGTAATTTTTGGGGCGCCAATTTACTTTTGTATGTAGGGGCGCCAAGGTTGGTAGAAACCGTCAGGGACCAAGCTTTTTTTCTTGAAGGTAATTTTTGGGGATCCAATTTTTTTTTTTGCAGGGGCACCAAGTTTGGTAGAAATAGTCAGGCGTAAAGCTTTTTTTCAGGAAGGTATTTTTTTTGGGCGCCAATTTATTTTTGTAGGGGTGCTAACTTTGGTAGAAACCGTCAGGAACAAAGCTTTTTTTCATGAAGGTATTTTTTTTTGAGGATGCCACCCTGGGAGCTGAGCCCCCCCTAGATTTTTTTCTGGTTACGGCCCTGTTTTTGATAGGCTCAGGTAAAATATTATAATACATCCTGCATGCATAATATGGTGATTTTTTATACATACATAATTTAAACTTTTTGTGTCTGAATAAGGGCCACTTGCACCAACTTAACTTTAACTTTAAACGTGGATTAAATTGACGTTCAACCAATAAGAACGCAGCATTTTTAACTTAAACTCGGTTTAGTCGAGATAATCCCAGATCAAAAGTTGGTGCAAGTGTCCCTAAGTCTCTAATGAGTGTGGGGTAATTATGCACTTCACCGTTGCTCAATAGTGAGTCTCTATTTTTAAAAACAAATACAAATAAATTAAACAGATATATAGACGTTACAGTTAAAATGCAATTTTCTTTAAAACACTCACGGCAAGATTGTTTAAAATCTAAATTAAAAATTATCCTAATCAGTCTTTTCTTCAATACTAAAACATAAAATCATCAACCCCCCATAAGTTTTTTGTTTTTGGGGGATTACTTTGAAAAACAATAGAGATCTTCCCCTCATAGAACTTGACTTTTCCTGAAAATTTGTCGATCGGATTATTCGTTCTTGAGTTATCGTGTCTACAAAAAACGTGACATCAGACGGACAGACGGACATTTTCAAAGTTTCTTATTTTTTTCATGAAACACATTTGTATCCAAAATTTTTTTGTCTAAGACGTGCCAAAAAACGCGTTTTTTGGCGATTTTGGGAAATTCAACTACCGTTTATTAAATACTATTCTAGCGCTACGCGCTGTAAATAGTATAAAAAAAAGTTGATTTTGAAATTTAGTTTTTCGATTGATTGCAGAACAAAATAGCTAAGAACCTTTTTTTGTATGCTATACAGAAATTACTATAGTCAAAGGAAATAGTTTTCTAATTTGAAAGGAAATAGTTTTCTAATTTGGAAGGAAATAGTTTTCTAATTTTAAAGGAAATAGTTTTCTACTTTGAAATTATAATTTCAAATTAGAAAAGCCCCAAGTGAAAATAATATTAACAGTTTTATAATAATTTATTAGAAAAGTTTTATTAGACTAATCCAATCAAACATTGGTTTGTTAGCCGCCCGTTGACAAACCCACATTTGGCCTACATACTGAGGAGACATCAGCCGCCCCAAGGGCGCATACGTGAGCCAATGTTGGCAAAACTGCACAGGTCCTACATTTTCCGCCCGAAGGCCGCTTTAAAGCCAACGATATTTTTTTCTATTTCGATCGTAAAATCGTACATAGGCCAATCTAAGGTCACAGTCTTATGAGCCAACGTACGTTGGCCAACCTAAGGCCAATGATATATTTCCAACTTGAAAATTAAAAAAAATATCATTGGCCTTCTGGCGGCCAATGTAGTGCCAACATTGGCCCGTCGTTTGCGGCCTTAGGGCGGCTGATTCCTTCTCAGTATGTAGGCCCAATGTGGGTTTGCCAACATTGGTCCTATGTAGGAAAAATTGGCCGACAATGTTTGGCCAACGGACGGCCAACGAACCAATGTTTGCTGGGTTGGGCTCGCAAGGATATACCCTATAGAGATCTCTAGACGTAACTATTTAGGGGTGCCGGTTAGCGTGAGAGGGGAGGGGGGAGATTTTGAAAAATAGCATAATGTAATTAATGGATGGCCCCTAATTATTTTGTGAACGTGCTAGCTTTACTTTTATAAAATATGCAAAGAACGGTATACCTTTCTATAGTTTTTGAGGAATCGTGACTCGTTGGAAGCAAATCTATTAAACTTCCAAATAATTGCAGTAAATGTTGATGGGATGAGAAAGTGATTTATTTTTTTTATTATTAATCATCTTCAAATTCCTAGTAGTCCAGTCAAATAACTGTTCCTATGTTAAATTGAAATAAATGTACACAGGCTGATATTTTAAAGGGTAGTAGTGGATAGTAACAGAACACTCCTGTAGTTTTTCACCGGGTGATTTTCGTAAGGGATGTGCGCTATCTTGAATTTTAGGGGTGAGTGCGGTTATCTCGCTAAATATGCATCTTACGATGAAAATGCATATAACCAATTTTGTAAGAAGAAAATTTTCAACAATTTTTGTTTTAATCATTTTTTAAATATATTAATAACAATCGAGTTATAAATATTCAAAAATGGCAATGTTGGGGGTGAAATTTTTTTTTTTCGATTTTTCAGCCAAATTATTCAACGGAGGATAAAAGTAGTTATAAGCAAAATTGTAGCTCTTGAAATTCTCTATAAGCTTTATATATTATAATTTTCATATGTATTGTTTAGTACGGAATTGAGACACATTTGTGCGAAATTTCTTATACGTTTTCTGAATGAATTTATACGAAATTTCATATACGTTTTTTATACGAGTCTAGTTGAAACTTGAGGACAACGAAAGTGAAGAAACCGGAAGGCTCCAGATAACTTGATCCATACCAATCCTATAATGTGTATCGAATTAGCTGACTAGCAAGTTATAGCGACAGTATTCCAAGAAAGCAACTTTATCCATTTAATAAGTTTTGTTAATTGTAGGAAATAAAAGGTGGCGTAAGAATTTTCGCCTTAAAACTCTAATTAAGTCAATATGAATCTGCTTTAACTTACATGAAAATTCGTATAAAAACATATAGAAATCATATATGAAATTTCGTAAAAAAATGTATAAAAGACATATACGTATTTTCATATTAAAACGCAACAATTTGACTTATATGAAAATTCGTATAAAAACATATAGGAATCATATATGAAATCTCGTTTAAAAACATTCTATGTAATTTCGTACAAAACGCATAAAAGACATATACGAATTTTCATAACAAAACGTATAAACATATAAAATTCGCATAGACATATAGAAATCAATTACATTTCGTATAATAACAATAATAATAATAATAATAATAATAATAATAATAATAATAATAATAATAATAATAATAATAATAATAATAATAATAATCCTTTATTCCAGCCCAGAGGGCCATATACAAAAAATACAAAACATACAAAATATCTACAAGAAAATTAATAATTAGCCAATATACAAAAGTTCAAAAGAGCTACCGTCCCCCCATTAAAACTCTACTCCAGGTATGCCATAGATTGGAACGCCATAGAATGTCACTCCTTAGCAGAGCCACAATAAAGAGGTTGGAAGATTTATACATCCGATCGCGGAACCCAAAAGCCCGAAATCTACGAATAGCTAGGAAGTCATTAACACGAGCCGTAGCAAACATTTCACTAGCACTAGAAAATCTCGGTATGTTATTTAAGAGTCTAAACGCATTATTATAGCACACGCGCAGATTATTCCACCATCCCAGTGTATAATTACACCAAAGTTCGGACATGTAGATCCCTGAGCAATATATTTGAAATAACAGTTTTTTAATGTCAGAGTTACACTTGGAGAAACGACGGGTTAACATATTAGCACGGACGCAGAGGGCTTTGTACTGTCTCTGAATGTCGAGATTATCGGAGAGATCACAGGTTAGAATATGCCCTAAGTATTTGAATTGCGACACTATACTTATAAGACTACCGGGAAGTTTGATCGGGGGCACCACTAAGTCTTTATAATTAGAAGGTCTGAACACCATGGCACAGGTTTTGTTGACATTATATACAAGGTGGTGCTCTACAGCGAAATCTTCACATATCCTAATGAGTTTATACAGTCCCTCAAGGGAAGGGCACAGCAGAACCATATCATCCGCATAGCTAAGGCAGTTAATTAGCACTCCATTGATATAGCACCCAACACCGGAGAGTTTTAGACGAAGGTGAAGACTGTCGATGTAGGCATTAAATACATCAGGTGAAAGAAGGCTACCCTGACGCACACCATTTCTGATATAGAACGGTGGAGATAAACTGGAACCCCATCTGGCAACTCCGACTACGTTATTGTTCCAATGCGACAAAAGCCGCAACCAGAGAGAAGGCGCTCCTCGCTCCTTAAGAATCTTCATGAGGGTTGGATGATGTACTCGGTCGAAAGCCTTACTGAGGTCAAGGAATAGAGCATATACAGGAGTTTTCAGGTTGACATAGTATCTAATATCCTTGAGTACAAAAACAGCTTCGGAGGTTCCTAAATGCTTCTTAAAACCAAACTGGTTAGGTTCTGTGGAGAGAAAGGGGCTGAGCACATTAAGCATTATGATTTCAAAAACTTTAGACATAGCCGTAGAAAGAGCACTAGGCCTATAGTTGGACGATGCAGACACGTCTCCAGTCTTATTCTTAAGAACAGGTACAAATATGGTTTTAGTTAGGTCGTTCGATATAAAACCATGACGTAACATTGTTGTAAAACAAATGCTAAGAAGAACGGAGACTCTTTTACCAGAATATATCAGGTGTTCAGGGCAAATGCTACGCTTAAGGGATTTGATTGCATTTCCAACTTCCAGAGCAGATATTATAGGACACTCATCAGCGAGTAGATTAAATTCATCAGGTACATTATTAGAGGGATATAAATTGCCAGAATTTTCAAAGTTGGTACCCCAGAGCTGGGCTATGTCACTTTCTCCTGAGATCCCATCGATAGTAGTGGCTATCGTAGACTTTGTCACAGCCATAGACGAGGTAGATTTCCAGAATGAAACAAAGTCTTTGTTACGGAATTTGGTAGCCAATGCATTGGCACGTAGCTGTTCCTCACGAATTCTGGTATTTCTGAGCGTAGTCTTAAATATAGACTTAAGGACACGCCGCTCCTCATTAATTGGACCATCAGGAGGACGTCCAGCAGCAACCCACTCCAAAAATGCAATATGCGCAGACCGGTATACGTTAGAAACCTCTTCAGACCAGCCAGGTATCGGCTTACGCCTCTTTATACTCTTCGTTTTAAAAGTAGCTGCTATTGCACATTTAAGGTTCGATATTATATCAGAGTAAAATTTCGCTATTTCCTCTCTATGAGAGTAGGCATTACATCTAATATTGCTGCAATGAATAGACGAAGGAAGAAGTATTTTAGTCATAAATTCGTTAGTATTGTTACCGTATAGATCAGCAAGCTGTTCGCAGTTCTTTGTCCAGTTTAGAGAATTCCCAGAACTAACAGTAGTTACAGCCAAAGAAGGCAGATTATCTATCTTAAGTGTCATAGATAGAGGAAAGTGATCAGATGGATTAGTATCGTAGATTACTTTTGTTTCCAAAACATTGCTAATTAAGGAATTCGAGACAATACATGGGATGCATAGCGTAGTGGCTAGCGCGTATGCATAGCAAGTCTACTATCGTGAGTTCGATTCTCACTGGCGCCGATTTGCCTTTTTCAGTTAATTAATAATTGAAATTTGGCGAAGGCGATAAGTGAAACGGACACTCCCTAGAAACTGGTTCGAAAGTCAGTATAAGCCAGTGGTTCCCTCTACTACTAGCCCACACAAGTTCTGGACTTAGGGGATGCTTAATTAAGTAGAATAGTACGAGGTTAAACAAACAGCCAGGAGGTTGTGTGATGAGCGTCGCTAATAAAAGTAAAACTGTTGGCGTCAAGTACAGATGTGTCATATATAGATAAGTTCGAGTCGTCACAAAATTGAAGTAATTCAATATAAAAGTTGGTGAGGGATCTGCGTTGAAGTCGCCTAAGAATATGACATCAGAAGGGTTAACTTCATCAACAATAGCCGCAAAGTTACCCAGTAGATCTACAAAAACTGGCACATTTTCTTCAGCATATACCGGCATATATATTGTACAGAGCAGAATGCACCTCCCATTGACATTTAGGGTCACTCCAGCTAGGCGATTATTATTGCAGATGATAGGTTTAACACAGCAAGCAATCTTCTTATTCCATAAGATACCAAGACCACCATAAGGCCTTCCATGAATAATACCCGCACTAGTATCCATAGCCGACACACCGGTAAAAAGAAAGTTAGGATGAACAGAACCTAGCATAGTCAGGTCCTCCGGAGTCAGCCAGGTTTCTTGGAGACAGCAGATATCATGACTATTGCATAAAGCATTAACGGTATTCATTGAGGTTTTAACATTTTTACAGTTATAAGAGACCAGCTTTAGCTTTTTCATTGCCTTGTTTGAAATAGGTTTTCACACTCTCTGACAACAGCTTCCTGTGGCCAAATATCAGGGTTAAAAGCTAAATCAAAAGAACTGTAAGGTATTCCGATTTTAAATGAGTTGAACTCACCAGTTCTGGTACGAAGGCTTATAATTAGGCAATTTTCTATGCCACACTGATTCAGGTGTGATTTTAAACTTTCAGCAGTTATAGATATATGGATTCTAGAAGCGAACAGGTATTTAAATTTAGTAAAAGCAGGCAGAGAATTATTTCCGGAACCCAAAATTGTTCTTTTATTAGAAGGGTTTTGATTAGAATGTTTATTACCAGCTTGACTAAATGCAGAATTAATATTTTTATTAGTAACCGCCTTAGGCTCTATGAAATTACTATCTTCTTGCCTTTTGGATTTTCCATTCAAGAGTACACTAGGAGTAGGAGATACCTTAGTAGTGGTTCCGGTTTGTTTGTTGGTGTCGGACGTGTTACTAACACTGTTTGAACGATTAATGCGTTGATTGTTAGGGAGTTCAGGCGTTGAATAAATTCTCAATCTTTGAGAGCTAGATTGAGAAGCTTTAAGAAGTTTAACTTCTTCCTTTATTGCAGAAAATTCGTTGAAGTTTCCAAGCTTAATTCTTTCTAGCTCAAATCGTAAGGTAGTAACTGTTTTTAGAAGCGAAGATACGTCGATATAGTCAAAAGTGACCGGAGGCAGAGAAGAAAGATTAACAGCGGCAAATTTCGGCAGCTTTGCAGGGTCAGTTTCACGCAAAGTTTTAATTATATCGGTAAGTAAGCGTTTTTTGCGACCTTCTCCCTTTCTAGACGCAGGACCATTAAACGTACAATGGGCTGCAAGAACTTATTTAGCTTCTTCAATAACAGCTTCGGAGAAAGTGTTATCACAGAGTTGTACCAATGAGACTTCATCCAGAGTGTTATATTTTTGTTGAAGAAAGCATAAGACCTCGTTAATAACAAAACCACAACTACATGCCATAATTAGCGTGAAAATATAGTCATTTAGGGCCACTTGCACCAACTTTTGGTACGGGATTATCTCAGCCAAACCGAGTTTAAGTTAAAAATGCTGCGTTCTGATTGGTCGGCCGTCAATTTAATCCAAGTTTACAGTTAAACCATCATTGGTGCAAGTGGCCCTTAGAGAAAAAAATTAAAAGTTGTAGAAAACCGTATAAAAAAGTAAGTCCGGCAACGCCGCTTAAAAATTTCGACTGGACACTATTATCAGCTCGACTTCAGAAATCAAAACAAACGAAATAAACTCGCGATTTAACAGAACTAAGTATACAAAGGTGTTCACTGGTGTCTAAAAAGAATGTTTATACACAGAAAGAACCCAGTAAACACTAATGCATGGGCCATTGCTGGCGATTCACATGGTTGCCGGTCCGGGCCATCATTAGTATACATCAATGGCCCGGCGTTAATATGACCGGTCGGCAAACAGTTTGCCGTCGGTCACTTAGCCGTCACTCGCCAGCAATGGCCCAGAACTGGCCCAATATTAATAAAAAATGCTGGCCCAGTGCCTTTTTATAATTGAACCATGCTGGTAATATACCGAATGCCATTAATGGCCCAGCAACATAATACTAATAGAAATATTGTGACAGGGTGTAAAAAATACAAAAAAAATATACATCAAAAATATATTTCAAAAATAGAAAATAAACAGAAAAACATTATTTTCTTAAACTTCTTCTTCTTTAACTGCCGCATTCTTCTTCTCTACATTTGAGGTTTCATGATGTGGAATGCTAAGTGCAGATGAAGATTTCACGATAGCTTTAAGTTTTTCTATTTTCTATGTTTCCTCCACCTGCAAATTTAGCAATCTCCTCTTTTGTCTTTTACTTTTGTTTGAAAATCCTGATAAGCTGCAAATAGAAATGATACCTACTTAAGTGTCAATTTTAGTTAAGTCAAACAATGCAGATTATATTTGCAGAAATCTTATTTCATGTTAAATATTTTTAAGAAGAAATATCCAATATTAGTATAGCCCTGTATATATATTATATTAGGTTTATTAAAATTATACCGTATTTTACCAAAACATTTGTGTTTTTAGTACAAAAACCATCACACAACAGGCGATCTATCAAATAAAGCAGTTAGATATCGTAATAAATTTATACATACCTTAAGGTATGGAATTCCATTCTATTAAGAAAAATCCAATATAAGAACAACGCCGAGCAAAAAGCATAACAACTTCCTAACACCACACTTCTCTTCTCTTTCTTTCGTCCTTTTTGACCAGATACAAGTGTTATAATTGTTTCAAATAAATAAAATTTCTTCCATCATAACCTCAAAAACATGTGGATAACCCTTATCCAGATTCAACCACTAAATTACATCACATATACTAACTTTTCATTGTAAAATCAATATCAAAAGTTATAACGATTGTAGATTTAATAATATTTTCTTAACAAACACATTTTTACATAAATTACTTGATGCAGCTGGCACTGAAACTATTTCCGCGTCATGGCAGAAACGCGGGAATTTTAAATTTGATATAAATCTCTACAAACTATTGAGCTAACTAACATTAATTTAATTAACTTATAGTTCATAATTTTAATTAACTTAATTATTATTATATGTTAGTTAAGCTCTTAAGTGCCATATTTTCTGTAAAAATACCTTTATATATTAAAAATATTTTGTAATTTAACTATAGTTATATAGGTTATAAATATAATTATCTACACACTTTAATTTTTTTAGTTATTTATTTTTGCAAAATTTCATTATTTCTATAGACATATTTCGGGTATACAAATATACTACAGTAAAAATAAATATTATCGCCAAAGGGATATCAAATAATAAATAAATCTCGAAATAAATACAAGCAGTTACCCATTATTGGGCCATTGTCATTTGCCCCCCTAACAGCCATTGCCGTTTCGCCAGCAGTTAGCCAGTAATGGGCCATTATCATTTGCCCCCTAACAGCCATTGCCGTTGCGCCAACGTCTTAAAAGTATCTTACCGGCAATGGCATGCCGTTGTCATCATATAGCCGTCGATGCCGGCAATGGCCGTGCAGTTTACCGTACCAGGAGTGTTTACTGGGAAGTATAAAAGAATATATAACAGGTAATTTATAACTATTTTCGGTCATTAAGAACCAGCACTGTTGCCGTTGCCACGTACATTTATTGCAATTTACATTTATTATTTGACTGGCCTATAGGACAATCAGACAAAAGAGGATGTAAGATTATAAGAGTTTGGACCTTTTAGGTTTTATCGGTTACGTAGAGGGTAAAAAATTGTCTAAATTGCGGTGGCATAACTATTAAACACTCCCTTTACAAAATTTAATAAAGTTAAAAAAATATATATCTTCAGAGCCGTAGCGATGGCAATTTATTTCCTTCTCATAAAAATTGCAATAGAGCATGTTATATTAGCAACAAAATAATTTATGAAGAAGTGGATCCGCTTAAGCAAAATTGCTTAATTTGCGGCATCCGCAAGATATACCTGTAAAAAAATTAATTAGGATTCGTATAAAATTCGTACATGAATCTATACGACATGTAATTGATTTCTATATGTCTATGCGAATTTGATATGTTTATACATTTTGTTATGAAAATTCGTATGTCTTTTATGCGTTTTTGTACGAAATTACATGTTTTTATACTAAATTTCATATATGATTTCTATATGTTTTTATACGAAATTTCATATATGATTTCTATATGTTTTTATACGAAATTTCATATATGATTTCTATATGTTTTTATGCGAAATTTCATATATGATTTCTATATATTTTTATATAAAATTTCCTATATGATTCCTATATGTTTTTATACAAATTTTCATGTAAGTTAGATTGTTGCGTTTTAATATGAAAATACGTATATGTCTTTTATACCTTTTTTTACGAAATTACATAGCATGTTTTTTTACGAAATTTCATATATGATTTCTATATGTTTTTATACGAAACTTTATATATGATTTCTATATGTTTTTATGCGAAATTTCATATATGATTTCTATATATTTTTATATGAAATTTCATATATGATTTCTATATGTTTTTATACGAAATTTGATATACGATTTCTATATGTTTTTATACGAAATTTGATATATGATTTCTATATGTTTTTATACGAAATTATATATACGATTTCTATATGTTTTTATACGAAATTTCATATATAATTTCTATATGTTTTTATACGAATTTTCATATAAGTTAAAGCAGATTCATATTGATTTTATTAGAGTTTTAAGGCGAAAATTCTAATGCTATAGGTGGCGCCACATGTTATTTCCTACCACTAACAAAACTTATTAAATGGGTAAAGTTTGAATACTGTCGTTATAACTTGCTAGTCAGCTAATTCGATACACATTATCGGAATGGTATGGATCACGTTATCTGGAACATTCGGGTTTCCTAACTTCTGGTTTCCGCACTTTCGGTGTCCTCAAGTAATTGAAAATAGATTTGTGTATGGATGTGTCTCTAGGGGGGTCGATTTTTTCGTTATTTTTTTGATATCTCTTCGCGTTTTCAAGATACAAGCAAAAATATGTGTGTCTGTATGTGTGTGTTTAAAATCATTGATCCAAATATATAAATCGCATAAGAATTTATATTCGTCGACCCCAAAAACCCCTATATACCAATTTTGAAGAAAATATTGAAAATATTTTAAAATATTTAGCCCCTTATCCCTCTGGGGTGGATTTAGAAAAAAATTATTATCAGATTCAATTTCAGCAACCTTAAAAACCCCCATATAGCAATTTTCAAATTTTTCTAAAAAAAAATATATTTTTTCTCATTTGCCCCCCTTTCCGCACCCCAATATTCACCAAAAACAATCCTGAGCGAGAACTTTTGGTAACATACCTGTATACCAAATTTCAAATCTTTAGCTTAAAGCGTTCTTAAGTTATCGTGCCCACAAGATTTCCTGAACAGATCGATCGACCGACCGATCGACCGAGCGACATTTTTTTTTGCTTGAAATTGATTTATATCGACATAAAACGTCATAAAACGCAAAAATACGCAAATATTTTTTTTTTTAATTTTTTGTACGAAATTTTGAAAATTTTCAAAATGGGAAAGCAAAATAAGGTCCACCCTAAGGTATCATAGATGTAGATCTAGTATAGTCTGTTGGTATTTTACAATGGTTGCTAGGTAGTTTAAAATCAAAACAAATGCTAAACAATAGGTTAGAAAATTTATATAATAGGATTCTAAGATGAGTAGAAGGTAAATTATTTTTTTTACTTATTTACTTAATTAATTTAACCCTTTCATAACACATGTACATAACATTAAATAGCTTTTAAAAATGTAATGAGTTATTTCATCTCAAAAAGTAAAACTTTATCCGAGGGGTAAACCGCAGAGGAATTCAGGTGTACAAATTGGAGGTAATCTGGAGAAAATCTTAGAAACTCGAGGTAATCAGAAGAAAATCTTTGAAGATTTCCTCCTAAGGTGTACAAAATTTTGTCAGAGGCTTACTCCTCGACTTTATCTCAGTAATGAAACCTGATAAAACTACATACTTCTTTAGATTGGTGTTACTGCTAGATGTGTATGGTGGAATATTTTAACCAAAACAATATTTTTTCAGAATTTCAGCATTATATAAAAAAATATTAATGACTTATTATTTATTTTTTTGCTAAGAACCTATACTTAAAGTTTTTTTATCAAAAATTTCTTTTTTTTTAAGAAATGTTGACGAAAATTCCCATTTTCATTAGCGGTGAATCACTAATGTGAGTGCTCACACAAAATGGAAGAATTAGAATCTGGGAAAAATTAATAATAATAACATTTCTCTACAAAAAAGATTTTATTTAGCGGGAACCTTTCGGTTGATTCTGGCTATATTTGATGCGCTGATTTCGGAACCTATTTCTATTTTTCATGATCAGCTCGTTTTTTTTTTTTTTTTGAGATATAACGACCAATGATTTTTTTCCATTTTTTTTTTAGATTTTTTTCTTTTTTTTATATATTCTGATGAAAATTTTATATAAATACCGAGATAAATTACTTAGATACGGCTTTTTATACTCAATACTAGTTACGGAGATTTTACTGGTAGTTATAGAAAATAGAAAAAAAAAATATTGAAGTTTTTTATTTATCTTTAAAAGAGTAACTAAATAAATTAAATTTATTGTAAAAACACGAAGGCTTCAAAACATTAAAATAACATAAATAAACATTAAATAATTCAATACCTGCATATTTTTTCTGCTTCTATTAAAGTAAATTATAGTAAAATCTCCGTTACTGAAGTCAATCTAAAACGTTTTTTACAAACAGCACATATGTATTAATATTGCTTTTAAAAATCAGAACCATATCTTTAGTATTTATGTATTTTTTTATGAAAATATATCGAAAAAATTCGAAAAAATCTATTTTTTTGAATTTAGAAGCCTATTAAAAAACGAATATAGTTATTTCAAATCCGCCGTTTTTCGGCTTATAGCCCTATTAATAGAGAACCAGTCCACGACAAAATAAAAATTAATTACACCTTAATTGTTTTTTATCTAAGTTTTTTTAATATGTGTTTTTATGATCAGTAAACAGTAATTTTACCCATTTACAGTGAACTAAATATATTAAGATGGCTAGAAGCCCACTCGGACAGAAGCGCGGGTCTAATGACCCTTCCGGGAAGTGCAGTTTTGGCAGATGTGGTTGGCGACAGCGACTATCGTCTCGTCATCGCCGACATTAAACTGGAAACCGACATGAAAAGTCGCCTGAAAGTCTACAAAGGAACCTTGCTGACGGCGGATCTGGTTCTGGATGACGTTCCTAGTGCTGTTGTTAGTTTTTATGCGGACTGCATTGAGCCTAGATTACCTGGTAAGTATGCAGCTTTTTTGTAAATCTAATTTCAGAATATGATTTTTTAGTGGGGCATGCAGGCCCCGAACCAGGAAAAAGTTTTATTTGTTTCGTTTTACAAGTAGGTAATAATAAAAGTATGTAACAGCCTGCTACTAACAGGTGTATAAAAGCAAAATACTAACGGAGTCTTAAAACTGCGATTGTTTTGCCTGCGACGCATTTTTATGGTTTTCTATTACTACCTATCAATTTTTTGAAAAATTTTTACTGTTTTTATGATCGAAATCGAAATCCGATTTTTTAATTAATTAATTAAATAGTTTTTTTTACAAAAGTCCAAAAATAATAATAATAAATGGAATCTATCTACTGTCCTTTTTTCTATTTTTTTCTAATTTTATTTTTGTCATATTTTTTAAATGTTTTCTCAATCAGCGTATAGGGCTTATCTATGGTACAGGGTTGACTCTTGGTAGTGACGAGGGCCAGTAGCCCAAAAATACGCAGTCTGCTAATATCACTGTTTGATGGTTGAAAAAATAAACTCAAGTAGGGGAAAGGAAGGCAAAGTGAATAACTTTTTTTTTCAGTACATATTTTTAAAGTTTGTGACACTTTATTAGATTTTTTTTATAATACGTTTCTTTGACCTTTAAGCTTACATAATTTAGAGTTTTAACAGGTTGACAGTCCCCATTAGGATATTTTTTCCGTCCCCAGACGTCCAACCGTTTTTTCATTTTTTTTTATCTTAACCTCTCCAATGAGTCCAATGAGTCAAATATGATTTCACTATAAAAAATAAAAACACTCTATACTTTAGCTAGACGCTTATTTAAAGAAATTACCTAGGCCATAGCGTTCAAAAATAAAACTAATGTTTATGGATATGGCAATAAATCACATGCTTCATGGTGTGTGGGGTAAACGTATCATGAATCACATGTGATTCATGGGACTGTCAACGTGTTAAATTAAAAATGAATGGACCATTATTTTTTACAAATATTATTTTGACGGTATGTCATTTTGCCCCTAGCGCACAGTAAATTACTGGATTAATTAAAAAAGAACTCTTTAGTAACAGAAAAAGAAAACTCAAATGAATTAACGTATAGTTCGTGTAGAGATGCAAGTCGCTTGTAAAACAACTTTACACTACGATATTTCAAGAACGCTTTGACGTAGAGACTTTTTGATATTTGAAACAGATTATTTCTACTACTTAGAAAATCTTTGTTTTAAATTTCAAGTCTCTGGGTTGAAATATCGTGGTGTAAAGTTGTTTTGCAAGCGACTTGAATCTTTACACGAACTACAAATCAAAACCTTGAAAAACAATGTTAAATGAATACATTGATTTTTGACGTTTTGATTTTTGAGTCAAATTAGGAGAAGGTAATATTATACATATCATTTAAAGGAATTGTGGACATATCAGGTATGTCCGGTAACCATAATTGGAGCAGAGTGGATCATGAGCCACTGAGGCCCATAGGTCTTTGACCCACTGTGCGCCTCTAGTAACCAGATCAGTTCAAAGTGAACATGAAAAAAATATACCAAATATGTAATAAATTTATTATTTATTACATATTTATTATATATTTATTTATATAAATGGCAACAGCGCGAAAGACCGAGTTGAATGTGGGACGTAGGCTTTAGTCTAAACACACCCTTAGAAAGCGACGTTCCTAAAACTAATATTGGTTTCACTGTTCCCCTTTACTCACTGTACCCCCCTTTTCCCTAATATTTAATAAATATTTTTAATAATTAAAAATTCCTGTCCTTATATTATTTTGTTAGCAGCATCATTTTATTATACCATTCACATACTAGAATAGTATTATACTGTAGTTTCGAATTTCCCAAAATCGCCAAAAAAGACAAAAAATTCTTGGAAAAAAAAACTTTGAAAATGTCCATCTGTCCGTCTGTCTGATGTCACGATTTTTGTAGACACGATAACTCAAGAACGAATAATGCGATCGACTTGAAATTTTCAGGACAAATCAGGTTCTATGAGGGGAAGATACATATTGTTTTTTTAATTAATAATCCTAAAAATAATAAAGTTATTGGGGGCTAAACTTTCTTAAAAAATTAAAAATTAATTCTTAAAAATTTTTTTTTTTCAATTTTTTTTTTAAATTTGTCATTTTTCGAAAAATAAAAAAAATGTGTATTTCAATACTTTTAATTTTAGAATTCTAAAATATAAGAGTAGGTAGGTTATTAAAAAAAATTCTTTGAAAATTTTTTTTATTTGAAACAAATTTTTCTTTATCTTTTTTTTTTAATTTTCGTTTAAAAAAAAATCTTTAAAAAAATTGTTATTTTTTTTTTAAATTGTTTTTTTTTTTGAAAAAAAAATAGCAAAAAGGCTTTTTTCCATTTTTGATTTAATTTTTTTTTGAAAAAAATTTTGCAAAAAGATTTTTTTGCATTTTTTTTTCATTTTTTATATTTGCGAAAATGCAATATACCATTTACTGTGAATAGTATACAGGGTGTTTACTAAGTACGGTACGTAACTTCAGGGTGTAATTCCTTACCCAAAAATAAGAAAAAAGTTGCTATAAACTGTCCTAAAACGACTAGTAAGGAAGCTACACCCCTTTAAATGGGGTTTCAAAAATGTAATTTTTATTTAATAACTCAGGAACCCTTTGTGTTATAGCAACGAGGTATTGCATGTGATCTATCTCTAATAAGGCCTATCAGCCAATGTTATTTGCATATAGTTACTTTAACCAGGGGCGTCCGAAATGAGGGGGCCTTATCACTTTTTAGCCCCAAACTTTTTTCTAAGTAACTTTTTTGTGCATTTATTATCAGAATAGTACTTCTCAGACAAAAATACATGAAAAAATCTACTCCGTTTTCAAGACAAACTCATTTAAACTTGAAATTTCACGTATCGAAGACGAAAAATAAAATTCTAAAATGTTGAAAACCAAAATTTCAATAACGCAGGCGTGAATGTACATTTAAAACTAAGAAAAAACTTCATATACAGGTATGTCCATAAATCTATCCTAAGGGAGTTGTGGTCTAAAAATACTCCATTTTTAAAGGGCCATGGTAGCTTTAAAAGCAATTTTTGGACCTACATGTATTGTAACTTTTTTTCTTAGTTTTTGATATAGAACCACCTCGCGTCATTAAAATGTTGCTATTTAATTTTTCGTCCTCGAAATGTGAATTTTCACATTCAAATTAATTTTTTTCGAAAACGGCTCATCTTTTTTAATGTGTCTTTAGGTGAGGAATCCGATTCTGATAATAAAATCACAAATAATTACACAGAAAAAGGTTTGGGGCAAAAAAGTGATAAGCCCCCCCCCCCCATTTGGAACGTCCCTGGTTAAAGTATCTATATGCAAATACCATAGGCTGATAGGCCTTATTAGAAATTGATCACATGCAATACCTAGTTGCTATAACACAAAGGCTTCCTGAGTTATTAAATAAAAATCAAACTTTTTTAACCCCTTTTGAAAGGGCGTAGCTGCCTTACGAGTCGTATTAGGACATATGTTTATAGGAACTTTTTTCTTATTTTTGGGTAACACCTTAAAGTTACGTACCGTACTTAGTAAGCACCCTGTCTAATGGAATACGTAGCATGTTGTTTTTGTTTGTTTCTTAGCCGTTGCGGTTTCCTGTGCATCAGATTTATTGGTGTACAGAAATAACAAACTTTCCTACATTTTCACTTTGCCTAGTTCGCCGTTACCGCCATTGGAAAGTGAAATATGGGGTAAATTGACCCATGATTCTATAATTGATGTAGAAAAAATTCTAGAGGATCTAAAAAGTTTACCGTTTAAGGAGCTTAGTCCAAGGTAAGAATTTTTTTATTTAGATTTTTTCTCAAGGGAAGGGTCGTTGCCATATAGGGGGTGGTGGGGGTGAGATATCCCCGCAATGTTGGGCAGCTCGGTGAAGTTGGATGTTGTAGTTGGGAAAATTGAACTTTGTACTTGGGAATTTGAAGAGGTGACCTTTTTTTTAGTAGTCAATTTTTGCTTTTTGGTTAAACCACTTGGAAAAATTGGGTCTTGTAATTAGAAATTTCTAGAGGTGTTTTAATCCTCACTTTCTATTTGTTGAGAAAATTGAGACTTATCACAATTTAGGGAACGTTCCTAAGGGGGGGGGGGGTCATTTTGGAGTGTTACGCCCATGTTAATGGTATAGGAAAATAGAGTTACATGGGGGGTGGGGTCCAAAATGATCAAAATTTGCGTTACGTAATACTTGAACGTTCCCTTATAGGGGGGCCTTTTTTTATTTGCTTAAAAGTTGGGAAAATTGACTTGTAAATGGAAATTTCCAGAGGTGATGCTTTTTTTAGTACTTACTTTTTCGTAAGAGACAGTGGATAAATTCGAGGTTGTTGGGAAATTTGATCCTATAGGATTACTTTCGCGACGTCCCTCACGGTGCGACGGTTTAAATCAACTTCAAATTACCCCCAGTGACTAGGGGTCCACGTTTGTTTGCTATAACTTTTTAACAAATAGATAATCTCTTTTTGGAAATGAGAGTAGGTACTATGAATTGAAATATTTATTTATATTTTTTGCAAGGTTTGAAATTCTCAACTTTTATATTTGTAATTAATGAAATTTTAAACTTTTTCGATTTCAAGAAATGTGGGGGAGGCTCCCTCATTTCCCATAGCTACGACCATGCGTACTTGGCTTGCGGATATTTTCAATCTAAAAACAGGTTTTTTTTTATCAATAAAACTGTGACATGAAGCGAATTTGAGATCAGATTAGCTTAAAAAAATGGGTTTTAACTATCCCAATTTTTATTGTTCTGCAGATCTCAAGAATTACTGCTCGAACCCCCTTCAAAATGCGAAGAATATATTCGTAAATACCTAGGAAAGTTACCAATAAAAACTCCACCAATTACTTGCATGACTGTTTTAAATAGAGCGAGTCATGATAAAATGGGGGTAGCCTGTCCCGTTTTGGCTACTGAAACCGGAGATATTTTGATTTTGGATCCGATAAATTTTGGAATTTTACATCAGGTAGGAATTTTACATCGGGTAAGATTAGTGTTGCCGCCTAAGGCCTATCGTCTCGCTATCGTCTCGTTATCGTTGGACATAACGATAGCGAGAGGTGAAAAAATATCGTATCGTTGTAACGATAACGAGAGGCCTCTCGCCCGTAACGAGACCGACGCGAGAGCGATAACTATCGTACAGTCAGAGACAGTCGAATGTTGAAGCCACCTAAAATCAGATAAAAATATTTGACACAAACGTCATTATTTAATTTTTGAATTTAATGATTTTTAAAATGCAAATATATTCTTTAATAGGCATTATGCATCATACATTAGCACATTATATAAGGCTTTTATCTTTTAAAATAGTATCCAAGGCAGGAACCTCTTCAACATTGTCCTATTTTTATAGCAGATACAAAAATATAAACTCCTGGCAGATGCAATAAGTACCTAACTAGGACTATAGTAAGTACGGTAGTATTTGACTAATACGAGGGGCAATTTAAAATAAGCCAAAAATTCCAGATCTGGTGTTTGTAGGATTTAAGTGCTAAACATCAATTTTAACATTGTTTATATATTTTGCTTTCCCATGTTTACTTTCTCTTAAAAAAAGTATTGTCATAGAAAACAAATTAAACATTTTTTTGCCTAAATCATCTTATGTTTTCCTGAAAGGTCGAGAAAAATCAAAATAATCAAAACATATTGTTTGTCGGTCTGTCTTAAGACTTAAGAAAGCTTTGAGCTAGAGATTTAAAATTTGGAATGCAGATGTAATTTTATATTATTTTTTTTCCTTTTTCTTTATGAGAAAGTAAACATGGGAAAGCAAAATATATAAACACTGTTAAAATTGATGTTTAGCACTCAAATCCTAAAAACACCAGATCTAAAAATTTTGCCTTCTTTTAAATTAACCCTCGTATTAGTCAAATACTACCGTACTTACTATAGTCCTAGTTAGGTACTTAGTGCATCTGCCAGCAGTTCATGTTTTTGTATCTGCTATAAAAATAGGACAATGTTGAAGAGGTTCCTGCCTTGGATATTATTTTAAAAGATAAAAGCCTTTTATTATGTGCTAATGTATGATGCATAATGCATATTAAAGAATATAATTGCATTATTAAATTCAAAAATTAAATAATGACGTTTGTGTCAAAATCCTAAAACTAATATTAGATGGCTGAAATGTTCAACTTTTACGCTGAAACGATAAGTATCGTTATCGCGAGAGGTAGGCGATAACGAGAGGTCTCTCGTTATCGTTTGCGCGAGACTATCGCATCGTAGTTGCGATACGAGAGGTATTTATTGGCGATAACTATCGCTTTAGGCGGAAACACTAGGTAAGATCTTATATATTTGTAAAAATGTTTTATAAAAATTGTAACATTGTAAACTATAGTCTTGAAAATACGATTTTCATAAAACATTAGGTACTGAAAATTTTATAGTTTCGTTTAGATTATTTTTTTTACTTTCTCATAAAATACTGTGATAGAGAAAATATCGAATTTTTTTTTTGCTTAAATCATCTTTTTTCTCCTGAAACGTCGAGAAAAATCAAAATAAGCAAAAAAAATATGTCTGTCTGTCTGTATCCACGATAACTTAAGAACGCTTTGAGCTAGCGCCTTGAAATTTGGTATGCAATGTATTTTTATATTATCTTGGACGAGCAAAATCGGTTGGGGCAAGGGGTGTAAAAGGGGGGTTAAATTTTTTTTTTGGTCGTATTTGTTTATTATTTACAATAGAAAAAAAATTTAAAAACCACATAAAAGGTAAAATAAAATTACGCAAAAAATGCAATTATCATTTTTTTCTAGCCCCCTTTTCTCCCAAAATTTACAATAGAAGAATAACTTAATATCCACATAAAAGATAAAATTAAATTATACAAAAATGTTATTATCATTTTCTTACAGCGCCCCCCCCCCCCCCCCCCCTTCTCCTACAAAATGTAAAAAAATGTTTCCGGACATAACTTTTTTCGACTTTTGTATTCACAATATAATAAAAATTTAAAAACCACCTTAAAAGGTATAATAAAATTACACAAAAATTGTTATTTCATTTTTCTTCTATTTTCTTAAAATATAATTTTTTTTTCTGGGGTTAACTTTTACAATAGAAAAAATATTTTAAAACCCCCTAAAAGATAAAAAAATCATGATTCATGAAAGTATTCTCGCTCATTCAAGATGGATTTTGTTAGATGCCCTAGTAGAAATTTAGCGTTAGAATAACGTTTTTCTAATGTTAGAAAACTGTATAAAAGTACTTTATAAAATATGTGCAAATGTCCCGCTTTTTAACGTTAGAATCTAACGTTACCCTGCTGAAAATGACGGGTCTGGGCGGGTATAAATGGTGCATAAACCGGACTTGAGCGGATGAAATTCACCTGCTCAAGTCTGGTCTATGCAACATTTATACCCGCACAGACCCGTCATTTTCAATAGGGTAGTTACAAACGTAAATCTAACGTTAGATTTTTAAGTTAGAAATACGTTATAAGTACTTTAATTTCTAACTTTCGGAGGGGGTGTGGCCAACTTTGAAATTTCTACCTGCATCATAAAATGGCAGCTGGAGATAAATTTATTCATATAAATGAATCTTAATATATTTTAACAACCATAAAATTTTTAAACATAATTTCGTTAAATTTAGTTATAAAATAGACATCTTTTTAGGTGGCCCTAAATATTATTCGTGTAATATTCTGCTATACTTCGATAAAAACGTTTACCTCCCAGAAAAACTTTATATTTAGTTAGTTAATATTTATTTATACATTCAAAATCTTAAAATATTTTTTCAATTATAGTACAGCGTTGCCAGACTTACTATAATTTTGACTTTTTGGGGATATTTTTTTAAACTTATTATAGAAATAATAAATAATTATCAAACCTAGGCACATAGCTGTCTGAAATGAGTATTTTCTACTATAGCTTACGTATTAATAATGGAAATTTTAAAAAATATTTAAAGTTAGAATAAGGTTAGAAAAATTTTAGAATTTAGTTAGCAAACTAACGTTAGATTTATGTATTTTATAACGTTTTTGTCAAACGTTAGTTTTTAAGGTTAGATTTATATATTTTATAACGTTTTTGTCAAACGTTAGTTTTTAAGGTTAGACTTATATATTTTATAACGTTTTTGTATAACTAAACATAAAAATATCACTAATCTAATGTTATGTTAAGTTAGATTTATGTACTTTTCTACCAGGGTGGTTTTATATTTTTATAATTCATGGATTGTATTATGGCAATCGCCACAATTGTATTCTACGTTTTAGGCCAACACTTGTAACATTAAATCAACGCCCAGTATAATAAAATGTACAGGACTGTACGACGTTGAGTTTAGAATAGTCATAGCTACTAGAGAAAAACACATTTGCCTTTTGAGAAAAGGATATTTGGAAGGAAAATCGATAATACAGTTAGCTGTCGATATTATCGATATTTTAATTATACCGGGTGATAATTTTATCATCGTAGCTGCAAGGGATAAAATGCTACACTGTTATACAAAAAGGGTAAGTCAATTTTTTGTCAATGTCACATCCAAATTTTAAGTAAAATAAATATTGCTAAAATCGTACAAAAACTGCAATAAACGTTTGCCTACGACCTAGTTAGTAGATAGTGCTCATTTTCCACCTGTTGCCATGTCAGCAGTCGAGAAGTGATAATTAGCTGATTTTACATATCTGCTGTCAGAAAACAAGTGAACGTCAAACACAAAGCGCCAAATTAATAAAATTAATGTTAAGACAATTTTTGCGTTTTTTGGATGTTTAGGTGTTATGTCATAGGAAAAATAGTATACGCACCTCGACGCAAACCATTTCCAGTACACTTTTTATTAAAAAAATATGTCCCAACTTATAATCGAGAAATTTCCCTACTCAAAAAAAAAGGTCCTCACCTCTGAAAAAAAAGTCCCATCTATATAAATTTTGATGACTAAAAAAAAGGTCCTTACCTCTGTAAAAATTTTCAACTGTATTCTCTAATTTTAGAACTCCACTCACTCCCAAAAATTCACAACTTCTCTCAACTCTGAAAAAATACCTCCAATTTTGCCGTTTCTAAAAATTTAACGGAGTTTACCAATTTCCGAAATTTGCTACTCATTTTACCAACTGCAGTAGATTTTACCAACTGGAGCATGATTGGGGGGAAGTGGCGTCCTCCAGTACAACCCCCCTCCCCGAGGAGTAAACCGCTGACAACATTTTGTACACCTTTAGGAGGAAATCTTAAAAGATTTCCTCCAGATTACAGTCGGTCAAGTAAGAGCTTGTCTCACATTGCAATGTTTATTTAAGAATATATTTATACTATTTTTTACGTTTAATTACAGATAATAAATGATAGATCAATGCAAATAACTTAGTAACTTGTCCAGTCTCTATTTGCGTCAGTGATCGCCTGTCATCGTCAGGGCATACTTTAAACGATATTTTTTGAATATTCCTTCGACAAAGACCTCCAAATTCTCCGAATTACTCGTGATAGCGGCTTTAATGTGTATACCTTTTTCCCGCGAAGCTTGTGCTTAATGAATGACCACACATTCTCAATAAGGTTTCCGTCGGGCGATTGGGACGGCCAATCCAGCATGATGATGTCGGATGTCCTCTTCCATCGTCTACACAACTTGCTCCGATGTTTGGGGTCGTTGCCCTCTTGGAGGATCCACTGCTTATTTTTATCGCCATACCAAGGTTTGGAAGTCGATATAAGAGCCTTTTTGTAAATCTCGACCATTTTTTCAGCGTTCAAGTTATGTAAAGAGAAATAAAAATTCAAAACCTTTTTCCGACAGACACCCCCAAACATGAATGTTTACAGGGTGTTTCAGGGTTTGGACTTCCTCGACCAAGCGATTCTGGACCAATCGCTTGGTCGAGGAAGTCCAGGCCCGGGTGGTGATAACGTAACACCAAAACGAAGCTTCATCGGTAAAAATAACCTTGCTCCAGTCTCGATCGATGTTTCCCTTGGCCCACGCGAGTCGTTTTTATCTCTGTGTTTTACTCAACAAAGTTTTATTTATTGTACTTCGCCACTTTAAGTCGTGAGCCTGGAGATAAGTACGAATTGTTTTATGTGATATATCCAACCCTTTCTGCATCAGTTTTTTCCCTTGACGCAGTGTTAATTGAGGATTCTGCGAAAACATTTTTAAAATCATTTTTTCGTGCTTAGCTGACACCTTTCCTGTTAAGCCACGAGCTGGTAAGTCGTCAACATTTTTCGTTTTCGGGTATCGTTTAACTCACTGGTTGACGATTGTCTAACTTTCCCATATACTTTGTATCCGCTGTAGCCGTCATTTTCGGACCTTTCGGGTGCAAACAGAGGAAGACAGCCACAAACCGTGATGCGTACGCAGCACTCATGTTTTAAAACGTGCTGAGTCACTAAAAATGAGGTTCAGAAAAATCTCTATGTACAAAGCATTGTCGGTCAGGAAGTAAAGTGTATCCCCGAAAAAAAAATGTAGGGCTCTCTCTTACCGACTACACGTTATAGGAGACACGCTCTTACTTGACCGACTGTACCTCCAAATATTACCTCAAGGTATTCTCCAATTTGCACACCTGAATTCCTCTGAGGTTTACCCCCCCCCTCCCATGGGAGCACCCCTGCGCTAATTATACATATATATTATATATATAGTATGATCATTCATTAAATTTTCAATTTTGGCGAAGGCGCTGATATGGCATGGCTAGATTTGGCCATGCATGACAATTTTTTTGCATGATTATGCATAATGATGTCTATTTTACCTTAAATTAAGTATAATTATGCATAATTTTATCCAAAATTATACAATGTTTATATTTAATATACATAATTATGCATAATGACTACACTTGTTACTGAAACCGACCGAAAAATCTTTTTTTGTTGGATTTTTGAATTTAGAATAAAAAAAAGTGGAGAAAATGTGAAAAAACTATCAGTATGTCCATCCGTCTGTGTGCAAATCTTATAATTATACGTCGCCAAAATCGGAGCAATTTCAGATAAGAAACAAACAATGAATGCGATGTCGGTTTGTTGTTGTTTCGCAGAGTTTGCCTGGACGATCGTCCAGGCAAACTATATATCTCAAGATATACTGTTCTATTTAAAAAAATATTTTTTTCTACGACTGTCTTAGAATGTTAGTCAAATCCCAGAAAGAATTCTTACGGTATATAGCACATTCCGTAGGCGGATGACGGTATATGACAAAGTTTTATTTTTAGCTAAATCAACGAAATAATACACAATTTACTATAAAATATTAAATTATTAGATGAAAATTAAATTACTGGATATAATTTATTGTTTTTTTATCAAAACTTTTGGTTATTATAAGTATAATTTATATTAAAATATGAATGTATAAAATTGTCCAGTCGTAGAAAAAGTATAGTCTGCAACACGTGTAGAATGGCTATTCCTCAATCGTGAACCGTCCCCCTCGCCGCCTTCGTGAATCGGGTGACAAACATCCTCCCGTTCGGATTATGCATCATTCTACCCAGACAGCACATGATATCTTAAAGACGTCTTTTTTAGATCTTAATTATGTCTGGACGCCTAAAGACGTGAAAAGGATATCTTATGGACTTCTTTTTAGGGATGTTTAAAATATATCTGATTATGATGTCTATAAGATGTCTTTTAAGTATCGGTACAAGACATCTTAACTTCGATACTCATCGCTAAAAATAAATTAACCACAATCAACTATTAAAAAAAAAATATCATTTTTTTAAAGATCTTTTTTTGAAAAACAAAAAATTTAAAAAAAAATTTCTTTTTACGAAAAACGAAAAAAATAAATAAAAATCAAAAAAGAAATTTTCAAAAACTGAAAAAAAAAAATTAATTTTTTTTTTTTTAATCACATTTTTTTTTTAAGATCTTTTTTTGGCAAATAAATTACCTCTTGTTCTAGTTATTATTATGCTTTTTATATCAATACGACCGTACCTAGCAACGTAAATGGGAGTGGTCATTATGTTGTAAAGTCGCCTGTGCAAGGCGGCTGTAAGGCGTCTTAAAAAAGATGTCTTAAAGACGTTACCTTTTGTAACATACGACGTCGTTAAGACGTCTTTAGGATGCATATACGGCGAAAACCGACGTTCTTAAGACGTCTTGAATGACGAGCTACGACATCTTTAAGATCTCTTTAAGTCATCTTTGTGCTGTCTGGGTAAACTTGTTACAGAATATAATATAATTATTTTACTAAACGATTCAAAAACTTTGTAGATAGCATTACGTAAAATATACTTTACATTACTCTACGTCAAAGTCCAAACTAATATTACCAGCCATAACATGCTTATTGTTGATTGTGGGGAAAATATCTGATACAATTATAAAGCATTTTGAATTGACTACAAAAACCTTCTTTAAGATTTTTAAAATCATTTTTATGGTGGGACTATTAGTTTCCAAGATAGTGATATAAATATATCGCCACCCGTCTAGAAAAGGTATCCGTTTCAGCTTGTTTAATTTGTTATTTTTTAAGGGTCAGAGACTATGGTCAACAAAAATGATAAATTCTATATCTTGCTTGTGTTTAATTACATTGGAGCATGTGAGCTCACATCTCATAGCAGTGGGTTTGAAAGGGGGCCCTATACATCTATATCAAAACAGACACCCTGTAGATTACACTTCTGTTCCTGATACACCTTCTGTGATAACTTTCGGACGTCTTGGGCAAGAAGATCATGTAATGGTCATAATAACTATAGGTAAGTATAAGTATGGTTATAACCACCCTAGTAGAAATTTAACGTCAGATGAACGTTTTTTCTAACGCGTATTTAATATATAAATGTCCCGCTGGTCATGTGCGCATGTAAAATGTATACATCATGAGCACATCCTGGTACCCAAAGTTCGGTGCCAATATTATTGCGTTTTGGTGCTGTCGATTTTTACTGTCGCTAGGCAAGTTTTATCCATAGCAGTAAAACGGGACAGAATGACAAACGTCAAAAAATTTTATAAGAAACATAACCTCATATATTTTTAAAATTAATCAGTTAGCAATAAAAGGCTTTTTAAGAATAATAAAAGAAGATAATGAAAGAATTAGGGAATTAATATTTCCAGATGAAAAACTTGATGTTGATTGGTTATATAATATAATAATAAAGTGGGTTATATAATATAATAATTATGTATATCAAAAATAATGGATCTACTTAAGTGCTTACAATATTTAAAACTTACGCTTTTCGTTATAGATGAGGGTCTCTCCATTATCCGTGTGGATAATTTTTCCAAACTCTTCCATTTTTTGAAAAATACTCAAAATCTGCCACAAAATGCAGTTGCACAGCCGAAAACCTAACCTCACACTAAACTATTGACATATGTCATTCTGCGCATTCGAGCAAATGACGGTTTCAAAAATTTAGGCGCGCTGTCGCCGGAATTGAAAAACTGTCGCCTGCATGAAACTGTGTCAGCACTAAAACGGTGATTCTCTTCAAACTGGTCCCGGCAGCAAAATTATGAACAGAAAAACGCACTTATTGATACACAATTGTTTTATTAACATCTCCTCCTACTACACAACTCCTAACGACATTCAATACCGATTACTAACTTTATAATTCCTAACATTGGGTGTCTTAAGACACATTCTAACATAATTATGTTAGAATAAAGTTTATCTAACGTTTGGTAAAACTTCTAACGTTAGACAAACATTATTCTTAAATTACACCCTAACGTTAAATACCTAAAATTTAAACCAAATTCATCTAATGTTAGGTCAAGTCGTTCTAACGTCTACAGTTGTAACCTGTAAGCACAAGGATTGTAGTATAATTATGTAGTAAACTGAAAAAATAGCTGATAAATTTATATTTGTAGGAGGAACAATAAATTTTAAAATATTAAAAAGGACAGCCGATTTTAATTTGTCAAATCAAGATAGCGGTATTTTACCCGCGCTGCAAGGCAAACCTTTACCCTTGCCCAAAAGGAGTAAATTATTTTTGGAGCAAAGTATGAGAGAGCGAGAAAATGCAGTGGGTAAGAAATATTTACACTAGTTAACTAACTAGTTTACATTGGTTTTGCGCGATTGTTCTTTTTAACTTTTTTTAATGTATTTTTGTCAGAATCTGGTCTAAAAAATTCAATATGGTGGACCCAAAATGGCACCAAGTTTTTTTTTTTAAATGTGAATATTTTAATATATTTTTTTCTGGGAGTTTTTAGAGTACATACTGTGTATGTGAAACAAAATGTTAGTTTTTAGAGACCGAAAAAAAAAACCTTAGGATACAAAATTTTAGGCAGATTGTCCTAAAAATAAAATTGATTCAGATGGCAAAAAAAAACCTAAGAAAAACCTTGGAAAGAATGTAGAACCTTGTAGAAAAATGTTTTGTTGAAAACTGATTACTTAAACCATCATCACTTGCTTCAAAAGTGACACAACTCAAAAAAAAAATTGTTTGGTTTGTAACTCTGTACTTGATGAATGATAACATATACAAAAAGCCCTATTTATTACTCGAATATAACGTAACTTATTAACTAATTGGAGTAGTTAATTGTAGTTTGTATACAGGGTGACAATTTGAAAACGAGCAGCATTTAATATTTCTTTAACTGATGACACTATGAAAATTTGGCGAAACACGTCTATTTACATATCAGGGGGGACAACATTCAACCCCCTGACACCCAGGACGCCTACCCCTAAAATTTTAAATAGTAACCCCCATTTATTTCGTCATTTTTGAAATCCTTATGTAATTCTAGATAAGTTACATCTCTTTTTTATTGTTTGAATTTGAAGTACTTAACCTCGCGAATGTATTTAATTTAAAATTAAAACAAGCCGTGAATTCCATTACATACTATTCACAGTAAATCTTGTATTGCATTTCACAAATAAATAAAAAGAATTAAAAAAAAATAAAAAAAACTTTAAAAATGTTTTCAAAATTTTTCATTTTTTTTTTCTTAATTTTCTTTTGGTAAAATTGATCCTTGTAATAAAAGTAATTTTTCCTGAAAAAATTACGTTAATCGGAATTTTCTTTCAGCTATTTTCGATTTTTTTTTAAAGTTTAATTTTGACAAAAAAAAAGAATAAAAAGAGATGTAACATCTAGAATTACTAGGATTTCAAAAATAGCAAAATAAATGGGGTAGGCGCCCTGGGGGTCAGGGGGTTCAATGTAATACAACAAATAGCTCAAAAGTTGCCTTGATATGTAAATTAACGTGCTTCGCAAATTTTCATAGTGTCATCATGATATTTCATAGTGTCATCATCATCATGATATTTCTTTAACTGCAGTTAAAGAAATATTAAATGCTGCTCGTTTTCAAATTGTCGCCCTGTATGTTAACATTCATCAAGTACAGAGGTACAAACCAAACCAAAACTTTATTTTTTGAGTTGTGTCACTTTTAAAGCAAGGGTGCGACATGTACCAAATACATAGTTTTTTTTTCATAAACTATGGTCTGTTTCATCAAGCAAGGTAGTAAATTAAAAATCACACAGTTTTAAAAGTATTGCTACTTGCTACCATTCAAAGTCTCCAGATTAGGAGAGGTATGAGTAGTTGTCTACATCTAGAAATAGATGGCGCACAAGTCTACATCAATCTAATGGCTATATTCCTTTTGCGAGTAAAGTCTAAAAACGTTTTCTTAATCAGCGTGCAGAGTTGACTCTTGGTACTGAAGAGGGCCAGCAGCCCGAAACTGCAGTCTATCAATATCACTCTGTACGATGATTAGAAAATAGATTGATGGAATAATAAATTTTAAAAGTATATGTTTGTGTATAGAATATAGTTATTTTTTATAAAATAAACTACGCAGTATATTCGCACATCCAATAATCGAAACAGACAGTTTTTTTTTTTCATAAACTATGGTCGTTTCAGATAGTAAATTAAAAATCGCACAGTGAATATTTTCAAAACAGATTCGAATATTGGATGTGCGAATATTCTGCATAGTTTATTTTATAAAAAACAACTATATTCTATACATAAACTTATACTGTTCAAACCTGTTGTAAAAATATTTCCTGTGCGATTTTTAATTTACTATCTTGCTTGAAAAAACGGACCATATACACAAATAATGTTTTTTTTTTAGATATACATCAATGTTTTCAACAAGATTTGATAAGATTACGTTTAACTGCTGCTAGGAATATAGTTCAAAATTTAACGAATCAAACTGGAATCGGAAATGAAAAAGAACAAATTAAGCTATCAGCGCAGGTAGGTACAAAAAATCTGTTATTACTATGGACTGTTTTTTCAAGCAAGATAGTAAATTAAAAATCGTACAGTAAATATTTTTACAACAGGTTTGAATAGTATATGTTTGTGTATAGAATATAGTTATGTTTTATAAAATAAACTACGCAGTATATTCGCACATTCAATATTCGAATCTATTTTGAAAATATTCACTGTACGATTTTTAATTTACTCTCTTGCTTGATAAAACAGACCATAGTGGTCGAATTCAAGTATTCATTTACCAGGGGCTCGCGAAAATTAAAACTTTTAAAATAAATAGACTATGGTCTGTTTCTTCAAGCAAGATGGTAAATTAAAAATCGCACAGTGAATATTTTCAAAACAGATTCGAATATTGGATGTGCGAATATACTGCGTATTTTATTTTATAAAACATAACTATATTCTATACACAAACATACTATTCAAACCTATATTTACTGTGCGATTTTTACATTACTATCTTGCTTGAAAAAACAGACCATAGAAACTATATTTTACTAACCTGCCCGACATGTCGACGCTGGTATTGCATAGTGAACGTGATTTTTTTTTTAATTTTTAAAGTAGATATGTTTGTGTTCATTTTCGAAAAAAATGCTTTTTTCGAAAAAATAAATATTTTTTGATTTTTTTTTTATGTTTTGAGTGACTCACCATGTAATAACAGCTTCAATATGAAAGTGAAGTATACTTATAGTAAAAGTGTTTATTTTATTTATTTTTTAATTCTATTTTTTGCGGTAAAAGAATACTCCGATCCGACTACTATTTATTACTAATAGTAAAATACCATTTACATTTTTTTCTAGGTTTTAGGTTTAGGCCCAAAATTTACCCTAATTTTGACACTGGAAAATATGAATGCTGACAAATGTATCACCGGTTTTACAGTGATATATCATACAAAACCAAATGTATACAATTTATCGTCCTATATTAATTCGGTAAGTATAACGTCACGCCGCACTAAGTCGCAAACGGACCAAAAAAGTGTCCAAAACTATTTTATCCTTGTAATTGATAAAAAATATTTTATTTTAAAAAAAAAGTCCAAACACAAATTCGTTTTTTTTCTTTAATTTTTAAGTGTAGACATTTTTTGAATGTAAAATGAGTGATCTATATAATTACTTCTATTAATACATATTCATATTTATCGTAAAAAGAATAATCAAAACAACAAATATTATTGGCAACTTTATGTAAAAACAGTTTAACTGCCAAATAAACAAGATAATTTTGAAAGAGTTACAATCCATTTAAGGAGTGATTTCTATAAACATATGACCAAAACCGAGTCGTAAGAGATCTATCCCTTTCAAAAGGGGTTCCAAAAATTCAATTTTTATTGAATAACTCAGAAACTCTTTGTGTTGTACCAACGAGATTTGCATGTGATGTATCCTTAATAAGGCCTATCAGTCCATGGTATTTGCATGTGGTTATTTTCAAAAGGGGCGTCCGATGGGTTAACTTTTTTGTGAATTTTTTATTAGAATAGTATTCCTAAGGTAAAAACAATGAAAAATACATAAAACAGTACTCTTGTAATGACATAAGATTAACTATTTTTCAGAAAAATACAATTTAAGGCAAAATTGCAGGGTTTGAGAACAAAAAAAAAACAAACTTTGTAGGGTTAGTGTAAATTAAAAACAAACAAAGCTTGTTTTTATCAAAAAAATATACCGTATGCTGAGTTAAATTTATAAAATATTGACTTAGACCTAAATCCTAAAACCTAGCTACTGGAATAGGTGGATACTGAGAGAGACAGACAAAAAGACAGACCTACATTATTTAAAACTCCCCTTTTCTATATTATTTAAACGTTTCACGATAGTCTGAATCAAAAAATTAAATATTACATGTTATTTTTGATTCATTTTAATTACGGGTGTAGCTACTGGGTAGCTACACCCGTTTCAGCACCCATAAATGTGTCTTAAAAGTAAGATTTTCATTTATTTTGTAAAAACTAGGGTTTTTTTCTTTTAATAACATTTAGTTTTGATAATTATCAACGATTTAACAATTTAAATCGTTCAAAAAATGGCTACTTTAAAAAATTTTAGAGGTTACTTTGATTTTCTGCAGATTGTTTTCGATATACCGTCAGCTCAAGCCAAAGAATCCATAATACCACAGATTCTATAGAGGTTTGGCTTTATTTTGGTACACATAACTTTACTAAGCATTACTAAGCACGAAACTTTATGCAAATTTAAAGATTGAATGCCGTGATAAATAATATACTACAATTTCTCCTGCCATACGGATACTTGTGATATTTTTTTGGACAAGTTATTTATATGTACGTAAAAAGGCATATTTTAAAATATGTTTGCCCAAATTTTATTCATTTATCTAACGAAATGTAGATTTTAGAGGCATTTTGGCTAATAAGTACAAAATATTAAATTATGTTAATTTCTTGACTTGACATGAAAAAAAAAATCGCTACATCCAGATTGTCATATTTCCCTGGGTAAAAATAGTCATTAATTATGAGGAAAGGTCCAATAATGATTATCTGATACATAACATGTCTCAAATCTTAAAATAAAAATAGGACTTTTGGACACTTACACGGCCTCTATAACACATAGTGCGCCGGGGACCCAATTTACATTTCATGTGATGTGATCTGATCACCGGCAACTTCAAAGCAGTTTTTTCGATGGCGATGGCCCAATCCTCAAAATATAGGTGGAGATAAGTCGTGTTCATCGGTGAAACCAGATCACATCGCAGATAACTGTAAAATATGCAAATTTGAGCTCATGAAATTTCTAAAAATGTTTGCCTGCGCCGCTCTACTTGGTTACCAATAATGTAATTACAAGAACCCAATCAAAACCAAACGTACAATAAATTGTATTTAAAACGTTTGGACTTTTTAGATATTTGCAACATATTGACCCCCAAAAAATATAAGTTGCGGCAGCTTGGATTTTATAGTAAAAGGTTATATGCTCTCCAGACATGTGGCTACAATGTGACGTAGTCCATTTTTTTCGTATTTCTATGGTCTATTTTTTCAATGAAGACAGTAAATTAAAAATCGCACAGTAAATATTTTTACAACAGGTTCGAATAGTATGTTTGTGTATAGAATATAGTTATGTTTTATAAAATAAACTACGCAGTATATTCGCACATCCAATATTCGAATTTGTTTTGAAAATATTCACTGTGCGATTTTTAATTTATTATCTTGCTTGATGAAACAGACCATATTATATAATTACTATTACTATTTAGTTCTAATAACTAAACATTTATAAGGCGGTTTCTTGTACTATTTTATAAACAGAATTCAAATCTGTTCGCAGAATTGACTTAGGTCACGAAAGATGATAGATATCATCTTTCATTTTCGAGAAATTCGCTTCTATAACTTTATTTGGTGCTGTTTTTAAAAACGCGTAAAAAACTCAAAAAACCAGATAATTCATTCTAAGCGAGCTTAAATATAAGATTGTATGTTTATACATATATTACTGTGGTATCCGCAATAGTATACTTTTCTTGCTAAATAATAATCCTAGATAATGATAATTTTTATTGTGTTGAAAAGTGTACATGTCAAATTTTAAAATTTCGTTCAAAATTATTGTCAAAAATTAATTGGCATAAATTCAGTGTCCCGTAAACAGAAACATGTTTATGATTATATGAGTATAGCAGTGGAATAAATATTCCATCCATCTATTTTGTGCAAATACCGTACCGAGTGATATTGGTATAATGTAGTTTCGCACTTCTGACGCTCGTCAAGGGTTATCTCAGTACTAAAAAAAATACTTCCTAATTTTATTGGTACTGCATTAAACACTATTCGAAAAATTAAAATATTTTAACATTTTAATGTTAAAATATATACATATATGAACACATTTACAAGAAGAAACTGTTCTTAAGGACACCATAGCTATGCATAGTAATATACTGAACATATACTGAACATGTGTTAAGTACAATATATAAGCTTCGATTTAAACTAGCTTAACATGTATTTTCTGGTCTCTTGCTTTTGATAATCTCATTTAAAAAGATTTTATTTATTTTAGTTATTTAACAAGGTCTGGCAGCTTCGATTTTATGATAAACGGCCTATACACGGTGTATTTGAAATAGGGTCGGAAATTTTAACAGATGGTTTTACATCATAAAAAATGACAAAAAGTTCCTATAAACATATGTCTAAAAATGCGTCATAAGGGAGCTACGCCCCTTTGAAAGTGGCTAAAAAAATCGGTTTTTATTTAATAACTCAGGAACCCTTTGAGATATATTAACGAGGTTTTGCACGTGAATTAATCCTAATAAGGCCCATCTTTGTATGTAATTTTCACGTACTTATTTAAACCAGGGGTGTGCGAAACGGGGGGGGCTTATCAGTTTTTTGTCCCAAACTTTTTTCTGTGTAACTTTTTTGCAATTTTATTTTTGAAATATGATTCCCCAGGTCAAAATACATAAAAAAGGTACTCTTATTGTAATACTGTAGGATTAATCGTTTTCGAGAAAAATTCATTTGAAGGTGAAATTCCACGAGGACGAAAAATTAAATACTAAAATGTTGAAAACCAAAATTTTAATGATGCAGGGCGAATGTACATTAAAAACTAAGAAAAAAACCTCATATACAGGTACTTCCAAAAATGAATCCTAATGGAGCTATGGTCTCCTAAATATGCACCATTTTTAAAGGGCTATGGTAGCTTTAAAAGCGTTTTTTCGACCTACATGTATGGAAACTTTTTTTCTTAGCTTTTGATGTAGAATAATATTGCATCATTAAAATTTTGGTTTTCGATATTTTAGTATTTAATTTTTCGTCCTCAAACAGTGAAATTTCACCTTCAAATTAACTTTTCTCGAAAACGGTTAATCCTACAGTATTACAACAAGAGTACCTTTTTTATGTATTTTGACCTGAGGAATCATATTTTAAAAATAAAATTGCAAAAAAGTTACACAGAAAAAAGTTTGGGACAAAAAACTGATACACGCACACCTCTGGTTTAAATAAGTACGTGAAAATTACATACAAAGATGGGCCTTATTAGGATTAATTCACGTGCAAAACCTCGTTAATATATCTCAAAGGGTTCCTGAGTTATTAAATAAAAACCGATTTTTTTAGCCAATTTCAAAGGGGCGTAGCTCCCTTATGACGCATTTTTAGACATATGTTTATAGGAACTTTTTGTCATATTTTATCATGTAGAATCACCTGTTAAAATTTCCGACCCTATTTCAAATACACCCTGTATAGTCTCCAGGCATGTTCGTATTTTTAGTTTAACTTATATTTTTTGGGGGTCACCGTGTTAACATGTTAACTTTAAAATTTTAAAAAAATCGCCTGCACCAGCTAGTATTAAATAACTCACTTTTTGGACAATTTTTATCCTCCTATGCATAGGTAAACTCGGCGCGGAATCTATCTGAGTTGATTTTATTTGTTTTTTGTTGTATGGTTGGTAGAATTCCCTATATAAGGTTGCTACACAAAATTAGAACTCTTTCTAATTTTGTGGGTTGCTATCAAGTTTCACATTCAAACATTATTTTAACGTTTGGGCTTTTCCATATAATTATTAAAAATCAAGAAGAAATTACAAGAAAAATCTTTAAAAAGGAAACCAAAGTATCAATCTATAACTGTTTTTTAAAAATTAAGCATTATAATACAGTGCTAAATAAGGGTTTCACAGTAAACGATGTGGAAATATTTTTTTTGGCGAGTTAACTGTTCATAATTTTATTTAAAAAACATAATTTAAGCTCAGTTTTATTTTAATAGCATATTATAAATAAAAAAACTTTTATTATAGCCATTTTTTTGTGGAAACACTGGTTAACCGTACGGTTTTTATCCCCACCACTAAATTCGTAAAACCGACAGTTCTCACAAAAGCGCATTGCTTATTTTCTAGAGGTTTTGACAAGTACCTAACCTAACTTCTCCCAAAAAACTGATAAGGTATATGTTTTTTATATTTCCTTTGGATAAGATATGATGAAAAAGCACTTAAACTACATTTCCAAGTTTATTTGCTCATGGGGAAGGTAATAAACAACAATGATAAGTTTAAATAGTTTTTTATATAAGAATTTAATTTTAAACCACATAAGCAAACACTTAGAAGTTAGTAAATAAAAGTTGAAATACCTTACCTACTCTATTTTTTACATTTTGCATACAAATCGAGAAAAATTCCCACAGGCCTGTAAATTATGGTGTAAATAAACAATTTATAGGTTAAGTTTTTACGGTTAACCGTATCTAACTCACCTCCGAACCTGTGTTAGACGCGGTTACTGCCGGTTAGTGACGTCATCGCTTTCCCTCACTTACCGTATGTAACCGATTCTCACAAAAACGAGTTTCAGTAACCTGGTTAGTTCCGGTGACCCGACAAAAAATTGGCTTATAACTTCCACTTTTTAAAAACTTTTTATAATTATTTGTATGACGTAACATTTCAGTTATTTTAATCTTAATGTCAAAAATTATCAAAAGCACAATGCGTAATAAAAATATCACTAAAAGTCATTTTTAAACAACTAATCATAGCTTCCTTGATCAAATTTGTTACTCAGATAGATAATGCTCCGAGTTTATATGACGCACTTTTCCTATAATTGTTAATACTAAAATTCACGTAAGGTATTAGGCCTACATATTTTTTGTAATAAATTTTGATATTTTTAGATTCCGCTAGTGCCGCCAAGTCTTTCTTATAAGTTAGAGACGAAAGTAGTGGAAATTTTGACCGAAAATTTTCCAAACCAAAATAATTTAACTGGCAATGGTGAAAATAGTAATGTTATCAGGGTTTTTGTGACACGAGAAGGACAATCTCAACCTGTGTTGGCTGCCCTAATTAACATGCCCCCCACTGAAATGGCCTATGCAATATAAAATGTTATTCTGAATAACTGTTAATTTTTTGATAAAATGTTGGGTTTGACAATGTATACCGTTTGTATAAATTAAAGAATGCGTTTTGTGTATTGCGGTATAAAATTTATTAATAGCCGAGCCGACTTTCATGAAAGCTGCAGCTACCTATGTAGCCATTTTCAAGGCTCCTGAAAAGTCAGAACATTGTAAGATGGGGTAAAAAAAGTTAGGTTAAGTAGACTTACTTTTGTCAGGCGTACAAAATCGTCACGATAAACATTAATAATAATAATAAATAGGACTGTAGTACGTTAAATGTTAAATGTCTTTTTTAACGTACTGCAGTCCTATTTATTATTATTAATGTTTATTTTAAGTGTGATCGTGACGATTTTGTACGCCTGAAAAAAGTAAGTCTACTTAACCTCTTGTACCCCATCTTACAATGTTCTTACTTTTCAGGAGCCTTGAAAATGGCTACATAGGTAGCTGAAAGTCGGCTCGGCTATTAATAAATTTTATACCGAAATACACAAAACGCATTCTTTAATTGTTAATTTTTTATTTAATTTTGTTTTATTAAAAACTAAAACTAAAATATATTTTTGTTGTTTTGCAACCCTAAAAAATTCAAATTAAAAAAAAAGACAAGGGTCTTTAAAATTTTGATGTAACGTCAAGTGGGGTGACTTCGGACGGTGTGGGTGACTTCGGACACTTTTTCGCAAAGCCCTCTGAACCAAAGCACGTGTGCGCAAGTTGTGGGGTTATGTGCACAAGTTGTTAAGTCACCCCACTTGACGGTATTTATCCATTGTAAGAACCGTTTTTTGCCTGATTAATCTAGTCCTTTTTGGACTGTAGTTTAATCTAGGGACACTAGATTTACTTATCTCCATAAGTATAATGAATCATTTACTGGGAGCTCGCGAAAGCTTTGGGACATCGAATTTTATAAAGACTATTTTGAAATTAAATCGGCACTTTAAGCGGTATTTTACTAACGAAACCATCATGTCGACGCTATTATAATATTACAATCAAGTTAGGGGAATATGTATTTCTATCTTTTTTTAACTCATCAATTAAACAGAGCAAGAGATACGTACAGGTTAACCGGCGTTACCACAAAAAAATGGAAATTATATTGAAATATAATATATTTCGGTTATAATACTGAAATATTTCTGAAATATGTCAGTAATATGTCTGAAATATAGAAATGTCCGCAAATTTGTTTCAGTGAAATATCAGTTATGTTTCAGAAATATCTCTGAAACATTACAGTAATATTTCAGACATATTACTGGAATGTTTCAGTAATATTACTGTTAAGTTTTAGACATATTACTGGAATGTTTCAGTAATATTACTGTTAAGTTTCAGAAACATAATAGTAATCTTTCAGTAATAATACTGTAACGTTTCAGAAATATTACTGTAATGTGTTAAGCATATATATTTAAGCAGGGGCAGAGAGTTAAAAATTTCATTCACTCTAACTCATTTTTTGTAGTAAAATAAATATGCCACTATAACAAGTTTTACATTGTTGGCAAAGAATTGACTCGAACTAACAGTTTGTACTTTGTCCCTATTTATTCTTCAGATTTTTGTATTAATATTGTAAAAAAAAGTAATTCAATCAAATTTTGGCCTTGTGCAAATATTGCTGGAAAAATGATTAAACTGCCCTAAAAAAATGATGGTCAGCTTTTTACAACTCCATACAGCAAATAACTAGTCATCGTCGAATTTCCAGTGCTCGCATAGGCGCCGCGTCGATTCTACCGTTGACGCGAGATTTTGCTGAAAGTTGTCATTTTTTTAGTACTAAATCTGCAGAGTTTTTTATTTGAAGCTCATATCTTTTACTTCTTCTTCTACGCTCATGTCTTTTACTTCTTCTTCTACAGTTTTTTCATCCCGGGGCAACTTTTTATTGCCGTCTGACGGAGGCTTAACGGTGAATTCGCAGAACTGCCGCCGGACGAAGTGACCCTATTTTTTCTTCTACTCAAGTTTTTCAACCCCAATTTATGTTTTTGATAAACTTGATTATAAGAAAAACGTAACTCGGTTAAGCTTCAAATTAAAAGCACAGCATCAATCAAATTTATGTAGTACTTTTTAAGTTAACTGAAAAAATGATAATTTGATAAACAGTTGTAGTGGCGTACCATGCAAGTCCTAGAAGATGGGGTAAAAAACATAGTTGTACATTATTTGTTGCTGTTAATACGAAAAAAAATTAATCATTCTTAAAACAAACAAAAGTAAAGAATGTTTAAGCTTCAAAACAAAAAAAGAATCAGTCAAATCCATTAATTAGTTTTCGAAATATTTGAATTTAAAAAATGTCAATTTTTTAGGTGTCCGGAATTTAATGCGCGGCAGTGTATATTTTTTGTTTTTTAAATTCCTATTTTTATATATTTTGTGTGTATTATTTCATATAAATATGTATTATTTCATATAAATATTTAACTAAATAACTAATAGTTAATTTCAAATATAACAACAAAATATGTCTAAAATATTTCATTTGAAATATAGCAAAATATTTCAGATATATTTCAGACATATTTCGTTTATAATAATTCAAATGAAATATGTCTAAAATATTTCAGACATATTTCGTTTGTAATATTTTGAATGATATATGTCTGAAATATTTCAGACATATTTCGTTTGTAATATTTCAAATGAAAGAGGTCTGAAATATTTCAGACATATTACAACATTTCCGTAATACGACATGCCCAGTTGGATAGTTTCACACAGATATTTCAAATTGATGTATCCTAAAAAGGTACAATAATGTAATATTTAATATTTTAAAAATTGTAAATTTTGCGACTCCCGGTAAATAAATACCAAAACTCCGGCCTCTGCTAATGACAGACAAAAATCGAAAAATACGATTTTTTGAACATAGCTATTTTTTACAATTTAGTGATTCTTACAAAGAAACCCAATAAAAATATGTTTGGAACTTTTAAAATAAAAGTAATGAAGTTAATTTACCTACTATAGTTTTTCTTTTACCATAATAAATACTATTATTACTAAACTTTGTTGAAGTTGTAGACCAAAGTCATTTTTAAATTATACTATAAATAAATAATTTGTTTTAAAGTTAAACGTATAAAACAAAGTTCTTACAATTTCTTTTATCAATTTGAATTTTTTTTCTTTCATAACGGGGGTAAAATGTCAACTCAAGAGGTAAGAATTCCAATATATTGCTAATTTATAAATTAATTATAAGTAACTTTACTAATAACTTTAGGCATTTTTAAAAATTTTATTTATTCAAAATTATAAAAATATTAATTAAATATTCCATCAATCTATTTTTCATCGTACAGACGGCGGACGAGGGTCCTTTATCTAGACTTACTTTGTTCTTTTGTTCTTGGTCTGTTTTTGCTCTGGTTTTTGTATTGTCACCTTTTCAAAAGGAGAATATCTAAGTCCAAATAAGCAAAAAACAAGAACGAAAGAACAAAGTAAGACTAGATGAAGTGACCCAGTCTACAAATATTTCTCTGTACGATGACTGAAAAATAGATTGATGGAACTTTTATTTCTGTGCAAAAAAAAATTAACAGGAATCTTTTTTTTGGTTTAGAAATTTCAATCTGCATGTGAGGAAATAAGAAAGTTCTCAAAACGTCCACCAGACTCTGACATGCTGGAAATATACTCTTTGTATAAACAAGCAACAGTTGGAGACGTGAATATTGGTAAGATCAGGGGTGGTGACACAGAAAAAATGGATTCCTTGAACTAAGGACACGTGTCTTTGGATATGTTCAAAGCCATATTCTCTTGTTTCAAGGCTGGCATTTTCTTGAACCAAAGTCAATGTCCTTGAATAAAGAGCGCGGATTTTTATTCCAAAACCCATGCTCTTCATTATTCCAGGACAATGACCTTGGTTCAAGAAAATGCCAGCCTTGAAACAAGAGAATATGGCTTTGAATATATACAAAGATACGTGTCCTTGGTTCAAGGAATCCGTTTTTTCTATGCACGAGGGACTTTTTTTGGCGGTCGAAAATCTCTAATCGAAAGTCCAAACGAAAAATCTCGGAAGACCATGTACAAATATTTTGCAAAAACCACTACAAATTTGTGGTGGTTCAGCCCTCGAAAAAAGTGTAATTTTTTAAATTAAATATTTCTCAACTTGTAAGAGATAAAATTATGAAAAAAAATTTGGATGATAAGTATAAAATAAACTTTTAAGGAAAACTATAGAGAAGTACGTATCAGGATGGGGGTAAATGGGCCCAAAGGGACAAAAATGGATAAAAAATATATAATATCGAAAACTCGCTTACTAATTCGTATTTAAAGGAAAATACTGCTGCCAAAAAAATAATACTTTCCCCTATAGGTTCATTAAAATCAAAAACAAAAATTAAAAAAAATTAAAAATTTTTTCAAAAAAAATTTTTTTTTTCAAAAAAAGTTTCTCTTTTGGTGAAACGAAAAATAAATTGAAAAAAATATGTTTTTGAAAAAAAATGTTTTTACCCCATTTTACCCCAACCCGATTTTTACGAAAAACAATCCCAGCCTAGAACTTTGGATAATTAACCTGTGGTCCAAATTTGAAGTCTTTAGCTCAAAGCGTTCTTGAGTTATCGTGGTCACAAATTTCCCTGACACACAGATCGACCGACCGACAGAATTTTTTTTTTTGACGGAAATCATATTTTTTGGATATAAAACGTCCAGAAACGTAAAAAAAGCAATAAAAATTTTTCGATTTTTTTTACTAACGCAAGACTTTCCTTGGGAAAGTAATTAGGTAAACCAAAATAAAGCTTAGATCATTCTCTACAAAAAATGTCCTATGAATTTTTAAGCTACGACTATATAACTATATATATAACTTTTTGGATATGAAATATGGGCACAAAAAAAGCTATGGTACGCGATTCCACTTTTACCTTTTTATTTCATCAAAAACTATTCTTAATTAGACAGGCCCACAAAAAAAAAATAAAGCTCAATAACCATTAACGAGACTATAGTCTTATACTTATAAAAAAAGTATATTTTTCTTACGCATTATGTATTTTTGGGCTCTGAAAACGAATTTGGGAATTAAAAATCTCGCTGACCCACAAAAAAATGCAAAAAGTTAATTTAAAAAAATAAAGATCCTTTATTTTTTATTTAGCTAAACCATCTGAAGCCAAGGCAAAATCCAAATGGGAGGCTTGGAATAAGAAGAAGGGAATGACACCAAACAGCGCAAAAGAACAATATATCCTTAAAGTAAAATCTCTTGCCGGGACCTACGCCTAAAAATGCCTTATAATTACCGATGACCTCTTAATGCATTTATCATAAATTGCTATTTTTCAAAATTTTAATTAGGTGATAATTTTTAAGTTAATATCGAATTATTTTATGAAATAAATTTAATTTTACCTTTAATGTACATTTTAAGTTTTATTCATGCAATGTTTTAGGAACACTGTAAGAATTAAACAGGGGGGGGGGGGTGGAGCAAATATTTCCCAATTTAAAATTAAGAAAGGTCCTCACCTTTGAAAATATTCCCAATTCCAAAAAAAGCTTTACCCCTGACGAAAAATGTTGATGACTATAGTCAGTATACTGTACTACTCCAATTTTCCTAACTGTACTCCAATTTCCCAACTGTACCACTCAATTTTCCCAACTTTCTACCAATTTCCGAAATTTACCACTCATTTTCCGAAATTTGCCACTTATTTTACCAACTGAACAGTGGATTTTCCCCGTAACTCGAGCGTGATTGGGAGTGTGCGCCCCCCCTACCCCCCATGGGAGCACCCCTGGAATTAAATTACTTTTTATGTTTTATTGACACTAATAAAATAACCATATGAATTATAGATATATTTTTAATTAAATAAACTTTTAAATAGAAGTGTCTTAAGACCTTCAAGACGAATAGTCGCAAAATACAAGAAAAAGATAAATTGCACAGATACAAAAGCTTTCTCATTTTTTACATTTCCCTGAATCCGGGGAATCAGTTTCAGCGATGTCGAAAACCCTTATACCAGTTTTTACGAAGAAAATAGAAAGAAAATACAAGAAAAAGATAAATTGCACAGATACAAAAGCTTTCTCATTTTTTACATTTCCCTGAATCCGGGGAATCAGTTTCAGCGATGTCGAAAACCCTTATACCAGTTTTTACGAAAATATTGTATGCATTTAAAAATGATTGCCCCTTGCCCGCGGGAATTATTATCAGATTCAATTTCAGCGACCTCAAAACCCAACTACAGTCAAACCGCGAAACTCAAGGGACCGCGAGATTAATTCGCGTTAGAGAGATTTCAAGTTAAAGAAAATACACTGCCCAGTAAAAGAGTTTTCCCATTTTTCACATCCGCTAGATTTTTTTTTGCTCGAAATTCATTCATTTTTATCATTATGATATTACATTGCATATTAAGTATAATGTAAAACTAGCTTAATATTATATTGGTCTTATCTTTTAAACGCCACTTATTAGGGAGTGGCTCTCTTATTCAATTATAAATCCAGATAGAATTAAGAAATTCGTGTTAGTTTTTTAAAAGAATTATCAATTTACCATACTCTAATCAGTTTTCATAGAAACGAAAATTGTTTGAAGTTTAAAAATTCTTTAAAAAATATACTTTGGCATATTTACCACCATAAATTCTTTGTAAAATACTGAAAAAAATACCATGTCTTGCTGCCCACCTGCCGGATGCTGCCCAGCCCCATGCTGCCCAACCCCATGCTGTCCCCCAGCATGTTGCCCTCCGTGTGTGTACCCCTGTTATTATGTACCCTATGTAGTGCCATGTTGTCCACCCTGTTGCCCGCCAGCATGCCCCCCTGCCAGCTGCTGCCCCCCTTCGGGGTGCCCATCGGTAAATATTAAATTTAAAGATAAAGGGTGTAACAAAAAAGGTGGATTGGCTATACATGGCCATATATTACTCACCGAAACAATGCAAAAAGTTAATATACACATATTGTCTAAAATGCTTCGTCTCTGAGCCCCTTTGAAAGTTTGGAGCAAAAAAATGATAATGCCCTCCCGTTTCGCACTCCCTCGGTTAAAATAATTAGATGAAAATAACATACGAAGATAGGCCTTATTAAGATTAGTTCACATGCAAAACCTCGTTGCTGTATCTCAAAGGGTCCCTGAGTTATTAAATAAAAACCGATTTTTTTAGTCACTTTCAAACGGGCTTATCTCGGAGACGAAGCATTTTAGACAATATGTGTATAAGAAATTTTTCATCATTGTTTTGGTGAGTACAATATGGCTATGTATAGCTAGCCCACCTTTTTTGTTACATCCTGTATATGGACATAGCTTATTTAAAAAGACACAAGCACCATTTTCGTACTTTGAGAAAACTCGCTTTGAATATTTTAAGTATAGCATGGTAATTTACCATTAGTGTGTTAATATACCATTGGTAAATTATACAATTTGGCGAGTTCATTTTTGCTAAAATGGCGCTTGGTTCCTTTAGATGCAATCACATTTTATTGGAAGATGAAAATCTAAAAATCAGATCGTAATAATATTTGTAGAACAATGCTTTTATGTTTTATTTCCTTTCGATAACAATAAAAATAATTTTCTTTTTTCTAGTGCTGATGATAAATTACCTAAATACTGTTAAACTTGAGGATAAAAACTATGTAAATGAAATATAAAATATCTGTGTAAATATCAGGTGCAGTAAGAACAAATAAAATTAAAATAACAAAATATTGTTTAACTTTATCTTTAAATCACTCCCCAAGTAACACAGTTACTGTAGCTACTGTAGCTATAAAGTATCTCTTACAGATCTTTCGCAGCAACGAGCGGTAAGGCATACTTTAGAGCTACTGTTATACACACATCTCAAAATTATTGGCCCACCAATTAATTTGAACCTAAAAAAAAATATTCTGCATTTTATTGAAATGCTTTATCACATGTAAGGTGTTTTTCATTTCACATCCAGGAATTAAATTTTAAAAATTGTATCAATCAAAAAGTCCAAACGACTGATTTTTTTCAATAAAAATTTATTGATACGATTTTTTAAATTTAATTCCTAGAGGTATTATAATAAGTATAATACTCAATGCATTAAAATAAACTTACAGGTGATAAAGCATTGCAATAAAATGTAGAATTGAGCCCACATATTTGATAGAATAATTTTTATCCAATACATACAGATAATAAGACAATTACCAGCTTTATTTTAAATAGATAAACTCAATAATAACCCCCGCGTGGCTTTTACTTTATTGAGTGGATAATTATTTATTTTACCCACTCAACTCTCACTTGTTAAATTATTTTCTTGTAAATGTCATTAAAATTTTTAATAAAAATATGAATTCCTAAGCTATTTATTGGATAAATCCTTGTATGGCACTCATGGGTAAACCGATATTGCCCTCTCGAAAATTAACCTGCTTGGCTGACGCCTCGCAGGTTAATTTTCTCATGGGCAATATCTTACTTTACCCACTAGTACCATAAATAACTATTGTCTACGTTTCAAAATAGAGATAAATATGATTGATGGAATTCGTCACGATGGAATGGTGACCCAATTAAAGATCTAGTAACCCTAGGCAAAATTATTATAATATATTATGTGCAGAGCAAGATGACTAAAGTCATCTTGGCCAAGATAACTTTAGTCTGCACCAATTGGTGCAGAGCCATTGTGATATTTTAAGGTAACAAAGATCCAGGCTTATCTAAGACGTCACGTTGAAAAATAAACAAATTACAAGTAGTATGTATATTTTTCCTTGGCCATGGAAACAACATCAAAAAATATAAATAAAACTTCAGATTTTGGCAAATACAGAAAAAATCAAAATTCAAGTAAAATGAGTTGCTGTCCCCCACCAGACTGCGGCATACCCCCCTGCTGTTACAGACCTTGTCCGGCATGCCCTCCATCGTTTCCACCCATCTGCCCCGCCTGTATACCATGTGGGCCCCCTACCCAGTTCCCCTGCACTTTTGTCCCATACGTAGTGGAAGGATGTGTCGCAAAATGTGTTAAAGCAAAGGATTATAGATAGTAATTTTTGGTAAGATATTTTCTGAAAAATACGTTTTTTATAAGTCAATAATATATTTATTTTTTTAGATCCTAATAAATACAATATGTTGATACTGTCATTTTAAGTGCATTGTAAAAAGTGTAAAAATAAATAAAAATTAAGTATAATTTTGCGTTTTTATACAACTTGCAAAAATATTTTACATACGAGGGGAAGTTTAAACGAATTCGAAGACCGAGTTTGTCACGAAAGTACGTACTTACTTTCTTAAGTACATACGTACAAAGCGTACGTAACATACATTACGAACGCTTTGACACAGAGACTTAAATTTTGGACCAACGATTTTCAAGGTGGCAAAAAAACGAGGGGCAAGTCACTTCTTTTGCGGGACGAAATATCGCCTTTTACATTAATCAATATCGCCCATATCGCCTCTCGAAGGGGCGAAAACGGCCCCTGCCTAGGGTCACTCGATCAGTTGTTGCTTTGTCTAGTGTTTTGGTGGTTAGCCCTTTGGGTTTCTGGTAGTTTTCGCCTGAACCAACCAACCACCAAAACACACTAACACACAAAGTAGACAAAGCAAGAACCGATCAAGTGACCCCTGCGACTTGCCCCTCGCAAAAACTTTTTGGTCCAAATTAGTCTCTATGTCAAAGCGTTCTTAAAATATCGTACACTGAGAATTCGTTATTGTAGAAATACTAAACGGTTTTGCATAATATGCAATATATATTATATGGAACCCCACGAAACTTTGGTAAACATTCACTGCATGTTACAGTAACCAGAACTATAACAACGTTATTACTGTAACAACCAGTGAATGTTTAGGTACCAAACTTACGTTCCATATACACTGCCGCGCATTAAATTCCAGACACCTAAAAAATTGACATTTTTTAAATTCAAATATTTCGAAAACTAATTAATGGATTTGACTGATTCTTTTTTTGTTTTGAAGCTTAAACATTCTCTACTTTTGTTTGTTTTAATAAATATAATTTTTTTTTTCGTATTAACAGCAACAAATAATGTACAACTATGTTTCTTAACCCATCTTCTAGGACTTGCATGGTACGCCACTGCAATTGTTTATCAAATTATTAAAGCCTTTCTTATTGCCGCAGTTTTAATGAATATTTTCTTTTTTATTTTTTTTACTTTTTTACTTCTGGTTTAGGAGATATTAGGATTTTCGTGAAAGTTGTCATTTTTTCAGTCAACTTAAAAAGTACTGAATCAGCAGAGTTTTTTATTTGAAGCTCACGTCTTTTACTTCTTCTTCTTCTACACTCATGTCTTTTACTTCTTCTTCTACAGTTTCTTCATCCCGGGGCAACTTTTTATTGCCGTCTGACGGAGGCTTAACGGTGATTTCGCAGAACTGCCGCCGGACGGAGTGACCCTATTTTTTCTTCTACTCAATTTTTTCAAACCCAATTTATGTTGATTAGAAGAAAAAGTTAACTCGGTTAGTCCAAATTTAAAGTACATCATCACATCAAACTCATGTAGTACTTTTCAAGTTTCAACTGAAAAAATGACAACTTTCAGGAAAATCCTGATATCTCCTAAACCAGAAGTAAAAATGTTAAAAAAATAAAAAAGAAAATATTCATTAAAACTGCGGCGGCAATAAGACTTTAATAATTTTATAAACAGTTGCAGTGGCAGTTGCGTATTGGCAATTCCTAGAAGATGGGGTAAAAACATAGTTGTACATTATTTGTTGCTGTTAATACGAAAAAAAAATTTAATCATTTTTAAAACAAACAAAAGTAGAGAATGTTTAAGCTTTAAAACAAAAGATAAATCAGTCAAATCCATTAATTAGGGTAAAACACCCAATAGTTGACACTACCCCAATAGTTGACAGTTTTAGATAAAACAACCTAAAATAAGATTACATTACATTTATTGAGGCGAAATAAATAATAAATGGGCACCTAGTACCATCTAGTCTTAGAATGTGCAACTGAAGATCACGTGATGAGTTGCGTTTTAATATGGCAGGCAATTTTTTAGTGGAGTGTTTTTGTTCGCATTTTTTTTTACAGTTTCTTAAGACAAGTGCTAAGAAATTGGGTGTTTTTAAATTTCAGTATTTAGTGAATAATACGTATTTATGCATGCTAATCTTAATTACAGTCTTTTATGGGTTCAAATCAAACTTTTTCTGATTATTTACAACTCAATAAGACAGTTTTAGCTTTTTACATAGGGGGTACCCCTAGTGGTTGACACGTGTCAACCACTAGATTAAAAAATCAACAAATTTCAATAGTTGACAGCTAATTTTACGGCTCGTGGGGATCGTTTAAAATACTGTATTATACACCTCAGGGTGACCACAGGTTTTTTCAAATTAAGATTCCCTCATTTTTTCCTGATTCTTCCCTGATTTTTTCATGATGCTTTCCTGACCCAGGTAGCAAAATAACATGACATTCACGTGAAAGTCACGTTAATATGTGACATGTGATGTTAAGATTGTAGTCTCATTTAACAAGAATGTAGCATGGTGGGGATGTCCTAAGTCCGCCCCTAATAACATCACACAATGACATCCCGAAAATAACGTGTTTGTGACATCATAAATCCACATTCCTGTTATATCTAATATCTTATGGATGCCGTTACTGGTACTTTAATATTTAAATAATATTTTAGGACATTAGCTTTTTCTAAATTAATCCTCTAAAAAAATCGGATTTAAAATCAATCAGTAATTGAAACAATCACAGATTGAAAAAGATTCTAAATACGAAATTGCAGATTAAGCGGAGAATATATTCCTTTAATCCGTGTCCGTGGTCTTGAGAAGCCCGGCAGAGCCATCCATTGGAAATCGTATAATGTGTATACAATTTCCTTATAATAATTTACTCTATCAACATCATCTTGTATCGATTTTTTTGCTTCGAACGTCGGTGAGAAGCAAAATAACATGACATTCACGTGAAAGCCACGTTAATATGTGACATGCTATATATTCACAGAGTTGCTAAATATTTGTTATTAAATAACATGGTTGTCACGTCACACGTGTTACGTTGCAAATGTGATGTTAAATACATGTTATTTTTCAATATTATGTAATGTTATGATTTAGTTTAAAAATACACCCAAAAGTGATGTTAATTTCTTGTAATATAACATCCCTTGCTACCTGGGGATTCTTCTCTGAACTCCCTGATAAAAATTAAAAATTTTCCCTGATTTTAGTACAGATCATGAACGTAGAGATACAAAAAAGTTTTTGAAGCCAATATTCGTAAAAAATTTGAACATCCTGTTTTATTTTTGACTTATGATTTTTTATTTTTTTCAACTATTTTTCTGTAAAACTGATCTATGGATTGGTAGAACTCTATGAATAAAAACTTGTTTTAGTAATAGTTTATCATGTACACCACAGCTTTTTTTCAGTTTCCCTGATTTTTTACAGTTGATCAAATTACCTGACTTTTCCCTGATTTCCCTGTTTTCCCTGATAATTAAATCTAAATGTGGATGGGTGTTTTAAGATAAAATGAATGTTTTTTTTTATAATTCCAATAAAAAAATAAAATATATCAAAGTATTTTAACTAAAATGCTCATCTCTTATTTTTCGTATTTTGCTAAGAACTTCACTTCAGTTTTGTAAGTTATTGTACAATTCTGGTTAACCTCTAGTCCCAAAGCATTTAGAGATAAGATAAGATTTAGAGCTTTAAAGTTAATAGGAAATTTTGCGTCAACTATTGGTTAAAATACTGTCAACTGTTGGTGCTTTGATATCGTTTTGCAAAACTTGATGAATTTAAATAAAAATATAACTTTACTGGAATTCTTTTTAATAAAAACAGTCATTTATAAGTTACATTTTTAAAGCATTATGCTTTTAAAGTAATATTTCTTTTAAAATAAAAGAAAAATATGTTATGTCGACTAAAAAAAATATAAATATTTGTTTGTATTATCACATTCAAACATTTTGGTACTAATATAAAAAGAAAACATCTAACTAAACACATGTATTCAATAAAATATAAAAAAAATTATTAGATAAAATTTTAATTAAAAAACATTATAGAATTTTTCTTAGACTGTCAACTATTTATTGGGTGTTTTACCTTACTATTTTTAGATACAATCGAATAAAATACGTGTGAAATACACGTCACATTAAACTTGTAAAGACTGTAAATTCGAATCATATCTTACTTTTAGCCACTTGTGTTTAAAATATTAAATAATTTAAAAAAATAAAATGAGAATCGATTTTTTTTTCTTAGTTTACTTGACTTTATTAGGACTTGCATTTTTTTCTTATTTTACATGACTATTAAGACTGTTACATCGTAAGGCTTTATATTAAGAGCTTTATTACATTGTGGTGGACATCTGGTACATCGCTCGGTGTAGGGCGGGCATTTAAGGTGGACATCTCATACATCCCTCGGTGTAGCGCGGGCATTTCGGACACATCGGTGGGGGACAAGGCGGGGGGCACGGGCAGGGACAGCACGACACAATCGGGACGTAAGTGACAGTTTGCGGCTGACAGGGTTGTATCAGTGGGGCACATGGAACCAACGGTGGTGGGGCACAGGGACAACAGGCCACGCCGGGACAAGGTGGGTAACAGTCTGCCATTTTTTCTTGATTTTTATAATTTAAAACTTGGGATTTTGAATTTTTGGAAAAATTATTGTTTTAAGATTTTTGTTTATGTATCCATGGGATTTGGTTTACAGTCACGATGACAGCAGTTTGTTGCAGCCATCTTGATGTTTGTTATTTCGAACACAGATATCTTAAATCGCACTGGAGTCCATTGATTAGACTTAAATTATGTTTGAAAATAAAAAAATAAAAATCTCGAAGTTAATTATTAACTCGTTTGTTAAATCAGTCACGTGAAGGTATTTTATTTGGCTTTTTTATTTATTTTTTTTTGTAACAAAAAAAAATCTTATGCAAAATCTTTGCATAATATGCAAAGTTTGTAAGCTTTTTATTATGAATATTATCAGGGTTCCCACCAAAAATTGACATTCAAATTCCAGGTATTTTCCAGGTTTTCCAGGTAAAAATTATTAATATTCCAGGTATAGTAAAATAGTTTTAGTATATAATACTTTTAGTTTTTAAACAAAAAAAAATGTGAAAAAAAATCATTTTATTTTCAATAATTAACATTTTTTTCCGGATAAGCAAATTGTTTTATAAAACTTTAAATGGGTATGGTAAACCTCTTAAATTACAACTTATTATGTTTAACGCCGCAGCCGAAAATATTAAGAAATATTGATGCTTCACATTTTCCAGTTTAATGGATCATATTATTTTGTAAAATCTATTAACAAAAATCCAACATTAGCACCGGCGGCGAAAATTTTTGAAAAGCTAACATGCATAGTTAAAAAATCATTTTAATTTTTTTAAATTTAAGCCCCCTTCCGGGGGGTTCTGAAGAGGCATTTTTTACCTTTTTTTAAGTTTCTTGCATCAAAAAAAAAAAACAAAAAACAATAATGAATTAGAATTAGAATTGGTATGTCAATGTCAATATCCATATATATTTTTTAAATAGTATATAAATTCGAAATTTTCTGTGTATTTTGTTCGAAAAGTGGAAAGGAAAGTTGTAGGCATGGGGCGTTGTAAGCAAGGAATCTGTAGAAATGGAGGAGGTGCGAGGAACTAAGTTGAAGGATAAAAATTATTTAAACGTTGTTAGCTGTAAAATCAAGAAATATTTTATGACTTATTAATGTATTCATTGTAGAACAGAGTTTCATCGGCTATGCCGCTCACTTCTGTATATAATAATAATAATAATAATAATAATAATAATAATAATAATAATAAAAACATTTTATAGAGGATACTTTGTAGTTTTCAGAAACACTTTTCTGTACGGTCATTAGTTCCCGAGTTATTATCAAATTTAAAAGTGTAATTTTTGCTTTTAACGCCGATAATACAGCATAAAATAATCATACAGAGCTTTTTTAGCGCTCAAATTAAAGAAGAATCAAGCTAAAAGAGCTTTCAGACAAAATCACAAAGAAACAATATTGAAGACCGTGGACTTTTTGAAAGGCAAGCAAGAATTTGGAAATTTGTTTTAACGCTGATTTCTTTTATGATTACTCAAAAACGGTCAATGATAAAATTATTTTAATATTTTTCAGGATCTTAAAACTAGAGACTTGAAGCTTTAATTTGCTTTTTTGTCATTTCCTACTCTACGACTATTTTTAGCTAGAGTCACTTCATCTTAGTCTTACTTTGTTCTTTCGTTCTCTTTCGTTAGTTCTCGGTTTTTGGACTTGGCTTTTTGGAAGAAAAAAACGAAAACCAGAGCAAAAACAGGCCAAGTACAGATGAAGTGACCCTATTTTTAGCCAGGTTTTAAAAATCACCTAAAAATTTAGGATTTTTTTTTATATTTTTAATTTTTCTTGAACAAGTTATATTTTCGTATGTTAAATTCTAGGTGCTATTAAAAAATTCCCGGTAAAAACCGTTTTTTTAAAGAAAAACTGTTAAATTCCAGGTGGGGATCTAAATTCCATGTGTTTTCCAGGTTTTCAAGGTTTGAACCCTGATTATTCATAATAAAAAGCTTACAAACCTCGACTGTAAGCAGGGGCGTCTCTAGGCTTTTGGCCACCCCCTATATTACTAAACAAAATGAATCAAAACAACTACTTTCAAGATACCTTCAAGTACCTACTTCCGAGTATTCCCAGTACTTCTTGTTCATCATGTATACAAAAAAGGTCACAAGCCCTGGGGTCATTCCGTTGTTACGTACGTTACATTCGTACACCTTAATTTAGGTCTCAGAGAATTACTCGATAGTTCATTAATTTGTATTTCAGGTTATAATCCTTACAGGCATTTTCTTGCATCTTTTAGTTTACTTACTTAAATAACACTAGTTTACAAATTTCAACTTTTTTTTATGCGCAACTTTATTTACATGTTTTCTTACATAACTTTTGATGAAGAATCCAAATCCGTGAAGAACAAAAAGTCGTTGGTTTAGTTTTCGAGATAATCCACCTCAAAGGGAACATTATAGAAATTAGGGTTTCCAGTCCCGAAATTCGGGATCCCGAAAGTTCGGGATATCCCGAAGATTTTTGAATCCCGAAATCCCGAAAATCCCGAAAAAAAGTCCCGAAAATCCCGAAAAATTAGAATTTATTTATTCAACTCGAATCGGGTTACTCGATATGTAATTGTGATTTGCGTATAATATTTTTTGTTTACGATGGTGAAAATGCACCCCTAAAGAAGGTCATAGTCTATGACTCATAGACCTAACGAAACAATTTCTTGGAAAACGGACTGAGTTAAGAGTATTATCCCTGAATTTTATCAGAAGTTTTGAAAAAATCTAGAGGTCGCTCAAGACCATTTTTTTAAAAGATAAGCTAATAAAAAACATTAAGAAATTCTAGATCCTTACTCATATTGAAGTTGATTTAAATAAACCATGGAAAAAATGTTATCTCTCCAAAATATATTTTTAGATTTGTTCTTCGTTGTGACTTGAATGAACTTAGGAAAAACTTTAAGCTTTTTGCAGGACTTTAGGAACCAAATATCCAAAGGAACTTTTTTCCTGGCGTAGTTTAGTTCTTTGTACCATCGGATCATTAATCAAATTAAGAAATTCTAGATCCTTACTCATATTGGAGTTGATTTAAATAAACCATAGAAAAAACATAATTTTAATTTAAAATTTTTAAGTTTGTTTACAATTACTTTTATATATTTTTATGAATTTATGAATTTATATTTTAATGTTGTTTGTTTTGTTTTGTTGGTACTACCAACTTGGTAGTTATAGATGTAATTTTTTATTTAATTTATTTATTTTAACTTTTAAAAAGTATGTTTTTTTACTTTTAATTTAATTTATTTTAACTTTTGAAAAGTTTGTTTTTTTTTTAACTTTTTATTTAATTTATTTGTTTTAAGTTTTAAAAAGTTTGTTTTTTTTTAAATAATAAATATTTTACTAAATATTTGTTTTTTTTTTCGTGATGTTTATTTTATTTTTTATTTTTCCTAATTTAGTAAAATATAAATTTAAATAAAATATGGTTAATACTGGTTATTTTAATAAAAGTTTTTGGTTTAAATTTTATAATTTTATTTATTTAATATAAGATAATTAATTTTTGATGAAATGAGACATTTTTAAATTTCGGGATCGGGATCCCGAACTTTTTGAAATTTTCGGGATTTCGGGATCCCGATACCTGGATTCCCTAATAGAAATCGTATATGGTCATTTAATATTTATAAAAATTCTGGGGGTTTTTAGAATCGCTAAAAACAATTTTATATTTAAAAATTTCTATCTGCAACCCTTAAGGGGGTGGTACCACCCGTTTTTATTTTTTTTAAGTAACCCGATAAAAAGTCCAAACCAAACCAATAAAAACCAATACAAAAAATAGGTTTTCGCATTGGTATATTGTAACGATATAAATCGTCACTTTGTAATATAGCAAGGGTTAATTAAACTATTCGTTTACTTACGTTATAATTTATGTTTATTTTGTATATAAATAGTTACGTATGTACAGAACTATTTTGTATCTGGGACTATTTTGTAGCAGGAACTGAATTCTAACCATATAAGTCTCTATTCCATAGTTCTACCTGAAAATAACATAAAGAAAACATAATTAGAATATGATTTTTAATAATAAAGAATCATATGACTTATTTCTCTATGGTGCATTTGTCTATGGACTTACCTGGTTTTTATATGTTTCAGAGTCTATTGAGGGTTGGATTTCACTGGCTTTCATTTGTAGCTTGTCTCTCCTGGAAAGTTTCGTATGATTATTTCTTCGGGATAATCCAGAATTTGTTGAAAATAGTTTGCTGGAACTGCTCACTTAGATTCAGTATTTTGTTTATACTTAGTTCACAGGACACTTAGTATTCTGTTCGTATTTTTATTAGTTTTGCTGATAAACAATAAGTATTGTTTATATTTGTTTCTTAGAGTAATATTTTGAGGTTAGATATCACTAATACGGATTTATTAGGAAATAGTCTTTTTGGTTATTATCTTTGATGTAGTTTCAGTTACCTTTATTAGGAATCCTATACGGTAAAACTGTAGTTGATAATGACTTGCATAGATGTCGCTAATAGTTCAGAAATAGGATTTTATTTACCTGAAGGGTTCATACCGGTTGATAAGGTCGATTTTCGCTCTTTCTTGATGAACTCTGTACAATGGTGGTGTCATTTTGACGAGTGTTTATTTTCTGTAATCATCGAAGTAATCCTTCATGTATTTTTATTTAAAGTTAGTGAAAATGAATATTTAAACAATGCGGAAGATATTATAACTGTTATTTTCTAAAATTATGCATTTATAACGTTTCGATGGACATCGAAGACTTAGAATGACATGTAAGTTAAGTTTTTCTGTTTCTTAGAATATTTCTGAGATATAATTATTGTTTTAGCACCATTAATTAAGCACAATCACTAGACCATTAATTACTCACCATTTCTATACCATTAATATGGAATTATATTAATTTAAGTTGAAGTTTATTTTGGTATATTTGATATACAAGTTCTCCGCATGGAGTGATGTTCTGTTGGAACATGGTTCTGTAATTTTTGGCATAGATAAATTCTATGTAACCGTCTAGCAGACAATTTTATATTGGACATAATTTTCAAAAGCATATTTAATCCCGGACAACATTTTCAATCGTACATTTTATCCTGGAAGATAATTTTTCCAAAGTAGATGGGACAGCCTATATTTTTTTTCTTTCATTTGAGAAATGAATTCATCAGCATAGGGGAGACTTGCACAGATGAAGACGATGGAATTCATACCTCATGGATTTTGCAGAAACCAGCTAAGTACTCATTCTGAAAACTTTTGAAAGCAATATTTCATATTTTTAAATTCTTTTATTTCAATATTCTTATAACTGTAAACTTTATCAGATCTGATATAGTATTGATTAATACTATATGCCCTTCTGGCTTTTGTTCATTTTTAGGTACTTATTTTTTTTAAAACATTTAATCTCATTTATTAATTATTAAATATCATACTTTTGATTAAATGATTTCTAATTTAAGCATGACTTTTATACACTGCAAGAAATGATTGTTGTTTACATACATTTCTTGGTGCTTGCTGAACTTCATGTTTTCTTTATACATTTAAGTCGAATGATTTCTGAATTTAGTAATTTTTATTAAGATTTCTTTAATTATATCTTAATATAATTACACATATTTTTTATATATATTAATACATTACTTGATGTGCTTTCATTAAGTTTATTTATAATAAATTTCTCAAATGAATTATCTTATTTTATTTAGGGGTTATATTTTCTCAAACTGAAAAGCTTAAGTATTTACACTAGGTTGTTACTTACCTAAAGGAGTAAAAGCTAAAGTAACTGGCGCCCCTAACAACATTAATCAATTCTTTCTATTTTTCCCTTGCCCATACCCATTGCTCCGCTGTCAAAACTAGCCGTTGGCAGTGAACGTATTAATTACGGTACACTAATATTGGCGCTCAAGAACGTGGTATTTGGATAGATAGAACACTTGTTTTTTTAATTTTACTCCATTTTTCTCAGTGTACTTTTTGTAAAAATCTAAAGCTTATTTTTTTTTCAGTGTAACTTAAAGTTCATTTTGAGAAAAACTACATATAACTGTTGAATAAAATATTTTTTGTTGAAAATTAAGTCAAATTAGAGTTAATCTGATAAGATATATCAGATATGTGTTTTTTATGTTTATTCTGAATTTTATGGAATAACATGGAATAGAGAAATTTTGGCGTGGGTTCAGTTTTTCTAGAAATTATCTTTTATTCAATAGAAATAAATGGATAATAGGGTATTTATTTATGCGAAGGATATGAATAAATATTAGCTAATTTTGTAGTTTTGGAGACTATTTATAATTATTAATTTGTCCAATTGAGATAAATAATAATTTAGTATTTTTTTGACATATTTGGGAAATTTTCCAAAGTATGCAAAAACTTTGTTGAGCAGTGTACACAAAAAAAAAATAATTTGTGGTACAGTATAAATATTTTATTATAAAATAAATATTTTGAGTAAATTGAATTTAAATTTTGAAAATAATTATTCAAAATGGAAGATTTAGATAAAATGGAAATTAGATTTTTGACTGCAGAAATGGTAAATTATGAACTTCGTATAAGACATTTAACAGCAAAAAATAATAGAGTATCTAGAATTAAAGTTTTAGGTAGAGCCATAGCTAGGGAAGATCCTAAAGTAAAATATGTAGATCCGACTTTTAATTTTAACAGTGAAGTGGAAAATATTAATAGAATTTTAGATAGTATATCTTCAGAAATTGTAGAATATCATGGTGATTATAGTTTAGCTGATTTAAGAAAATTAAAAACTTATTTAGTACATGTAACAAATCGTCTGCAACGTTTTCCTGAAGTAGAAGAAAATAAAGTTAGACGTATTCAATTTTTAGAAATAACTAAAGCAACTTGTTTAGAAATAGAAGCAGATATTTTAGATCTTTATGAAAAATCTGGTAAAAATTCAGAACTTACTCAAGTAAATAATAATATTTCATTACATAATAGTACACAGTTTAGTCCTAATGTTTCTAGTAAAAAAGATAATGATTATTTAAAATCAGTACCAGTTTATAAATGGAATATTAATTTTGATGGAAAGTCTAATGTTTTAAATTTTATTGAGCAAGTTGAATATATGAAAATAAGTAGAAATGTTACAGACGAAATGTTATTTAAATCCGCATATGACTTATTCAAAGAACCAGCATTGTCATGGTTTCTCTCAATTAAAGATAATTTAAATTCGTGGTCTCAAATAATTCAAGCATTAAAAAAAGATTTTCTTCCAGCTAACATAGATGATAGAACATGGGATGATATCCGTTCTAGATATCAAAATCCCGATGAATCTATCGCAATTTTTATAGGTGCTATGGAAACCTTGTTTAAGCGTTTAATTCATGCTGCAAGTTTATATACTAGACTTAAGACGATTAGAGAAAGAATATTACCACATTATTTTACACCATTATCACTTATAGAAATAAATGATTTAGAAGATTTAAAAGACAGTTGTAAAAGAATAGATGAAGCTTATCAATTAAAACAAAAGAGCATAGCAGGTAAAAGTGTGGCAAAAAATAAAGCAGTTAATAAAGTAAATGTCCTAAGTTCGGATATAAATCAAAATTTTAGTAGTAAATGTAATTGTAGTCATAATACCACAGTGTCCAAACTTACCCCATCTTCCTCTACTCGTCAAAGTTCAGTATGTAATAGTAGTCAAGTTTCTCAAATTAGTCAAAGTACCAATCAAAGCTTTAATAATACACAGAATAGTAGTAATAATAAAATTAGACAAATAATTTGTTATAACTGTAACCAACCAAATCATATTTTTAGCAAATGTTTAGCTAAAAGATCAAAGTTTTGTTATAAATGTGGATATAAAGATGTAGTTGTTAAAAATTGCCCTTCCTGTACAAAAAACTAAATAGGAAAGTGGATGATTTTAGTCGGCATTCACTTAATAAAAAGGCTAAAAATAATAATGACAGTCAGGTAAAAAAGGATAACAAAACTACTTTTTGTAAAAACATTTATGATAATAAAAGTAATATCAATTCTTTACAAAAATCAAGTGTAACAGAAACAAATCAACGCTTTTATTTGAATGAATGGAAAGATTGGTTGGATAAAGTTAAAAATTTTTATAAACCGTATAGTTTGTCTGTAATTAATAAAAATTCTTTTATTAAATTACCTAGAGATAACCGTCCATATATTAAAGTAAATATTTTTGATAAAAATATAACAGCTTTGATTGATACAGGTGCAAATTGTTCAGTGGCTGGTGGTCACGCGATTAAAATTTTAGAGAAATTTAATTTAAAAATTGATAAATGTCTTATACCGCATGTTACTACAGCTGATAAGTCTAAACAGTTAGTAACTGGTGTTGTTTATTTACCTATTAAAGTAGATAATGAAGTTAAGATTTTACAAGTCTTGGTTGTTCCTTCTTTGGAAACAAATTTTATTTTTGGTGTGAATTTTTTACAATTGTTTTCTATGACTCTGGATTTTTCTGATGAATCTTGGAATAATAAAATTAATAAATTGAATGTGATCAGTAATAACAGTGATAGTCAGGATATAAATAAAGATAATTCAGTAGGCTTATGTGACTTGACAGACGAACAGAAAAAGATAGCAGATAAATTTGTTAGTTTATTTAAAGAATTATATAGCGAAAAAATAGGTAGAACAAATTTAATAGAACATGATATAGATACAGGAAATAATAAACCTTTTAAAATGCGTCAATATCCTTTGTCACCTTATTTAATAGAAATTTTACATAAAGAGTTAGATAAAATGTTAAAAGATGATATAGTTTCACCATCTTATTCTGATTTTAATTCACCAGTTTTATTAGTAAAAAAAGCTAATGGTACATACCGTTTTTGTTTTGATGGACGTAAATTAAATTCTATTACAAAAGGTGATTCACATCCTTTACCAAGGATAGACTCCATTTTAAGTTTATTAGGCGATGCAAAATATATATCAAGTATAGATTTAAAAAATGCTTTTTGGCAGATTCCACTTACAAAAACTGCTAAAGAAAAAACTGCATTTTCCGTACCTGGTAGGGGACTATTTGAATTTAATGTAATGTGTTATGGACTCAAAAATGGAACACAAAGTCAGCAAAGATTAATGGATAAACTTTTTCCTTTCTCCTTTTATCCAAATATATTTGTTTATATTGATGACATTATAATAGTATCAAAAACTTTTGAGGAACATATTAAATTACTTCAAATAGTACATGAAAAATTAAAATCTGCTAATCTTACAATAAATTTTGAAAAAAGTAATTTTTTTAGAAAATCACTTAAGTATTTAGGTTTTGTAATTGATAATTTTGGTTTAAGAACCGATCCGCAAAAAGTAGAAGCAATAATAAACTATCCTAGACCAACAAATAGTACAGAAATAAAACGACTTTTAGGTGTAGCTTCGTGGTATCGTAGATTTGTTAGGAATTTTTCAACAATTGTTAGTCCATTAAATTCACTTTTGAAGGGCAAAGGTAAAAAACAAGCCATTAGTTGGAATACTGATGCAGAAAAAGCTTTTTTATTGTTGAAGGAATCTTTAATAAATGCTCCGGCTTTAGCAAGTCCCAATTTTTCTTTACCATTTGTTATACAATGTGATGCTTCTTTAGTTGGCCTCGGTTCCATATTAACACAAACGCAAGATGGTCAAGAAAAAGTAATAGCTTATGCTAGTAGAGCTTTAACACGTAGTGAAATAAAATATTCTGTAGGTGAAAAGGAATGTTTAGCTGTTTTGTTTGCTATAGATAGGTTTAGACCATATATTGAAGGTGTTAAATTCACAGTAATTACAGATCATTCTTCATTAAAATATTTGAGTAATATGAAAGATCCCTCTGGTCGCTTGGCTAGATGGTCATTAAAATTACAGCAATATGATATGGATATTGTATATCGTAGAGGTAAATTAAATGTAGTAGCTGATGGGTTATCCAGAGCTTTTGATAGAATAGAACCAGAAAAATCAATTTTTCCAGATGTAAATTTAATTAATTTTAATGTAAATGATTATAATAGTGATAAATATTATATTCAGTTGAGGGAAAAAATTGTTAAGAGTCCAGATTCATATCCGCAATTTAAAGTTATTGATGATAATATTTATAAGTTCATACCGACCAAGACAAAAGTAAAAAGTAATATTATAGAGTGGAAATTGTTAGTGCCTCAAAAATGTCGTAAACAAGTTCTAAAAGAATGTCATGACGATGTATTAGCTTCTCATATGGGATTTTTTAAAACTTTTCATAGAATTTCAGAAACGTATTTTTGGCCAAAAATGCGTAAAGATATTTTAAAGTATGTAAGATGTTGTAATATTTGTCAATCACAAAAAGTTAGTAATTCTGCACGTTTTGGATTGATGGGTCGTGAAAAAGAAGTAAATTATCCGTGGCAAGTTATTTCATGTGATTTGCAGGGACCATTTCCCAGAAGTTCTAAAGGTTTTTGTTATCTTTTAGTTGTGTCAGACTGGTTTACAAAGTATACATTATTACATCCTTTAAGGGAAGCTACTGCAAATGCAATATGTAAATTCATTGAGAATGAAGTTTTTTTAGTTTACGGAGTCTGTCAATTTTTAATTGTCGATAATGGAAAACAATTTGCTGGTAAAGTTTTTAAAAAATTAGCAGATGAATATAATGTACAGAAAATTTGGTTTAATGCACTTTACCATAGTCAAAATAATCCGACGGAAAGGCAACATCGCACAATTTCTACTGCTATAAGATCATATATAAAAGATAATCAAAAAGAATGGTGTAAAAATTTAGCAAAAATAGGTCTAGCTTTACGAACGTCTGTAAATGAAGTTACGGGGTATACGCCGGCATTTCTTAATTTTGGGAGGAATGTACCTATCACAGGAACTTATTATGGCAAAATGACATCGACTGATGGTGTTAAATTAGAACCTTGTGACAGAGACTCGTATAGTCAAGACTTGGGAAATCTTAAAGAGATTTTTGTTGATGTAAAGAAATATTTACATGAAGCTTATGAACGTAATAAGCGTACTTATGATTTGCGCAAGCGTGAAGTAAATTTTGAGATAGGTGAAAAAGTTTGGAGACGAAACAAAGTACTCTCAGATGCTAGTAAAAGTTTTGCTGCAAAACTTGCTCCAACGTACATACTTTGCAAAGTTGTTGCGAAAAAGTCAAAGTTAGTGTATATTTTGGAAAATGCAGATGGTCATAGAGGCGACTGGCATGTTAAAGATCTAAAGAAATATTTTGGATCGAATAGTGACATTTCAGTTGGCTAGATTTTATTAAATAAGAATATATTCTTAGTATCATTCGGATTGATATTTAAGAAATATCAATGTATTGAAAATATTTAAAGGGTACCCAAAACTTTTGTATATAGTAAAAAAAAAAATATATAAATATATTTTTTGTAGAAGAGGATTCTGATGCGCGTAGTCAAGTCTTATTTCTATTTTTTTTTTAATCTTGATAAAACTTAGCTAAAAAGAAAAACAAAATTAATTATGACAATTACCTGATTATGACAATTACCTGATTATGACAATTACCTGTTTATGACACACACCGATAAAGTCCCAAAATTATGTTCTACATAAGAGTAGGCGGATGATACACGTAGTTATCAAGCTTAGCTATTGTTAATTATCAAGTAGTATTTCAAATGATTTACATAAAGTATTGTATTTTTTGTTGATTTATTAAATAAAATATAGTATATATTTTAGCTATTTAAGTTAAATAGTTATAGAGTTTGGTATAAAAATATTTTTTGTATATTAAATATTTTTATTATTTTTGGAGGGGGCATGTGTAACGATATAAATCGTCACTTTGTAATATAGCAAGAGTTAATTAAACTATTCGTTTACTTACGTTATAATTTATGTTTATTTTGTATATAAATAGTTACGTATGTACAGAACTATTTTGTATCTGGGACTATTTTGTAGCAGGAACTGAATTCTAACCATATAAGTCTCTATTCCATAGTTCTACCTGAAAATAACATAAAGAAAACATAATTAGAATATGATTTTTAATAATAAAGAATCATATGACTTATTTCTCTATGGTGCATTTGTCTATGGACTTACCTGGTTTTTATATGTTTCAGAGTCTATTGAGGGTTGGATTTCACTGGCTTTCATTTGTAGCTTGTCTCTCCTGGAAAGTTTCGTATGATTATTTCTTCGGGATAATCCAGAATTTGTTGAAAATAGTTTGCTGGAACTGCTCACTTAGATTCAGTATTTTGTTTATACTTAGTTCACAGGACACTTAGTATTCTGTTCGTATTTTTATTAGTTTTGCTGATAAACAATAAGTATTGTTTATATTTGTTTCTTAGAGTAATATTTTGAGGTTAGATATCACTAATACGGATTTATTAGGAAATAGTCTTTTTGGTTATTATCTTTGATGTAGTTTCAGTTACCTTTATTAGGAATCCTATACGGTAAAACTGTAGTTGATAATGACTTGCATAGATGTCGCTAATAGTTCAGAAATAGGATTTTATTTACCTGAAGGGTTCATACCGGTTGATAAGGTCGATTTTCGCTCTTTCTTGATGAACTCTGTACAATGGTGGTGTCATTTTGACGAGTGTTTATTTTCTGTAATCATCGAAGTAATCCTTCATGTATTTTTATTTAAAGTTAGTGAAAATGAATATTTAAACAATGCGGAAGATATTATAACTGTTATTTTCTAAAATTATGCATTTATAACGTTTCGATGGACATCGAAGACTTAGAATGACATGTAAGTTAAGTTTTTCTGTTTCATAGAATATTTCTGAGATATAATTATTGTTTTAGCACCATTAATTAAGCACAATCACTAGACCATTAATTACTCACCATTTCTATACCATTAATATGGAATTATATTAATTTAAGTTGAAGTTTATTTTGGTATATTTGATATACAAGTTCTCCGCATGGAGTGATGTTCTGTTGGAACATGGTTCTGTAATTTTTGGCATAGATAAATTCTATGTAACCGTCTAGCAGACAATTTTATATTGGACATAATTTTCAAAAGCATATTTAATCCCGGACAACATTTTCAATCGTACATTTTATCCTGGAAGATAATTTTTCCAAAGTAGATGGGACAGCCTATATTTTTTTTCTTTCATTTGAGAAATGAATTCATCAGCATAGGGGAGACTTGCACAGATGAAGACGATGGAATTCATACCTCATGGATTTTGCAGAAACCAGCTAAGTACTCATTCTGAAAACTTTTGAAAGCAATATTTCATATTTTTAAATTCTTTTATTTCAATATTCTTATAACTGTAAACTTTATCAGATCTGATATAGTATTGATTAATACTATATGCCCTTCTGGCTTTTGTTCATTTTTAGGTACTTATTTTTTTTAAAACATTTAATCTCATTTATTAATTATTAAATATCATACTTTTGATTAAATGATTTCTAATTTAAGCATGACTTTTATACACTGCAAGAAATGATTGTTGTTTACATACATTTCTTGGTGCTTGCTGAACTTCATGTTTTCTTTATACATTTAAGTCGAATGATTTCTGAATTTAGTAATTTTTATTAAGATTTCTTTAATTATATCTTAATATAATTACACATATTTTTTATATATATTAATACATTACTTGATGTGCTTTCATTAAGTTTATTTATAATAAATTTCTCAAATGAATTATCTTATTTTATTTAGGGGTTATATTTTCTCAAACTGAAAAGCTTAAGTATTTACACTAGGTTGTTACTTACCTAAAGGAGTAAAAGCTAAAGTAACTGGCGCCCCTAACAACATTAATCAATTCTTTCTATTTTTCCCTTGCCCATACCCATTGCTCCGCTGTCAAAACTAGCCGTTGGCAGTGAACGTATTAATTACGGTACAATATAACCAGTAATCGGAATAAACTCAGTTATGACTCATCAACGTTGAAAATAAACACAGAAACATAGGCTTACGTAATAATTTTGCCGAATTATGAGGGAAATTTTTAGAAAGGTCACTAAATCGAAATATTTGACGACTAATTTGTTACACACAACAATATTGAATATACATATTAACTATAAATATGTAAATATATCGGTGTTTTTGGAAGAAAATAAAAATGTAAATATTTAAAACCTCGCGTCAACGATAGAATCGACGCGGCGCCTATGCGAGCACTGGAAATTCGCCGATGACTGTATATAACAATAAATATAACATCCAATACAAACCAATGGATGCCAATAGGAATAAATTGATTCTGAAAAATACAGTACAGGCCAATAATTTTTTATATTGGTATTTACCAATAAAAATAATATACAATATAAAAAATAATTTTTTGTATTGGTATTTACCAAATATAATATCAAATGTAAAACAATACAAGCCAATAGAAATAATAAGTTTTTTTATTTGTATTTACCAATAAATATAATATCCAATATAAACCATTAGATACCAATATAAAAAAAAATGATTTGAAAAAGACCAATACAGACCAGTAAGTTTTTGTATTGGTATTTACCAATAATAATAATATCGATATTTAGTCAAATATAAACCAATACAAACTAATAAATATAGTATCCAATATAAACCAATACATACCAATAAAATAACATATATTTTGGAAAAAACCAATACAGACTAATACGTTTTGTATTGGTAATAACCAGTAAATATTTTTTCCAAAACAGACCAATATAAACCAATAGAGTTTAATGTTTATACCAATAAAGACCAATATAACCAGTAGAGGCCAATACAAATTTGTATTGGTTTGTATTGGTTTCTACTGGTCATTTTTCATAGGGGGGAATGTAAAAAAATATTTTTATATTATTTTAAACATACTATAAACTATTTTAAAAATGTTTTTATCACATCAAAATAAAAAGATCATATGAATTTTTTTACTAGGGCCCCCCTCCTTTGAGATATTCGCCCCTTAGATTTAATTAAAAATTCTCATGCAAATATTTGAAATTTATGAATATTTTTCATGCAAATATATGAAATTTATTTAGGGTTCTTTGTGATAAACACTCGGAAGTGAAGCAAATAAAGTTTTATTGCATTACATAATCATGCCAACGTTTCACCTTTAGGCTTCTTCAGGGTTAAATTAATAAATATGCATTACATTAAATTATTAAATATGTAATGCATATTTAATAATTTAGCCCTGAAGAAGCCTAAAGGTGAAACGTTGGCATGATTATGTAATGCAATAAAGTTTTTTTTTGCTTCATTTCCGAGTGTTTATCGCAAAAAAACCCTAAATATTTTTAATATAATTTCAACGCTTTATTACAACAAAACGGTTAAAGATATAAAAAAAAGAATAGAATAAGAATTATAGAAAATTTAATAAGCTCTATTTTTGATAAAAAGTCCAAACAATATTTTTGATTCGGTAAGCCGTTACTGAGATACAAGCGTATAAGCTAATCGGAGTTGAAATTTAATAGATATTTTGTTAATAAAAAAATAGCCCGATAGAAGATTTAATTTTTGGTCTTAAATCTTATAAATATAATATGAAAAAAAGAGTGAGTTTGTTAAGTCGAGGTTAAACCATCGAGCCAAACATCGTGCTATGTACCAAATTTTATCAGCTAATTAAAAATATATAAATACTGCTGTCAATAAAATAATACTTTCCCTTTAGGCCTAGCAAAAAAAAATCAAAGAAAAAATTAAAACAAAAAAAAAAAAGTTTATTTTTCGAAAAACGTAAAAAAAGCAACAGAAAAGTTTCATTTTTTTTCTAACGCAAGACTTTCCTCAGTAAAGTATAAGGGGTAGTTCTGAACCCCTAGAGGGTGGAGTTAGATTTGTTAAAATATGAACAAACAAAATTAGTTTCTATGAGTCCCAAAACCCCTAAGTACGAATTTTTATCACTTTAATTAAAAAAATATAAATAGGGGTGGTTCCCTTAAAAGGGGGGAAGGCAGATTTTTTTTAAATATCAAATTCGTTTTCAGCGAGACAAAAAAGCCCAAGTACCAACTCTTATCAGGTAACTTAAAAAATATATATAAAAGGGATGGTTCTACCCCAATAAGTGAGGATTGAGTTTTTTTAATATCAAATTCATTTTTAGCGAGCCTCAAAACCTCCTAATATCAACTTTTGTAAATATTAAACAAAAATATATGATTTTTCCAACTGTCCCCTTATAAAATCTTTAGGGTCGATTATCTAGAAAACTGAACGATTTTTTTTTCCTGACGGATTTGGATTCAGCATTAACAAATATGTAATAAAACATTAAAATAAAGTTGCGCATAAAACCCTTGTAAACTAGTGTAATTAATTAGGCAATAAAAAAAAAGCAGCTTATGTGCGCGTTATGTACAAAATTTGGAAGTACACTTACGCAATGATAATGAAAATCTGCTAATCTAATTTGATTTTTTTAATTCTGTTTGCTTAATTTGTGAAAGATTTACTTTCTAATAGGCACATGGGATAATAAAAAAATAAATAAATATGATTTTTAAAAATTATTATAGTTTTGTATGTTACAAAAAAAAATGTTTCACCAAATTTCAAACTTAATTTGAGTAGACTAACTATAGGTACGTTAAATTATTATCCTAGGGCAATATACTTTTTTTTGCAGTTGATAGTGGTTTGGTATTTAGGGACCCTAAACTTTAAATTTTGGCTATTTTGCAAGTTAATTTGGACAACAGTTTTGCTGGATGAATTTTGAACTATAACCTTAGACAATATCTAAATAAATATATAATAATATTATTTAATTTTTGATGCTGTGGTAGCAGTTGACGCGTAATGACCCTTTGGTAAATATTATCAGGGGGTGTGCTATATAAACTTTAGATCTACTTTATTCAGAGCTAAATGGTTCAGCCTTTAAGATCCAGTGACCCTTGTAGGAACTCAAAAGTTTTTTTTAGGTTTTAAAGAAAAGATAAATTGAGTAAATTTAAATTATATGAAGTATATATTTTATGACGATAACTTATATTAAACACTAAATTAATAAAAAATAATGGAAAACATTACATTTTTTCTCATTCAATGAACACGCCATCTAAATTTGTAACATATATACATCTATTAAAATCTACATTTTTTAGAGCATTTTTAGAACATTTTTAGAACTTAATAGTTATCTACATAATGTTTTTTGGTAAATTTTTAATTAATAATATCATAAATTAGAAAAAAGTTAACTTAATTGTCAATATACATACATATCTCATGTTTTACAAACAATAAATCGCACAAAGAGTGACCATAGAAAATCTTACAATTTTTGCGATGTTGTAGCAAAGCAAAATCGATCAGATCGATCAATCAAGTACGCTAAAAATAAAAGTCGAAGACATTCGATTGGTTAATTTCTTTTAGCTACTAATTACATCGCCAAAATTGCAGCGACGCACACAGGCGGAATTTTTCTAAATTCATAGCCAAAACCCTCGAAAGCGAAATTGCTTCAAATAGTTGGCTCCATCGTTTTTTATCTTCTCTATGAACTGTACCAATAGATGGTGCCAAAGTCGTTTTTCTATCAAAACAAATGAACCAAAAATGTCAGTTCCAAAAATCGGGTTTCAAGAAACTAATTTTGAAACATTATTTTTCCCGAAAAATCAAGTTTTTTTAATATAAATATCAAAGTTGTTGCTTTTTTCAAGCAGTTTTTTAAAATGGATTTAAATTCCGTAGGTATGTACCTATTTATTTTTTACAAAAAAGTATTGTTTTTGATTATTGGTTGCTTTTTTAAAACTTGTATTACGGCTTGGCAAAAAGTTTCAGATTAATCAGCATTAAGCAATTTTTTACACTTAGTTGAGAAGATTAATGTGTTTGCTAATTATTAAAACAAGAATTTGCTGCTAATATCCCCCGCCCCTCCCACCCCAAAAAAATGTCTAAGACAGGCAGATTTAGTTTTAGGTATTTTTGCAGTAAAAAAATACTACTGCCAACAAAATAATACTTTCCCCTGTAGGTCTAAGTTTATTAATAAACTAATAAAAAAAATTAAAAACCAAAAATTTTTCAAAAAATATTTCAATTTTTTTTTTTGAAAAAAAAAAATAAAAAAAAATTCTCGAAAAAAATTTCTTTTTTTGAAAAACGAAAAGAAAAAATATTTAAAAAAATATTTTTATTACATTTTACCCCCCTTACCCCACCTCGATATTCACCATCTGCAAATTTTGATATAGGCGGCAGTCATATTGGATCCGCCATTTTGTAAAAATTAAAATAAGTATTACATTCGTAAGCAGCGTCCTCAAAAACCTCTGTACAATGGTTTTTAGTAAAAAATCTGCAAATTTTGATATAGGCGGCAGCCATATTGGATCAGCCATTTTGTAAAAATTAATTTGAATGTTAAATTTGTATTCAGCAGCCCCAAAAACCACTAAATACAAATTTTGGTATAAATTGGAGCTTATTAAGGGTTTTGGCCATGAATTTAGAAAATTCCGCCTGTGTGCGACGCGTCGCGACGCATTGAGAGCGCCGCACTGTGTCGTTAACGGGCCGAAAAAGTAACCATAATTATTTAAATACTAAAATTCAGTGAAAATGTCTTTTTATGGAATAAAAATACATTTTTGAAATTTTTAGCAACTATTTAATTTTTAAATAGACTGTGTCCTTTTTTAAGAACCATGCCAAAATATTCTTTTTGATATAAATTTTTGGGCTAAACGTATTTTATAGATAAAAAATAATTAAATTAAGTAATTTAATGATTTGTTCTAAAAGGGGCTATGCGCCAGTTTTTAAATATTTAAGGTATATTGCATTGACAGTAAACAGGTAAACGGTAAACGCTTTCTTATCAGATAAAATATATTTTTACATTTTTCATTATTCGTTCTAAAAGGTTAATTTATAGTATCACCCTGCAGTATTGAAAATTTTACTTGTGTATTTTTTAGGTTCTATTTTTGATTCCCCGAACGTGAAATTGTTATTTTTCTCGAAAACGGTTGGCCTTACAGTGTTACATAAAGAGTACCTTTTTTATGTATTTTTAACTAAAAAATCATATTTTATTAATATGTTCCAGAGATATTAAATAAAATCTACTTTTTAGATGTAGATGTAGAAGGGTCGTAGCTAGCTACAACCCTTCTAAGTTGTACAGTGATTACCTGTTTTAAGTAATCATTGCTTGAAGTTTATGTGATTATGTATTAGATTATGTGATTACAATCAGATAGTTAGATCCGAAAGCGCATAATAACCGCTTTATTATTTATGTTATTTAAAAAATTTCAGATTATTCGAGTTTATTTATAAGATTTTCTAATTACTTGAGATTATTTAAATATTATGCAGAATAATCTAGGATTATTTAAGGTTATGCGATTACTGTTAAAATCTTACTAACTGGCACCTGTGAGCTGTGGCAAGGGGAAGAGCAGAGGTAAAATATTGCGTGTGTTCTATAGGCGACCTTGCTTTTCAAACATTTCGGCCAGAAGCCAGTTAGTAAAAGTACGTAATCGATTATCACTGCTTTTTACAGTGATTATTTATAGTTTTTTACACCTCAGGTTTTATCATCAAAATAAAATTAATAGACTAGGCCTAGTCTAACAATTATACCCTATAGGGTACCTGAATTTTAGACGCTATAAAGACAACCGATTAAAAACATCAGTGATTCAAGCGAACTTGGGGGTGAAAGATTATTTTTAGTTAAAATAATGGTTTAAAAGGGAAACACTATAGATTTGTATGGCCAATCTTCCAATTATAATTGATAATTATCAAAATTGCAATTTTTCGATTTTTGGGATTTTAATTTTTATTGGGACCATAATGCAATAAAAATATTATAACTAATTTTTATATTTATTTAGTATACATTTTATTCTTTTTAAAAATTAAAAAATAGAATTATAAAAGCAGATTTTTATATAAAATTTTAATTAAAATGCAGGCTTCGTTTATGCTTAGATTTAACGGAACTAATTAACCGCAGTGCGCACGTTTAGTGAGTAAAGCGCACAACAAGCACAGATAATTTTCCTGTTAATAACGTAAACCTTCCATTAAAAATCCCAATCCCAACATAATTCTCAGGATCGCTGAAATTAAATCCCGATACCAATTTACCCAAAAAATTGAGTTTTTGAGGTTCTAACATTTTGGTATAAAAAAGTTAATTTAGCCAAAAAATAAATATATTTTAGGTAAGCCTTTCTTAAAGAAATTATATTTTACACTGTGTAATACACATTTTTGAATATATCACTTAAATGCAAAAACTATATGAGTAGAATGAAAATATATATATCGCAGCTTTCGGACAAAATAGAACACTTTAAGCCACCAGTTTGGATTGGTAAAATGTCATCTTAAAGACTTTTCGGAAGGCTTTGGTTATACTCTGGTTATAGGATTTTTCATGATTAATAATAATTATTATTTAACCAAAGTTTTTTAAAAGAGCTTTAAATGTATAAAGATCTTTTTGAAGTGCTTTGGTTATACTATTTGTTATGGTTAATCAATAACCAATCAGTAACCAAAGCATGCCAAACCAAAAAAGGCTTTTAGAATTGCTTTAAACAAAAATAATGTAATATATATATATATATATATATATATAATATTATTATATATTATTTCTGTTTAGTAATTAAAAAATATACAAAAAGACTGTTTAATTAATGGATTTATATGAACATTTTTAATTTCTTAAAAAATCTTTATATTTTTATTGAAAATAAAAAATGGTTCAAACCGCCCTTTGGATTTTCCAATATTAAACATAAATATGTTTTTAGAATACGTTTAAATAGGACCTGCCTTTAAAACACCGAGTTTGGACTTTATTATTATTATTATTATTATACACTGTATATTGATGAAGAACGATAGCGGTAAGTCACAGTGAGTCTCAACCAAAACTTAGTTTTGTATCTGGGAAAAAACTAATCTTGGATTTTTTTAGATAAAGGTTAACGCAAAACTCTCATCCGATTTATAGAAGCCAATGCTCATAGCATTTTTTATGCACATTTAATATCCATTTGGGAAAAATATCCTATAAATTATAATCCTAAATTATAGTTATTTATTAATGTTAAAAAATCAAATGTCTTTTTATAATGCACAGGAAATCTCATATCAAAGTGATAAGTGCAATTTTTGTAAATGAAAAAGGTTTTTGTTCCACAGAACACACAAAACAAAATTAAAAAACCTCTAAAAGGAAAAATAGACTGACACGTAAACAATTTTATCATATAGACTAGCTGTTAAGCCTGACTTTTAACAGAAAGCTCACTCACTCACTCACTTTAAAGCTTTAAAACAAAAAAGAATCAGTCAAATCCATTAATTAGTTTTCAAAATATTTGAATTTAAAAAATGTAAATTTTTTAAGTGTCTGGAATTTAATGTCCGGGAGTATTTCAGCCCGTGAAGTTTTTGGTGGTGGCGCTTTTGCAAATTTTGTAAATGATAATATTTTTCCCGTAAAAAAAATTGGGGTATCCGACTTAACAATAGCAGACCCAGGTTCCAGACTTGCATGCCAGGTTTCAGATGTCCAGCTGTTTTGGAAGTATAAAAAACACCTCATCGATTTTATTTTACACGGTGTTTGCAGTCTTATGTCCAGTACCCGGCGTATTTCCAGTTGTAGTCTAGTTTTCCAAACCAATTTTGTGACGTTGAACTCATTTTTTTAACGTGTTTTTCAAAAAAAAACGGACTTTTCAAAATATCTCAAGATCCGTGCATCCTAGAAAAAAAATTGTTCTATATAAAAATAAAGAGGGCCAAATTTACAACAAAATTAGTTCCATGTATTTTTTTGTACGACTGTGCTAATTCACGGCACCGCCTTAAACGTTACACTTTAGGTTTTTAGATTTTTTTTTTTCGAAAAATTAACATTTTTCTTTTTGAGTCGGTTAGGCATGCCCCTTAGAACATTTGGGGTAAAAATTAAAAAAATCTATCTGGTACTTTCTTTTTAATTTTAAATTTTAAAATAATTCACACATTTGTGCCCTGTTATCTCGAGTAAACCAATTTTCGATTAAAAATCACCATAACCGAGACGTAAAGAAAAACTTTGGTTTTTCAAACAAACGAAATTATAAATCTAAAACCTACAGTGTAACTAACGTTTAAGGCGGTGTTGTAAAATTGGCCCTCTTTATTTTCATATAAAACGTTTTTTGTCCTAGGATGCACCGACCTTGAAGTATTTTGAAAAATCCATTTTTTGTAAAAAATACGTTAAAAAAATGACAGTTCCAAATCGAGTTCAACGTCGAAAAATTGTTTTTTGCCTTAAACCCTACCCGAAAATCAAAACTCCCTGAATTATTTCCAGGTAAAGGCTCTTTTATTGACCTGAAGACTGGACTATAACTGGAAATACTCCGGGTACTGCTTATGTCACATATCATAGATGTTTCTAAATAAAAAAACATGAAAAACCACTATAGAAACATATGTCCGGAAACGAACCCTAAGGGAGTTACGACCCCTTAACACCGTAATAAAAACAAGTTTTTTAACTAATAACTCTGGTGCCCCTGGAGATAGAGCGACGAAGTTTTGAATGTGAACTGACCTTAATAAGGCCATCTTCTTATGTTATTTTCATTTACTTATTTTAATCAGGGGCGTGCGAAACGAGGGGGCCTTATCAGTTTTTTACTCAAACCTTTTTCTGTGTAACTTTTTTGTAATTTTATTATTCGAACATGAATTCCCAGGTAAAAATACATTAAAAAGTTACTCTTGTTTTAATACTGTAGGATTAACCGTTTTCGATAAAAATTAATTTGAAGGTGAAATTTCACGGTTCGAGGACAAAAAATTAAATATTATAGATTAGACTGTCCAACCTTGTTTCCAGGCTTAAAGATTGGCAACTTATAAAATAAAGCAAACATAACTTTCCGTCCTAGTATTGTATTCTTTCTCTGTGATATTAATTGTGATAATACTCAACTTAATTATTTAACTTATTTTAATTATAATAATTTAATGTAAACAATTTAAAATGTAAACTTGTTGATACAGCTGTATCTGTACAGATACATCGGCAATCGTCGCTCTCTGTAGTTAATAATAATAATAATTTTGTCGAGGCCCACTGTGAAGAAAATAATGACAATTTTCATTTTCTGTATTTTTTTGCATTAAAATTGTGAGATTTAACTATAAGCCCTTGTATATTTATATAATTAAATTATAATTATAATATAATTATTATATTATAATAATTATAATTATTTACATTAAGATCTGGTCAGAATTAATCAACCAAATTTTTTTATTGCAAAGAAATAATTAAAAAATTTAGAATTGTCAAAATGCTGTAAAGCTATGATTGGTACTTGGACATGGAGTGTTCCATTTCGTTTTAAGCCAGGAAATATTTTAAAAAATATCACAACATAAAGCAATAAAGTATTTCATTTAAGATTTCATGATTTAATTTTTTTAATAATAAACCTGAATCTAACAACACTGCACAACAAAGTCAGCCCACCCCTCTTTTGAACGAGTTGAGATATTAACTAAAAATTTGTAACTCATAAATAAGACAACATAAACTATCTTTTTGTATATATTTGACATTTTCAACTCTTAAAATGTGAAAAGGGGGCCGTGTGATACATCTTTCTATTAAAAAAATGTCCCCCAATGCCCCCCTGTCTCCATTTAAAAAACTTTAAATATCAAATATATGCGAAAAAAGTTGTCAAATTTGAAGTCAATATCTCAATTCGTTCAAAAGTGAAGAGTGGGGGGGGGGGGTGACTTTTGGACTGCACTGTATACTCTAATGCTAATACTATCAAAAAACAATCTATTTGCTTATAAGCCAATTTTTGTTGTACAATATTTTATTTGAGCATAAAGTGGGGAACAAATGTACAAACGAGCCGTCTATACCTAGAAACAATTATTGCATAGAAATTATTGTACTTCTTTTTATAAAATCCTGTTTTAAATAAAAAGATAAATATGTATTAACTCAACTTTTTTAATTTTATTTTATTTATACTTAATTTTATTTGATTAAAATTTTTGTCTACTTTGGTAGTTTACTTGCTACTAGAAATAAAAAATTATAAATTTTATAGGATGATTCTACGAATAAATAAATATACAGTTCATGTCTAAAGTCCGCCCTTCCTTTAACTTTTGAAAGGCTTAAGATATCAACTTAAAAATGGCAATATGTAAATAACATACCCCAAATAAATTTTTGGTATATATTTTATATGTTCAGGGTTACAATGGAGGCAAGGGGGCAAGGGAGAACATTTTTTTATTATTTTTTTTGCCATACAGGGTGTATTTGAAATAGGGTCGGAAATTTTAACAGGTGATTCTACATGATAAAATATGACAAAAAGTTCCTATAAACATAATATGTTTAAAATATTATGTCTATAAATGCGTCATAAGGGAGCTACACCCCTTTGAAATTGGCTAAAAAAATCGGTTTTTATTTAATAACTCAGGAACCCTTTGAGATATATTAACGAGGTTTTGCACGTGAATTAATCCTAATAAGGCCCATCTTTGTATGTCATTTTCACGTACTTATTTAAACCAGGGGTGTGCGAAACGGGGGGTGCCTTATCAGTTTTTTGTCTCAAACTTTTTCCTGTGTAGCTTTTTTGCAACTTTATTTTTGAAATATGATTCCTCAGGTCAAAATACATAAAAAAGGTACTCTTGTTGTAATACTGTAGGATTAACCGTTTTCGAGAAAAGTTAATTTGAAGGTGAAATTTCACGGTTCCAGGACGAAAAATTAAATACTAAAATGTCGAAAACCAAAATTTTAATGATGCAATGTTATTCTACATCAAAAACTAAGAAAAAAAGTTTCCATACATGTAGGTCGAAAAAACGCTTTTAAAGCTACCATAGCCCTTTAAAAATGGTGCATATTTAGGAGACCATAGCTCCATTAGGATTCATTTTTGGAAGTACCTGTATATGAGGTTTTTTTCTTAGTTTTTAATGTAAATTCGCCCTACATCATCAAAATTTTGGTTTTCAACATTTTAGTATTTAATTTTTCGTCCTCAAACCGTGGAATTTCACCTTCAAATGAATTTTTCTCGAAAACGGTTAATCCTACAGTATTACAATAAGAGTACCTTTTTTATGTATTTTGACCTGGGGAATCATATTTCAAAAATAAAATTGCAAAAAAGTTACACAGAAAAAAGTTTGGGACAAAAAACTGATAAGCCCCCCCCGTTTCGCACACCCCTGGTTGAAATAAGTACATGAAAATAACACATAAAAACGGGCCTTGGTAGGATTAGTTGACGTGCAAAACCTCGTTGATATATCTCAAAGGGTTCCTGAGTTATTAAATAAAAACCGATTTTTTAGCCACTTAGCTCCCTTATGACGCATTTTTAGACATATGTTTATAGGAACTTTTTGTCATATTTTATGATGTAGAATCATCTGTTAAAATTTCCGACCCTATTTCAAATACACCGTGTATAACTTTTAAGGTAAGGTTCAAGTATTACGTAACGCTCCTAGGGAGGGAGGTGGGGGTAATTTTGGAGTGTTACGCTCATATTAATGGTATAGGAAAACAGCGTTACAGGGGGGGTTCAAAATGATCAAAGTTTGCGTTACGTAATAATTGAACGTTCCCTAACTTTTTAATTTTCTTTTTGTTAAAAAAATGAGAAAAGATTTTTTGTTTGAAATTTTTATTCATATCATTTTGTTTTGTAAAATATACGTTTTTGTATCAGAAAATTAATCATTAAAAAAATTGATTTAATTTTTTAAAGAAATTTTGCCGAAAATTCTCATTTTCAACACTTCTTTACCCTCCTAAAAAAACAAACCAAATGATCGAATAGAGAATTTTATGAGCTTTAAAATGATCACACGACCCACCTACCGATTACAAAAGTGTTCCTTTGCCCACCTGCCGCCAAACATGAAATATATATCAAAAAATTATTTGGGTTATGTTATTAAGGTGTTTCAAATTTAAAGTTGATATTATAAGCCGTTCAAAAGTTAAAGGGGTGGTGGCGGACTTTTGACATGCCCTGTATGGTAGGTATGTACTATGTACATACAGTGCGATCCAAAAATGACCTCCCCCTCTTTACTTTTAGAGAATTTAACTTAAAATTTGGAACATTTAAGACATAATATGTTAATATTATTAATATGTTAATATTATTAACATATCTTTTGGAATATGTTTGATATTTTTAGCTTTTAAAATGTGGGGTGATTGTTTTAAAAAAAACGGGGGTCGTGTGATATATAATTTTTAAGCAAAAAAAAATCTCTATTTGCTTATATCTGGACCTGAGAATTAAAAGGGCCAATTTCCATTTGTCAATAGCAGCGTTTTCACGTCAACTTTGAGGCAATATTTTGAAAACCCTGCTATTGACAAATGGAGTTTGGCCCTTTTAATAATCAGGTCCAGATATATTTTTTAATATTTAAAACATTATTTTAAGGTTTAGTGTTTTTTCTAAAAAATTCAATTTTTTAAGATTTTTTTTTGTAAATTGTTATTTACCTATTATTCGTGTCTGAAATAGACTGCAGTGACTCATTTGCGAAAAGCGGGGATCCTACCAATTCGGGTGCGGTTCGCGTAACTCCGTCTGAGGGGAATCCCTTATACGAGTGCAGCATAATACGTTTTAGGTATTAGTCACTGCGTTCTATTTCAGACACGAAGAATATATCATTTAGAATTAGCCTAAAGTTATAATTTACGTTTTTAAATCCTGAAATTAATAATTTTTTAAAAATTGTTTGATTTTGACAAAAATTCCCATTTTGAGCCCTATTTTATACTTTCAAAGAATGTCTAAAAACATATATGGTCTAAGAAAATTTTATAAGCCTAAAAATTATGTATCCCACGGTCGTTGGCCACATTTTAAAAGCTGAAAATAATATTTGCAAAAAGATCATTTAAGTTGTTCTATTTACGCGTTCCTTTTTAGTCGATATATAAACTCATTCTAAAGTTAGGAGGGGGATGACTTTTGTACTGTATACAGACAAAAATTGGTCCTTAAAGAGCTACTTTAGCTACTGTAACAGCTATTCAGGAATCATTTTAAAATTTTATTATTTAAAACTGTCAATTAAAAAATATACATAAGCAAGGATTCTTAGATTCAATAAAAAAATAAAATTAATTTTGTATCTTTAGCGAGTTTACAAAAAGTTTACATTATTGAATGTTTTAACTAGTAAATAGCTAAATTCTTGCAGTTTACTTAAAATATTTTTTTTCATTCATTGTTTACCTATCTTTTGCCCATTCCTTCTTTTATAGCCTTTTCACCAAATACCTGTGAATTCCCCCATGAGCAGCATATCGTCACATTGACATCCATGTCATTATGACGTAATTTCACGTCAGTTAGACGTCAAACTGACAGGAAATCACGTCATATAGACGTCAAATTGACGTGATATCACGTGATCTTACCAATGGAGGCTAAAAGTGGACGTTTAAGCTTCTGATTCTCCAGGAGTCGCCTCATCTTCTAAAATCGGCACGATTAAATTGTCTTTGGTCATTAAATTGTATTTTGTCCCGAAATGCGTGAACCTTTTGCACAAACAGGTTTCGCTTTCGAACTCGTCAAAAATCGATCTATGATGAAAATATGCGTGCGAAAAAATTCGGTAGACTCGCCGACAAACTGATCCTAATTTTGCCACGGAACATTCTTTAATACTGACTCTGAAACACAAAAAAAGAAATCCTAAAAAAAATAAGAAAAAAAATAAGAAAAAAAAGCAAAAAAACAAACAAAAAAATTGAAAATATATGGGATGTTCCGTGTCAACCGGATCATAGCTATGACCAAAAATTGAAGTAACCAAAAGAATCGACTGAGGGCTCATTTCAAAGGTTAGAGTGTCTACTCCTTGTCTATGGTCACTTGTCACAACCACCATTTGAGGTTGGAAATACCCACTAAAACTACATTCCCGCGCTTTTATTGATTTTATAAAATCAAAAGTAATCATCTCAAAACGTTGTTGAGGAATGATTCAGCCATATCTGTCAATCAAAACTGATCATAGTGTTCAGTAGTGATTTGACAGATTTCCATGTGTTTTGCTGTTTCCATTGAACGCAGCCATTGAGTGTGCGAAAAAATAGGTAGACTCGCCGAAATAGTGATCCTAATTTTGTTTACAAAATATAAATTTTTGCAAAAATAAATACACAATAATATATAATATAATATTCATATTATTCTGTTTTTTTTTTATTTGAAAACTGTATTATGAAAAAAAAATTAAAAACGTTTTTTGTTTTTTTTTTTATTTAAAAACTGAGAGTTGAATCTAAAAATTTTGCAATCTAACAACATTTATTAGAAATCTCAGAAATGTTAGATTTTATTAGTCGAAAATCTTGAAAAAACCGTGTACAAATATTTTTAGTAATACAAATCATATTTAAAAAAAAAAAAAAACACCTTTAAAGTTTTTGTAAAAAAAATTTAAAGTAAACCTTTTAAATATTTTTTTTCTCATATGACTTTGTATGTAAAGTTTACATTTATTTAATGATTTTGCTGTTGCATAGTTTAACAGTTTTTACCCTCACCCCAAGTGAATTATATCAAAAACAATTCCAGACAAGAACTTTTGGTAAGAAATTAATGTCTTTAGCTCAAAATTTTCTCGAGTTAACATGGTTACAAAATTTCCTGGACAATAGAATTTTTGTTTTAAAAATCATATTTTTTACAACAGTCTTTTGCATATAAAACTTCAAGAAAGTAACATAATAATTTCTTACTAAGGGAAAGCAAAATATATTTTAAAAATACCCAAAAAAATAAATAAAAAACTTTAAATATGTTTTCTATGAGGGAACATTAAAATATTACGCAACGCAAATTTTGAGGGAACGTTTTGAGGGGTGAACCACTATGTTTGAAATTCATGTAAAAATTATTAGAAGTCTTTCAAAAATCTTAAAAAAAAACAGAAAATCTTCTGTCAGATTGAGAATCTGTAATGGTTTACCCCTCAGATTTATAATTTATGAAAAAGTAAAATGTGGCTGTACAACAATTATTTAACCAGAATTTTGACCCCCTTCCCTCTGTGTAACTCTGTCACTATCGTTTCTACCCCCAAAAAATTATGTCAGTGAAATTATTTCAAATAAAAAAAATATATATAATCTTTTTTTGAAAATAATTAACAATTATTGTTATAAAAGTTTTAGGTATTACTTTGTGAGAAACAAAAACAGGTTTGATCACAATTAGCAAAAAAAAAATCAGGTTTATCTACTAAAAAAGTGATATCACTTTTTATATGACACCCCTCCCCCCTATGTCACTTTTTGTCACTCAACCTTTGACTCCCTCCCCCCTAGAGCAGTGACAAAATTGTTGAATGGCCTATAATTAAAAGGAAAATTAAAAAACATTTAAGTTACCTGCTAGGGAAATACTTGTTGCTATTCAAAAGACATGCTGCCCCATCTAATGTGTGCCTAGTATAATCAATAGCTGGGCATTCTTTTGGTGTTTTATGTGCTGCACATAAAAATATCCACTGCTCTGTAGCCGTCATTTGTGTGCAGGTCTCTGGATGGCATTCCCCTTGCAATCTTACAGCTAATCCATTTAGTTCCATACAAAACTGCCGCAAGTGTTCATACTTCCATACACCTTCATCTTGAGATTCAGGCATTTTAAGAATTAGTTCTATATTGGTTGGATCTTTTCTAATAAGTTGTTGAATGTACTGTTGGACAGCCAGTGTACTATCCATCTCTTCAAATGGTTCATCTGGCCAATGGCAAAAATCCTAGGTAAAAATATGTATAAACATTTACATTTCAATATCTATGCAATGCTTTGATAAAAGCTTAAAATGTTGTTACTAGAAGGATATTTGATATAAATACATACAAGAATACCTATATTAAAAGTAGCAAATGTAAATATAAAAGGCAACAATTTTTAAATATGGACATAGAGAAAGTGCACAGGCACAGAAAACCAAATGGATACATTTACCATCATTATACATTGTTAACTGTTATTATAATGTATTCTAGAGCTAAGTAAACGTTTACAATTTATAAATAAACACATAAACAAAGATTTTAAATAAATATATACTTTCAAAGCTTCTAAACATACAAGGAAAAAACGTATCGATTTATGACTAAACACGCAAGGATGTTAACGAAATTTTTACACAAAATAGTTTGGCAGTTAATGATAAATTAATTATAATTTAGAGGCTTACCTTTGCTAAAGTACCAGGCCTATTTCTACGCAAAATAGTCGAACCGTCAGCCATCTTCATTTTTGACATTAATTACTGACAGCCGGTTGGCAACACTGATTTTGGAACTAAATGTCATGTTGGTAGACAACCTGCGCAGCGCAGCAAACGTCAGTTTAAAATTCTTTTGATAGACGCGATAAAAAAAAAGTTAATATAGAGTGAAATAAATAGGGTAAGTTATAAAAAAGAAAACTATTTAGCTTTAACAACGTTTATTTTCAACAACAGTGTATACATTTATATATAAAAAAGGCTAAATACATTAGTTACAATTTAAAAATATGGCGTACAATAAATATATATTCGTCCGCCAGGGCAATAAAACCTGCAATAATTTGTACCTTATTAATGTAACAGGGTTCCCACCAATCCTGGAAAACGCATGGAATTTAGATCCCCACCTGGAATACCTTGAATTTAACATTTTTTCTTAAAAAAAGCTGTTTTTGACCTGGAATTTTGTAATAGCACCTGGAATTTAACATACAAAAATATAATTTGTTCAAGAAAAATTAAATACACTTGGCACAAAAATTAAAGGATATTAAATATTAGCCTTCAAATTAAACTTTTTTAAAATGATTTTTTAACTATTTTGCTTGTTAGCTTTTTAAAAATTTTCGCCTGCGGCGCTAATGTTTGGATATTTGTTAATACATTTTACAAAATAATATGATCCATTAAACTGGAAAATGTGAAGCATAAAACTTCTAAAGATTTTCGGCTGCGGCGTTAAACATAATAAGTTGTATTTTAATAGGTTTACCCAACCCATTTAAAGTCTTATAAAACAATTTGCTTATCCGGAAAAACTGTAAACTCTTAAAATTTTCGCCTGCGGCGTTAAACTTGATTAGCAATTATGTGATAATAATATTTTAATTAATAGATTTTTTTTTAATTATTTACATGTCAAATTTTGAGGTGTTTGAGAAATGCAAAAAGATTTCTAAAAATTTTCGCCTGCGGCGCTAAGCATTATAACTTATGTTTTGAGATGTTTCACTTACTTATGTGAAGTTTCATAAAAATAATTTGCCTTTCGAATTCGAAATTGGTTGTCATGAAAACTTTAAAAAATTTCGCCTAACTTTATTACCAATAATGTGATATTACAATTTTAATTAATAGATATTATAAAAATATTTGAATTTCAAATTCTGAGGAAATATGTGAAAAATTCCTTCTCCTGAAAAACTGTGAACTGTAAAAAAAAATTACTAATTTCCTGATTTCCTCTGTCAATTTGTCAGTTTTTTTTTTTAATAAATTGTTTTTCAAATTTTGACGTAAAAGTGCGTGACCTGGAAAATTCTTATCAAAATTGATTGCAGAGCTAAACTTGCTTACCAATATTGCAAAAATGTCTGGCTACACCCATGTTTGTGACTTGACAAAAACTATTGATACTGTTAGAAAGCGAAATAGGCTTGCCACGGAACGAAACATCCTGTGGCCGTTTCTGAAGATGATTTTTTTTGTTAATTATCTATATTTTTGTCATTAAAAAATGTTAGTTATTGAAAAAAGAAAAAAAATCTGAAAAAAAAATTCACAAAAAAAAATAAATTTTGAAAAACATATTTCCAAAAAACAATTTTTGTTGAGAATTTTTTTTTCAGATTTTCTTTAATAATATTTTATATATATTTTACTATACCTGGAATTTTAATAATTTTTACCTGGAAAACCTGGAAAATACCTGGAATTTAAATGTCAATTTTTGGTGGGAACCCTGTGTAAATTTAGGGGGCTTTGCCCTACAATCAAACTACCACCAAAATAAACCAACCAAATACCTTAGTTATAAACATGCCATGCGAACTCCCTCTATAAATAAATAATAAATAAATAACAATTGTTGACAGGTAGAAACCTGTCAAATAACTAAAACCATACCGTTGTAACATGAAAGTTTCTGTAAAACAGAGTTTCTACCCCTTTGTTTTAAAACCACCAAACAATAAACAACCAACACCATTAAATAAAAAAAAGTCTGGGAAAGTAATGAGGAATGGAGTCATTCCCAACAAGCAATTGTCAGGCGGCCGCTGACCGGGAAAGTAATGGCAAAAAATTATTGTATTATACTTTTGGCCCCTCGATCAAATATGCAGTGCCAATTGAAAAACTAATGGAAAATGATCATTACCTTGATCATTACATTAAGCTCTTCTTTTCGCCCGTCGGCCCGATGTTTTAGCTAAAAATCTAGATTTAGATAAACAAAATTGAAAAAGAAAATAGACAAGGGATCCTTGTAATTTTCTTTTTTAGTCCTCAGTTTTATTGGATGGAGAAAAAAAATTCTGATAGTGGGCAAATTTTCAAGGTTGATCATTTTTTTTAGTCTCCACCGTTGCACTATGGGACGAACCGGGCCGTAAGCCGGACATCATACTTTTCTTGAAAACGATAACTGGGATTTTGATAAAATTTGGTATGCAGCCATTTTTAGGTACGACAAAGCATTTTAACTAGGTTTCGTTTTTGGGAAAAAAACTGGAAATCTGGAAAATCTGGAAAACTTAAAAAAAATTAAATTTATTTTTCTTTTATATGGTTAATTACCATTTAGTGTACAAAAAAAATATTTTTAATACGGTTTGGAAAAAATCTGCAAAATGTGTGTAACTTGTAAAATTATAATTTTAGCTAATAAATTTGGCTTTTTCGAGAAAAAGTAAAACATTTAGCCAAGTATAAAAAAATTGTCGAAAATTTTCGAAAAAAAAAAATTAAAAAAAAAATATTTTTTCAAAAAAAACATTTTTTCGAAACAAAAATTCAAAACAAATCGGGGGATTATTAAAAAAAACAATAGGGATCATCCCCTGATAGAACTTCATTTTTCCTGAAAATTTTGAGTCGATCGGATTATTCGTTCTTGAGTTATCTTGTCCACAAAAAAGTGACATGGCACGGACAGACGGGCGGATGAACAGACGCTTACGGGCTGTGAACAGTATAATAACGTAATTTCCCAATAAATTTATGCACCACAAAGAATATCTGTAAAAGTCTATGTAAAAAGTAATTTTTTTTAGTTGTTTTTTAACACAAAAATTTAAATTAAAGGGGTTCTGGGGTCTTCTGGGGTCTAATCTCTTTTCCTTACTTAGTCCACTATATTTTAGTAATAACAAATGTGCGGGACTTTGCGGGACTTTAACGAAAAACATTTAAATGTCGGAGAATTAAAAAAAATTCGATAAAACAAAAAATAGGAGATGTACATAATATTTTATTTTTTTATATAATTAATATTTTATTTTTTTATATAATACACTTTAATGTTGTTATTATTACGCAATTAATAGGAAAAGATTATATTGTATGATAAGAAAAAAAAAGACTACAAATTTTCGTAGGCATAATTTAGACATCTATATAAGCGCTAATTTTTCTGGCTAACCTTAATTATACATGAAAATGTTGCCTGCACTCAATGTATAATATGATTAAATATAATAAAACCAAATTTAAACCCCTATTTTTGAATTTTTGTTTTTCACCCGATGTCCAACCTATGGCCCGGTTCGTTCCATAGTGCGTTGGATGGAAAAAAAATGTAATTGGCAAATGAACAAGAATTAACCTTTTTTTACATAAAGGGAGGAAAAACTTTCGGCAGTCAGCAAATTCCTAGACAAATAATTACTGTCCAGTTGGACTTTTTATATTCTATCTAAAAAATTACGATCAGTTGGTATGCCATAAAACATTGTTTATGTAAATAATTCAAGAATATTTACTTACGATTTTTTAAACTTTTTTTTAAGGCCCTTGCTGTCCTTTTTACACATGATTTTTAATTTTATTTTTAATTCTGAAAAATCATACATTGTAGGGTTAACTACATTCTTCTATATAAAATGACGCTATCTATTTATTTATTCGGCAAATTCGGTAAAAAAAAACGGAAAATATAAATATAGAATTGATATTTTGAGATTATGCTCCCTACAAAGAGTAGCACAAAGGCCCTTAGCTACGCTAAATTAGCGTTGCCTTCTAACCAGTCGGCACAAAAAAAACCCTTAAAAAAACACCGACGTGCACCGCTAGCTTCGAGGCTAGCTTATAAGCTTATAGCGGTATACCGCCTTTTTCTCCAAAACCGTGTAACTGACGAAAAAAAGTCACTGGACCAAAAATATTCCTTATACAATTCTAAACAAACCAATTCTATTAATATTGCTCCAAACCTACATTTATCATAGTTATTGGCGCGCACTTTTTTGGCACTTTTTGTAAAAAAAACAGCCTACCGGATAAGATAGATAGATAAAGTGCTTTATTACCCACCTGGGGTGTAGGGCTTGCGACCGAGGTCCTACTGCCCGTCTTTTACAAAAATATATGATATAGAATTATGTATGTTAAGTTATATAATATAATAAAATTATGAGAAAAAAAAAGAAAGTCTGAAATAAATATGTACAATCAAATTTACACTAATTGTTTAAATTCGTCATTAGTTCATAAACTGTCTGTGTGGAGAATCTGAATCTGGGATGGTTAGCTGAGCGTTCTCTGACTAGGTCTTGAATGATCTCGAAGTTTATTTCCCTTTGTGAAAATTTAGCTGCCAGCTCATTGATCCTATTAACTATTGGCGTAATTTTGGTTCTTTCATACAGCAGATTGTTGGAAGGATTGTGGAGGGGGTTGCCTGGGTGTCTTAGTTTGGGAATAACTCTTAAACAGCTTGTTTCCGCAACTTGAACCGATTTTAATGTGGAGGGGCGGCAGGTGGCAAGTATCACGTGACAGTATTCCATCAAGGGTCTGCAAATTGCCTTGTAGATAGAGGTTGCAGTTCTGGTGTTTATACCTTTATCTTTGAATGTCAGTGAGCGGAAGTGTTTGGAGCGGGTAATTGATTTTTTCTTGACATCAGCAACATGCAAGTTAAAGTTAAGTTTGGAGTCCAAATTCATCCCTAGGTACTTAGCTTGGGGACTTGGTGTTAGGGTATTGTTGAGAATGCTTACTGTAGGAGTTGAATCTGTAATCTTGTGATGAAATATTACTAGCTGCGACTTCTTTGGGTTGGGTTTTAGTCTCCAATTACCATACCATCTCTCGGTTTTACTGATGAGTGATTGTAGGTTTGACATTGCTGTCTTTAGGTTTTTACTGTGAGTCACCAGAGTAGTATCATCAGCAAACTGGAGAAGGTATTCAGTATCGTCAAAAAAGTTGTGGTCTTCATGCAGGTAATTGTAGATGTCAAAGCAGTAGATATTGAACAGCAGTGGAGAGAGAAGTGACCCTTGTGGTAATCCTTGTTCAGGACTAAATTCTTCTGATAGGTGATTGTTAACTTTAACTTGGATACTCCTGTTTTGTAACATGTCCTTAATTAGAAATACAATATTGTCCGGGCACCCCAGCCGTTTAAGTTTGAATAATAAACCCTTGTGCCACACACTATCAAAAGCTGCATTAGTGTCTAGGAATACTGCGGCGCTTGTCATACCATCCAATCTGGCCGTTTGTACGTTTGAAACTAGAGTAATAAGGGGGTGAATTGTGGAACAATGAGCCTTAAAACCAAACTGGTATTGAGGAATTTTCTGTCCAATAGCTTCATTTAGCTGTTCTTTAATTAATTTCTTAAAGTTCTTGCCTAGGACCGGTAAAAGTGTGATGGGTCTTAAATTTTCTGGTTTTAAACAGTTACCTGAAGTTTTTGGAATAGTAATCATAACCCCCTTTTTCCATTCTTTGGGATATTAGCAATTTGCGAGGCAGAAGTTGTAAATTTTAATAATGAAGTCGTGAATCTTTGTGGATAGTTTTCTTAAAAGGTATCTAGAAATTTGGTCATAGCCTGGGGCAGTATTTTTACCTTTATTTAAGATTTCAACATATTTTTCCTCCGTAATTTCAGTATATTCAGTAGGTTTGGGAGGACTAAAGTATTCCCTGTGCCATTGCTCAACTTCTTGGTAAGTAATGGGGCTAAAATTTTGATCTTGATTTTCTTTGTAAACATTTTTGAAGTGCTTGTGAAATATTTTGACTTTGTCCTTATCTAGTGTATATATCTGACCACTACTTTCCAAATTTGGAGTACTGGATGTTCCTTTATATTTACTTAGGTTTTTTATTTTTTTCCAGTAGTTTTTTCCATTTTCTTTGTTAATTTCTTCACAAGTCTCTATCCATTTACTGGTTTTAAATTCTCTAATCAAGTTTTGTATATTTTTGTTTATTTGATTCATATTTTTCTTGATTTCTTGGATTTCTGTATCTTTGTATTCTCTGTATTTTTTCCTTTTTTCCTTGATAAGTTTTATTATATAGTTTGGTAACGGCTGATTATAATACCTTACTTTTTCAACTTTTTCTACTGGATAAGGTGCATAAAACTACCCTTAATGTTCCACGCCAAAAAACAGATAGATGTTTGTGTAATAATAAAAACAACAGATTTGTGTAGAATCTTAAAGATAAAGATATTTTTAATTTAGTGATTTCACTACATTAAAAGTCATGATTTTTTTCATCATATCGGGTTTTTGCGCTTGCCGCTCAGCCTGAGCGGCTCAGGAGATGACGCTACGTGCTTTTAATCTACACTTTATAAAGACCATAATCCCAAAACATCAAAACTATTTTTTTCGCTATTTGCTGTTTTTCATTTTAATTTGACCGTACTATTAATATGGGTTGGGGACGAATATATAGTATCTTATACAAAACTAATATGTTATAATATGTACCGCGTTTTACATGTATTTAAAAAAAGTACAGTTTCTGGCATGTATATGCATATATGACTAGATTAATTCCTAAATTGGCAAACGCTTGACTTGAATACTGTTTGTTACAAATAATGTGTACTCTTTGAATTAAATTACCTTTATAAAGGTAATGTACAAAAAATAGTAGTAAAGAAACAATTACGGTTAATCCGATTAACAACATCCTTGGCTTTTTTTTTATTTTTATATGATTAGCCTAATCGTATTGGAGTATAGGGTAGGGTCAAAGAGTCTAGAATTTTCAAAAAAGTTTTCACTGATATAAAGTTATCAGGGCTATTCTCATTTTGGTGAGTTTTATTCGCCTTTGAAAGCCAACTTCATAGTAGTTCTTCTGATCAATTGATTGGTCTACACCGTGTAGCTCCGCCCATATTCATCGAAATAGGTATCAGGCGGAAAAAATCCGCTTGAAACCAGAATAGACCCCCAGTTATAACCACTGAACACTGGTCGACTGGTCGGATCAAAGTATTCATTTGCCGGGTACAAGCAAAAAATTAGAACTTAAGAAGGAAATATACTTTATATTTCACTAACTGGACTATCATATCAACGCTGTTTTTACATAGAAATTCACTCGGAACATGAAAAAAAACAAAATTAAAAAAAAAAATTTTGTTCGCAAAAGAAAAGTATTTTTTTTAAACGAAAAAAAAAAATATTTATAATACAAAGGCGAACAGTTAAGTTTTTCGATTGGGTAGGTTTTTAGAAGCCGAGGGCCGGCCGACGGGCCGGCCCGAGGTTAATAAACCTACGAAATCGAAATTAAACTTCTTGCCCGTGTATTATACAATATTTTTTATTCGATTGTTACTAATTATAATAAATTATTAAAATATACTTAATTTTAAATTGCAAAAAATATTTCTATTTACTGTCTTATTACTTATCTAGTTATCCATGATAAATTTATATCCAATCAAATCGCTAAAAAACAATTGAATTGTTTCTTTTGCGTGCGGTTTTATTTTCAAATTAAAAAAGCTAGCTTGGTGATTAATTTCTGTTAAAATGTGTCTGTTATAAAAATAATAATACTTCTGAAACCGTTCTATGAATATTATAAATATTGAAATTGATTTTACAATTGAAATTTTGTGTTTTTAATTTTTAGTGGATAAATACGGATTAATCAGTTAACATATATTTTGAAGTTATGTTATAGAAAAATAATTTATTTTGTATGAAATGATTATAATAACTGTATCTGGTCAATAAGAACAGTTAGTTCAAGACCAAAAGTTCATATTTCTTTATAAATATTACAATAAAGGTAAAGCATCTTCTTTTAAAAAGCTAAAATATTACAAGTTTTAGTTAGCGGGCGAAAAAAACTTTTTGGTCCTAGGGCCTCAGTCTGTAAAAAGAGCGTCGACATGACAGTCCGGTTAGTAAATTATTTTTTAAAGTGTCTATTTACTTTAAAAATTAGTTTTTTTTTTAATTCTGGGTTTTGCTTGTACCTGGTGAATGAATAGGTACTTTGATCCGACCAGTGCATGCACTGCTAACTTTTAACTAAACAAAGCTAATAGCATATTACATACCGAGTACGCGAACCTAGTTTTAAGTGCACGACAGCGCTTATTTTTTTACGAGGCGGAGCCAAGTGAAATACGCATTCGAGGTGCACTGAAATAGGTTTCGTCGAAGTGCGTATACTATACGACTATACGACCTAAAACCTACATAACGCAAAAATTGTCTTAAAATTAATTTGGAAATTTGACGTTTTATGTTTGACATTTAGTCATTTTATGACAGCCGATATGTAAAATCAGCTGATTGTCACTTTCCGACCACTGTCATTGCAACCGGCGGAAAATGAGCACTAACTACTAACTGGGTTTGGAAAAATTATTTTGGAATCCGATCCCTTAAGTATGCAAGAATGGATTCTGTTCCCTGCTCCAAAATTGCGTATCGAGGCTGCCTAAAACTGTTTCCAATCAGTTCCAATTTTCTAAGCTGCTTTATGTTTCCCAGTTCCGGTGGGATATGGTTAATATTGTTATTGGATAAATCCAGAACTGCAATTCTCGTTAACTTTTTTAAACCTTCAACATTGATTTCGCAAATCTTATTATCATTTAGTAATAATATTTCGATTTCCACCATGTCATAGATGCAATTGGGAATATTTGAAAATCTAAAATAAAAATATTTGTAAATTTCTGTTTTTATACTTATATGATTTTATTTTGGTATTTTGGTCGATAAAAAAAACTGTAAATAAAATAATAAAAAAACGTTAAAAAGGAGCTAATAAAAGTTTTATAAAATATTTATTTTTTTTTTACAGCAAATAATACGACCAACATGCTATTAACCCTTAAATGCAAAATGGTGCATATATGCAACACTCATTTCAAGAATTTTTCTAATATTTGTTTGGTAATCTAGGGGTAAAAAACCTTCATATTTTATGTTTTTACAACATTTGGTTAAATCGGGCATTTTAAGGTTTAATAGTTTAAAAATGCAATAAACATTTTTTTTTAATAATAGCAATATACAGGGTGATTCGGTTTGGTTTGGTAATTTTAATCGTGAACTTTAATTTAATGTGTCGCATGCGAAATATGTGAAATCTAGCGGAACTAAATTATTTGTAAGATAGCGTTAATAATAAATTAAATAAAAACTTATGCATATTGTTATACATGAGGGGTACTAAAAATGGACATCGTATTTTTTATCTAACTGATAACGTAACGTGTTTTTTTTAATAATTTAATTTAATTTATTTCTTTTTTTTAACAGGTACAATAAAAATACTGGCAAAAAATGAAAAGATAATTTACTATCGTTCATCATTATTTGAGTTTTTATAGAAAATGTTTCTTTTTATCAATTATATTAAAGGTAAAGGTATTTTGAATTAGTCCATTTCGAGTGTTTCCGAAAGAAGTATATCCGTGACATTTTTATAAAACTATATTCATATTTATTATTATGGATAGTACAGAATCAGGCACGATTAATTAGCCTAATTTTATTATTTTTTTTTCAATAAAATGGTTATTTTTTTAAATAAATTGGAGTTTCAAAAATCTCCCCCTTTGTCCCTCTTCGAATTATTTTTTTAATTATTTATAAATGTCCCTTTAAAATATTGTTTAGTTTTTAGCTGCTGGATTTGCTGTTTTTTGAGATAATAATTATTTTCAGCAATCACAAATAGACAAATTTTTGAAAAAATGGTTGTAATTTGTATAGTGCCCCCTAAGCCAAAAAATGACGCCACGTATGCGTCACGGGCAGCGAACGTGTTAAACAACAAAAACAATTTATTGGTAGGCTAAGTGCTAAAATTAAAATAAATGAGAACAAGTCAGGCGGTTTAAAAAAAATAATAAAATAATTTAACAAAAAATACTGTGCTTGGTCAGTTAGATGAAAAATACTAGGTATATTTATAGTACCCCTTATGTATAACAATATGCATAAGTTTTTATTCATTTTATTATTAAACCTATCTTACAAATAATTTAGTTTCGCTAGATTCCTCATATTTTGCACTGTGTCCCGTCTTATTTTACTTTTGGTCCCCACCTGCCCCCCACACTCTATTTTGCGGTCTAAAAATATAAATTACCAACATATAGCTCCTGTCATGGCTTTACGCCGCGTTCCCATAAAAAATAAAAGATAACGGGTGAATGTTTTTTATGTCCACCCCTAAAATTAAGATTAATCTTCATTCAGTGAAAACGAAACTGGTCATTTATACATACAGAGCGGTCCAAAAGTCACCCCCCCCCCTCTTAACTTTTGAACCAGTTGAGATATCGACTTCAAATTTGGAACTTTTAAATAAGACAACTTAAACTATCTTTTAGCATATATTTAATACTTTCAGCTCTTAAAATGTGGGCAGGGAGGCATGGGGGCACATTTTTTTAAATGGAAAGGGGGGTCGTGTAATACATCATTTTAAAGCTTATAAAATTCTCCATTTAACTCCATATTTTTAAATTAAAAAAAAAATGTTTTGGGTTTAAAATGGGGTTGAAAATGGGTATTAATGTCGAAATTCCTCTAAAAAAAAACAAATAATTTTTTAAAAATGCCTAATTTCATCATAAAAAAATGTTAATTATACTTTTAAACTAATCTTAGTTGACATAAATAAAAATTTATTAAAAAAAACTTAAAATATCGAATGTTTTAGCACAAAAAAATTGAAAAATCAAAACCTTAAAAAACATTTTAAAAAAAATTAAAAATGTTAGTTTAAATAGAGAATTTTATAAGCTTTAAAATGATGTATCACACGACCCCCCTTTCCATTTAAAAAAATGTCCCCCATGCCCTCCTGCCCACATTTTAAGAGCTGAAAATATCAAATATATGCTAAAATATAGTTTAAGTTGTCTTATTTAAGAGTTCTAAATTTGAAGTCGATATCTCAACTCGTTTAAAAGTTAAAAGGGGGGGGGTAACTTTTGGACCGCACAGTATGTATAATTTTACATTGGCTATAAAATGGCGGATTTAATTTTTTTTTTTAAATTCCGGTTTCGCCGGAACCGGGAACCGGGCCTAACTGACTTGCACATCCATATTTTATTTTTGTCTGTCATGTCAAGAAAAACTTTTTAGAGTTTTTTTATTCGAAAGGACCCTTCCCAGAAAGCACAAAGATGACTTAAAGAGGTCTTAAAGATGTCGTAGCTCGTCATTCAAGACGTCTTAGGAACGTCGGTTTTTGCCGTATATGGATCTTAAAGACGTCTTAACGACGTCGTATGTTACAAAAGGTAACGTCTTTAAGATTTTTTTTTTAAGACGCCTTACTGACAGGCGACTTTACAACATAATACCCCCCCCCCCCCCATTTAAGTTGCTAGATACGGTCGTATTGATATAAAAAGCGTAATTAGAATGAGAGGTAATTTGTTTGTCAAAAAAAAAAGATCTTAAAAACTATGTGAATTATTTTTTTAATTTTTTTTTTTGAAAATTTCTTTTTTGATTTTTTCTTTTAATTTTTTGTTTTTCGTAAAAAGAAATGAAAAAATAAATGAAAACAAAATTAATTTTTTTGTTTATCAAAAAAAGATCTTTAAAAAAAATGGTATTTTTTTTTAATAGTTGATTGTGGTTAATTTATTTTTAGCGATGAGTATTTAAGTTAAGACGTCTTGTACCGATACTTAAAAGACATCTTATATACATCATAATCAGATATATTTTAAACATCCCTAAAAAGAAGTCCATAAGATATTCTTTTTAAGTCTTTAGGCGTCCAGACATAATTAAGATCTAAAAAAGACGTCTTTAAGATATCATGTGCCGTCTGGGTCAATACAATGGAATAAAAATAAAATTTGACTTACTTGTTAGCGGAGAGTGCCAATTCACGCAAATAAACCAAACTGGACATCGATTCTGGCAACTCGCATAGGTGATTATTACATAAATTTATATACTTTAATTTTTGAAATGTTCCCATGGAATCGGGTAGAACTTTTAACTGGTTGCATGATATGTTCAACTCTGATATATGTTCTGAGAGTAAATCTAATCTAAAAAAAGAATATATTTATTAAATAGACGGAAAACCCCAATTATAATACCCAAATACGCGTAAGCATAACAATTTTTCGTTTCTTAAAAAAAAAATTAATTTGAACCTATGCCTACAAAGGAAGTACTCTTTTGTTGAAAGCTTTATTTTATTTTGCGTCTTAAATAATTTTAACTTGCGTTAAGTATTTGGAAAAATGCAATATAGTAACTACAGCGAATAGTATATAATGGAATGCGCCGCCGACAAATATTACGCCTATAAAATCGATTGGAGTGACTGACAACGCCGCCGTCGATAATTTTTTGGCGCGCCGCCGTTAAATGATCTGTTTTATTAATTTTTTTTTATTGAAGGAATATACAAATACAATACAATACAAGTGGGGTTGTGCGGCAAGGTACTGCCTTTCAAATCACTGCGACCAATGAGATCTAATGTGAATTTAGTCCACATCAAACTTTAGGCTTCCATAGAAGCCTAAGAGTTTTTTGGGGGCTACTTGGGATATATCTGCAGGTCTTGGGTATACCTGTTCTAGATATTGTAGCTTTTTGCGAGCTATGGCTTCGCAGAAGCACATAATGTGTTCGGCCGTTTCTGGTGCTTCTGAGCATAGACGGCAAGTGTCGATTTATTAAAGGAAAATGCTGACTCAATTGATCAAGTTTTTTTTTCTTTTGAAAATAAAAGACATTTTGTTATTCAAGCAATTTTTTATTAATTTTTTAAATATCTCTGAATAATTTATTAAAAGTATATGTACAAATAGTTGTTTTTTAAAAAAACTTTGGTCGGCGCGCCGGTCACGCCGCACTATGTGGCCAAACAGAAAAATTTTTTTTTTTGGTGAATTAAGTCTTAAATGGTTTACTATACATAAATAACAATTTTTGAGTCAAATTTCAGTTTTAACATTAAAGGGTTCTGGACAAAAAGGGAAAAATTAAAAATAATTAACCCCCAACTCGAACGCCCTGAATAAATGTAATGTTCTTGGACAATATTTAATTAAAACCATTCAATATATTATTAGATTACGAGTAAAACTCATATCATTAGCTTAGACGGTTTCTAAGATATTAAATACAAATCAAATTTTACGGTGCCCGCTTCAAAGGACTGTGTTTCAAAAACCACGTTAAAATATTTTTTTGTTAATATATCGTCATGTGAGGATTATAGTGTTCTATATCATAGCAAATCCAATGGATATAGAACACTATAATCCTCACGTGACGATATGTTAATTAAGGAGCATTTCCAATATAAACAAATAAATAAACTTATTGATTTTTTTAAAATAAAATTTCAAGCCTACCTGGAATAATGCTTATTTTTCCATAGATAAATGCTTATAACTTTTTCAGCTATCTAGATAGCTGAAAAAGTTAATTAGTTAATTAGCTAATATATACATATTTTAAGAACTGTATATTAGAATATTTTAGTGTATCAATTTTAAATGTGCACTAATGCGTGCGCAATTATTTTCAATTTTTATCATATAAAATATCAAAAATTTGTATTTTTTCCTACAAAAATGCTCATAACTTTGGCTATCTAATATTTATACACTACTTAGACCACTGCTGTAAGAACATTTTAATATAAAAATTAGAAATGCGCGTCAGTGCGCGCGCAACTATTTGTAACTTATATTTGCCTTGTCATTAAAAAAATGGCCTAAGGCTTTAATATAAAACTAAGGCTAAAAAATTAATTTTACCTTAAATATTATGTTTATTCATTGAAGCTATGTTTGTACAATGATATTGCCAAAGTTTACTGGACAAACGTAAGTATGTTAAGAAAAAATGCTATTTTGGTATACCCTCATCAGAATATGCTTTAAAATTAAATTTTACATCGGTATAGAACATCGACTGGCGTTTAGACCGTAATTAACGAAACCAATGCATTTTATAACGAAGAATAGTCTAGTTATTGTTTTTTAGAGGATTTATTGTTCTATTTATGAAATTAGTTTTTTCTTTTTGGACACCAAAACAGGGCTTGTGTGCGCCGCCGCCGATAATTTTCGCGCCGATCGCGTCGTCGGCCGCCGACAAGAAAATTAGGTGCACTATTAGTGTGTTCAACTGTCAACGTCATCTGTCAAAATTCGGCTGTTTGCTGAGTTTCGTTGACAGCCAAAGTAAGCGATCAATTCTATAGAATTGATCTACCGCGATCAATTCTACCGTTGTTTCTTCAACTGTAATTGATAAAATTTAAAAAGTGCGTAGTTTTATTATTTCTTTGGTATTCCCGTCTTTTTTTTTGACACATTAAAATTTTAAAGTTTTCGTCCGTGTATCATGCACATTATTTGTTCGATTGTAATATCTTATGGTCTGTTTTTTCAAGCAAGATAGTAAATTAAAAATCGCACAGTGAATATTTTCAAAATTCGAATATTAGATGTGCGAATATACTGCTTGGTTTATTTTATAAAACATAACTATATTCTATAAACAAACATATACTATTCAAACCGGTTGTAATAGTTATTTATGGTACTAGTGGGTAAAGTAAGATATTGCCCTTGATAAAATTAACCTGCGAGGCGCCAGCCAAGCAGGTTAATTTTCGAGAGGGCAATATCGGTTTACCCATGAGTGCCATACAAGGTTTTATCCAATAAATAGCTTAGGAATTCATATTTTATTAAAAATTTTAATGACATTTACAAGAAAATAATTTGACAAGTGACAGTTGAGTGGGTAAAATAAATAATTATCCACTCAATAAAGTAAAAGCCACGCGGGGGTTATTATTAAGTTTATCTATTTAAAATAAAGCTGGTAATTGTCTTATTATCTGTATGTACTGGATAAAAATATCTATCTTACTTGAAGAAACAGACCATAGATAAATAAACTTATTTGACGTTCAATTGTCATCAGTATATGTCGTCGCCGGGGTATTGATTGCAGTGAAACCACCGCTTTGTGTAGAGTACCAGTCAAGTAGATGCCGCAAATACGTTACTGCAGTAACGTTATAACGTACCTATCTACTTGACTGGTCAACGTCTACTATTTTACATTTCGCACTATGGTCTGTTTTTTCAAGCAGGATAGTAAATTAAAAATCGCACAGTAAATATTTTTACAACAGGTTTGAATAGTATATGTTTGTGTATAAAATATAGTTATGTTTTATAAAATAAACTACGCAGTATATTCGCACATCCAATATTCGAATCTGTTTTGAAAATATTCACTATGCGTATTTTAATTTACTTGAAAAATCAAACTTTTCGTGCAGATTTATCATACTTTTAGATATACAGATTTATTTCACACATAAAAAGTACCACTTTTATAAACAATCAAATAAAATATAATAATAATAATAAATATAATTATTATAAATTAAATAAATAAATTATAATATAAATAAATAACTATAATTAAATTTTAATTATTTCATGCCACAAATACGATACCGTCCAGTGAAGTCCAAAAGTGGACTTGTGCAGCCCAGTAAATCTTGTTAGTTGCAGCAAAAAATAGACTTTTAACCAGATATTTCATATAGTGTAAATATATTTATATAAAACCGAAGATTGTTTGGACTTAGGAAACCATTAGTTTTAAACCATTTTTTTTTTATAAATTAGTTTGTTTAAAAGCAATAAAAAATATAAAGCTCATTCTTTAACAGAGAATCTCTATCAGGCCGGTCGGCCGGACCAGAATCCAACTGCATCATTACGCAATGCGTATGTATATTACCGTGCTAAAAACATTTTGTCCTACAAGGGTGCTTTTATTCTGCGTAAATGCGTCGGTTTTAAATTTTTCTAGGCAAAATTTATAAACATAAATCTGTTAGGAAAAAAAAATTGGCATCCTCTCATTTTCTATAAATGTAAAATTTGCTGTAAATTATATTGAAAAACTTGGAAATGGATGGTTTACGTAAAACAGAAGGAAAGTGGCATGCGTGAAAATAGAGAGAAGGCGGGACGAAAAGAGTGATTTTTTTTGTAAAGACATATTTGGACGATGTATCAAAATTAGTGGAGAGCCCCTAGCACAAGCAAACAGCTTATTTGGGGCTCTCCATGACTCTGTAATATAATCCTAAATAAATAATAATAATAATAATTAAATATTAAAAATTTTATTTTTTTTTTCAGTTTTCAATTGAAGTAAGGCCTTAAGGGTTGGCTCATTTTATTGTTTTGAGTTTGGCACAGAATATTGTTTTTGATAAAAAAATTATAACAGGTAATATTTTTTTTATTTATTTTATTTTCAGATTTAATTTTTTGAATTTTGCACAATATGATAATATCATATATTATATCACATATAACTATATGATTAAAAAAAATCATGCCATAAATAATTTCAAAGTTTCCCACATCGGGGGCGCATTGGTACAAATGTAAGTTTTGCAAAAAAAAATATTTATTAAAGTTTTACTTTTCTTGTTCTATTAGATTATATGTAGGTATATTTTCTTGCTTTTTAGAACAAAATGTTAAAATTTTAGATAGGGAGAAAAATTAATTTAAACGAAAATTTTTAGAAATAGTTCACATTAAATTAAATTCAAACATTACTATAAACTTTAGAAAAGATACTCAAAACTTAAGCACTTTATATCTAAAAATATTAAGATAAATCTTTTCACTAACTCATTAACACTTATACCTGTTACAGGTATAAGTGTTGAGTTAGTGAAAAGATGTACAGTACACCTTAATTAATTTTATATATTTGTCAAGTTGACTTTTAAAAGTCCAAATATTTTTACTTAATTTTATTTATACATTTATTTTTTTAATTCGTTGTAATATCCTTGAAAATGGCTGTACAATAAACGCCGAAACGTTGGAATAAAAGTATTTTTTATTACGTGTTCTAAAAAGCAAGAAAATATACCTACAAAATATATATTACTCTTTCAACTTATTCCATAATGACAATTTTACTAAAAATTAAAATATAATTTATTATTTTTGTACATATATATTTTTTTTTAACTAGTGAAAAAACTCGTATCAATGTCCCCCACTTTCCCCTATTGTGTTTTCCTCGGAATCTGGCAATTCCGGATTCAATTCCGGATTGTTTGTACAAGAGTGTGTCCTTAAAAGAGATTTTCTAGAATAACTTTTATCACAATTTGAACATTTAAATGGCCTATAACCTGTATGTGACCAAATATGAGTCATCAGCGTTGATTGTTGTGCAAAGCTTTTCTCACAATAAGTACAATTGTACGGTTTTTTACCAGTATGCAAACGAACGTGATGGTTCAAATTAGATTGAATTGGAAAACCTTTATCACAATATGGACATTTAAAGGGCTTATCTCCTGTATGAGTGCGCATATGAATGGTCAGATGTGAATTTGAGCTAAAGCTTTTATCACAATCAAAACATTTAAATGGTTTGTCCGGAGTGTGCGTGAAAACGTGGGTCTTTAAATTGGATGCGGTGGAAAATCTCTTTTCACAATAGGGACAATTAAATGGTTTATTGTCAGTATGCATTCGAATATGTTTTTGATAATCTCCTTTTCTTGTGAAACTCTCCTTACAAAATGGACATACAAGACCTCTATGTTCAGGATGTATGCGGATAACGTGTTTTTCCAGCGCAGATTTCCAGGAAAAACGGGATTCACAATATTGACATTGAAAAGGTTTTTCACCAGTGTGTTTCCGGGTATGTTCTACTAAATGTGAGTTGCATGAAAATCTTTTGGTACAATAGGAACATAAAAATGTCTTCGCTTCACATTGGGACCTTCCATGTTCCTTATAGACCGATTCATTGTTAAAACTTTTTTTGCAATATGTGCATAAATATGAGGTTTCTTCGTTTTTCTTTTGTCCACCCTCATTTGGTAAATAATCTTCATTAGTAACCTGATACTCGGATTTTACATTTATAAATTTTGAACTTGATGGTTGATCTAAATCTACTTCAAATTTATCCACAATCAGCCTGTTTTCAGTTTCTTGAAATTCAATATCATTTGACAAATCTGCATCATTTATTACTTCCTTTATTTCATTTGATATATCATCATCTACATCATTTATAACTTCTTCTTTTATTTGGGGTTGTTGTAATAATCGATTTTGTAGATTAAACTCTCCTCGATGTTCTCTAATGATATTTGTAGACAAATCTGTATCATTTATGATATCTTTTATATCAATAGTTACATCATTTACAACTTCTTCTTTTATTTTAGGTTGCTGTGATAATAGATTACGTAGATTAATTTCTCCTTGATTTTCTCCAATGATATTTGTAGACAAATCTGCATCATCAGTCATTTCATTTATGAATTCTTTTTTTATTTTTGGTGGTTGTAATAATACATTTTGTAAATAATTTTGTCTAATATTACAGTTCTCAACAAATGTAGAAAATTTATAGAATTCATCCCTGCATGTAGAGCAAATATTTTTTGGAAGAACATTATTTTCAATCAATTCCATATCCAAATATTTTAACAATAAATATAATATTCTACTATTATCACAGATAGAATCCAAATTAGTTTTTGAGAAGCAAGTTCGGCAGATTTTATCAAAATCTTCAATATTTAACTCTGTTTCATTTTCTTCTATTTTTATAGTTTCCATTTTTTCTTTTCGTTTATAAGTGAATTATTTGTTGCTATATTTATTTATATAATGCAGTACACAGTATACTGGAATTTATGTACATCTGTCGCTTTTTTTTTGCATTTGACCAATAAAATAGAAGTTCTGTATCAAACACACAACAAAATACTCCTCAGTACACCTATTAAACGTTTATATTAAACTTTTCCGAAAATCCGAGAAACAAATCACTATGGATTCTCTCGAGTAACGTAACGCTATGTCCAATTTTAAGGTTAGGTACAGTGTTGCCAATTCATCAAATATGTAATGAGTGCACCAGGACCGGACTGAGGGGAAAAGCTTCCTCGGAGCCCGGGCAGGGCCGTAGCGAAGAAGATTTGGTGGGGGGTAAAAAATTACAACTTTTTTAGCCTAAAAATTCAACTTTTTCTGCCCTAAAAATAAAGATAGTTTCCTCAAGAAAAAAATTTTGATGACTAAAAAAAATCCTCTGCCAAAACTTCGCGAGGGGAAATATACAACTTTTGTATTTTGAATCTATAAAATATACAACTTCTTTTGTTTGGACAATAAAATATACAACTTTTCAAGATAGCTACGGCCATGGGCCCAGGTTTGAAGGGGGCATGGAATCAACACAGGGCCGCAGCGAAGAAAATTTAGTGAGGGGGAGATGGTCGAAAATTAAAACTTTTTTTAGTCTAAAATTACAACTTTTATACCTCAACAAAAAATATGATGAATTAAAAAAAAACGTTTCCATTACTGCTAAAATTACAACTTTTATATTAAGCCCAAGAAATTTATAACTTTTTTTGAAGTTCAAGATAGGTGTGGGGAGGCTCCTCCTCCCCCCCCCCCCAATCTACGGAAAATTAGACCAAAAACCTTTAAATTCCTAAAATATTTTAAATTTCAAAAAAAAATCACTTGCAGCGCTAGGTCTTTCTTCCGTGTTTTTTTTTGTAATTTAAGATTGTAAAACTCGAGCTTTACAATCGTCAAAGAACAACGTAGGAAATCAGAGTTTTAATAGAATTAAAGTGAAATTAAAGTAAAATTTAAATCAAAGTTAAATTTAAATTAAAGGAAAAGTTTAATTAAAGTAATATATAAGTAAAATATATTTTTTTAATGTTAAATAAAAAAAACTATCTGTGATATAAGTTATGTAAATTTAAAAAATTAAAATGAATGTAAAATTTAAGTTAAATTAGTCAAAAAGTAAAAAAAACAACTTTATCTGTGATTTATCTAAGTTAATATATCTAAGGAAATCAAATTTAATGTGAAATATTGAGGCTATTAATTAGAGGTGTCCATAAACTTTATATTATGTTAGTTTCTTGTGGACGAATAAATCTTATTTTATTATTATTAATTCGTAGAAAAAGGCCTGCGGAGCTAGTTTAGTTGTTTGGTTAATGAGGAGAGGCGCCCCCCTTTCCGTACATGTGGCTTAGCTACGGCCTTGGGTGGGAATATTTATTTTTTTGGAAACATGAGGAAAGAGTGACACTACGAAAAGTGTAAAATTGGTTTCGAAAAGCAGTAGACCTAGCGTGAAAATCACTAAATCGGCAACGCTGGTTAGGTATACCTGTAAGGTAATCTGGGGCAACTTGATCTCTAAAATCTATACCGGGTGTTTCAGAAAGCTGGTTCTCCCTTATTTTTATACTTGTTTCAGTAGGAGCTACATTATGTATAATTTAGGGTTTTTTAACACAGATAATTTCTGGTACTTGCGGTTTCACCGGAAATTAATTAAACTTTCGATTTTTAAATGTATATTTTTAGATACTGGTCGAAAAAAAAAAACTATGCCTCCATTTTATCTGATATATCATTTTCGATGTACTTTTTGATGCTGAACACAAATTTGACCTCCATTTGTTAAGTTTAGTTCGAGATTCTGAGATAAATGCTACTGCTTTTTTGAAAAAAAAATTAAATATCGTTGTTTTCGGCCCTAAAAAAAATCCACAAACATTATACATCTATAAGATGCAGTTTTTTACGCGGATTTTAAAAATATTTTGTTTTTTAGATATCTTTAACGGTTTTCGAGAAAAGTTCAAAAAACTTAAAAAAAGTTAAAGTTTTTTAAATGCCTATTTCTCAGTTATTGCTAAAGATTTTAATTTGTTTAATAGCTTAATTTGTTCATTTTTTAATACTAATTAATTATGTGAAAACGGAAGTTTTTTGAACTTTTCTCAAAAACCGTTAAAGATATCTAAAAAACAAAATATTTTTAAAATCTGCGTAAAAAACTGCATCTTATAGATGTATAATGTTTGTGGAAAAAAAATTTTAGGGCCGAAAACAACGATATTTAACTTTTTTTCAAAAAAGCAGTAGCAAAATGCTCAGAATCCCGAACCAAACTTAACAAATGGAGGTCAAATTTGTGTTCAGCATCAAAAAGTATACATCGAAAATTATATATCAGACAAAATGGAGGCATATGTTTTTTTTGTCGACCAGTGTATTTTGATGTAGAAATCAATTCTGAGAACAAGCATGTGTCACTTGTCAATTTTGACAGGTCATGTCATTTTTTTAAAAATTTTATTTTAAGTATAGAGAGCTTCTTCGCCAAAACCCTAAGATTCGAAAATCATACTTTGGTCCATAAGTAATTAGGTTAAAATGAGAAAGAAATTTCTTGCGAATATTTTGATATCACACATGAATAGTTTATGTGGAAGAACACTTAAATAGTAAAGATTTAAAATTAAAATAGAAAATGACTGTCGAATTGACTGAATTGACAAGTGACACATGCTTGTTCTCATAATTGATTTCTGAATCGAAATATATTAAAATATACAGGGTGTTCTTTTTTAAAAATCGAGAGTTCGATTTATTTCCGGCGAAACAGGTGCCAAAAAAATTTAAACTATGTCAAAAAATCCTAAATTATACATAATTTAGCTCCTCCAAACCACCTTCCTAAAACACCCGGTATACTATAAATAGATCTACCGGGTGTTTTAGAAGGTGGTTCACCCCCCTTTACTTTTTTACTTTTTTTATGTAGGACCATGAAATTGTGAATGTAGGATCCTGAAATTTCCAGGAGCTACATTATGTGTAATGTAGGTTTTTTACATGGTTAGACACTTTCGGTTTCACCGGTAATGAATCAAACTTTCGATTTTTAAATGGAACACCCTGTATATTTTTATATTATATATTTCGATTTAAAAATCAATTCTGATAACAAGCATATGCCACTTGTCAATTTTTGACAGGTCATGTCATTGTTTATTTAAATTTTTATTTTAAATCCAGAGTGCCTTAAATTAGCTTATTCGTTTAATTGATGGTCTAGTATCTTCAGAAAAATACAATTGTGATTTTTTTTCCAAAACTCTTAATGTGGTGGGCTCAGAGAAGTTAATATTTCGAGCGGTAGAGGGCGCCGAATTTATTATTTACAAAACAGTTTTTCGCTATTTTACCCCCTGGGTGATGTTTTTTTGGAAAGTTGCAAATGTAAAAGTTGTAGAGTTAAAAAAAAACTCACAAAAAACTCTTTCATTCATGCAATTATCTCAAGTAGTTCCCGAGTTGGAACGCTTCAACGTCCGCGCTCAATTTTTCAAGATGGCGGCTAAAGCGAAAGGGGGGGAGGTCACCTTTTTGGTTTTAGACCTTCTAAGTGATCCTGATCAGGGCTGGGCAGAGCCAGCCCGGGCCCCGGAGAACTTTATTCCGGGCCCCTTGCCTCTGAAAAAAAGCTTTACTACCCCTGTCAGAAAACATAATATTTTCGCCGCCGGCTCCCCTTGGGAGCCCGGCTTCCCCCCCCCCCCCCTTTCCCCTGAATCCGGCCCTGGTCCTGATAACATTGAGCAAGGCAAATTCCAGCGTGCAATCTTTTCCAGGTCATGCAACTTTTTGCGACATTTTTACTGTACAGTACATACTAAGAATTTTGCTTTTTTATCAAGGTAATTAAAGTTTTTTGATGCGTATAGCATACCATTAGAAAGAGCATTAATCAAAGATGTTTTTAAAGTAATTCGAAGATCTGCATCGCTTTTGATTTTATTACAATAAAATAACAAAAATAAGTTGTAAGCTTTTTAAACCCATTCTGTAAAGTTTGTGAGCGCATTATTTATTTTTTTTTGGATTACATTGCAAAAATTATCATCATTCAATAACAAACATACATGCCAACAAAAGGATGCCAACAATAGTTATTTATATACCAAGGGTCTAACCTGGCTGTTTTAGTCCCGCTGCATTAGTGTTTCCTGAGCGAGCGTAGCGAGCGAGGGAAACAGAAATGCAAGGGACTAAAACAGCCAAGTGTAGTCCTGAGGTATATACACTATTTTTTGCAGGACCAAACATAATTTAGGTAGGTATATAAAATTAAAATTAAAAACCACGCGTCTAAAATCGGTTGTTTTATTTTCGTAATTTAATCAGGATGCCTATAAATTGCGAAAAGTCAGTTTCATGGCTATCGCGATTTCAATTGTTTTTTAATATGGTTGACACAAACGTCAAAAAAATGGACGAAGATGATAAATTTTAAGTTATGTATAAATTGTTATAACAATGTATTTTTAAAAGTTTTCTTTGTTAAAATCAAATAAATTGGTTTAAATCGCTAATTTATTACAAAACACCACCAAACCTAATTTTTAAACCAGCAAAGCACATAGTAAGTATAATATTTTAATATTATCAAGGTTGCCGTGATTTTTATTCCCTAGGGAGAAAAACGGCAAGTTTAGTCCCAAAAATGAAAGCGTAAAATTAGGTTTTAGTCTTGGTCGTGCAAAAAAATTATTTTCAGTGCAAAAGGAAAAAAAAATAAAAAGAAAAGAAGGTAAAATGTGATATTTTCATAAATACTGAAAAATAATCATAGCTCTATGACCTTGAGTCTTAGGTTAAAGTCGTATTCAGAAAACATGTTGGAAATGACATAATCTATCACCCTGCCAAGTTTCTCATACTCCCTACCAAACATCCTGTAAATATGTATACATTTGGCTTGGAGTTAAATATTTTACTGGCACAGGAGTATATATGGTTTGGCCGCCAAATCATCATGACATATCATCCAAAATTATTGGCGTTAACAAAAATAACTATAACTAATTTTTAGTGTTTGACGCATTTTCCTTTTTATTTTGGTGCACTATAGTGCCCCGAGAGGGGCAGGGGGGCGTGCCCCCCCTGGCTTTTCAGATAATATATTATTTTATTTATTTTTAACAATTCTAAATTGTTTGGCTATTCAGATTTCTAAAAAATATTGCCTGCGGCGCTGAAAATGGTTACAAAACGCAAATCCATGAGAAACTTGTATTTAAAATGTTTATAAATAATTAAAATTTGCTTTGAAAATTCTGAAGTGTTTTAAAAATAATTTATAAAAGTTTTTGCCCGTGGAACTATAATTATTACCAAGCCGAGTTCGAGGGCCGGTCATAATATTTGTAAAATAATTTGTTTTTTCAAGTCTAAGTTTTTTAGCGGCGCTAAACTGTGAAAAAATAATTATTGTTAATCACCTTTTTAGGTGATACAACAATTTTAATTAATATATTCTGTTCAATAATTTACATACCTGTATCTGAGAAATGCGAAACCTAAATGTTCCTAATAATTTTAAAATTATTTTTTTTTAAGTGTTAGGAAAATACGTAATCTTAAAAATTAAAAAAAAATCGCCTGCGGCGCTTAACTAATATCACAATATTTGTTAATAGATTTTATTAAATAATTGCGTATGAAATTTTGGAAAATACGATACCTTAAGATTTCTAAAAATTTTCGCCTGCAGCGCTAAATATTGTTTTTGGGCATTTAAAAAAATCGTGATACCACTCAACCTGTTACATATTGGCCCCTTCACCCGAGGGGGGGGGGGGCAGGAAAAAAGATTGGTCCTTTTTGGCAATTTAGCAAAAACTTTGTTTCCTAGAGCAAATACTGACTTGGCCAGTCTTCTCTAGTTTTTACTTACTAAAAAAAATAGGACTTACCCTAATGGCACTTTGGATAACTTATTTTTACATAAATCCACTGACGACACATTTGCTTCTTTGGCATCCTGAAAACATTCTTGAGGTAGTTCGGTAATATTTTTCATCGTTACAAAAAGCATTCCACTATTTTTCATCGCATATCTAAAAAAACACAATCAAAAAATTTTAGTATGTATTTTTTTTCACTGGAAATTTGTACCATGGTAAGAATTAAAAATAAACTAAGAATGGTCGGTTCCACATACTTATCTCGCGAAATTGTGCCGATATTTTTTGAGAGTTTGATTTTTTGTTTTGTTGTTAGTTTTATAATCAGTTTGCATTTATTTTTTAAGTAATAATAAAAACACAACAGCAAAATGTAAATTTTAACGCACTTCGTCAAAGTTGCAAAAAAATTACGCCATATTTTTCCGCGGAAAACCATTAATAAAATATTGTTACGTTTATAATTTACTAACAAAATTTTAGCAAAATCGGTATGGTCGTTTAAAAAAAAACCTAATTTTTGTTTATCAGTAAACTACCCTTGTCTGGAAGAGTAGAGATATACTAAGAAAAATCCATTTAAGCAATCCCCTAAAAACCTAAGCGGTATGGCCTGTAGGCTTCTGAACGGACGGACACCGAAAAATTGTTTATAACGCGTTAACGGTACACCGAAAAATTGTTTTCAACGGATAAATTAATCGAAATCTGGGTAACTTTTTTTTGACCATATATGGCGTTATAACGTAATTTTTTTTCTCTCCGGAGGTCGTTTGTAACACGAAATGCACTCAAACAAAGCAAAATATTTTTTTAATACAGTAAAAAAATTATCGATAATTCAACATGCACTTATGATATTACTGATTATCTCGGCGATTAAATAGCATCTCGCTATTTAGATAACTGACTATTATGCCGATAGCTCAAAATTACCAAAAATACAGCTGCTTAAGCAGCTGTATTTTTAATGTTTTATCAATAAATCAAAATAAATATTTTGGTTTAAAATAGTGTATAGTACTTATATTATATAATAATATAATAGCCCTTTCCACAAAAAAAATTGAACCCCTAAGTTTAACCCATTTTAATTTTATTGGGAAAGAAGTGTTTTAGACAAAAAAGGTAGGCCAATAGTTGCTTAAAAAACTGGCTTTTTTTCAATATTGCTATATTATTAGAAATATCAAGTTTCCCAAAATGCAAAAATCGGAAAAATTCAAACTTTGGAGGGTGGCCACCCCCAAACGAAGCCATATTATAATTAAATTAAATTGGTTTTAGTTTACACATATATAGGGTGAACAATAGGCAAAAAATTATTGAATTTAAAAATAGTGGAGCGCCCTATGCTGGTCGAATTTCAATAATCCACGCCAGCTCCTTGCAGTTTACTCGGTTAAATCATTAGGTCTCGGGATATAACCTGTGAAAATTGCAGCGGACAGGCTGAAGCTGCGTGAGAGTGAAATTACCTTCAATCGGTCCACTGTAATTTAGTCGAGTATTCGACGAATAATCTGTAACTGTGGGATATGCACGCAGTTCTAGAAGAACTTTTAAATGACATGACAACTTCTATTTTTTTTTTTTTTTTTGGAATTTCTTATATGAGCTCTAATTAAAAAAATAAGACCAAAATTTTAAAAATCGTTAGAGCTGGTTTTGAAAAAAATGTTTTTTTAGAAAATATCTCTGATATTTCAGGCTAACATACTCGGTTTGCCCCTGATATCTCGGATTTTGACCAAACTTGTCATAGTGGTACCACTATGGTACCTAAGCAGTCCATCCAATTTTTTTTCAAAACGGTCCATCCGTTCACGATACCGGGTGTCCCACCAACCAGGTTCTTGACAAGTTATATCTCCGTTATTTGAAAAGGTAATTTTTTTGTAAAAATAGCGTTAAATGAGTCAAAAAAGATTTTATTGACTTATTCAACCCTCCCCCTCCATTGCTTACTCACTTCCTTGTAACCACCCACACCATTTTCAAATAACACCTTTCACCCCCATTTTTATCTAACAATATGAAATTACATTTCATTTTGAATTAAACCATGTATTATAATTAGTATCTTATTCTTTTAAGGGACTTCCAATAACAATTATTATTTAGTAATAATAATGTCCCACTAGGTTTTAGACGGGCTATACCTCCGTTATTTAAAAATATAAAAAAATTAAATTAAATTGGAGTCAAAGTAGAACTTGCTGACATATGCAAAACTACCCCTTATTAACCCACCCTCTTGGAACCACCTCCAACTAGTTTTTTAGATAGCACTTCCCTATTTTACTAAGAAATATAAAAGCACATTTCGTTTTAAATTTAACCATAAAAATTTCCAAAAACTTAGGTTAAATTGTACCCAAAAGAAAATTGATTAATATATTCAAAACCAACTCATAACAACCCAGTCTCCTAGAACTACCCGCAATTTTATTTTAAATACCACCCTTCTATTAATAACTAATAATTGTTATTTAAAGCCCCTTAAAATCTAAGATACCACTTATAATAAATGGTTGAATTCAGAATAAAGTGCACTTTCATAGTATAATAAGAATTAGGGGGTGTTATTTGAAAAACAGAATTTGGGGGTAGTTTCAAGGGTGTGGGTAAGCAAGGGGCGGTTTTGAATAAGTCAGTAAAATCTTCTTTGGCTTTGATTTAATGCTATTTTTTGCAAATTTTAATACCTTTTCAAATAAAGGAGATAAGCTATTTCAAGAATTTGGTGGGACACCCAGTATAGTGAACGGATGGACCGTTTTGAAAAAAATTTGGATGAAGTGCTTAGGTACCATAGTGGTACCACTATGCCAAGTTTGGTCAAAATCGGAGACATCGAGGGCAAACCGAGTATGTTAGCCTGAAATATCAGAGATATTTTCTAAAAAACACATTTTTTTCAAAAACGGCTCTAACGTTTTTTAAAATTTTGGTCTTATTTTTTTAATTAGAGCTCATATAACAAATTCCAAAAAGAAAAAAAAAATGGAAGTTGTCATTTAAGAGTTCTTCTAGAACACCGTGTCTGCTTTGGGAATTGCAGTTTTTAAATTCTTACTTGTCGGGTATACATTTTTCCTCAAAAACTGTCTCGGCGTTTGCCTGGACAACCTTATCTCTTAGATGCCTTAATATTCTTGTGGTTCCAGCTTTTATAATATCAGTCCGAATTTGCTTCAATTTGTTGCCCTCAATGTTCAATGATTGCAAATGTGGTTGCATACTTAAACAATTAGGCAAGCTGAAAAAATATGAATCAGGGACAATCTATAATCATTTATGACGTCACGCACTTAGGATGACGGCGGGTGGGGGCACAAAATTTATCCAATTTTTTAGAAAAGCCTTTTTTTATTTTTTTGAGAAAAGGATATTTATTGATTAAAAAAATATTTTTATCCAATACATACCGATAAGACCAGCTTTATTTTACTTTATTGAGTGGATAATTATTTATTTTACCCACTCAACTGTCACTTGTCAAATTATTTTCTTGTAAATGTCATTAAAATTTTTAATAAAAATATGAATTCCTAAGCTATTTATTGGATAAAACCTTGTATGGCACTCATGGATAAACCGATATTGCCCTCTCGAAAATTAACCCACTAGTACCATAAATAACTATTACCTTGTTAGTTCATTATTTGTTAAATTTAGTTTAACCAAATGCGGTGCTGAAAATTCTTCTGGAATTTTGCTAATTTGATTGTCTCTTAGTTCCAATATTTTCAAATGCGACAAATTTTCAAAAAAAATATCGGGAATTTCCTAAAAAATATTTAAATATTTTATTTTTTGAAAAATTAATATTTGACAATAATTGCTTTCCCATTTTGAAAATTTTCAAAATTTCGTAAAGCCTTGTGCAAAAATTTTCAAACATTTTTTTTTGTCTATTTTTGCGTTTTATGACGTTTTATGTGGATATAAATCAATTTCAAGCACAAAAAAAATTGTCTGTCGGTCGATCGGTCTGTCCGGGAAATCTTGTGCGCACGATAACTTAAGAACGCTTTAAGCTACAGACTTAAAATTTGGCATACAGGTATTTTACCAAAAGTTCTCGCTCGGGATGATTTTTGGTGAAGATTGGCGTGCGGCAAGGGGGACAAAATACATTTTTTTACAAAAATTTTAAAATTGCTAGATAGACGTTTTTAATGTTGCTGAAATTGAATTTAATAATAATTTTTTATAACCACCCCCGCAGGCGTGAGGGGGTAAATATTTTTAAATATTTTCATTATTTTCGTCAAAATTGGTATATAGGGGTTTTTGGGGTTGACAAATATGAATCTGATAATATTTTTTTATAATTTCACCCCCTGAGGGGCGGGGGGTACTTTTCGTGAAAATTGTTACATTGGGCTTTTTGAGGTTGCTGAAAGTGAATCTGATAATAAAAAAAATCTAAATACACCCCCTGAGGGGCGGGGGGTAGTTTTCGTGAAAATTTGTATATTGGGGGTTTTCAGGTTGCTGAAAGTGAATCTGATAATAAAAAAATTCTTACCACCCCCTGAGGGGCAGTGGGTAGTTTTCTTGAAAATTTTATATTGGGGTTTTTGAGGTCGCTAAAACTAAACCTTACAATAATTTTTTTCTAATTTCACCCCCTGAGGGGAGGGGGTAGTTTTTTAGAAAATAAGTATACAGGGTTCGCCACTTAAAACTTCCCAGGCATGTAACTTCTTTATTTATTAAGTTATACGAAAGTGCAAGGCATCGATTTATAGATGATTTCATTCTGTTTAGAATAGTTTATTACTTTTTTGAAAATATTTTTACTGGAAATTTTTTTGGAAGAAACAAAGTGATTTTCTTTGAATATTTTTTTCCTTAACGTTTAAAAAAAGTTTATACATGCCTAAATAGACAATTTTATTACCTTTAATTTGATGCATGACACATTATGATTTGATTTAGTAATTTTCCAGAAATTTGAAAAAACATATTTTTTTAATATTTTAGATTTCGACTCCGTCAGGACGTAGGGCTGCGTTATTTCAGGTTTTGCCTTTTCACGCCAACTGATTGAACAGTTGGGTTTAAAATAAAAAAGATTTTAATTTACAAACTCAACATTCAACAGAAAATTTCTTTAAAGAAAAATCTACCTAAAAAGTACATACATTTAAATTAAATTTTATCAGATATGCCTCGGAAGTAACAATTTCCCTTCATAATGACATTTGTCATTTTTGTGGTAGGGTTCTGAAGTTAAACTTGAATATTATTTTAGTTTTTTCAAAATGTTGAATAAATTACTATTTTTATTTATTTTTTTGCGTACAATTTACGAATGCGGAAAAAGTGGATATGATTTTATTGTACGGTGAACTACAAAATAATTCCAGATTAGCGCAAAGAGTTTATAGCCAAAGATATCCAGAGCGGCGTGTTCCAGATCACAAAACATTTTCCACGCTAATAAAGAACTTAAGCGAATATGGTTCGTTTGTGAAACCAAAAAGAAATAGAAAAAAAAAGGATTACAAATGACGAAAACACAGCTGTGGTTTTGGGCGCTATTGAAGAAAATGTTCATACATCAATTTTGGCTATACATTTGGACAACAACATTTCATGCACATTAGTTTCATGACACTGAAATTGGCAGACGATTCTAGCAGACGATTTTTTAAAATGTCAAAATGTGATTATATGGGTAATTCCTAATAAAAATATTTTATTTCTGTATTCTTATTTTATTTAAGCTTAATTTATAATTTAAAGGACAAATTAAGGGATAATACTGCACTTATGTTAATATATGCGTACACTTTAATGGACAAAAATATTAATTTTTAGCCCTACTACGTAAATACGCGTTTTCTGCACATAGCAAGTTTTTCCGTGTTTGCCACCAGAAATCCTTCCTGCTAATTTTCTGACGATACCCACGAAGATTACTTACCAATAGGAATATCATATGGTACAATAAAATATTTCACTTTCGACCGCAGGCTATCCCTCCGCGCGCAAAGAAAACTCATGTATACTGCACTTGGCTAGTTTTTGCCTGTTTTTCACCAGACAACTGTCCTGCAAATCATAAGCTTATACACAAAAAGAATCTTTACAATAGTACTACCATATGGTACAATCACATCCTCCACTTTCAACTGCAGGCTATCCTTCCACGGGAAAAGAAAAACGCGGGTATAGTGCACTTGGCTATTTTGTTACGTTTTCCACCAGACATCCTTCTTGCAAATTTTCTGCTGATAGCTACGAAGATTACTTACCAATAGGACCACCTTATGGTACAATCAAATATTTCACTTTCGACTGCAGGCTATCACTCCGCGCGCAAAGAAAACTCATGTATACTGCACTTGGCTAGTTTTTGCCTGCAGTCGAAAGTGGAGGATATGATTGTACCATATGGTAGTACTATTGATAAAGATTATTTTGGTGTATAAGCTTATGATTTGCAGGACAGTTATCCGGTGGAAAACGGGCAAAAACTAGCCAAGTGCAGTATACATGAGTTTTCTTTGCGCGCGGAGGGGTAGCCTGCAGTCGAAAGTGAAATATTTGATTGTACCATATGGTGGTCGTGTTGCTAAGAAATCTTTGTTGGTATCAGCAGACAATTTGCAAGAAGGATTTCTGGTGGAAAACTTGCCATGTGCAGAAACACATTTTTTTCTTTGTTTGAGGACGAATAGCCAGCAGTCGAAAGTGGAGGATGTGATTGTACCATATGGTAGTAATATTGATAAGGATTCTTTTGGTGCACAAGCTTACGATTTGCAAGAGATTTATCTGGTGAAAAACGGGCAAAAACCAGCCAAGTGCAGTATACATGAGTTTTCTTTGCGCGCGGAGGGATAGCCTGCAGTGCAAAGTGAAATATTTGATTGTACCATATGGTGGTCGTGTTGGTTAGAAATCTTTGTTGGTATCAGCAGACAATTTGCAAGAAGGATTTCTGGTGGAAAACAGGCAAAAACTTGCTACGTGCAGAAGACGCGTATTTTCTTTCTTTGAGGAGGAATAGCCTGCAGTCGAAAGTGGAGGATGTGATTGTACCATATGGTAGTGCTATTGATAAGGATTCTTTTGGTGTACAAGCTTACGATTTGCAGGAGAGTTATCTGGTGGAAAACGGCCAAAAACTAGCCAAGTGCAGTATACATGAGTTTTCTTTGCGCGCGGAGGGGTAGCCTGCAGTCGAAAGTGAAATATTTGATTGTACCATATGGTGGTCGTGTTGGTAAGAAATCCTCGTGGGTATCAGCAGACAATTTGCAACAAGGATGTCTGGCGGAAAACAGGCAAAAACTTGCCATGTGCAGAAAACACATGTTTTTCTTTGTTTGAGGAGGAATAGCCTGCAGTCGAAAGTGGAGGATATGATTGTACCATATGGTAGTACTATTGATAAAGATTCTTTTGGTGTACAAGCTTACGATTTGCAGGAGAGTTATTTGGTGGGAAACGGGCAAAAACTAGCCAAGTGCAGTATACATGAGTTTTCTTTGCGCGCGGAGGGATAGCCTGCAGTGCAAAGTGAAATATTTGATTGTACCATATGGTGGTCGTGTTGCTAAGAAATCTTTGTTGGTATCAGCAGACAATTTGCAAGAAGGATTTCTGGTGGAAAACTTGCCATGTGCAGAAACACATATTTTTCTTTGTTTGAGGATGAATAGCCAGCAGTCGAAAGTGGAGGATGTGATTGTACCATATGGTAGTAATATTGATAAGGATTCTTTTGGTGCACAAGCTTACGATTTGCAAGAGATTTATCTGGTGAAAAACGGGCAAAAACCAGCCAAGTGCAGTATACATGAGTTTTCTTTGCGCGCGGAGGGATAGCCTGCAGTGCAAAGTGAAATATTTGATTGTACCATATGGTGGTCGTGTTGGTTAGAAATCTTTGTTGGTATCAGCAGAAAATTTGCAAGAAGGATTTCTGGTGGAAAACAGGCAAAAACTTGCTACGTGCAGAAAACGCGTATTTTCTTTCTTTGAGGAGGAATAGCCTGCAGTCGAAAGTGGAGGATGTGATTGTACCGTATGGTAGTGCTATTAATAAGGATTCTTTTGGTGTATAAGCTTATGATTTGCAGGACAGTTGTCTGGTGGAAAACGGGCAAAAACTAGCCAAGTGCAGTATACATGAGTTTTCTTTGTGCGCGGAGGGACAGTCTGCAGTCGAAAGTAAAATATTTGATTGTATCATATGGTGGTCGTGTTGGTAAGAAATCTTTGTTGGTATCAGCAGACAGTTTGCAAGAAGGATTTCTGGTGGAAAACAGGCAAAAACTTGCTACGTGCAGAAAACGCGTATTTTCTTTCTTTGAGGAGAAATAGCCTGCAGTCGAAAGTGGAGGATGTGATTGTACCGTATGGTAGTGCTATTAATAAGAATTCTTTTGGTGTATAAGCTTATGATTTGCAGGACAGTTATCTGGTGGAAAACGGCCAAAAACTAGCCAGTATACATGAGGTTTCTTAGCGCGCGGAAGGATAGCCTGCAGTCGAATGTAATGGATTTGATTTTACCATAAGGTGGTCGTATTGGTAAGTAATCTTCGTGGGTATCAGCAGACAGTTTGCAACTACACTTCTGCTCAAAAATATCGGCCCACCTAAAAAAATACACATTTTTGAATGCAAATATCTCCAAAACTATTTAATGGATTTATTCGATCTTTTTTTTATTTTGAAGCTTGAACTTTTAGCTCTTACTTACTGGAATAAAAATTATCAAACATCTTTTTTATACCGGCAGCAATGAAAAGTGCACAGCTATGTTTTTTTACTGCACCTTTCGATATGCGCATGGTTCGCCACTGCATATTTTTTTACAATTTAATTAATTGATTTTATAGCCTAATTAAATGGAAGTAATCTCTTTTTAAATTTTTTAATTTTCCTTTTCTCGTTTAGGAGATATAAGGTTTTTTCTAAAAATTTACATTTTTGTAACAAGTAACAAAAAAACTACGCAATGGATTTAATTGATTTTTTTTTTAATTTGAAGCTTAAATCGTAAACTTTTATTTATTTAATTTAGGTTTCTGTTGGAAACATGTTTAAACTGAGTTTACATTGATTAAATAGTCATGTTTTTTTTACTCGATCTTTTTTGTTGCAATTTAAACACAAACTCAAATCTTTCCATAAGTTTTAAAACTTATTCTTATAGCCACACTTATTGTGACTGATTCCGTCTTTTATTTTTTATCATAAGTCTTCTCATTTAGGAGAAATTATGTTTTTTTGGTAAATAAGAACTTTTTAAGTGGTGGGCTAGTGCCACCCCTGTAACTAACTTTTTTATGATTGACAAGACTTGTCACTTATGTGACAATACTTTTTTAACTCGTTAAAATTTTATTTAATTGTATTATTTAAATGGAAACAAGTCCGGAAGTAGCTGCCCAAGCTGTAGCTCTGCTACAAGAAGGGCACAGTCAGCGTTATGTTGCTCAACAGTTAAATATTACGAGAGCAGCGGTAAGAAAAGTATTCCAACGTTTTGAGGAAAAATAATACATATTTTTTAAAATAAACTGCTTATGGAATATATGTGGCTGGACTATAATTGTGTGGTTCTGAACTATTGTTGTGTTAAATTACGGTATGGAATATTTGTGAAAAAAAAATTGGAAAATGTACAAAAAAAGGAATGGAATTATTATTTTGAAAAGAATAGGAGTAAATGCTGCCAGGCATGGGATATACAGCTGCCTCAAACCATTTTTAAAACCTAATTCTGTATGAAAAACATTGGGAAATATGACTATAACGTCTATAATATTTATGTAGATAAATTTTAACTATAGTGTATACACATTGATAACCTAGCCTCAACCGTGTAATGTTGGTTAGTTTTAGTGTTTTGTTAAATTAAATTGAATGTTTTATTGACCATAATGTAATGTAACTAATAATAACGAAAAACAGCATTGTTGTAAAAAAACATACACGTCTAATACGTTTTTTTGTGTTTATAATTGTTATTAAATAATTTTAATAAAATTTAAAATTTGTTTATTGTTATTTTATTTGATAAAATATTTTGTTTAAAAAAAATTGAAAAGCAAAAAGTCCTTAAAAAGACGTTAGAACTTGTTTTTGGAGTACCATTAGAGATTTAAACAGTCTGTGCAAAGTTCGTTCGACATATATGCCTCAAAACGCAGTCTGAGCTGGGAACCAAAAAGTTGCTAACGCAGAAAACGTGTTAATTAAATGTATTTATTTAAGCTAAAGTTATAGAAGTGCAATAGATCTTTATATTCTATCGACGCTTTTCCGTCATATACAGTTTTACAGGGGTGGCACTAGCCCACTGATTAAAAAGTCACTTTTTCCGAAAAACTTTAATTTCTCCTAAATGAGAAGACTTATGATAAAAAATAAAAGAAGGAATCAGTCACAATAAGTGTGGCTTTTAGAATAAGTTTTAAAACTTATGGAAACATTTGAGTTTGTGGTTAAATTGCATCAAAAAAGATTGGGTAAAAAAAACATGACTATTTAAGCAATGTAAACCCAGTTTAAACATGTTTGCACCAGAAACTTAAATTAAATAAATAAAAGTTAAGGACTTAAGCTTCAAATTAAAAAATAAATCAATTAAATCCACTGTGTAGTTTTTTTGTTATTTGCAAAAATGTTTATTTTCAGAAAAAACCGTATATCTCCTAAACGAGAAAAGGAAAATTAAAAAGTTAAAAAAGAAATTACTCCCATTTAATTGGCCTATAAAATCAATTAATTAAATTGTAAAAAAATATGCAGTGGCAAACCGTGCGCATATCGAAAGAAGCAGTAAAAAAACATAGCTGTGTAATTTTCATTGCTGCCGGTTTAAAAAAAGATTTTTGATAATTTTTATTCCAGTAATTAAGAGCTAAAAGTTCAAGCTTTAAAATAAAAAAAAGGTCAAATAAATCTATTGAATAGTTTTGGAGTTATTAGCATTTGAAAATGTGTATTTTTTTAGGTGGGCCGATATTTTTGAGCAGAAGTGTAGGATGTGTGGTGGAAAACGTAACAAAATAGCCAAATACAGTATACACGCGTTTTTCTTTGCTCGCTGAAGGATAGCCTGCAGTCGAATGTGGAAAATGTGATTCTGCCATTTGGTAGTCTGATTGGTAAGGAATCTTCGGGTAAATAAGCGCATGATTTGCATAAATAGAATCTGGTAGAAAATTGGCAAAAAGTTGCTAAATACAGAAAACACCGGTTTTTCTATGCTTAAAGAAGAATAGCCTGCAGTTGAATGTGGAGGGGGTGTTTGGTTTGGACTTTTGTAAATAAATTATAATATTGTAGCTTATAAATACATTTATTACACATAATAAATAAAAATATTTTTGATTGGAATTACCCATATGCTACAAAAAATTTGACAATATTTTGACATTTTAAAAAATCGTCTGCTAGAAGTGTCTGCCACTTTCAGCTTCATATTTTAATGACACTGAAATTGGCAGACGATTCTAGCAGACGATTTTTTAAAATGTCAAAATGTGATTATATGGGTAATTCCTAATAAAAATATTTTATTTCTGTATTCTTATTTTATTTAAGCTTAATTTATTAATTAAAGGACAAATACTGCACTTATGTTAATATATGCGTACACTTTAATGGACAAAAATATTAATTTTTAGCGCTACTAAGTAAATACGCGTTTTCTGCACATAGCAAGTTTTTCCGTGTTTGCCACCAGAAATCCTTTCTGCAAATTGTCTGACGATACCCACGAAGATTACTTACCAATACGACCATCATATCGATACCCCCAAGTAACAAAGCCGTAACTCATATATTGTCATTTTTCACGACAGCTGAATTTCTAAAATATTTTTTTTCGTTATTTAAGGGTGGGTAAATGATTGAATTGGAAAAGGAAGTCATGTGATACATCATTTGAAAGCTTATAAAATTCTCTATTTAACTGTTTAAGTATTTATTGTTTATTTATTGTTTGTTTCTGATAATATTCAAGTTTAGAATTTCTTACTTTAGTGATTTTAAGTAAACTTTTGCTTAAAGTGGACTGTGGAGAAACCTGAGTAGTACCACCATGTGTGTCTTTTTTCAAGGCGTTTACCTATGTGTATAACTCAAAATGGGTCTAACTTGAGTTACGTCCTTGTTGCTTGGGAGTGTCGATATGGTACAATAAAATCTTTCACTTTCGACTGCAGGCTATCCCTTCGCGCGAAAAGAAAACTCATGTATACTGCACTTGGCTAGTTTTTGCCTGTTTCCCACCAGATAACTCTCCTGCAAAATCATAAGCTTATACACAAAAAGAATCTTTATCAATAGTACTACCATATGGTACAATCACATCCTCCACTTTCAACTGCAGGCTATTCTTCCACGGGAAAAGAAAAACTTGGCTTTTTTGTTACGTTTTCCACCAGACATCCTTCTTGCAAATTTTCTGCTGATAGCCACGAAGATTACTTACTAATAGGACCACCTTATGGTACAATCAAATATTTCACTTTCGACTGCAGGCTATCACTCCGCGCGCAAAGAAAACTCATGTATACTGCACTAGGCTAGTTTTTGCCCGTTTTCCACCAGATAACTTTCCTGCAAATCATAAGCTTATACACCAAAAGAATCCTTATTAATAGCACTACCATACGGTACAATCACATCCTTCACTTTCGACTGCAGGCTATTCCTAATCAAAGAAAGAAAATACGCGTTTTCTGCACGTAGCAAGTTTTTGCCTGTTTTCCACCAGAAATCCTTCTTGCGAATTGTCTGCTGATGCCAACAAATATTTTTTACCAACACGACCACCATATGATACAATCAAATATTTTACTTTCGACTGCAGGCTATCCCTCCGCGCGCAAAGAAAACTCATGTATACTGCACTTGGCTAGTTTTTGCCCGTTTTCCACCAGATAACTGTCCTGCAAATCATAAGCTTATACATCAAAAGAATCCTTACCATATGGTGGTCGTGTTGGTTAGAAATCTTTGTTGGTATCAGCAGACAATTTGCAAGAAGGATTTCTGGTGGAAAACAGGCAAAAACTTGCTACATGCAGAAAACGCGTATTTTCTTTGTTTGAGGAGGAATATCCTGCAGTCGAAAATGAAGGATGTGATTGTACCATATAGTAGTACTATTGATAAGGCTTCTTTTGGTGTACAAGCTTACGATTTGCAGGAGAGTTATCTGGTGGAAAACGGCCAAAAACTAGCCAGTATACATGAGGTTTCTTAGCGCGCGGAAGGAGAGCCTGCAGTCGAATGTAATGGATTTGATTTTACCATAAGGTGGTCGTATTGGTAAGTAATCTTCGTGGGTATCAGCAGACAGTTTGCAACTAGGATGTCTGGTGGAAAACGTAACAAAATAGCCAAATACAGTATACACGCGTTTTTCTTTGCTCGCTGAAGGATAGCCTGCAGTCGAATGTGGAAAATGTGTTTCTGCCATTTGGTAGTCTGATTGGTAAGGAATCTTCGGGTAAATAAGCGCATGATTTGCAGAAATGGAATCTGGTAGAAAATTGGCAAAAAGTTGCTAATTACAGAAAACACCGGTTTTTCTATGCTTAAAGAAGAATAGGCTGCAGTTGAATGTGGGGGTGTTTGGTTTGGACTTTTGTAAATAAATTATAATATTGTAGCTTATAAATACATTTATTACACATAATAAATAAAAATATTTTTGATTGGAATTACCCATATACTACAAAAAATTTGACAATATTTTGACATTTTAAAAAATCGTCTGCTAGAAGTGTCTGCCACTTTCAGCTTCATGGTATTTTAAATGGTGAAAGGTAAATTTTTTGCAAAATCACTTGCCTGGACTATTAGAGGAGGTGCCTCTAGCTGTCAGAAACCGTATGTGGTTTCAACAGGACGGGGCCCCTCCTCATAATATGGAGAAAGATGGATGGAAAGGTTCGGACCCACTCGTTGGTCTGCTAGATCTCCAGACCTTACCCCAAACGATTTTTTTTGTGGGGATACTTAAAAAATAAAGTATTCGAAACACCAGTTGATGACTTAAACGCACTTCAAAATCGAATTCGTGATGGATGCCATTCAATAAGAAGACAGGTACTCCTGAGGGTCACTAATGGGGAATTAATTCGGCGGTAAAATTTCTGTATTGCTCAACATGGTCATAATTTTGAGCAATATTTAACTTAGGATGTTTTATTGTTAGTAATAATTTAATTTGTAATAACTACAATAGCAACCAAAACCACAGCTGTATTTTGGTCATTTGTAATTCTTTTTTTGTCTGTTTTTTTTGGTTTCACAAACGAACCATATTTAAGTTCTTTATTATCGTGGAAAAGGTTTTGTAGTTTGGAATGCGCCGCTCTTGGTATATTTGACTAAAAACTCTTTGCGCTAATCTGGAATTATTTGGTAGTTCACCATACAACAAAACCATATCTAGTTGTTATTATTTCACTTATATTATTAATTGAATTTTTTTTTAAATGTTGTTTTTTAATGAGTTGTTAAAATGTATTATCATAATTAAATTTTTTATTTCCATTAAAAATAACTTTTTTTGAAGTATTAAAATTATATTTATATAAATTTACAGCTGTATTTGATATGCTCTACCATATTTTGGGCATTTTCTTGAATTTATTACAAACTTTCTTCATATTCTTGAGTTTTAAAAGATCCGTTTTTTTGGTCTGGTCTGGTCTTGGGCGTACGAGCTTACTGAGCGTTGGTTTGCAATTTTCAGTACATTAACAGCGTATTTATCTATTTTTTTTTTCATTTAAAAACGCACACAAACAATAACAGAGCAAAGAAAACACAATTTAGGTTTTAGTTGATAACAAAAATAACATAATAAGAAAAATTATTTCCTTACAGGGCTAATCTGATTAATTTTATTTTATTTGAAAGAATGTAAATGTTTTAAGTAGAATTTTTTGGTATCAATTTTCCATTACTTCTTGGGTTTGTAATTTATAATTCTAGCTTTTTAAGTACCTTAGTATTTAATCAGTTGGGGTAAAAAAGGCATAACCTGAAAAAACGAAAGACGGAGTCAAAAACTAAAATATTAAAAAAAATCACGTTTTTTCAAATCTCTGGAAAATACTAAATTATATCCTAATGTATTATACATTAAATTAAAGGTAATCAAATTGTCTATTTAGGCATGTATAAACCTTTTTTGTAAACTTTAAGGAAACAGATATTCAAAGAAAATCACATTGTTTCTCCCAGAAAATTTTCCAGTAAAAATATTTTTAAAAAAGTTATTAACTGTTCTAAAGATAATTAAATTATCTTCAAATGGAAGCCTTGTACTTTTCTATAACTTCATTAATAAAGAAGTTACAGGCCTGGGGAGTTTTAAGTGGCACACCCTGTATTGGAGTTTTAAGATTGCTGAAGAGAATCTGATAATAAAAAAGTCCAAACTCCAACCCCCTGAGGGGCGGGGGGCAGTTTTTGTGAAAATTGTTGTATTGGGGTTTTTGAGGTTGCTGAAAGTGAATCTGATAATAAAAAATCTAACTCCACCACCTAAGGGGCGGGGGGTAGTTTTCGTGAAAATTGGTATATTTTTAAGGTTGCTAAAAATGAATCTGATAATAAAAAATCCATTTTACGCGCGGAGGTGAATAATGGGAAAGCTCCTTTACTGGGCAGTGCAGTCTAGTTTGGGGTTGAAAATACGTTATGTCATTTCTTTTGGAAAAGGGGAAAATAATTTTCCGTATTCGTCTTACGACATGACTAGTGAACTTCGTTGGCGAGAGAAAAAAAAACCTTGCATCCCTAAATGTATAATGCCCCACTACCCTAAAAAGTCCAAACTCCATATTGAATAAAACTGAGATAATAGCAAAAACAGTAAATCGTCTACCTTGTGTTATAGCTATAATCGAGAAAGTGGGCGTATAACATTAGGTTTAAAGTACCTTTATTATAACACAAGTACGCAATCATTAATTATTTATTTAAATAAAAAAATGGCACTTACTGCTTTTTAGTTTAGTATCTCGTAGTTAATTTTTTTAGGAATGCTAAACTAAAAAGCAGTATGTGACAAGATAAAGAGAAAACAAACCCAAAAATAAAAAAATATATTTTTAAACTTCCTTTTAAAAATAAATTTTACTTTCTCCAAGAGAAGTCTGGAGTACAAAAAAATTTAAAAATTTGTATTGCTTTTTTTCACGTTTGTCGACGTTTTATATCCAAAAAATATGATTTCCGTAAAAAAAAAGTCTGTGTCTTGGTCTGTCTTTCTGTCTGTCTGTCCAAAAATTTGTGACCACGATAACACGAGAACACTTTGAGCTAAAGACTTCAAATTTGGACTATAGGTTGATTATCCAAAGTTCTGGGCTTTTTGATAAATTCGGTGTGGGGTAAGAGAGTAAAACAAGGAATGCAAAAAGAAACTGTTTTATTAATGTTTTACATTCTTTTAATTTTATTTTAATATATTATGTAATAAAAACTGTCTGTCCAATAGGCCACTAATATTTTCTTTCATAATAAAAAACTTATTTGGAGTTACTGCTTTTTAGCTTAGTAACAGTCCCTTATTTTGGAGATACTCAAACTTGATTGATTCAATAAATAGCCCATGGAAATGCACAACTAAGTGTAAGGTTAATTAAAAATCCACAACAATTGGAGTTACGGCTTTTTTAGCTTAGTGGGGCAGTATATTTGCCAATATTTATTTCTTACCTTAATAAAATTGTTGCTCAAATAAATTTCTTGCAAATTGGTACAACCTTCAAAATCTGGTATACTTTTTATATCATTGTGCGATGCGTACAAAAATTGTAATTTTCTTAATTCTCCCATGGAAGGTAATTCTTCAACACTGTTTTGCCTAATTTCTAATTTTATTAAGGCTAAAGAACATACAAAAAACTTAACCCTATATCGCATTGTGTTCCCAATGGGAACACCATGAGATGTAGGATTCACTGAAACATTGCTTCTTTTACTCCATATTATGGAGTCGGGTGACTAACATCTCTTCTCTAAATTTCTCTACTCCCTAACATCCCTACTCCATAACATCCCTACTCCACAACAACTCTACTCCGTAACATCTCTACTCCATAACATCTCTACTCCGTAACAACTCTACTCCACACTATATACACTTGATTACCCACTTGTCTTAACTCAAAAGAATATTTGTCATGCTAAGTCACTGTCAAAAATGAATTCAGTTTATTAATTACTTACATATTAGTGCACGTTAAGAGTACGCGGTCATTGTTGCTTTTAGAATAATTCATTTATGATTGTTCTAGATTTACATTTAAAGATAAACGTTTTCTAGGGAAAAAATAAAATAATCTAGAAGAAGAAGATTCTTTGTTCTTTGAACTGCTCATTTATTATTAAGTGGCTAATAAAGTGCATATAGTGTGGAGTAGAGTTGTTACGGAGTAGAGATGTTATGTAGTAGAGATGTTACGGAGTAGAGTTGTTGTGGAGTAGGGATGTTATGGAGTAGGGATGTTAGGGAGTAGAGAAATTTAGAGTAGAGATGTTAATCTGCCATGGAGTCCATATTATGGTTTTCATATTATGGAGTCCATATACTCCAGGCTATAGCTTGTTAAAATTACTGTAGATCAAAATTTTTTATAAACATACCGTGCGTGCCTTTAACTTTTTAATGGTTTAGGAGATCACTTTGAAATTTGGAACACGTAATTAACATAACAAAAATATCTTTTTGGTGCATATTTGATACGTTTAGGCGGCACAATGGAGGCAGGGGTAATGTCAATGTCAAATTTGATAGACCTATTTTACTTAAGTAGAAGAGTCGCAAAGAATAAAATTGATTTCATAAGATTTAAATAATGAAATTTATCAATGTTGTAAACTATAATTTATATGCTCTGCAAAATTGGAGTGATTACAATTAAAATAGTAACGGAATTTGGTTTTGCTATAAAAATTGTTGGAAAAAGTTAATTAACATTAAGATATTTATTCCGTTAAATAATAAAAAATTACTTTTTAATTAAACAAATAGACATAATTTATAATGCAATGTACTTTATTAATTAGATTACAATAAAATTATTGAATAAATTTCCATATTAACAAGAATAGTATATTCTATAACTAGTATGGAATAGAAAATATTCCGCGCGAGCAGAAAGTTTGTCATACGAGCCGGCAGGCGAGTATGATGGTCCCGCGAGCGCGGAATGACTATTCCATACGTGTTGTAGACTATACTTTTTCTTTGACTGCAAATATAAAACACTGTATGGCTTTAAACTGCGGACAAGGTTTAAAACAATGTTTTTTTGTGACTCGACATTATAAATGCAACAAAACACATATTTTTAAATAAATCAATTAATGTTATTTAATAATTTTATCAAATCAGTACCTAAAAAAGATTTTTATTTAATTTTTGCACATATTTACAAATTATAATGCAAAAATTGAAGGTTATGTCAGATTAATGTGACATATATCAGGTTTAAATATTTAACAATAGATGGAGCAGTTTTAATTTTTTGAACGAAATTGATAAAATACTGATCAAATATTAAGAAAAGCTAATGAACTTTATGTAATTTTAACTCCAAACTTTAAATTGCATTAAATTATTTAATATTTTATGGTAAAATATATATATTTTTCTACAGTTTTCTTTACTTTTATAAACAAGAGATGGCACTACATGTGCTCATTCTAACACTTGATACGGAATATTCATACCGTATCTAGAACTAGAATGGATTCATTCTGTGCTTGAAAAGTGTGTGTATTCGCTTACATTCTAAAGCAGTCGTAGAAAAAGTTTTTTCTTTTAATAATATGGTATTTTCTTCAACCTTTTTTATGTTTCTGGACAACCAAATGTGTTTTCTACATAACTGTTTTCGTCATAAAGATTTCCAAAGATCTTGCTTATTATTAAATTTTTCATTCTAACAATAAATGTAAGATAAGGTTTAGGCTAAATTAAATTTTTAATGTTAGATTTATATTTTTTTATGGACGTTGACAGCAGCAGAAAGCTGCCGCTGGAAGGAGTGACCCTACGTCATATTAGAAAATTTAAATTTCACGGCAATCTACTTTTTAACGTTACCCTATTGAAAATGACGGGTCTGCGCGGGTATAAATGTTGCATAGACCGGACTTGAGCGGGTGAATTTCATCCGCTCAAGTACGGTTTATGCACCATTTATACCCGCCCAGACCCGTCATTTTCAGCAGGGTAGTGGGTCATTCACAAAAGAAAATTACATTTATTTTTTAACTTAACTTAATAATTTTAAAGGAAAATTAATGTTTTTAGTGAAAAAACTATTGGATTTAAGATAAAGAAAAAAACATATAGGTATTTTTAAAATTTGAAAATATTTTTTGCTAAAAAAAATGCATGTGTGGGGCTCTAGCTCCAAAACAGAAAAGTGCAGAAAACTTTTGTTTAGAGCAAATAAAAGGTAATTTGTTCTGTATTGACTGGTGTAAATTTCATTTTGATATCTCTGTAAAGAAGCACCACGGTAGAACTCATTTTCATTCATTAGAGATGGAAAAGAAACGTGACAACAGTTCCACCTCAGGCAATGCTCTATTTAAAAAATCACAGAATAAGAAGAAGAAGAAGAATAATGAATTTGTGTTCTGTCAAATTCGCAGAGAAATTATTCATTGTGGACGTGAAAAGTAAAAGAAAGTAAAATATGTTTCTCACCTAACATTACTGTTAATATCTAATTATATTTAGTTTAGTATAATATAAAATCCCAACCTAAAAAATGAGTAGACCTAAGAAAAACCCTGGACCTATACCAAATAGGTGGTTGCATTGCCCTAGGAAAGCTAATTATTTAATTATCGATAAGTTTCTGCCACTCAAAACACCATTAAGTTTTAATTTTGATGAACAAGTAGCACCTGAAAACAGATTCACTCCAAAGATGGTCTTTGACGGTGCCAAGACCAAAAAGATCAAAATTGGTCTATGGGTTGACTTAACCAATACAAGTAGATTTTATGACAAGGAAGAAGTTGAAGGATATGGCTGCAAATATATTAAATTACAATGTAGGGGCCATGCTGAAACACCATCTGTTGAACAAACTAATACTTTTATTCAATTAGTTCACAACTTTATAATTCATAATCCACTAGAGAAGATAGCTGTACATTGTACACATGGTTTTAATCGAACTGGTTTCCTCATAGTGTCATATTTAGTTGAAAGAATGGACTGTAGTTTAGATATTGCCTTAGATATGTTTGCACAAGCCAGGCCAGTTGGTATATACAAAGGAGATTATATTGAAGAACTGTATAGGAGGTACGAGCCTGATGAGGAAGCTCCACCACCACCAAATTTACCAAACTGGTGTTTGGAGAGTGACGACTCTACTAATGGTGATTCTAGTGCTTCAACATCATATTCCAGTAATCAAAATCGACAAAGAAACAAAAAGACTGCAACCTTTATGGAAGGTGTGCCTGGTGTTGAACAATTTACAGAGCAACCAAAAGCCTTTCAACTACAAAAAAAAGTACAAGTTATGTGTGGATGGCATTCTAAAGGTTTTCCAGGCAGTCAGCCTGTTTCAATGGATACCAATAACATAGCTTTATTGCACCAAAAGGCATACAGGGTCTCATGGAAAGCTGATGGCACAAGATATATGATGTTAATAGATGGCCAAAATGAAATTTATTTCTTTGACAGAGATCATAATATATTTAAAGTGGAGGGACTGATGTTTTTGCATAGAAAGGACCTCAGAAGACATTTAAAAGATACTCTTTTAGATGGGGAAATGGTTATTGACAAAGTGAATGGTGAAAATATACCCAGATATTTAGCATATGATATAATAAAGTTTGAAGGACAAGATGTAGGAAAAATGCCTTTTGATCCAGTAAGGACTCATTGTCTTGAAAACGAAATTATTAAACCACGTTATACAGCTATGGAAAAGGGATTTATTAATAAGACGTTAGAACCATTTAGTGTTAGAATTAAGCAATTTTGGCCAATTTCTCAAGCTTGCAGCTTACTGGGTGAAAAGTTTGCCAGCACATTGTCTCATGAACCAGATGGCCTTATATTTCAACCATCAAAAGAGCCTTATAAAGCTGGCACTTGTGAAGATGTACTAAAATGGAAACCACTTGACATGAATTCCATTGACTTTAGACTGAAAATTGTAAAAGAGGAAGGGGAAGGCATTGTACCTACAAAAGTTGGACATTTATATGTTGGCCAATTAGACAAACCATTTTCCAAAATGAGATATACGAAATTTCTGAAAGATCTGGATAATAAAATAATCGAATGTAAACTGGAAAATGGGCAGTGGAAATTTATGAGGGAGAGAACGGACAAATCATTTCCAAATAGTTACAATACAGCGCAATCAGTAATGACGAGTATACGAACGCCTGTTACAAAAGAGAAACTTTTAGATTACATTGACCATTATAAATATGATGACGATAGCATAATGATGCCACCGCCGAAAAAAATGAGAATGTGATTTTTATAAAATTCCTTATTTATACAGATCGACCGATACCGGCAGATTTTACCGATTTTCGTACTGGGAGGACTAGTTAATATCCGAGTTCTAAAAATTAAAATTTTAAGTAGTTTACAATTTCATTTGTAGCCGTATTTAAAAAGTCCAAATAAGATGACACCACTGGCAGATGTACTCCATGTACTATAGAAATCTATTACTTGCTACAATTCTACATGTAACTGGTACTCTGCGCGTTAGGATTTTAGCGGTAAGGTACCATTCATATGTACAATTGCGTCGATTGATAATGAACGGTGTCTCACTGCCTGTTGTAATTTTTTGTGAATTTTTAAATCTGGCTGCTGTTGAAGTCATGTACTGTACCTATGACTGGTACCCTACCGCTTTAATTTTAACGTGCAGAGTACCATGGTACTCTGGTACAGAATTCCCGCCCTCGTCATTTTTCTCGGAAATGGTAAGGGAAAAAAATCATAAACCGTGTTTTATAGTCTCACCTGTACTACAAGTTAAATACTGAATGACACTTTCATAAAATACTCGTTAGCCCTGTGGCGACCTCTATATTTTTTCCCATGGTAAACGAATTTTAAATTAAAAGATCCTTAAATTAGAACAGTTCACTTTCATATCTTTTTTTTTTCATTTGTTTTCTAGTTATAAGCTGTCAAAATTTGCTTAATTAATTTTTCCTAATTATGTAACCATTGCAGATATTAAAAAAGTTTTATATGTAGGTATTATTTTTACCTTTATAAATAGTAATTAATCTTAATAGGCAAACAATTTAAAAAAGGTTCTAAATGCCATCTTAACTCCCATTATCCATTATTTAAAAACTGAATTACTTCATTTGTGATTTGTAAGATGCAGGCATGCTTATATTAATTCTTGCATATTCGTTTTGTGCCTTATATTTATATTATCATTCTATCCTTTTCTAATTTTGTGGGTACTAGTCATATGTAGAATTGCATCAAATAAATTTCTATAGTACACCGAGTCCGCCTGCCAGTAGTGCCATCTCGTAAAATTTCGGTACTTTCATAGTTTTAATCTATTTGACTGAAGCCAAATAACCAAAACTTATATGGTATTTCTCAAAACACAGTTTTTTGAAAGTTTTAGATTTCCACCCATATGTCGCGAAAAAAAAATAAAATTGTGCCAAATTTCAGATTAAAAAAATTTAATTAGGGTTCGCTCACCTCGTTTGTAAATTGGAAAAAATATAAATTACATATTTTTTTTAATTAAATAAATATATCTTATATACATTATGCATAAACATAAGTATATTAAACTTATGTTAATCACGAAAAAATTGAAATCAGTGTTTTCCAGCTTAAAAAAACAAAATTTGACATGCATCTTCTTTATTTGAAAATAAATAGATTAACTGTTACTTATACTTTTTTTTATCGAAAAAAATATTTTGACCAAATGTTAGCTTCTAACAATGAAATTAGCCCCCTCCTACTTCATTGGAAAATTGTAAAAATAAATAAAAATAATTATTTAATTTTTAAATGAAGTAGGTGGTTTGGACTTTGGCTATATATATATATATTTTTTTTTTTTTGGGCTGCAATTTGTCACAGATTTATTTTAATAAAAATTAATGGTGAAGGCCCTAAAGGCCCATTATGCAAAAAGTCCAAATGATACTTATGCATAAATAAAAAAGTCCATATACCGGGTGTTTTTTTTTAACCTAAAACTTTTAATTATCTCGAATACTATGAATTTTAGAAAAAAAAATGGCGGACAAAAGTTGTTTATTTTAATGGGGGAAATAAAATAGCTTATTTACTTTTTACGAATATTTACGTTTTCAAGGTCATTTCAAGGTCAACTTTGTTTTTTTAGATATAGTAACATATAATTTTTTTAATGTCATTTAATTATCTTCAAAAAAATAAAAATCTTTTGTGAAAAACTTTTTTTAATCGGACTTTTAGTTGCTGAGATAACACAGCCACACAAAATTAAAAAAGTTGGATCTCCGACGGACTCGAATAGTCAACTCCTATGTATTTTGAGCCGGTGAGTCGGAATCTGAGGTCAGAATTTAAAAGTTTACAACCTCAGATTCGGATTCAGCGGGTCAAAATACATAGGAATTGACTAGTCGAGTCCGTTGGAGATCCAATTTTTTTAATTTTGTGTGGCTGCAACTAAAAGTCCGATCAAAAAAAGTTTTTTCCAAAATATTTTTGTTTTTTTGTTTTTTGAGTAAAAAAATATGTTTCCATTTAAAAAAAAACAAAGTTGACCTTGAAGTGACCTTGGAAACGTATCCGTAAAAAATAAATAAATAAGCCGTTTTGTTTCCCCCATTAAAATAAACAGCTTTTTTCCGACATTTTTTTTCTAAAATGCCTGGTATTCGAGATATTTGAAAGTTTCAGGTTAAAAAAAACACCCGGTATATGCACTTATACATAATGTCCATATATGGACAATTGATTAAAACAATTGTACAATTGTGCCTTATAGAAAAATTTACAGTTTTTAGTTCTACCCTATTGAAAATAACGGGTTTGTGCACCATTTATACCCGCCCAGACCCGTCATTTTCAACAGGGTACATATGTATTTCCAACTTATTTTTTTGAGCTTAAATTTCATAGAGAATTTTATTTTTGTATTTTTTACAATTTAAGGGGCGAATTAACATTTTTTAAAAAACCTGTGTTTGAAATACTCTATGTCGGTATTTTAAAATTACCAATTTTGCCTTAAAAAATCTAAATAAATTCAACTTTAAGGTAATATTGGACTGGAAAGTACTCATTTTCTTATAAGGTGTTGCAAATAAATTGTATATTGTATAACTTATTTACAGTAAGTAAATTTTGTTTAAAAAAAATCGTATTTTTAAATGTAGTTCTGATATCGTATCGGCGAAAAAAACCATATCGGTCGATCTCTACTTATTTTAATTTTAATTAATGTAATATTAATTACAGTGTTTAACAACTAAACTTAATTATTTAATTTATAAAGGAAATTTAAAAACAAACTTTCGTTAATTTTATCCAGAAGTATATTAAGGGGTTGTTCTGATTTTTGAGGCAAAAAATTGACGATTTTTTGAATTTTTTTTCATACGACCTGTATTATTTTTATGTACAAAACTTTTTACAAAGTATTAGTCAACTCTTAAAGTTCACAAAAAAAATTTTTTTTTTTTGTCGTCATAAATAAATGTGCAGCACGCGCTGAAGTTAGACACCTTAAAAATAACGGTTCCAGCGATAGCTCGGCCCCCAATGGTCCGAAAGACAAAAATTAAAAACACTCTTGTTAAAAATGACATCTTTTAGTTCGCTAGTGTAGACATAAGTCAAAATTCAAAAAAAACTAAAATTCCACGCATATTTTAGTGAAAAAAAAAACAAAAAAAAATGCAATTTTTCCGACCAAAAACGGGTAAAAAAGGAGGAATAAAAATAAATTACAAGCTTTTTTGCACTAGCGAACTCGCCAACATGATTTTTGACAAAATACCGAAAGAGAAAAAAAAGAGAAAAAGTCAATATGTTAAATAGTTTTTTTAATCGCGGGAACCGTTTTGAAAAATGAAATTTTGAGAAAAACGCGTTTAAAGTTTTTTTTATATTTTAAAGTATACAAAACAAGCACCAATAAAAGTTTGGATCAAAAAACTGATAAGGCCCCCCGTTTCGCACGCCCCTGGTTAAAATAATTACATAAAAAATAACATAAGAAGATGGGCGTTATTAAGATCAGTTTATATGCAAAACCTCCTTGCTGTATCTCAAAGGGTTCCTGAGTTATTAAATAAAAACCGAATTTTTTAGCCACATTCAAAAAGGCGTATCTCCCTTACGACGTATTTTTAGACATATCTTTATAGGAACTTTTTGTCGTATTTTATGAGCGTATTGAGTAGTATAATAAAGCAAAAAAAAAATCAATTTTTTGAAATCAAAAATCAGAACAACCCCTTAAGGTAATATACCGTAAATCTTTAGTTATCAAGCATTCACCAATAAAGTTTCAGTTTTTAAGGAATCCATTACTCAAAGTTTATTGCCGTTTTAAAAAAAAATATTTAAACCTTTTAATCTTGGGAAAATCTACTGTCCAGTTAGCAAAATTATGAAGTTGATCGCAGGGATGTCCTCATGGGCCTATAGGGCATAGGCCTACAAAGTTGGGTAGTGGGAGGTGATGACCTTTTTTTAATAATCTTTACTAGTTGGAAAAAATGGGTGCTATAGTTGAGAAATTCTTATTATCAGTCGGGAAAATCGAAGTGGTGGGAAAAGTTATTAAAATTTTCCGTCAGGGGTAAAGTTTTTTTTCAGAGGCGAGGAATATTTTTAGTCATCAAAATTTTTCGTCCGAGGTAAAGCTTTTATTTAGAGTTGGAAAATTCCTTAAAGTTTAGCTGCGATATTTTAAAAATGTTCGTCCGACTGTCACGTTTTCTTGTCCGCACGATAACTCAAGAGTACAGTAGAAGCTCGATACTGTGAACACAAAAAAAAACCGGGGCGGTTCAAATTAACGCGTTGCCCTATACAAAATTTCGGATTCAAACAGATTGAAAATAAAATCTGTTTGAATTTGTCTGAATCCGTTTTTGGAATCGCATTTTTTAATTAAAACGGATTAAAAATATTTTATTTTTAATCTGTTTGAATCCGAATCAATTCGCAAAAAACGGATTCAAACAGTTAGATATGTGAAATTGAAAGGACAGCATATGTTGAGACCTTTATGCTATATGTAGGTATAGCATAAAAAGTTGCGTAGTCAGTGGTCTAAAGAAGTCTGAGGGCCGCGGCCCCGGGCCAAAACATCCTATCCATTGAAAATCGTATAATGTGTATACAATTTCCTTTCGGTAATTTACTTTACATACATCATCTAGATAAGCTTATATCGATGCTAAGTCGGTGAGAAGTAATTAAAAATTTTAATACGCCTTTCGCGAATTAAAACGGATTAAAAATATATTATTTTTAATCTGCTGGAATCCGAATCAATTCGAAAATGCTAATTAAAAATGACTTTTTAATTCGCAAAAACGGATTCAAACAGGTTCAAACGAATTAAATCAGATACGCATTTGCAAATAGTTACTAATTGTAAATGATATTCTGTATATGCGAATAGAAACGAATTTAAACATGTTACGCATTTGCAAATAGTATCTAATTAAAATTGATATTCCGCATATAATTCCGGCTTTGTATGAAAAGCTAATTTTTTTTTTTATTTTGCCAAACATTATTCAACCAAATAAAAAATGTATAAACTTGTTAAACTTTGAACTAGTCGTTCACGTTAAAGAGAAGTCAAAGGAAAAAATTCTGTGTTCACAAAACCGAATAGTTCACATATACGCATGTTCACATTATCGAGCTTATACTGTAATACGATTGACTACAAATCAATCTTGGTAAGGACACAATCCTAAATTGAAATTGAAAAGAATCCACTCAAAAATAAGAAAGTTATCGAATTACGGAAGGCTATTAGGCTAATTATTAAAAAAAAATCCTTGTGACTATTACCCCGGTACCAGGTTTAGGCAGTTTTTGTGATGTCACGAAATCTGGAGGAGAAATGCCGGGTGTAATCCCGGCAGATTCTTGCGCAGAAATGTGTTACCTAAACATATACCTACCTCATATTTACGATAGATTAGAATTGTACGGTATTGCAAAAGCAGTTATTAGGCACAGGTACGTCACGGAAACTGCCGGGATTAAGCCCAATTCCGGGATGCTAGTCACAGCGAAAACAAATCAATCTTGGTAAGGACACAATCCTAAATTGAAATGGAAAAGAATCCACTCAAAAATAAGAGTTATAGAATTACGGAATTCTATTAGGCTAATTATTTAAAAAAAAATCCTTGTGACTATTACCCCGGTACCAGGTTTAGGCAGTTTTTGTAATGTCACGAAATCTGGAGGAGAAAAGCCGGGATTAAGCCCAATTCCGGGATGGTAGTCACAGCGAAAACAAGTTGAAATAATGGAAAAAATCTCCAATCAACTTATTACTTTAATTTTAAGTTTGGCTTGAAACCACACCAGGAAAAAAAATACAAGCAACTGCGAGGAGTATACTATAGAATGCGAAGCATTATACAGGGTGTTTCGAGAGGAAAGGACAATATTTAACCCTTTCGAGACGATTTTTTTTTTTAAGAATGGATTACTCTTGTTATAAGTTTTTGATATTTTTGGATACAATTAACACTTTTTAGCCTGTCTGCGTGAAGAAATTCTCTCAGGATGGGGTGGAGGTAGTGGTATAAATATGTACCACATGTCTATTTATACGGTATGGTGGTATTTTATACCTGTAAATAATAATATCGGTTTTGTAACTAACACTGCTGGTAGATGATGGAACCACCCAACAGGACTATTGGTATACCGGGTGAGTTTTATTTATGTCCACCCACAAAATTAAGAATAATTTTCATTTGATAAAAACAAAAGTTTGGTGATTTATACAGGGTTATTCACGGAAGTGGTCTATTAAAAGTTTATGGAGAACGAATAATTTAAAAAATCTGATATTCTGTTCTTTGGGTTTTTTGAATATGGCCAATAGATTAAAAATATTTTTATGATGGTTTCACTTCCGGTTGTACCGGAAGTGGCACTTAGCTTCGATTTTTTAAATAGAACACCCTATATATTTTTTAATTTTTAAAATTCTAGTTAAATTTTCTTTATTCTGATGTGTAACACTTTATGTCTATCTCTGGTAGTTTTTGAGTTATTAAGTTGTTAGCGAAAAATTAGCAAATTCATGCACCCCTAAAAAAATAATTTCTCCTTTATTTTTTAAACTGGAGAAAAGTTGTTTTGTAGTTTACTCAATAATACTTACCCGAATTATCCTAAGCCGAAACAGAAGCCGAAAACTTATACAGGGTGTCTCAGAAAGCAGGTGAAATCTAACAAATTAAAAATAGCCATAACTCATTTTTTTTATTTAGTTAAATAGATAATTAAATTTTCTTTAAAATCAATACGAGATACCCTATACCTAACATTAACTATTTTCGAGTTATTTGAAAATTATTGTAAAAAAAAGCGTATTTCTGTAAATTTTGTAAAGTTGTATTTAATCAAGTAAGCCGGTAAATGCAATTTCGTTTTAATTTCGTTAACTTAAAAAAGTCATCGTGATAAATTAGAGTAAAACAATGGCAGAGGCTTATTCTTACCCTGTCATTTTGGATTTATTTGCTATATTTATTTTTAGTGAAAATTATTTAATAATTAGTAGAACCTGCAGAAAATTTAATACAAAATATCCTGATTTACGAAGACTGCCATGTAAAAAATTCACACAAATTTTTTCCAATTTGGGAAAGAAAACACAAAACCAATTAGAAGCGACGAAGATAATTAAGTCAATGTTTTGTGTTACTTTTATGCTCATCCACATGGCTAAATTCCTGCAGCTAGTCAGGATTGGGAATTTCCTATTCAAGCATCCAAAGAATCTTAAAAAACCACAAGATGGACGATTACAAAAAGAAAAAAGTACAGGCCTTAAAACCTGATGATTTTCAAAAATATTTTAGTTAATTTCAAAAGGGACTTTACTTTTAAGGTTAATATTAATGGCCCTTAAGGTAAATACCTAAACACAAATCGATTCATTTTACTGGCCTACTTTATCAACAAATTTTAATAGAAATATGGCTTTTTCACAATAATTTACAAATAACTCGAAAACGGTCAATGTTAGGTATAAGGTATCTGGTATTCATTTTGAAGCAAATTTAATTCTTTATTTAGCTAAATAAAAAAATGTAGCCTGCCATTTAAAAAAAATGGGTTTTGGCTATTTTTAATTTGTTAGATTTGACCTGGTGTCTGAGACACCCTGTATAAATTTTTGGGTTCTGTTTCGGCTTAGGATAATTCGGGTAAGTATTATTGAGTAAACTACCAAACAACTTTTCTCCAATTTAAAAAATAAAGGAGAAATAATTTTTTTTTATGGGTGCTTGAATTAGCTAATTTTTCGCTAAAAACTTGAATAACTCAAAAACTACTAGAGAGACATAAAGTGTTAACATCAAAATAAAGAAAATTTAATGAGAATTTTAAAAATTAAAAAATATATGTGGTGTTTAATTTAAAAAATCGAAGTGGCACAAGCATTAAAATATTTCAAAGTGCAAAATATCAGATTTTTAAAATTATTGGTTCTCCATAAACTTTTAATAGGCCACTTCCGTGAATAACCCTGTATAATTTTACATTGGCTATAAAATGGCGGATTTATTTTTTTTTGTTTCACTTCCGGTTTCGCTGGAAGTGGCACAACTATTTTTTTGTAATTTTTTACATTTTTGAATTCAGCCAAAATTTATATGTATAAAAAAACTTATTGTTTTTGTTTTACTTTTTTTTTCGTTTTCGTTTTTATCGTATAAAAACTTCCTTATAAAATAAATATCAATTTTTTCAACTCCCTTTTGAAGGGGCGTAGCTTCCTTACGAGTCGTTTTTTGACATATGTTCATATGACCTTTTTTTCTTATTTCCCCTTCATCTTGAAACACCCTGTATATCAGCACAGCTTGTTTAAATTAGTTTACCTCTTAAATTTACAATATCAGGTGGTAAATTTGTTAATTTGTTGTTGGATAAATTAATTTCTGTTAATCTGATTAAAAAACCAATACCAGGAGGTAATTCTGTTATTTTATTGTTAGACAAGTCCTAAAAAATATTACTAGTATTATAACAATATTGCCCAATTCCTCAGTAAATAATTATTATAATACCAGGGTGACCACAGCTTTTTCAAATTAAGATTCCCTGACTTTTCTTTGATTAAAATTTAGAATCTTCCCTGATTTTAGTACACACAAAAAAGTTTTTAAAACAAATATACCCAGGCAACGAGAGGGCGGATGGACTTGCCAGACTTGGTACCGGAAAGCCCTGCCTGGGCCCTGAATCAATTCTTGGTATCACAAGAAAACAAGTGAAGATTACGCTCAACGTTTGGGTGGAAAGTTAACTAAAAGAACACTGGACCGAACTCAGTGGTTGCAGGCAGGCCAAGGAATTATTGACCAGTCCAAGCAAAGCTAGGTCAGTCTGGCTACTAGGAAGGGGGAGAGCAACCATAAGCCATAAGTGTGGCAGGCTCAGATATTACATCTTCGGAGTGGTAACACTAGCGAAGGAAGAGTTGAGCCTCCTAGCCTGGTCAGATGTCACGAACTTCATGCGAAGGTCTGGCAAATTCAGGAAGAGGGAGAATAGGCAGCAGGTTGGGTAGATTTTCTTGGGGCAGACAAAAAGGGCCATTGGGTCTTGTCAGGCGCGGGAGCCTACCCACCTTTTACTACTACCACCCAAAAAATTTAAATATGTTTCGTTTTTGAGTTATTTTTTTAACTTTTTTCCTGTAAAGTTGGTAGAACTTTTTGTTTTAGCAAAAATTTATTATGTAGACCTGAGTTTTTTCAATTTACCTGATTGTTTACAGTTAATCAAATTCCCTGACTTTTCCCTGATTTCCCTAATTTGTGGGCACCCTGCTGTATCATACTCCCAATTTAGGCGCACATAGTGCCGGACTGGGCAGCCAGAGGCCCGTGAGATTTGTAATACGTGATGTTTTGGTTTCTTTTTCTTTCATATATTTAGCAGTTCCTTTACAAACAAAATCAATCAGTACAAAGGGGCCCAAATGTAGAAAGGGCCCCCGATAGTAATGCCACCTGTCCAGTCCTACACAGGCGCATTTTTGTGATTAAATTTTTCTTGAATCCATTTTTTTACAACAGAATTATTTTAAATATGTACATGAAATATTTACAACAAATTAAAATTAATCATAAAATGGGGGTTGCTATTTAAGATTCCATTGTTGGGGTATGAATGCTTGCTCTATGCAAAAACAAACAGACATCGCTATACTACACACGGAAAGATTAACACAATACACGCTCAAGGAGTAATATAAGGGTTGACTTCCTGAGATTAACAACCTCCACGATCTCGACCCTATATTATGCCCTACCATTCTTTAACAAACTTCCTCTGGAAATCCGTGAAATTAATTATAACAGAACAAAAGGTCAATAAAATTTTTATTAAAAAACTTTTTATTAACTAACGCCTTCCATAAAATTGAAGAGTTTCTGGATGCTAATGCACCCATCTACTACTAATACTAATGTTAATCTGTATATGTGTAATTAATTTAAATATCGATCGCGTAGAATGAAAAGCTCGGATATTTTTTTGACATATTGAATTTTTAAACTGACAAAATTCGATCATTTTTAACATTGTCCTTCCACAAATTGAACAAATTAAAATTAATAATTATTATTTAAGGTGAATAAGTTCATCATAAAAATTATGATATATTTTTGTAATCACAACTTTTAACTCCTGTAGATAATTATATTTAGTTTTTTCAGTGCACTTATTTGGTTTATTACGGATTCTCTCAAGTTATGCAAGATTTTCATCTAAAAACTTTCCCAACCCGCGGGCCCGATAATCACCAAAAAAAAAATTGAATCGGAAAATTTATAGTTTAAGTTGTGTACCGACAGACCTACAGACAGATTTTTTTACTTAAATGTGTGTTTGCATATAAAGCCATAAAACGCAAAAATAGGCAATACAAAACATGATTTTTTTACCAATCCAAGGACTGCTTTCCAGCTACTTCTCGGACAGTAGGTATTCCGAGATTTTGGTGGAAAGCAAAATGTAAAGCAAATTTGAATACTGACAAAATTTTAAGTAAAATATATTTATTTTTGAAAAATAGGGCTTACAAGAAAAAAATATGCACATGGTGATATAATCTCCCCTACATTTTTAAGTTTTGACAAAGACATTTAATGTCAGTGACAAATTTATTGAAAACCGATATACGAGCTTTTCATTCTACGCAATCGATATCTATGTTACTTTTTTAATGTATTTTTAAATATCAATATTGACATATCGTCTTGTAAATTTCAGAACGTCGTATCTCAAAAAATACAACTTTACAGGAATGAGAAATAACTCTTTCTCGCATTATTCATAGGTTCAAAATGTACTTTTTTAATTTAAACTTAATACATTTTTAATGATTTATTTTACCTTATTTACCTTAAATCATTTTATTGTGTATAAAATAAATAAATACAAATAAAAACCTAATGTTTATAGATACCATCATTTTCATAGAAAACGCTCACATCACAGAACCCTGAGGTACCCCAACATTTTAAATTTTTAGTTGTGGTATATGTACTTTACTAAGATTGACACTGACATTTTCCGTAATAATTAAGTAAGGTTAAAGTACAGTCTATATTATATAGTGCAAGTCCTATAACTGTCTTTAAGCATATATGCTTATAAGCAAAAAGGTTAACAAATTTTATTATAAATGATATTTATACAGTATGTCTCCAGATAGAGTTACAAAGAGGAATTTATTTTTTATTTTTGATTTGATCTCAAAAAAAGTCACTCTTTATAACTTGCCCTGCTTGATTTTAAACTCCCAAAACACTAAGCGCTTTTTGTACAACTCTTACGGTTCATGGGATAATGTTTTTTTCTTCAAAATAGTGTCTTCAAAAATATAAAGAAAAAAAACATCATCAAGAGTCACTTATTTTAAGATATCAAAAATAAAAAAACCTTCTTTGTAATTCTAACAGTTGGTTTGTGTAATTTGGTGTAATTTTTGCGTGCCAAGCCTCAATGATGGCCTGTCTTAATTCTTCAGCATTATGACCCAGGAAAGTTAGTTTCTTCCCTCGCTCTGACTCCGGTATGGAAAGGGTTTTTCCGCAGATAATTCATTAATTGCATATCTTCTTCTGCACTACTCATTCTACTTCTGCTAATCTGTCCAGTTTCCTCAAGTTTTTTCTTTGCTCGCATTATAGTGCTGTTTGCAACATTTAATTCAGTGGCTATTTCACGTACACTTATCCCGTCATTTATTCTTGCTGTTATAATACATTTTTGATAATTTGTAAGCTACGGCATAACTAATGTGAATTATTTTGACAAGTAATGTCATAATAATATTTGACAAATAAATGTCAAAGAGACCTTGATAAAGTTCAATATAATCTGTAACATTTTTAGTTTATTATGAAAACGATGGTACGACATTTTGATGTTCAAAATTAATAAAATTTTTTAAGATTCAAGCTTTGAAACATTATTAGCGGATGCGATGTCAATTTATTCAAACTGTCATTTTGCCAAGGTTATTTTGTCATGGTTGATTCATAGAACAAAATAGAGTTGTTTTAAGAATAGTTATTTTAAACTTATTCGTGTAAATACTGTTTCTGTAACACCTAAGTATTCTATGAATTTAGATTGTTTTACCATTATTTTTGTGAAAAATCTGTGTAAGAAATTAATGTGAATTTCGTACTGCAAAAACGACTAGGTATTGTTAAGGATACGCAAGCTGTAATTTTACGAAGGTTTACCTGGGATATTGAATAAAAAAACAAATTTTTATTCATAAATTGGCAGAATATATAGTTAATATAACAAGTAAAAATATTTACCATTAATTCGCACTTTAAAAGAAAATTTTCACTTTAAACATTTAAACTTCAAAAAGTTTTATAACATGCGCATAAGGGAACGTTCAAGTATTACGTAACGCAAATTGTACCATAATTCATACACTTCATACCCCGTTTCTCGCGCTATTAAAGGCTGTAGAGATTTCATGTTTTGGTTACCCCCCCCCCCCCCAAATAAAGGGTGTGTTAAGGGGGGTAGTCAAAATATAAAATCTCTACAGCCTTTAATAGCGCGAGAAACGGGGTATGAAGTGTATGAATTTTGGTAAAGTTGCGTTACGTAATACTTGAACGTTCCCTAAGATTTCAAAAAAGCGTCGCCAAATGCAGAAGTGCGTTCTAAAATAGTCAGTTAACTAGATTAAGAGATACGACGTTACTATTTTGCTTATATTTTCATTTAAAAAAAAAACAGCAGGTAAAACTTATTTTTGATGTAAATTAATAATATAAAGCGTTTAAGTCCAAAATCTCAAAGTCGAAAAAAATTGAGATATGACATCCTGAAATTTACAAGACAATATGTAAATGTTTGTAAAAAAGATGATAGCACACATAAAATTCTTATTCTAAGTTAAGGGGTGAAAGTTACAGCTCTCAAAATAACATACTTAAATTTCCCTCTAAAAAATCAATTTTTTAGAAATGTTATATTTTGCTTAATTTGCGAGATATTTGGGGTAAATCGTTTTTAAATGACTACCCTATATTCTTAAATAGTTTAAACCCGTTGTTCAGTTATTCTAGTACTAAATTTTACGAATAGACAGAAGAAAATTAAATACATTCTTACCAACATTTCCAGCATAACTAAATCTGACACTTCAACCGGAATTTCTTCAAGGCAATTTTGGTTTATTGTCAAAAATTTTAGATCTCTAAAATTTCCAATACGTTTATCTAATACTGCAAGTTTGTTTCGATTTAGGTTTAATTTTGTCAATTTTACCAAAGTAAATATTTCTTTTGGTAGTGATGATAAGTTATTATCCTGCAACTAAAAATTAATATTAAAAAAAAAACATGTACTTGAAAGCAAAAAAATCGAACTACCTAGTGGATTTACCTTCTTTTTTTGTTTCAAAGCTTAAACTTTCTCTACTTTATATTTAGAATAATTTAAACAGCATTTATGTATCAACAGCAACAAAAAATGTACAACTTCTGTGTACATTTTATGAAATGGCACCTCTGTGGAAAGTAAAAAATTCAAGATCCCCTATACTTTACATGCTATATTTTACCTCATCTTCCCCTTGCCTCAGCTCACAGGTTCCAGTTAGTATTGTGACGACTTTATTACACTACTGGGAAAAATTAAGGGAACAAACAAAAATCCTAAATTTTTTAGTGATTTTTGAAAGGCTGTATCTCAGTGAAAAATAGTATTATGGAGATTAGAAAAAAAGAGTTTTGAAGCTTTAAGTTTCTAGTTTTAAGATCTTTTGGCAATTTTTTTTTGTAAGGTACGGTTATTGCGCAATTATAAGAAATAACGCGTGACAAAAAATTTTTTTGGTACACAAAATTTGGGAAAATTTTCCTCAGTTAAACCGATTTATTGGTCAGTTAGCTTGTTTATTCAGCTTTAATGCGTTTTTTTTTTATTCTCTCTATGTCGATTTTTCGCTGAGATATCCGACTTTTAATGAAAAGGGATCCTTTTGTTCTTGATCATCGATGCTCAGCAACTAATGACCGCACAGTAGATCAAAAAGCGGTTTTTAAAACTTGAATAAATTCTCTACAAGGACCTATTACCGTCGCCGTTACTATAGACTGTGCCTCTCACTTGCTCGCATCTTGCCTTACAAAGGTTAAAGCGTAAAGTTGAGAGCGCGCTCGTCTATAGTGAAAATTATTAGTTTAGTTAGTTTAGTTTTACTTTAGTTCAGTGCGGGGTTCACAGCCCTCAACACCTGGTCCCTAGGGACCTTTGTGTTAACCGCACAGATCTCCTCATATCATCCCTGTTTCTTTTATAAAGTCCAGGTACGGTTTCAGGGTAGCGTTCATGATTTCGTTTCCAAAGTACCTCCATCTTAGGCCTATTAGAGATGGACATTCAAATATGAGGTGGTAGGGCTTCTCGTCCCTTTCCCCACATCTCCTGCACACGGGGCTCGTAGTCTGTCCCATTTGGTGCCGGTGCTTGTTCAGTAAGCAGTGCCCAGTTATTATACCCGTTATTGCTCTCAGTTGACTCCTGGACATGCCTAGAAGTAAGCTGGTTCTTTTCTTGGTTGGTCTCCCTAGAAAGAGTTTAGAGTGCCTCATTTTAGGTGCATCTATTCAATGTTGCTGGTGTTCATTCCGCAACATTTATGGAATATGATACCCCACAGCACGGTTCTGTTCCTGTGAGTACGGCTTCACTCCCCCTTCTTGCAAGATCGTTTGCCTTCTCATTACCATATATACCTTGATGTCCTGGTACCCTATCAAATTTACTTTGTTATGTTCAGATAATCTACATAGCTCGCTGTGGCATTCATATACCACTTCCGAGCTAAAGGCATATGAATCTATTGCCTTTATTGCTGCCTGGCTGTCTGAAATGATATTTACTGTCTTATTCGTGTAGGACTCCGATACCATTTCTTGTGCGCAGACATAAATCGCATAGATTTCCGCTTAGAAAACGGTTGCCTTGGTTCCCAGGTTTAAGCTAATTTCTTTGCCCGGTGCATGGATTCCTGCTCCCGTCCCTTCCTTCATTTTGGATCCATCTGTGTACCAGGTTTCACCTTTTAGTAGTTTAGGGTATAGTCCATATTTCCATGCATCCCGGCTAGTTATCTCAGCCTTTGCCGGTTGCCTGAAATCATAGACTATAGCAATCCTATCTGTTTTCATGGATAGTATGTCTGTATTGTCAATATTCTCAAAGATTTTGGTGTGTTCTAACCCACTATGGTGGTCTCCCATGCCGTTAATCCTTAGTCTGTACGCTGCCATAAGTCCCTCTGTTTTTGCCACCAAATATAATGGAGGCAGGTCAAGTAGGACTTCAAGTGCTACGGTGGGAGTAGTATTCATTGCCCCCGTTATCCCGATGAGTGAAAATTATTACTATACCATGATTTTTAAAGAAAGCAATTTTTTTTCACTCTTCACATTAATTTGAAAAAACTAAAAAAAAGACTTTTTACGGTTTTTTAGAAAATCTACGGCTTATTTACAAAAGCACCCACAAAAGCCCTGTAAATTTTCAAATTGAACCATAAAACCGTTTTTCCGGACCGATTGGTTTTACAGGGTTCCCACCAATCCTGGAAAAACCTTGAAAACATGGAAGACGCATGGAATTTAGATCCCCACCTGGAATATCTGGAATTTAACAGATTTTCTTTAAAAAAACGGTTTTTCACCTGGAATTTTTTTAATAGGACCTGGAATTTAACATACTAAAATACAACTTGTTTAAGAAAAATTAAAACACTAGGCACAAAAATTAAAGGATATAAAAAACATCCTAAATTTTTAGGTGATTTTTAAAACCTGGCGAAAAATAGTCGTAGAGTAGACAAAAAAGCAAATTTAAGCTTCAAGTCTTTAGTTTTAAGATCCTGAAAAATATTTAAATATTTTTATCATTGACCGTTTTTGAGTAATCATAAAAAAATCAGCGTTAAAAGAAATTTCCAAATTCTTGCTTGCCTTTTAAAAAATCCATGGTCTTGAATATTTTTCCTTTGCGATTTTTTCTGAAAGCTCATTTAGTTTGATTCTTCTTCGTCTTTAATTTGATCGCTAAAAAAGCTCTTTACGATTATTTTATGCTGTGTTATCGGCGTCAGAAGCAAAAATTACACTTTTTTAATTTGATAATAACTCGGGAACTAATGACCGTGCAGAAAATTGTTTCTGAACACTACACAGTATCCTCTATAAAATGTTTTTGTTTTTTGATGTTTTTTTTTTTTTGATGCAAGAAACCTAAAACCTAAAAAAGGTAAAAAATTGCCTTTTCAGAATTTGTCGCTTGATTTGAGATTACAGTGGCGCACCCGGAAGGGGGCTCAAATTAAAAAAATTATAATGATTTTTTAACTATGCATGTTAGCTTTTCAAAAATTTTCGCCTGCGGTGCTAATGTTGGATTTTTGTTAATAGATTTTACAAAATAATATGATCCATTAAACTGGAAAATGTGAAGCATCAATATTTCTTGAGATTTTCGGCTGCGGCGTTAAACATAATAAGTTGTATTTTAAGAGCTTTACCATACCCATTTAAAGTTTTATAAAACAATTTGCTTATCCGGAAAAAAATGTTAATTATTGAAAATGAAATGATTTTTTTTTTCAATCTTTTTTTTTTGTTTAAAAATTAAAAGTACTAAAAGTAATACTAAAACTATTTTACTATACCTGGAATATTAATAATTTTTACCTGGAAAACCTGGAAAATACCTGGAATTTGAATGTCAATTTTTGGTGGGAACCCTGTTCTACAAAACATTTAAAGGAACAAGTGTATGCTATCTGGAATTTTTTTGTCACGCGCTATTTCTTACGATAACCGTACCTCACAAAAAATGTTAGCCAAAAGATCTGAAAACTCTTTTAATCTCCATAAAACTATGTTTCACTACAGCCTTTAAAAAAATTACGAAATTTTTTTGTTTCCTTAATTTTTTCCAGTAGTGTATATTTTTCGAGATATTTATTTGACCCATTTTCTAGGAATTACATGCAAGTATTTTTCAAATTGTTAAAGTCTTTCTTATTGGCTTATCGGCCATTTGAATTTTAAAATGTCAACGTCAAATTCGAAAGCAGCGTATCCGTTAAAAAATATGTATATTTATTTATATTATGAATATTTAATAAGGCACTTTTCCATTTGGGAATCACGGTGTACCGGTGCCATTCAGGTGGTGGAAGACGCACATTTTTAAACATCAATTTTTCTTTTAAATTAGTTTTTCGGAAATTTTGGGGTCGCTGACACTGAATTTGGTTATAATTATCGTAAATTCACTCCCAAGGGTAAGAGTTAATCATTTTTAAATTTTCACAATAAGTCCATAAGATTTGTGGTTATTTGACTTATAAGTCAAGCAATTGCTAAAATCTGATAATAAAAAAAAGTCTTACTTTCGGTGATCGTCGGTCAAAAATATAAGGGCAAAAAGTTTTTTTTTTGATTGAGTACATATATTATAATAAAGAAGAGATCACGCACTTCTGTGTTTATTAAAATAAAACCGAATAAAAGCTTATTTAAATATTATAAAGTGACAAAACCAACTTGGTTTATCGTAAAAAACAAAAAGTAACTCTATTTATTACAAAATTCTACCGCGTTGACTAAATTTGAAAAAGTTAGGTTAGAATGGCAGCGAAGCAAGATGAACCAAAATGCAAACACTGCAAGAAAAAGGTAGTTACGGCATATTACTGCATAAATTGCCAATCACCATTTTACCATAGCTGTGCTATTCAGGCCAAAACAATGAATGGGGAAGAAGAAATAGTGTGCTGCTCAAATGAAAAATCCAATCCACCGGATCAACAAAAAATTGAGGAGATTATAGGGCGTTTGCTGAAAGAACAATTGGGCCAACTGAAAAAGGACCTTCAGGAAGCCTATAAAAAAGAAATTAAAGAACTAAAGCATTCAGTAGAGTTCATCTCTGAATGCTATGAAGAGCAAAAGAAGGAAATCAGCAAGAATTCTAAGGAGCTACGTGCAATAGAAGAAGAAAATGCAACACTAAAAGAAAGGATAAAAAAACTAGAAACAAAATCAAATATTCAAGAGCAAAAGCAAAAAACGAATAATTTAATAATATCTGGGTTTGAAGAAGAAAATAAATCTGCAAAAGATATTTTAAAAAACATTTTAAAATATCTAAAAATTGAACATGCAACAGTCAACAATTGTCACAGTATAAATTTATTTATTTATTTATTTATATATGACAAAAGCAATTCTCCAATTTTGGTATACTTTGCCAGCAAAGAAGATAAAACTGCTATTTTTAAAAAACGTAAGGAATTTGGTAGTGTCAAGACTGATGATTGTGGATTGAAGGGAAAGAACTTTATTTACTTTAACGACGATCTTACCTTTGAAAACCAGCAACTATTTAAAATGGCTCGAGATATTAAAAAACAGAAAAACTACAAAGCTGCATATACATTTGAAGGAAATATTTTTATAAAAAAGGAAGAGGGTTCAAATCCTATAAGAATCTCTCATGAAGATGACCTTCAATTATACAGAATAGACTAAGGAAAAAAGAATAAGAAAAACCAAAAAAAAAATAACAAAAAAAAAACAACAAAAATACACAAAAAAACTAAACATGTCATTAAATATTCTCTACCTAAATATTAGGAGTCTGAGAAATAACAATAAACTCACCGAAGTAGAAATACTAGCAAAACATAAAAATGCACATATAATAGCATTAACTGAGACATGGCTTTATCCGAACGAAGTAGAATTTTTTGATATAGAGGGCTACACAGCCATACATGATTGTAGAGATGCTCGTGGGGGAAGTGTGGCCTTATATGTAAAAAACGATATTGAATTTGATACTCTGGAAACTAAATTACCAAATGGATGTTATACAGTTGGTGTTAAAATAAAGGACATAAAGACTGGTATTATTGTGATATATAGAACGGAAGACTGTAAAGTAAAAAACTTTAATGAAGAATTAGACATACTTTTAGAAAAAAATAAACAAAATACATTGATTATAGGCGATATGAATTTAGATTTGCTCCACAAAGATAAGAATGTTTATGATTATGAGGACATAGTTAGTTTAAATGGGTATAAAATAAATAACAAAATCAGTGAAGATCATTTTACTCGAAAAGGCCCGCAAAAAATTAGTATTATAGATCATGTCTTAACAAATAAAAAGCTAAATTGCAACATAACTATCGAAGAAAACTGTAGATCTGATCATAATATAATTAACGTGCTACTAACCGAAAAAATCAAAAAAAATGTTAAAGAACCTATTAACTTTACTTATCTTAATGAAAACAAGTGGAAGCATTTGCTTAAGGACAAAATGAAGCAGAATATTAATAGTTTTGGCGAATTGCTTGAAATATTACAATCCACAAAAGATAAGAGCACAACAATAAAAACCAAAAATATAAAAAATAATAATTTTTGGATCACCAAAGAATTTACAGAAAAAATTGCGGAAAGGGATAAACTTTATGTAAAATGGAAAAAAACAGGTGATGCAAGAGCAGAATTACTTTTTAAAAAATCTAAAAACGAAACAAATAATATGGCAAAGTGGCTAAAAAAACAGTGGGCGGAGAGACAGTTCAAAGATGCAGGAAAGAAAAATTGGAAGGTAATAAATGGGCTTATTTATAACAATAAAGAAAAGACAAGAACTAGAATTAAAAAAATAAAAAAAGATAATGAAATAATAACAAATGAGAGGAAAATTGTAAAATTATTTAATAAACATTATGCTACAATTGGTAAAAACTTAGCTGCTAAAATACCAAAACCTGAAAAACGAAATTTTAAAAGAGAATTAAATAAACAATCCATGAAGATCCTACCTTATACGTCAAAAGAAGTTTTTGAAGTCATAAAAAATGTCAAATCAAATGCTGCTGGTCATGATAAAATAACAAAAAAGGACCTAATAAAAATTTATGATTTAATAGAAAATTGTTTAGTTCGTTTGATAAATAGAGTTCTATCAACAGGAAACTTTCCAAGGGAGTTGAAAGTTTATAAAATAATACCTGTGTACAAAAACGGATCCAAAGAAGTTGTGGAAAACTACAGGCCGATTTCGATCATAAGCATATTCTCAAAAATTTTAGAGGTACTTATAAAGAAAAGAATGATTAGTTTTATAAACTCTACATTCAAATTTGATTTAAATCAATATGGTTTCCAAGAAAATAGTAGTACCCTGGGAGCCATGACTGAGCTTTTAGAACATGCAAATATAGAGTTGAATAAAAATAAATATGTTATACTCGTATTTATTGACTTGCAAAAGGCCTTTGACACAGTAGATATTGAGATATTGTTGGAAAAACTTCGGGATATGGGCTTTAGGGGAATTATTTATAAACTCTTGAAAACCTATTTGGAAAACAGGTTTCAGTATGTCGATTTGAATGGAATGTGTAGTGACAGAGAAGAAGTAAATATTGGAGTACCCCAAGGCTCAGTCCTAGGCCCATTGCTCTATTTGCTGTATGTACATTGTCTACAACATCTGCGTCTAATGGGCAAATATTTAACTTTCGCTGACGACACCGCTCTCATCTACTCTGGTTTAAATCTTGAAACCCTCATGGATTTGATAAATAATGATTTACGTCTCTATTCCCAATGGCTCAACATGAATAAATTGAGCATTAATATCAAGAAAACGGTCTTTATGCTTATAAAACAAAAAAATAAACCTTTAAGTCAAGAGGTATCAATAAAATTTAATGATACAGATTTAGCCAAAGTCAGCAAATATAAGTACTTAGGACTTTTGATTGATGAGAAGTTATCATGGGAAAGCCATATCAACAATGTCATAAAAAAAATTGTTCCGTTCATAGGGGCTTTAAACCGTTGTTCTCAGTTTTTAAATTTAAGAAGTAAGAAGTCGGTTTACTACAGTTTAATTGAGTCAAATCTAAGATATCTTCTACCTTGTTGGGGTAATGCTACTAAAAATTTGATGGAAAAAGTACAAACTACACAACATAAAGCTATTAAAGTAATTTATGGTTATAATTACCTTACCCCAACAGTGACAATCTTTTCAGAAACTCGACTACTCAACATCCAAAAGTTAAAGCAACTTGACTCAATAAAACTAATTCAAGGAATTATCCATAAAACTAGTAAGTCAAATAGATCACTGGAGAATGTGTCGCAAATACATCAGCATCAAACAAGAACTCGAGAAAATTTCAGAAATCCTCTACGTAAAACTAAGAAAACCCAAAAATCACCTATATATGTTGGAACATCAGAATACAATAAAATACCAAATGAAATAAAAATTATATTAAACAATAAAAAAAAAATTAATTATAATCTAAAAATGTACCTGTTAAACTCATAAGTATTATTAATCAAATTATGTATATATTATATTCTATATTGTTATTGATATATAAAAAAAAAGATATTGTAATTATATTAGTAGTTAGGCCTTGTTATCAGTTATGTAACTGTTGTTTGAGGTCATTTATAAATAAAAAAAAAAAAATTTAGAGGGCGAGGACCTCCGGCCCTATATATTTGAAAATATTTTTTAACGGTACATCAATTAACTAGGGACACTAGATCTAGGTCTTAAGTTAGCAAGGCGACAGTCTGTCTATCTCCTAAAAGTCTTTAAAAATAGTTAAGAAATAGCTAATATCTTATTTCGACGGAAAGCTGGGACACCCGGTATATGAAACTGCAGACGCACAAAATTAAAAAAAATATATTAAAAGACGTACGTGGCACGAACTTCTCTAAAAAAGTGTCTTTTTCTACAGCACTATAAATAATGGCCTAAGATTTATGGTAGTTGACTTTGTCCTCAACGGACCACTAGCGGGGTACAGACTTGCAAGGGTGAAAATTTTTGATTTTGTCTCGTCTGCCATGGTTCTGTTGTTAGGGAACGTTCAAGTATTACGTAACGCAAATTTTGATCATTTTGAACCCCCCCCCCTGTAACGCTATTTTCCTATACCATTAACATGGGCGTAACGCTCCAAAATTCAGGGGCGTGCGAAACGGGTAAACCTTAACACTTTTTTGTCGCAAGGATCCAAAAAATAAATTGTCTAAAAAGTGTGTAGTAGTGAGGGACACCTATGTCTCTCATTGTCGCCAAGTGTTTTCTTTGTGAGAAACACGGATGTCCCTCACGGGGCTCAACGTGTTAGGGCTTATCCATAGGCTTGCATAATAAAACATAATGCAAAATACATAATAAAATAATTTCAGGGTGGTCATTCTCCGGGAAATGTCAGGGAATTTGACCGACCGGGGAAAGTCAGGGAATTTTGTGAGAAGTCAGGGAAAAATTTGAAAAAATCAAAAATTTAAGAAAAGTTATAAAATTTTTTAATATTTCCCATCCATGGTTTGCTATTTATTGAAAAATTTTCGCCTGCACTATGGTTCCAAAGGGGAAAAAAGTGTTTTTAAATGGTTGTTTTTTTCTTTAATATATGGTTTAATTTTAACTTTAAATGAATTATTAAACTTTTTTCTACCTAAAAAAGTATATATTTGTCTTAAATGTTTTTTTGGCAATGAGCACTAAACCATATACGGTGCCATTAAAAAAAATTAAAACTTGACACTTTTAACACATTAACTACAAAATGTGTAATTTTTCAGTAAATACAAGCCCGTTTGTATTGAAATTTGCCATATTTATAAAAACATCTTATATTATCGCTTAATTTTGTTTTTAATATTTTTTTCGAGAAATAAAAAAAGTATATATAAATAAATAAATAAATAAATAAAATCTTTAAAATTAAAATTTTCAAGAAGAAAATGTTTTAGGGTCCGACTTCCTCTGACGTCACTACAATAAAAGTAATTGTATATAGATTCCCAATTGGTTGTTTTAATAGTAATAAAAGTCCAAACGAAAATCGCCGGAAGTATTTTTTTTTGCAGTTTGAAAATTTGCGCATCGTGGTGTATACTACAGTTACCATAGACTTTGACCTCGAATTAATTCATTCCTAGGTAAACTTTAGCTTAATTTACTTATTTTCGGGCAGGGAACACGATAAAAGAAAGTTTACCGCTTTAGGGGCCTTGCAAATTTTTTTAGGGGCTTCTAAAGCCCCTAATATTTGGACTTTGGCCAAACATTTACTTCTACGTAAACGAGATTAATTTTAAATGAAAGAGCACAAAAAATAACAGTTAATAAAAAACATTTGTTTTTTCAAAAAAAAATTTTTTCGAAAATTTTAACGAAAAAAAAATGATTTTTTTAAAAAAATTTTTTCTAAAACAATCTTAGCCCAGAACTTTTTGGATAATCAACGTATGATCCAAATTTAAAATCTTTATCTCAAAGCGTTCTAAAGTTATCGTAGTCACAAGTTTCCCGGATAGACAGACCGACAGACATAATTTTTTTACGAAAATCTTTTTTTTTTGGATATAAAACGTCGAGAAACGTAAAAAAGGAACAATTTTTTTTCAAATAATTTTCACTAACTCAAGACTTTTTCCCCGGGGGAAAGTAATTGACACTGTATAAATAGTAGTTTACTTTAATTAATTACAGTTTAATATATTTAATTAATTTCAATGCAAAAAAATAAAAGCTCTAACAGATGTTTTAAGAAATACTGGGACACCCTGTATAGTATTCTTTTTTGTTTGGAACACCCCATTTTACAAAAAATTGCTTATTTAGCAAAACACTTCTCCCAAAAATTAATTTTATAAAAAAAATAATTAAAAACACTTTTTTCCCGTTTGGTCACATAGTGCGGCCTACATTACACTTTATAAAATATATGCCTGTCAAACACCAAATGTTTTTTATGTTTTTATAAAGCTGTAGAAAACAAGCAAAAAAAATATTTTTGCGTATTCTTTTATTATTATTATTATTATTATTATTATTATTATTATTATTATTATTATTATTATTATTATTATTATTCTTATACATAGTAATAATTAAAATTTTCGCCTGTGGCCCTAATGTTTTTTTTACAAATTCATGTATTTATTTCAATTTGCGAAGGTCTAATTTGTTTAATAACTTACTTTTATATACTTTTTTGCATATAATTTTTAAAATTTTCGCCTGAGACGCTTATTTCCTGTTTTTTTAATGAATTCATTTATTACTTTTTATTTGCAAAGACTTAGTTTGTTTAAAAAATAGTATTTTGCATAATATTTTATTTTTTTTGTGCGTATTTTACAAATTCATATAATTTTGTTCGATTTGTGAAGGCTTTCTTGTTTATATAAAGTAAACTTTTCGCACTCTTTGAATATTATTGTAAAAATTTTCGCCGGCGCTATTAGTAAGCTAAGCTAAGCTATCTAAGCCCTTTTTTTAACTGGCTCTTTACTTGATTTCTTTTTCCAGATATGTCGGGCAACAGTCGTTTTTTGACATAAGACTTATTGGTCAGGGAAAAATAAAAAAAAATGTCTGGAAAACCCTTAGACAAGGGAAAACCGGGAAAAGTCAGGGAAATTTGTTTCTGAAAAATAGTGGCTACCGTCCTCTTCTTCTATCGTCATTAACATTAATCTTATGCGCTTATGCATTAGGATAGCCAATGTCTTATGTCATATTCCGTATGCAAATTATTTCAATATGTTATTATGCGTTATGTCTGCTTATGCAAGCATGTGAAAAAAGCCTTTAAGCTCCCCATTAGCGTTGCTTACATTTAAAATGGACAAATCCTGAAATATCTCTATCTGTGATGGTATTGATTTTAAAACATTTGAGCTTAAATCTAAATATGTTAAAGGAAGTAGGTTCCACCATTCTTCATCGTTTTTTGACTGGTTAAAATCAAATTTTGTGTCTGAATCCTCATCTGCATCATAAATAGTAAAAAGTTTTTGAGGCACTAAAAAGTAATACATGTTAAAATATACAGAGAGAAAATGTTATTGAAGAAACTTCTTTAAGGCTCAAGACTCTTGAAAAATTTGAAAGTATCGAGGTAGGTAAATTTAAATCTTAGCCGACGAAACGGAAAGATTTTCTTCCTTTACTCAACCCCAAAAATAATCCCAACCGGCTGCAGCCTAGAACTATGGATATTCATTTCGTTAAGATTATATGTCTGTATACTGGTAAATACGAACGATAAGGACACAAAGCAAAACAAATATGCAGGTTCTTTTCCAAGTCGTACACCTTCAAATTCGTAAAAATTTTCGCTACAGTTTTTTTTTTCATTTAATTTTAAATACACTTTTAAAATTAAAATAAACTATAACATTTCTAAAAAAATTAGCCTGCGGCGCTAAAGCTTTTTTACTCCCCCAGAACGATAAGGGAACGTTCAAGAATTACGTAACGCAAATTGTACCAAAATTCATACACTTCATACCCCGGTTCTCGCGTAATAGGGGGGGTAGCCAAAAAGAGTTTTTTTGCATTTTTGCCCCCCCCCCCCCGAAAAAAAAATCCTGGATACACCCTTGATCATCACTAAACCTATAGTAATTACGTACACTAATCCCAGGCACAAAATTCATGTTGACTTGTGTTATCTAAGGCTGCTATCTAGGCTGGAATTGTTTTTGGTAAAAATCGGGGTGGGGTAAGGGGGTAAAATGGGGGTAAAAACAGTTTTTTTCAAGAACATTTTTTTTTTCATTTTTTTTTTGTTTTTTGAAAGAAACTCTTTTTTGAAGGACTTAAAAAAACATTATTTTGAAAAAAAAAAATAACTATTTTTTCAATATTTTTTTAATTTTCCCAAAAAAAAAAAAATGTTTTAATGAACCTAGACCTACACTGCTCCACTAAGCTAGAAAGCAGTTACTCCATTTGTCGCGAAGTTTTCATATGAAAGTTGACATATGTCAACTCTACTTATGTAATTAATATTTTGAAAACACTCTGCTATTGACAAATGAAGTAACAACTGCTTTCTAGTTTAGTATTATTTTGTTGGCAGTAGTATTTAAATTTATTTTTTAGATTTTTTGAGGATTCCCTTAGAAAACAGTAAACGACGTACGACGCAACGAAATTTGGCGATTCTGAGCGATTGCGCGCGAAGATAGGCTCAGTGGGGCAGACAAAAAGATTTTTGAGTTATAAAAAATTCAAGTTAGAGAGGTGGAAATAAATTGTTACAATAGAAAATGTGCGAGTTATGGATATTTTCAAGTTATAGAAATTTGAGTTAGGAGGTAAAAATACTGTTACAATAAAAAATGTATGGGGAACATCAGTAAACTTATGAAACATTTTGAGTTACAGAGTTTCCACTGTATTTACTTTCCCTTGCCTTAAAATATTGATTTTGTATGTAGGTGTGTAGAAAAGATGATTTCTGTGAAAAAAGTTTTTCAGCAGTGGGGACAGATTTGTTGTGTGTGACTGGGAAAAATTTGTGACCATGATAAACTAAGAAAGCTTTGACCAAAATACCTCAAATTTGAGACATAGAATCCCTATCCAAATTTCTCAGGTGGGATTTTTGGTAAAAACCCATTTTTTTTTTTTAATTTTTTGTTGACAAAGAAAAAAAAAATGAAAAAAGAATGATATCTGAAAAATAAAATATTGAACAATATTTTTTATACGAAAAACAATTATTTTTTTTTCAAAAAAAAAAAAACAGTTTTAACCCCTTTTTTCACCCCGATTTTAACCAAAATGCTACCCGAGAACTTTGTATAAGACGCACATGTACACTCAATCTATAATCAATGATTATTAATCATACAATTTTTTTCTACCTCGAGGATCCCTTTGCCTCTGAGTTTATTTACTAACAGTCTCTTCCCCTATAAAAATATAATTTAAATTTAAAATTACCCACCATCAGATAAATGTTTCCCAGACAAATTTAATTGGCCAGTTTTTCTCACGGTTTTAATTACGGCCTTGGTGATGTAAACATCATTGTCTTCCTTGTTTTGAAAGTAAAACACAGGAGTCACAAACTTTTTACTCGATTTCACTTTAGATTGCTTTGCCATTTTGTTTCAATTTATTTTTTTCATCATTATTCGATCACAACCGTTGTGATCGATTTGTTTTTGTTTTACGGAATGTCAAAAAGTCGAACGTCAGATGACGCCATTCCTGTACAGATGTGCGCATGCTTACTACCACTCAAAGCCTGCTTCTGAAAACGTAAACACTGCTGTTTTTTTGTCGTATTTATATAAACAGTGAATCATTTTCGACAATTACGCTATTTTAGAAATGTTTAATTAGCAAAAATAATACGTTTTAGTATTAATTTATAAATGGCTGATTGTGTTGTGTGCATATTTTTAGTTGGTGAAAATCGAAATGTCAGAACTGACAATTTGATGGTAGTTCATTGAAAAATTTGTGCCTTTTTAATTAAATAATGGAGGAGAATGAATCGGAATTAGATCCTCGAATCAAAATTGAATTAGAAAAGTTAAATACAACAACAGATGAGATAAATAAATTGGAAATAGAATGTGATGTAAGTATTTTTGTTTCCAATGCCTACTATTATTTATGCTCAATTGGCATTTATTTTTGTAATATCTGTAATCAAGCCAACTTGAATTAAATTATAGATTATTAAATAATTTTGTATAATATTTGCGTAATACATATGTATAGCCAAGTTATTTTATGCTTAAACATGCAATTTATAAAATATAGAGACTTTCAGAGTTTATTGCTCTGTTTGACCTACTTTTTAAATAAATCAATCAGCAAAAATCAATTTTTAACAAACAATAAATAAGTTTTATGGAATCAACCTTGTACATTATTTTAACAAACTTAATAATAAATTATACATAGGTACACTTGTACTGGGAAGCAGTGTCGGACTGGACAGCTTGAGGCTAGTGAGATTTGTAACCCGTTAGGGGCCCCAAGTTAAAATTGTTTTTTTCCTCCAAAACATTTTGATGACTAAACACAAAAAAAAAAGGAAATTACTCTTGCCAGAAGTTAAATCTTTTTTCACTCCCAAAAGTTTTGATGACTAAGAAAAAAAAAGCTCATCCACCCCCAAAAAATTTTTAATCCTGCCACAAGTTTTAATAACTGAAAAAAAAAAACACCACCCAGCAGGGGGACCCCTTAAAGCTTGAGGGGCGCCCAAAAGTGGGGGGCCCTGTGAGATTATTTTCACTGGCACCCCTCCTGAAAAAAAGTGATGACCATGGGTTGGATCAAAGTAGCCATTACCGGGGGCATGCAAAAATTAGAATGTTTAAAAACTCTTTTTTCAAGTAAATAGACACTTTAAACTATTTTTCACCAAGCGGATTGTCATGTCGACACTGTTAATACTCAGTGAGTCACTTGGTCATGGTCCATGACTCACGGAGAAGAACTTAATTTATGAAGCTGAAGTTTGCAACGTTTTTTTGCATCGAAAATTCCAATAGTACTTATAGCACTTATTCCATAACACGTTTTTAGCGCACTAGTACTTTAGAAAACTCGCCGCAATCGGCTTGTTTTGAAAACTTGTACTCGTGCGCTAAAAACGTATGTTATGAAAGTATTGATATACCTCATTAAAATGGCATTTAGAAACCATTCAGTAGCAAACATTAAAACTCTATAAATCATATGTGCGACCGATTTTAGAGTATGCCGAATGTGTTTGGAATCCGTACTACATAAAAGACATAGATCTGCTAGCAGGTGTCCAGAGAAGAGTATCCAAAATTCCACCTGAACTCAAAGAACTGTTTTACCCTGAGCGCCTTTCTTTTATGAACCTCACAACTTTAAAAGAGAGACGGACACGAGGTGACCTTATCCAGACATATAAAATTTTAAGTAAATATTACTCGAACTTGGATATGTTTCGGATGAACAATACCAATTTAAGAGGTCATGAAAGAAAGGTCGTAAAGGAAAGGTGTGTTTTTTTTTTGTGATATTAATTAGCGTATTACTTGTAGTATTACATTTAGTACGGGGATACTGTTCATGGATTGTAATCTGTTTGTGTCTCTCTAATAAATAAATAAATAAAACTACCAAGGAAGAACTTCCTTTGTAATACAGTGGCATACAGGTGTAATGCACTAAACGAGGAAACTGTGCTAGCAGCTAGCAATTCAAGAACAGGCTAGATAAAGAATTCCAGATATCTCTAAGTTTAGTTTAGTTTAGTTTAGTTGTTTATTCATGTTAATAAGGCCTTACAATTGTCATACAAAAAATACATTTAAAAAATAAATAAATCACATTTAAATAACATCAATATGTTTAAGATTATTAATTATATCACAGATGGAGTAGAAACAGTTTTCTATGAAAACGTTTTTTATATGTAGCTTAAGGGGTCTACCCTCTTTAGACGGGCAAAGATAAGGCTATTTTCACGAATTTTTTTGACCGGTATACGTCATAAATATGGACATAAAAAGTGTTAGGCCTAAAAAATACACTATTTGATTACACAAGAAAATTTTTTTATTTTTTTTTTCAAAAATGACAAAATGGCAGCCATTTTTCGAAAAAGTACGAAAAATCACGTTTTTTCCGTCGTTCTTTGCCAAAAATAAATAGTTAAACTCAAAATTTCAAAAATCGTATGATATGCGCTATAGCCATTTACTTACTGAATCTAAAACTATTTTTTTTTTTTTTTCAGATCATCCATTCCAGATATTTCATCAACAGCGCACACTCATCTTTTTTTTTGGACCAGTCTTCTCCCTCATTTTTATGTATAAAAACTGATTAAAATAAATATAAAAAAAATTTTCTTGTGTAATCAAATAGTGTATTTTTTAGGCCTAACACTTTTTATGTCCATATTTATGACGTATACCGGTCAAAAAAATTCGTGAAAATAGCCTTATCTTTGCCCGTCTAAAGAGGGTAGACCCCTTAAATTGTTTAAGGGGTAGGGTTTTTACTCCTGTAGGTAGCTGATTATAGGCAAGAGGGCCATAATAGTTTGTGCCATTTTTAGACCTGTCTGATGGAAATCTAAGTAGATATCATCATTCTGACGGGTAGGATAGGTGTGAATGTTTTTGTGTAAAGAATAACGATTATAATTTTTCTTCACATAAAGGAGACACTCCAACATATACATGGACGGTAGTGTAAGGATTTTAAGATCGCTAAAGCTCTGGGTGCAATCTTCCCTATATTCTAATTTATTAAGGATTCTGATTGATCGACGTTGAAGTCCGAAGATTCTATCAACAGAAGTGGCATGCCCCCAGGCTATAAGAGCGTAGCTAAGTCTACTATGAATGCTAGCGTAATATACAGTTTTCAGTACATCTGGGGTAACTACTCCAGCCAAACTCCTTAATGCATATATGCTTTTCACCAAGTTACTGGCCACAAAGTTGGTATGTTTTTCCCAAAGTAAGCCGTTATCGATATGGACACCCAAGAAGCGAACGGACTCGGGATTTGCAAAGTCACCGCAGTCTCTAAGAGTGAATACCATAACTTCGGTTTTGGATTCATTTAGGTTTAGTTTATTTGCAGCGAACCAGTCGCTGGCATCTAACTGCGCTTTTTTCAGGTCATCTAGCAGAGAAGACAAGTATTTACTTTTTTTGCGCATATTCGTGTCATCCGCGAACAAAACAAAATCAGTGTCAGGAGAACAGCTCTTTATATCGTTAATATAAATTAAAAAAAGTGTAGGGCCGAACACCGACCCTTGGGCGACGCCTATAAAAGTAAAGAGGGGTTCTGACTGATTACCATTTGATGACACTATTTGCTCGCGGCTGAACATGAATGATACTATTAGATCGATACTTTCTTTAGAGAAACCGTAAAAACTCAACTTCTGTGCCAAAATCTCTGGGTCAACGCAGTCAAATGCCTTTGACAGGTCGCACCAAATTGAACCCGTGTATAATCCCGAGTCGAATCCCTCAGTTATGGCATCAAGAAACTCATTTATTGCATCTGCAGTAGATCTTCCATGTCTGAAGCCGAACTGGGACGTATTAAACAGATTATTCAGTTCAAAGAATCCCACGATTTGCTTCTTAAGTGCCTTCTCGAATATTTTTGAGAACAGAGGCGTGATAGAGATCGGCCTATAGTTTGAAGGATCGTCTTTAGGTCCTTTTTTATGAATTGGGACGATTTTTGTTACTTTTAGGGATTGAGGATATATACCAGAACTTATACATTCATTGTACAATATTGATAGCGGTAATGAAATTAGTTTGGAAATAGATTTAATTATTTTAACATTTATACCATAGTAATCAATAGTTGAACTGTTTTTTAAGTCTTTTATTATGTCCTCAATCTCGTTACTAGACAAATTTTGGAAACTAAATTTGAGTTTTTCCGAATTATTTATTGGGCTTTTTAAATATTCTCTAAAGTTTTTGTTTGACTGAGGTATTTTAGACCGCAGTGAAACAGGAATATTTGCAAAGAAGTTGTTAAACTCATCTGGTAATATTTTTGTGGTTTGCTGTTTAATTTTACAAGGTTTGTTGCTGTTTATTACTCTCCAAACTGCCTTCTGAGGATTGTCAGAAGCGGCAATATATTCTGAGTGTGCCTTGGTTTTTGCTTGAAGTATAGCTTCTTTATATTTTTTTCTATACATGTTTGTAATGTTAGTAATTTCGGGGTTATTTTCATATTTGGATACTTCATACATAAACCTAAGCCTTTCTCGCATGTTTCTGATGTTATTGTTGAACCAGTTTACAATTGGCTTTTTTTGAGCTTCTATAATATACTTTGTTTTTTCTGGGAAGGCAGTTTGCAGAGCATTTGTGACTTTTTTCAGAAAAACATCAAATTTAGTGTCTGGGTTTTTGTTTGTTTCTGATATAAAAGTCCAGTCAATGTTGTTGACCAGTGTATGTAAACTTTTTAATCCTGCTTCAGTTATGGGCCTAGAGACGATCCTTTTTTTTGGGACTTTAGTTTGTTTAACTTTAATTATTACACCATTGTGATCTGAAATATTAAGACATAGCACATTAGTGGAATAATAGTTTTTGGGCAGATTAGTAAATATGTTGTCAATGCATGCCAGGCGTCTGGTTGGATCCGTTATTGTTTGATGGAGGTTAAATGACTGCATAATGTCTAGCATTTTAGTGGTGTTACTATTTTTTATGTTAAAGTGAATATTAAAATCCCCATTTATTAGTATGTCGCCCCTAAATGAAGAAATCTTATTTAAAAGTTTATTTAAAGTTTGAAAATATGTATCCAAATTATTTATGGATGAGGATCTGTATATTGTTATTATAAGTAAATTAGTTTTTGGTCTATTATATTCTACAGCACAAACTTCACAATGAAGTTCCACTGACAGTTTCATGAGGTCATTCCTAACAGTACAATATTGAGCTAATTGATTGGTAGAGAAAATACATACCCCACCTCGAGTGTTAATTGTTCTTGAATAGCTACCTACAAGGGTGTAACCAGTAATGTTTATATAATCAAATTCACTGTTAACTAGCCAGTGTTCACTAAAACAAATAAAGCCGTTTTCCAACTGGATATTATTTTGTAGCTGGTCTTCTAATATATGTAGCTTGTTCCGTAAGCATTGTATGTTTAGGTGGAACACAATTAAGGAGTTGTTGTTGGCAATGAATGTTTCTGAAAATTTTCCTTGTTGGCTTCATGCTTACGGAAGTCGAAACGTTTAAAACCTACGCCTCTAGGCCAAAAGGATTTATTATAGAGCTGGTCTTTCAGTGCGAAGTCAGCTCCGAACATAAAACATTTATTTTGGTTGATATCTGTGGGTAGTTCTTTAATGACAAATTCAGAGTGGTATTTTTTGTCGGTTTTCATCTTAATCATGCTTAAAACGGTGTCTGCTGTTTTTTCCCTTTTAATGCGGTTTATATATAACCAAACTTTCGGACAGACAGCAAAGTTTTCAGTATCATTTGATTCCCCGACGGTTTTACTTTTTTTTGGTGCAGATTTATGTATATTTGTCGCTTTTGGTACGTTTTCTTTGATTTGGGGCACAGGAACAACATTTTGCGCTTGGTGAGTCTTAATACGCAGTATTTCGTTACTTTCCAATGTTTGTGTTGTGGTTGCAGGGTTTTTGATTAGTCAATGGACACACTACCCTACCTAAAATCTGTGATAGAAAATGAAAAGACAATGTGATAAGTTCATGTGATACTTTTTTTTTTAATTTTTTATATGTATTTACTTATTTTTTTTTTATACAGAAATAATGCTATGTATTAATGTTATGTAAAAGTGATACAGTTTCATCGGCTAGTCCGCTTACTGTTATAATAATAATAATAATAATAATAGTACTTTAATATACTATTTGAATTTTTGTTGCAAAAAACGTTGCAAACTTCAGCTTCATCTTAATTTTTTTTTTTTTTAATTGTTTCTCTTTTCAAAAAAATAGTTAATACAAAAATATTGTTTGGATTTTTTTTATTAATTATTTGTTTTTTGAAAAGGGAAACAATTTTCAAAACAAAAAAATTTAAGGTCTTTCTCTATGAGTCATAGACCATGACGAAGTGACTCACTGAGTATTAACAGCGTCAACATGACATTCCGCTTGGTGAACAATATTTTAAAGTGTCTATTTACGTGAAAAAAGATTTTTTTTTAATTATAATTTTTGCATGCCCCCGGTAAATGGCTTCTTCGATCCGACCCGTGGTGATGACTGAAAAAAAAAACGGTCGTTAGCCCCTTAGTAATTAAGTTGCGCCGCGAGAGATTTTTTTTAGGATTTTCGTTAAAATTGTCATTTCTTATATTTTTTTAATATTGTAAAATTTAAGCTTCATGTATGTCTTATGGGCATAGCTTTGCGGTCAAAATACAAGAAAGCACTACTAATTTAAGATTTATATCATTAATTAATTTTTTATATATTTACATTTAACTATGCTTTCGCGAGAGAAACGAACAGTTTTTGGGAATTTTGCTCCAACACATCTTCGATTTAAATGATTTTTTTTTCTTATTCCTACATCTAACTTTAGGTCAAATCTAAATTTTTTCTTTGATTGGGCCAAAAGTTTGGCCTCTAGGACCAAAAGAGTTTTAGGTCCACAAAAAAGATAAAATTTTGTTTTTGCGTATATATAAATTATTTAAACACATATCAACTTTATTTTTGGTATATGTATGACTCTCATGGATTACTACATTTTCACGAAAAAAAAAAAGTTTAAATATTTGCCTAAAGATGGCGCTGTGGTCATTTTTTCGAAAAATATTGACTATTTTCATGATCTATGGACTCGAAGAAGCAACGCTGCTCAGAAAAAGTGGGCATGGCACATTAAACTACAAAGTTTCCTTTGTAATTTACCATAGAGTCTAACCAGGGGTAATTTGATTCCTTTCGGCAAAATCAATTTTAAAGTGACTCTGCACGTAGGCATTGAAAAGTTTGAATATATGCCTAAAGATGGCTCTGGGGTAATTTTTTCGAAAAATATTGACTATTTTCATGACCTATGAACTCGAAGAAGCATCGCTGCGCCGAAAAAGTGAATACTGTAGATTAAACTACAAAGTTTTCTTTGTTATATATCATAGAGACTAACTAGGGGTAATTTGATTCCTTTTGGTAAAATCAATTTTAAAGTAACTCTGCACGTAGGCATTGAATTTAGTTTTTTGGGTATATAAAAATTATTTCCATACCCATTAATATTATTTTTGGTATGTATATGACTATCATGGATTACTAGATTTTTACAAAAAAAAAGTTTGAATATTTGCCTAACGATGGCGCTGGGATAATTTTTTCGAAAAATATTGACTATTTTCATGATCTATGAACTCGAAAAAGCATCGCTGCGCAGAAAAAATGGATACTGTACATTAAACTACAAGGTTTCCTTTGTTATTTACCGTAGAGACTGACTAGGGATAATCTGATTCCTCTCGGTAAAAAAGAGACTCGGCAAGCAGGGGGTGTTCCTGATATTGTTTACTGGGATAAACATACTGAGGTGCTCATATTCATCAAAACTTCACATTATACTGCACATTAGCTTAAAATAATCTATTTCCTTTTAGTTATAATTCGAGTTTGAGATGGCACTGCAGTTATCTTTCTGATTCTCTGAAGATACATTACTTATTTATGACTGTATGATATTGCTTACTGGCTTATTGTATTTTTGTGTATATAACTATGGAATAAGTTCTTATATTTAAGTCATGATGGCGCTGTAGTATTTTTTGAAGTTAAGAAAGGCTAAACAGTTATAAATATATAAGAGAAGATGTTATTGGTATAGTTATAGTTATCTTACCTTTTTTTTTTAATAAAATTTCCTTCGAAATTATTCTATGTTATTTATGACAGTGGAATAATTTCACTGATGTTGGGCCCAATTTCTGAAAATCCATCTTGCATGTCTAAAGGAGTAATCGCTTTTCTTTTGTTGCAGGATGTTTTTTTTTTCATATTTTTTTTTGTGTATTGGGATATTAATCCACGAATTTTACTGGGTTGCAAGTATTCTTAGGGCAAAAAAAACATAAGTTCCGTTTAGCTGGTAGTCTTGCAACTTTAGAGCCAAGTAGCTAGTTGATTTTTTTAAAAGACATTTAAAAAAAACATTGTTGATTCAATCAGCGGTGACTGCACGTCGTATTTTCTCGCAACTGAGAAGTTTATTTAAAAATATGTATATAAATTATATTATAATATATACTATATTTATAATTTTTAGTCAAATAGTACGTTTTATTATGAAACAACCTTTTATTTTATTTGGCGACCCCAAATTAGTAAAAATAGCACTTACATTAAATCTTTATTTCCAGGAAATTATAAAGATAAAGCAGTGCCATCTGAATCTCAGATTCAGAACTAGAAGGAAATAACTTTTTTTAGAGTTAATGTGCAGTATTATGTGCAGTTTTAATGTATATAAGCACATCAATAAGCTTATCCTAGTAAACAATGTAAGGAACACCCCTACGTGTAGATTCACTTTAAAATTGATCTTGCTGAAAGGAATCAAATTACCCCTAGTCAGTCTCTACGGCAAATAACAAAAAAAAAATTGTACCGTATCCACTTTTTCTTCGCAACGATGCTTCTTCGAGTTCATAGGTCATGAAAATAGTCAATATTTTTGGAAAAAATTACCCCAGCGCCACCTTTAGGCAAATATTTAAACTTTTATGAAAATCTAGTAATCCATGATAGTCATATACGAACAAAAAATAAAGTTAATGAGTACTGAATTAATTTTTATATACCCAAAAAACTAAATTCAATGCCTACGTGCAGTGTCTTTAAAATTGATTTTGCCGAAAGGAATCAAATTACCCCTAGTTAGTCTCTATGGTAAATCACAAAGAAAACTTTGTAGTTTAATGTGCCATGACCACTTTTTCTGAGCAGCGTTGCTTCTTCGAGTCCATAGGTCATGAAAATGGTCAATATTTTTCGAAAAAATGACCACAGCGCCATCTTTAGGCAAATATTTAAACTTTTTTTTTCGTGAAAATCTAGTAATCCATGATAGTCATATACATACCAAAATTAATGTTAATGGGTATTAAAATAATTTTTATATACCCAAAAAACTAAATTCAATGCCTACGTGAAGAGTCACTTTAAAATTAATTTTGCCGAAAGGAATCAAATTACCCCTAGTTAGACTCTATGGTAAATTACAAAGGAAACTTTGCAGTTTAATGTGCCATGTCCACTTTTTCTGAGCAGCGTTGCTTCTTCTAGTCCATAGGTCATGAAAATGGTCAATATTTTTCGAAAAAATGACCATCTTTAGGCAAATATTTAAACTTTTTTTTTCGTGAAAATCTAGTAATCCATGAGGGTCATAGATATACCAAAAATAAAGTTGATAGGTGTTTAAATAATTTATATATACGCAAAAACAAAATTTTATCTTTTTTGGAGACCTAAAAGTATTTTGGTCCTAGAGGCCAAAGTTTTGGCCCAATCAAAGAAAAATTTTAGATTTGACTCGTAGTTAGTTGTAGGAATAAGGAAAAAAAATATCATTTAAATCAAAGATGTGTTGGAGATCGACTGTTCGATTCTCTCGCGAAAGCATAGTTAAGATAAAACACCAGTAATCACCGTAAGTCAAAAATGTAAGAAGGCCAGGTGAAAGCAGCTGTTTTTTTTACAAATTTTAGGGTCTAGTTTAATTTTAAGTACCTACGCGGTGTATTTGAAATAGGGTCCGAAATTTTAAGGGGTGATTCTACATCAGAAAATATGACAAAAAGTCTCTATAAACATATGTATAAAAATGCGTCGCAACGGAGCTACGCCCGTTTGAAAGTGGCTAAAAAAATCGATTTTTATTTAATCTCAGGAACCCTTTAAGATATAGCAACGAGGTTTTGCACGTGGACTAATCTTAATAAGGCCCATCTTCGTATATTATTTTCATGTACTTAATTTAACCAGGGGCGTGCGAAACGGGGGGCCTTATCAGTTTTTTGTCCCAAACATTTTTCTGTGTAATTTTTTTGTAATTTTATTTTTAGTATATGATTCCTCAGGTCAAAATACATAAAAAAGTACTCTTGTTGTAACACTGTGTAATTTAAACGTGAAATCTTAAGACTTGTGGACGAAAAAATAAATACTAAAATGTTGAAAAACAAAATTTTAATGATGCCGGGATATTCTATATCGAAAACTAAGAAAAAAAGTTTCTATACATGTATCTCCAAAAATCGCTTTTAAAGTTACTATGGCCCTTTAAAAATGGTACATTTTTAGGAGACCATAGCTCCCTTAGGATTGATTTTGGAAATACCTATATATTGAAGTTTTTAATGTACCTTTACCCTGCATCATTTAAATTTCGGTTTTCAACATTTTAGTATTTAAATTTTCGTCCTCTTACCGTGAAATTTCACCTTTAAATTAATTTTTCTCGAAAACAAAAAAAGTCCTAGTGTTACAACAAGAGTACCTTTTTTTATGTATTTTGACCTGAGGAATCATATACCAAAAATAAAAATTACAAAAAGTTACACAGAAAAAAGTTTGGGACAAAAAACTGATAAGGCCCCTCCGTTTCGCACGCCCCTGGTTAAAGTAAGTACATGAAAATAACATACGAAGATGGGCCTTATTAAGATTGGTTCACGTGCAAAACCTTGTTGCTATATCTCAAAAGGTTCCTGAGTTATTAAAAAAAACGAAATTTTTAGCCACTTTTCAAGGGGTGTAGCTTCTAATGACGCATTTCTAGGCATATTTTCTGATGTAGAATCACCCCTTAACATTTCGGGCCCTATTTCAAATACCGTGTGTGTATGTATATACAGAGCGGTCCAAAGGTCATCCCCCCCTCTTAACTTTTGAACCAGTTGAGATATCGACTTCAAATTTGTAACTTTTAAATGACAACTTAAATTATCTTTTAGCATATATTTAATACTTTCAGCTCTTAAAATGTGGGCAGGGGGCATGGGGGCACATTTTTTTAAATGGAAAGGGGGGTCGTGTAATACATCATTTTAAAGCTTATAAAATTCTCCATTTAACTCCATATTTTTAAATTAAAAAAAAAATGGGTTTAAAATGGGGTTGAAAATGGTAATGTCAAAATTCCTCAAAAAAAAGTCCAAACAAATAATTTTTTAAAAATGCCTAATTTCATCATAAAAAATGTTAATTGTACTTTTAAACTAATTTTAGTTGACATAAATAAAAATTTATAAAAAAAAATCGAATGTATTAGCACAAAAAATTGAAAAATCAAAACCATAAAAAACATTTTTAAAAAATTTAAAAATGTTAGTTTAAATAGATAATTTTATAAGCTTTAAAATGATGTATCACACGACCCCCCTTTCCATTTAAAAAAATGTCCCCCATGCCCCCCTGCCCACATTTTAAGAGCTGAAAATATCAAATATATGCTAAAAGATAGTTTAAGTTGTCTTATTTAAGAGTTCTAAATTTGAATTCGATATCTCAACTCGTTCAAAAGTTAAAAGGGGGGGGGGGGTGACTTTTGGACCGCACTGTATATATATACATTGCCATTATAAAGTGCCGAACAGTTTGAAAAGAAAATACTCTTCGTTTGAAGCCACGCCTCTGTTAGAGTTGTGCGCGACAAGCCCCTGTGATTGCTACGTACAACAACTCGGTGGCCAGTAAAACGCTCTTGCATTTTACTCATCGCTAATGCCAATTTTGCATTAAAAAGTGTTCGGTACTTTATAATCGCACGGTATATATAATGCCCGACCTATTTTGGAGTTTGGTGGTCCTGCCTGGCATCCGGACTTCATTAGACAACCTGGAAACAATACAGCGTCGAGCAACCAGAATACCATTTGGTTTCCAACATTTATGGACCGTAAAACTAGAGGCGACCTTTTATTTACTTACCATGCTCTTCATGGGCACTTTTCTTGTGATATACGGCATCTGTTTACTTTAAATCCGGACCCAAGGCTAAGATGTCACAGCTTAAAACTCAAGAAAGAAAACTTCAGAACCATGCCAATATAATGTCCGACCTATTTTGGAGTTTGGTGGTCCTGCCTGGCATCCGGACTCATTAGGGACTCAAACAACCTGGAAGCAATACAGCGTCGAGCAACCAGGATACCATTTGGACGCATTCGTCCTTACAAGCACTGTCTCCAAATGGCGCACATTCCAACATTTATGGACCGTAAAACTAGAGGCGACCTTATATTTACTTACCATGCTCTTCATGGGCACTTTTCTTGTGATATACGGCATCTGTTTACTTTAAATCCGGTCACAGCTTAAAACTCAAGAAAGAAAACTTCAGAACCAGGCCCGCCAAAATGTCTTAGGAAATAGAGTTTTCCATGAATGGAACAGTCTGCCAGAAATCATCATATCTGTCACCAATGTACTTGGGTGGTCGCGAAAATTCAAATTGAATATACGAATGCTACCTACACAAAAATTGGTTGCCCTTTAGGGTAATATGAATTATCCAAAATATGAAGTCAATCGAAATACGTTAAGGCACCGCACAGTGGTCCTAAAGTTTTTAAACTTACCTATTTTACGAGCTTCTTTAATTTTAAATCTATAAATTAGCAGATTTTGAAATCTTAAACTTTTATCAACTAAAATTGTTGCTTCATTTGTGACTATTGCTTACGTAAAATTTAAGGTGGATCACAAGTGGTTTAGAGTTGGCACAAGAACCTTAAACCTCAAAAATTCCATAATTTTACTAGCTTTTTTATCCGTTTTCTACCCTTGTATCCACAAGGTCTAAAAATGTTAACGGGCCCTAGTCTGAAATTGTAGACCTATACATGTATATTATATATGCAAAATTTTAGAAGAATCGGAAAAAGTTAGGAGGTCGCGCAAGAGCTGTAAATGTTTAAAAATGGACGATTTTAACTCTTTTTTTACTTAAAAATTAAAAAAATATAAATGAGATTTTAAGATTACAAATATTTTTATTTTTTTTGCTCTTATACTGGTTTTACTTTTTTTTTAGTTTGTATTTAACTTGAATTTCTAGTTTGTTAGTTTGTTACTATGTTAGTTTGTTAGTTAGTTTGTTTGTTTGTTAAGCACCTTAGGTTAATCATAGAAAGCTGAAAGTTGGTATAGTTATTTATTTTCGAAGACAATACAATATAATAAAATAAAAATTTAGCACAAACTGGCGTTAAAGTTGATGAATTAAAAAAAAAACTTTAAAATAACGCCATTTTCCGCTTAGACCAAAAGTGATATTTTTTATAATGACGATGCCAAAATGGGGGTATTTACAGTTCATATATATTTCAAAAAGTTATCTTTTATAGTTACGGAGATAATTCGTAGGCAATACTTCTTGTGTTAGCCGGTATATAATTATACATTATACATTTTAATGTATATAAACTAGAAATCTGAAAGTGATATAAGAGCTTAACGAGAATCCAGTTTAGGTATAAAAAAATAGAATATATTTTTACACGACTCTTTATAAATATTGCCCCTAGGGGGTGGGGGTCATTTTTTTAAATATTGTATTTAGTTCCAGTGAGTGCAAAAACCTTCAGTGTACAAAATTTACACAAACATATTGGTAAGAATTGAAAAAGAGGTCCCTCCCCAACGAGAGGGGGGGTTGGGGAATTATTTTATTGTATTATATTGTATTGTCTTCGAAGATAAATAACTATACCAAATTTCAGCTTTCTATCATTAACCTATGGTGTCCTGCTTAACAAACAAACTAACTAACAAACTAACATAGTAACAAACTAACAAACTAGAAATTCAAGTTAAATAAAAACTAAAAAAAGTAAAACCAGTATAAGAGCAAAAAAAAAATAAAAATATTTGTAATATTAAAATCTCATATATATTTTTCTAATTTTAAAGTAAAAAAAGAGTTAAAATCGTCCATTTTTAAACATTTACAGGTCTTGCGCGACCTCCTAACTTTTTCCGATTCTCCTAAAATTTTGCATATATAATATACATGTATAGGTCTACAATTTCAGACTAGGGCCCGTTAACATTTTTACACCATGTGGATACAAAGCTAGTAAAATTATAGATTTTTTGAGGTTTAAGGTTCTTGTGCCAACTCTAAACGACTTGTGATCCACTCTAAATTTTACGTAATAGTCACAAATTAGGCAACAATTTTAGTTGATAAAAGTTTAAGATTTCAAAATCTGCTAATTTATAAATTTAAAATTAAAGAAGTTCGTTAAATGGGTAAGTTTAAAAACTTTAGGACCACTGTGCGGTGCCTTAACGTATTTCGATTGACTTCAAATTTTGGATAATTCATATTACCATAAAGGGCAACAAATTTTTGTGTAGGTAGCATTCGTATATTCAATTTGAATTTTCGCGACCACCCTAATGTACACACGTTAAAAACTTGTACGACAATTTTAAAGCTAATTAATTTCTATTATTATTTTTGTATAACGCTTTTGTTTCTTTTTTTGTTTCTTTTTTATAATGTTTATTGTTTTTATATTATCTCTCTCTTATTTAATTTAGTACTTTTTAGGGGCTTTATAGGATTAATTTTCTCTGGCCTTTAATAATAATAATAATAATATCCCTACAGAGTGCTATTTAGTTTACTGTGATCTCATAAAACGGTGTATATAAATAGGAGTCAAAAATTATAATTAAGTAATAAAACCAATCCTAATTTTTGAACGAGTTGAGGTATCAATTTCAAATTTGTAACACGAAAATAAGACAACCCAAACTATATTTTTGCATATATTTGATATTTTTAACCTTTAAAATGAAGACTGGAGGGCACGGAGGGGCAGTTTTTTAATGAGAAATGGGGCCGTGTGATGCATCATTTTAAGGCTTATCAAATTCTCTATTTGCAAATAGAGAATTTGATAAGCTTCAAATTTGACCATATAATATTTTTAAATTTATTTTTTTTTTTATACCAACCATTCTAACATTTTTAAAATTTGTTCCTTTTAACGAGCGGCACCGGTATTTTTATTATTTGTATTTTTTATATTTAGGTGAATTTGTTTCAAAAATATCATTCAGATTAAAAAAAAACACATTTTTTTTTATTTTGACCCCTTTTAAAAAGCCATTAGTTTTTTTTTGAAATTTGATTTTACTAACATATAGCACATATATCCAAACCTGAATATATTATAATCAGGTTAATTGTGTGAAATTTTTGTAAAAAAAATATTTTTAATAAAATAATATATTTGGACATACAAAACAATGTGCGCAAATTTTTATATTTATTTTTAAGTTTTATGATTTAAAATTAAAAAACTTAAAAAAATTTTAAACTGTTTTATGATTGAAAATTTCTCAAAACCTTTTTCAAAAAGTTCAAGGAGGATTAAGCGCCGAAGGCGAAAGTTTTTAAGTTCCCCCTCCCCCTTTTGTTTACGGCCCTGCTAAGTCGGAAATTAAGTACAATTTTAAATTTAGAATCATGGCTAACGGTAGTCACGAGAGAATTCTAACTTTAGGTTGACATTTAGTAATAAAATATCATATTGGAACACCTCTCAGGCTACTGTAAAAGCTTGAAAAAAACTAAGATCCCTATTTTTAGTAATTATTTAAGTGATTTTTAATATCATGGCATAACATTAACTTTTTATTTTCAGGAGGCAAATACTACTTTTCGAATGCTACTAAATGAATCAACAAGACGACTTAAATTACTGAATAAAAAATTAGGCAGTTGCATAGAAAAGGCTCGTCCCTATTACGAGATCTTGGATGTACACAAAAAAGCCCAAATTGAATGTCAGGAGGCAGCTGTGCTGTACCAGAAGGCAAATGGTAATAGTATGCTTATCTGACTGTTAGTAATTAAGGGTCGTCTATAAAATATAAAAAGTCACACAAATTGACCAAAATTCATACACTTCATACCCCGTTTCTAGCATTATTAAAGGATTTAGAGATTTCATATTTTGTCCAAATGAAGTGTATGAATTTTGGTCAATTTGTTTGACGTATTTTATAGACGACCCCTTAGTGGTAGTCTCGGGTGGGGAAGTCAAGCCCGGCAGTTAGACTTTTTGTTCCTTTTTTGCCTTACGAGGATTTTTTAACTATCCCGGGTCCCACAGTTTAACGAGAAATCCGAACCTCGATTCTCGGTATTTTTAGGCTATGTTGGCGACATTTGATCCCCTCATTTAGCTGCCTTGACATGCGACTGAAAATTCGCGCCTTGACTGCGCCATTTCGTGGTATAAGAACAACAAGGTTCTATCTGACATTGTTAGATTATAGTAAGTGTCATTATATTTTGTACAATAAATTTTAAACTCTTCAAGATAAATAATTTCAAATTTATCATACAAAAAATACTGACAGTTACTGCAGTCTCACAAGGTGAGATATACCTTGTTGTTCTGATACGACGATTTGAGGATTTTCATTAGCTGTGACATTTGATCCTATCCCTTGACGATCTTGAAACGAGGCTGGAAAGTCGCGCATCGACTGCGCCATTTAAGGATCTTTATGCGCTGCTCTCTGTACTGTGTGCTGCACACATGCGGTTATAGTGGGGATCCGGTCAACCATCATCGTGGCTTTTGGCCGTCCGCTGCAGCAGCAGCGCGGCGTTTGCAGTTCTGATTAGTGTACTTTGTTATTAACCAATCGATCTGCTGGGAATCGAACTCATGCTTTTGCAAGCTTGTAATCTGTATTTAGACGCCTTAACCACTAGCCCACCCGGCCCCCTGTGTCTGTATCTGACTGATAACTAAATATCTTTTTTAGCTGTAACCCAAATTCGATTTTAAATTTAAACCAAAAAAGGTCATATCACTAGTGATGTTTGTTGAAATATTTTATTTGGTTATTTTAACAGTTTAACTTTACATTATACAAGCCGTGAAGCCCGTTCTTGAACGGGTTAGTTAAAAACTTTATTCACATTTTAAAACCAAAAGATCTCAGTTTTTACACCCTTAGAGATCGAATATCGAAAAATCCTGAAACATGTATCTTTTCGATTTCGATAAAGAACATTTTTGCCAAATATAAAGATTCTAGATAAAGAGATCTCTGAGATACGCACACGTTTTAAAAAACCTTTCAACCCCGGTTTCACCCCTTAGGGGCCGAATATTTTTGCCAAATATGTTGATTCTAGATTAAAAAGTCTCTAAGATACGCACACTTTTTAAATAACCTTTCAACCCCCGTTTCACCCCCTTAGGGGCCGAATATCGAACCTTCCTGAAACACGTATCTTTTCGATTTCGATAAAGAACATTTTTGCTAAATATGAAGATCCTAGATTAAGAGGTCTCTGACAACACACACTTTTTAAAGAACTTTTCAACCCCCGTTTCACCGCCTTAGGGGTTGAATATCGAAAATTCTTGAAACAAGTATCTTTTCGATTTCGATAAAGAACATTTTTGCGAAATATAAAGATTCTAGATTAAGAGGTCTCTGACAACGCACACTTTTTAAAGAACCTTTCAACTCCAGTTTCACCCCTTAGAATAGAACTTTTTTTATTATTTTTATTTTAGTAGCGAACTCGGCGATTTTAAGGAAAAATGCAAAACCTGAAGTAACTTTTAAACCATCAACAATTGGGTAACAACATATATGGTTATTTCGATTGAAAATGACCTGCTCCACCACCCCCTTTCGTTTGATCGTCTACTTTTGGGACACCCTGGTGGAAAATAACGTTAGAACGACTTGACCTAACGTTAAATGAATGCGGTTTGAATGTTAGATGCCTAACGTTAGAACAACGTTTTTCTAACGTTAGAGGTTAGATAAACGTTATTCTAACGTTAGGAATTCTAACCTTAAAAACCGGGACATTTATACATTAAACACTCGTTTGGACTTTTTATCTAACGTAAAATTTCTACTAGGGTAGCGCTTGAATTGGCAACGCCGGTTTTATTCTCACCTGTCCACAATCTTAAACAAGCTCATCGGCTCCGCCGCATCGAGATGATAAAAATCCACAATTCCCAAAATGTCAAAAAATCCTAATTTTAAACCTATTATTTATTTATTATTACAAAGAAAATAAATACTCAACCAACACCTCCAACAAGAGAACATGAAAGTATCATAGGTGGTTCTACAATACAAATGCTTAAAGAAGCGCTTGGCCTAAATGCACCAGTCACACCTGAACAACCGAATAAGGAAAGTACAAAATTGCCAGAACAAACAGTCACACTTCTGCACAAACCTTCCTCATCAAATACAGAAGCTGAGGCAATATCTACGCAAAACAACCAAATACAACAACCAAACACAACAAACACTAACAACCCACAAACAGCATCTTTGGGTGCTATCAATAAAACACCACAAAATAACAATTTAAATAAAGAAAACATGAAAACAAATTTCTCAAATCAAGCAAACAACGCAACGCAATATAAACATACTTTTTATTTGTACACCAATGACAACATTGAAAGAAGTGCACTGATTAATGCCTGGAAAAACTTCTATCCCACAGCCAAAGACATAATCAAAGATATTTCATCAAAAAAAGGCTTTATTCTTAAAACGAACACTGCAAAAAATGAAATAAATACATCCTTAGAAAAACTTAAAGAAACACAAATACTAACCAGTTTTAAGGAATACACACAACTAGCACAGACCAACAATTTCCATCCACAATCCATGCAATCCTACTCTGCTATTATTGCTAAAGTTGAGCAGGAAATAACTGATGAAACCGTTAGTGCAACCCTTAACAATGACAATATTATACACAGATACTGCAAAAGAATAGTTTCAAGAGAAAGAAACCAACCTACAATGCTTATACGCATCATAACTGACTGTGTTAAATCATATGAAAAAATGTTAAACGAAGGCTTTTTTTACAACTACAAGCACTACCCGGTTAGCCCCAGCAACCCACCAAAACCACTACCTATTCCATGTGGTAAGTGCTCTGCATTTGGCCATTTATCCGAAAACTGTACAGTCCCAATCACATGTGACAAATGCAAAGGAAACCATAAAACTAGCGCTTGTACGTCACCACTTCCGGCCACATGTAGGGGATGCGGATCCCCAGATCACGTTGCATGGTCTATGAAATGTCCTAAAAGACCCACAGAACCACTGCCCAACATACCTAATGTAAAAATACATAGCAACAATAAAAAATCTGCAGAATTGGATAAAAACATTACGAAAAACAACAGAATCCATGCAAATATTACCGTCCACGATCACATCATTAATACTTACCTGAACAAAATCAACAAACCGAAAAATAATGATCGTAAAGAACTTTTAAATAAACTGCGCAAGAGATTTATAGACAACTTTGGTATTGACACCCATGCAGTATTCTCAGGAAACCATATGTACGTTCTAATGTTTGACCTTACAAATCCCAGCAATGCCACCCCCACAGAACCACGAGAAGGTGTACAATCTAGTCATAATGTCTGACATTAACTTATTATATTCCAACATAAACAGCTACCACTCAAGGAAACATATTGTCAATAACTATATCGAAAATAATAACATACACTGCACGCTTTTTGTAGAGACAAAAACCAAACCTAACACACACACTAACTATAGGGATTGGTCAATCATACAAAAACACGGTACGATAACTAACAAAAATGCCAGAGGAGGCTGTCTTATTCAAGCAAACAAAAACCTAAACATAGGCAAAGCAAATCCGCCCGCCATGAATAATAGAACAAACGAATGTTTGCATTTTACCATACCATTTAATAGCACAAAACTTAACATTTTTTTGGTCTACATGCATCCACTGTCTGGCCCAATCGAAGAAAATCTTTTTGTAAAAGCTGCACAACTAGATAATGTTCTTATAATTGGAGATTTTAACGTCAACCAGGCAAGAAACAGACAAATAGGCAATTTTCTAAGTCGAACTAACTTCCACAAATTTCACACACCACCGACATTTCTTATGAACAACAACACAGATTCAACCCCAGACATAGTTTTATGCTCCAGTAATATAGTTCCAGCTATAACCAAAATCAAAGTCATTCCGGATCTGGGTTCTGATCACCTGGGATTTGAATTATCACTAAACACAAACAATCCTATCACCCACAAAGACGAAAATAAAAAACATCTCTTTGAAAAATGCAGCTTTCAACACGTTAACATGGAAATTAAAACTTATCTGAAGAACAATTTAGATGATTTAACCCCTGCAAAGATAACCAGATTTCTAAAGAAACTTCAAGACACAATTTTAAAATACACGCCCTTAGTAAAAAGAAACTATTACACCCACACACTGCCACCTTTTATACTAAAGATGATTAAAGTAAAGAAACAACTTTATCGAGAAATTAAGCAAAACTATGATCCCATCCTTAAAAGAAAATACAACGCATTTAACAAAGATATCCAAAAGCTAGTTTCTCGATACAAGGAGCATAACTGGCTGGAATCTTGTAGTAAAATCAAAGAAAAACGTGGTAGAAATTTTTGGCAAGAAGTAAAAAAGCTGTCGAAGTATAAAAATAGAGCAGGCGTTCTCGAATTAGTAGTAAATAATACAACATACGACACTCCTGAAGGGATATCAAACCAATTTTCAAAATACTTTAAGGAAGTATACACTTTCTCAAATAACCCCAATTTTGACCCAGAGACATTTGATGAAGTTAATAATTGGTATGATAATTACTTCCCACCTCAGCAAACAATTTATGACATAAGAGAAATCGCAAAAGAAGAATACACACAAATTTTGAACTCTAGTAAGAACACCGCAGCGGGACACGACAACATCACTAGAAAAATGCTACAACAACTAGATCAAAAAATCCATGATTTCATCTTACAAATTTATAACTTTTGTCTAAAAACAGCTTACTACCCCCCCGAATGGAAGAAAGGAATCATCATCACAATCCCAAAACCAAATTCCGACCACTTGAACCCAGCCAACCACCGTCCAATTACTCTACTACCAGTAATGGGAAAAATTCTTGAAAAACACATAAAAATACGCCTACAAGAAGCAATGGAAGTACACATACCACCCTATCAATTTGGTTTTAAATCAGGAACATCAACAATTCATCCCCTAGTAGCCTTATTCTCTAATGTTGAAGAATCCAACCGCAGAGGCCGTTACTCAGCATCTGTTCTCATGGATATTAAAAAGGCATTTGACAGCGTTTGGATCAAGGGACTTCTCTACAAGTTATTCTTATTAAACTGTCCCAAGTACATTATCCACATAATAAAAAACTTTTTAGAAGAAAGAAGTCTGCAAGTCAGAGTCAATAATACCCTATCAGAATCTTTTATACCAGAACAAGGACTAGCCCAGGGATCTCCCCTTTCTCCTGATTTATATAATGTATACTCACACGACATCTACAAATCCTTTGTTATAGACCTTATTCTAAACTACATTGACCCCGAAAGCTATATGATTCAGTTCGCAGATGATACAGGGCTTATGGCACACTCAAATACCCTCAAAAAGGCCATAAATAAACTGCAAACTCTCGCAAATCACACGGTCAGCTGGATGAATAAATGGAGAATTCTATTAAATCCTTTAAAAACACAATTCATAATCTTTCACCACAAAATCAAAAACACATCACCAACAATCAACATCGATGGCCACATTATAAATCCATCTCCCACAGCTAAATATTTGGGAATAGAACTGGACAGCAAGCTCAACTTAAATACACACTACCAGAACATCAAAAACAAAACTATCCAGAGAGCCAAATACTTTCGTTCTCTCACATACAAAGATCAGGGCATTAGTACGTCGACAGCCTCCACAATTTATGCATCAATATGTAGACCACTCCTAGAGTACAGTGTCCCTCTCACATGCAACCTTAGGCGTACTACTCTAAACACAATTAAAGTCACCGAGACGAAAGCTTTAAGAGCGATTACAAAAATGAGGAACCCCACGAACCCACTACACAATCCGTCCAACAACCTTTTATATGAAAAAACTGGTATAGAACCAATTTGTTACAGACTTTCAAGACTAAGGAAAAAATTCAGTGATAACAACGATAATATGAATAAGATACAAACAGTACTAAACTATGATAATCCCACAAACAATCCTAAGAGACGACACCCTTCTCTACCACTTTATCAGTCCTTAGTTCAATGAACATTTTTTCATTATTTATAAACATTATTATTAGTTTTTTTTTCTTTTTTTACAAAATTTATTGTATTAATTACTAAAAATATTGTAAATACCAATGTATTGTAATTTATGGGCAGAAAGACCTCGGTCGTTAGCCCTTTGGTTTATCCAATAAATATTTTTTATTTTTTATTTTTATTTATTTAAATAATTATACAGCAGCGTAGAGAGCCCCAAATAAGCTTTTGCTTGTGCTAGGGGCTTTCCATTAATTTAGCATAAAATACAATCTAAAAATCAAAAATGCTATACTTTAACATATTCTACCGTGAAGGTATGATTTTTTAAAAAATGTGTTTTTTCACTACTATATTTATCATGGTTTCAGACTCTAAAATCAATTTTCTTCACCTATAGCAATAATAATTTTTTCTCTCCTAGTGGGAGTAAATTTTATAAACAGTTGATATCTGTCACGTTACATGTTTCAGTTCTTTGTCCAATTTTTACTAATTAAACCCAAGAAAATAGCTTTAAATAACTTTCTATTTATAAAATATAATTAATTATAATTATTACCAATTAATACAATCAATAATTAGCTAAATATTATGAAAAAAATTAAAAAAAACTTATTTTTTAAACGTCAGTTCAAAGTATTTATTTGAGCAAATGTCATTCATCATATTTTTGAAAATTTCAAAAATAGTAATTATATACCAAGGTAGAAAAGACATTTTTTATAGCAGAGATAAGGGATTTAAGAGTGCGAGGCTATAATAGTCTCTACCATGGTTTATAATTACTATTATTGCATTAATCATTTTGATAATTTTTTATTGTTTTTAATCAGGTATTCATGCAGCTGCGAAGGAAACTGTGGCCTTAGCAGAGCAACGGTTTTTAACTCATCAGCATGAATGGCAGTTTGATAATGCTTGGCAAGAAATGCTTAATCATGCCACCATGAAGGTAAGTACCAAAATAGTACATGGTATGTACTACATCCCCAGCCTTGATTCAAAAAGTTTTTTTTAATGATTTAGATGACTGCCATGGAATTGAAAAACTTTTTTTTTTCTCACCACAAACTAAAGGACATGGCACAATTTATAGGGAATTTTGGCCCTCGGTGAAATTCGCTAAATTTTTTATATGTTTTAGTTTATGCTTTTTAAAAAGGAATTAGGAACGTTTCAAGCACTTTGTATGTACAGTTTTTTTTCTATAACGAAAATAAAAAAATATTTTAGCCCCAAACTCCTCATAAAAATAAGTTTAATTAGCTTAATGATTAAGAAAAAAGCTTGATTGGTATAAGTCAAACTGACGTCTGTCAATTTTTTTATATATTATTAGTAATATAAAATTAATTTAGCATGGCTTTTAGAGCCTTTTTTCAAGTAAATTGCTTTGTATGCAACCGTCAAGGTGGTCAACAGCAGATGCCCCGAATGGGAGGAAATGAAAACAAACAGCAGATAGCTTTAGCAAGAAGGGATAATAATAACTTGCCTAATATGCAAATACAAAACGATGTAAGAATTTGCTTTAATTGCAATCAATCCATTATAGATGAAATTGCAGCAGTTGACGCAGATCATACTCGCCTCAGGTTAAATGTAGTGAATCAGAGAGGAAGTCGGGCATGCCTTGTTTATAATGCTGAAAATAATGTGCATCGCTTATCCTTAGAATGCAGAGCCAATGTATTTATTCACGCTAGAATTTACATTCCTGAAAATGTAAGATGTTGTCCATTACATTTGGACCATAGAGACTTCCTTAATAAAGAATTAATACCTGGGCTACGTTTTATCAATAAGCCCTATATTATCTGAGGACCAGAAATGCAGATATTCCTCGAACAAATATGTGACGTTGCAGTAGCTGCAAGTTCGCGTTTTGAGGACCCCAATTTATTGAGCGATGAGGAATTTAAAGTTTTATATCCAGTAAATAAAGAACAATTTGAAAATTTAGCAACTTATTGCGAACCAGTTCCAGGTCCGGTTGGTGTAAGACATGTAAGAAGAAAAGATCTTATGGCAGTTTTATGCAAAATGAGAATGGGCTGCTCGGACATTTTTAAAATTGCTTTTTAATTTCAGCACAAGGCATGGCTATTAGCACTGTGAGAAGATCACTACAAATAAGATTTACACCTGGTAACATTGGCACAGGTTCAATTACTAGGGACGACTTTATAAATGAACATGTGACACCATTTGCTAACCAATTGTATAATGTAGACCCAGCTACGCCAAAAGCAATAGTTATATGTGATGCCACATATGCATACATCCAAAAAAGTAACAATTTTAGGGTCTTAAGACAATCCTACTCCAACCATAAGGGTAGACACCTCTTAAAGCCGACACTAATAGTTGGAACAGATGGCTACATTTTGACTATACTGGGGCCCTATTTCTCCGACAATTACAATAACGATGCTTCTATTTTGCAAAACGAGTTTGAAAGAGATGCTCAAAATTTTATAGACTGGTTTAAAAACGGTGATGTTTTTTTAGTGGACAGAGGATATATGGATGTTAAACCAATTCTTGAGAGAATGGGTATCCATTGCGAAATGCCAGCATTTCTCCAACAGGGTGAAACGCAACTTTCTACGGATCTTTCCAGACTGGTTACAAAAAGTCGATGGATGGTAGAGTCTAGAAATGGACATATAAAAACTATTTTTAAGCTCTTTGACCATTGCTTTTCTGTTCACAATGCAAGGTTTATCGGCGAATATTTTAGAATTGCTTGAGCGAAAATCAATAAATATTATCCACCCATCATTATGCAGGACGCAACTGTCGACCTTGCCAGGGAAATGCTTCAGAAAAGCCAGGAACCAAATGTAGTACAAGCTCGCGTTGAAGAAGACAATCTGCGAAATAGGCGTGGCCAATGGCAAAGACTTCATAATCAAATACCTGATTTTCCTAGGTTGGATATTGATTACCTGAAACTCTTAACTGTTGGAATTTACCAGGTCAACTTAGCAGCATCCTACATTCAGGATAAGTTGCAAAGAGATGGGGATGATGAACTCCAGATTGACACACTTATTAATGAAAACAATCTTATAAGAATTAGACTTTATTCCAGATTCAGAAATTCTACTAAGCACCAAGTCTTTATAGCCTACATTAATGAACAGAATAGGTTAGAAGCAGAGAACCCCGTTTCAGGTTATTATTGTACTTGTCAGTCCGGTGCAAGGACTCTGGGAACATGCGCACATGTTGCAAGCATTCTTTGGTATCTTGGATATGCACGTCATGAACCTAATATTCGATATCCAGATAATGGTTTGTTGGAAACCACAATTGATGCAGCTCATAGGGCAAGACAAGAAAATGTAGAAGCCATAGAACCAGAAGTTTTAGACTAAGATTACTCGTTCCTGTTGAATTTGTTAACTAGATTTTTCTTGATGTTTGTTTTGTTTGTTACATACATTTAGTAATTAATTACATTCGATTAGTGATTTAGAATTAATTACAGGCATTAAGTACTTTATAAAAAAAGGATCTTAAGACCTGGAACTTGTTCGCAATAGGTTGCTAAATTTTCAAACTGTTCCTTATTTACTGGATATAAAACTTCCCCATCAGTCTTCAAAACGTGAATTTACAGCTACTGCAATTTCACATATATGTTCAAAGAATAACTGCATTTGTGATCCTCGAATAATATAGGGCTTATTGATAAAAGAAAGCCTCTATGGTCCAAATGTACTGAACATCTTTAGTTTTCAGGAATGTAATTATTGTAATTCTAAGGATAAGCGATTCAAATTATTTTCAGCATTACAAACATGGCATGCCCGACTTCCTCTTTGATTCACTACATTTAACCTGAGGCGAGTAGGATCTGCCTCAACTGCTGCAGTTTCATCTATAATAGATTGATTGCAATTAAAGCAAATTCTTACATTGTTTTGTATTTGCATATTAGGCAAATTATTATTATCCCTTCTTGCTAAAGCTATCTGTTGTTTGTTTTCATTTCCTCCCATTCGGGGCAGGAATGTAAATTCTGGCATTCATAAATACATTTTTTTAATTTTTTTTTATTTTTTGATTTTTTTTTTGTTTTTTGATTTTTTAAAATTATTTGGGAAAATCAATGTACTATTTATATACCATTTACCTAAATGAAGAGCGCGGATTTCCATTCAAAGACCCGCGCCAGTTATTAGGTTCATAAGAAATGCTAGTCCAAAAATAAGAGAATTTGGCTTAAAATATAATCGAAAGATGCATTTTCTTGATTGGATCCTTTTTTTTTAGTGTTCATATTTTAAATCATATCGAGAGCTTCATAGCATAGGGGCATATCTGCTACATGTTAACACGGTTGATACAGCCCTGTTATGAAGCCCTCGGTATGATAGTTATATTGGATAATTTATTCTATGCAGAAACACAGTATTTCACTTTCAACTTAGTTTTTCTGTTCTGTTTTACTTCTTATTTTATTATTTTATTAAGTTCTGGAGTTTTAACATGGGTTCCTGTGCATTATATTACAAAAACACATATTCAATTTCTTCTATGTAGAATTTTGGAAATAATTGTTTTTTTTGCCGTACAAAAAATAAGGGATACACTTTCGGCATTAAAATCGCTTATTATTTTACAAACGATTCCCTTAAAACGTATTTCTATTCTGCTTTTCTTCTTATTTCATTCTTTAGTTCAATTTTATATACGTTTTAGTACTTTTTACCAGGTTAGCAAATAACTTATTTCACGTATTTCTAATTTAGTCCTTAAGAAGTATTTCTGTTGCACTTTTCTTCATCTTATTTAATTATTCTGTCCAATTTCAATATGTATTTCATTACTTTTTCCCAATAAAACTGACAATTTAGTCTAAAAAACTTCAAAAATACGTCAGAATATCCTTCACTGACAAGTTGTCAAACGAAACAATGCCTACTAGAAAAATATTTTTATGAGGAGTGTAGGGCAAAAATATTTTTTTTATTTTCCTTATAGAAAAAAAACTGTACATAGAAAGTGCTTGAAACGTTCCTAATTCCTTTTAAAAAAGCATAAACTAAAACATATAAAAAATTTAGCGAATTTCACCGAGGGCCAAAATTCCCTATAAATTGTGCCATGTCCTTTTAAAAATATTTTTTTTTAACATTTTTTTATATAAAAAAAAGTTTATTTATATTCAAAAATACAAAAAAATAACTTTTTAAAGTGCCATTTGATGTTGTATACTGAATAATATCCCGTTTTTTTTTTCAGTCGATCCAAACGGCCGGAATCATGGCGACCACCGTTTTTGTTGTTTTCTTTTTCGAAAAATTTTCTGGTTAAAAAATGGCACTTTAAAACTCTATTTTTTTTTTTGTATTTTTTAAAAATAAATAAACATACCTACAAGTTGTAACCTATGGGCCTATGGGTCTTTCTAACTTCAAATTAAAAAAAAAAATATATATATTTTTTAATATTTTTCCCTTCTATGTAAAAAAATGTTAAAAAAAAACATTTTAAAATTCGAAGTTAGAAAGACCCCTAGGTTTTTTTTTGTGGAAGCAATAAATCATTTTAAATGTGTGACTGAAAAATACGTAAAGGGGTCTTTTTACCTTAGAAATTATAAAAATAATCCTTTTTTAAACTTTTTTTTATATAAAGAAAAAAGATCGCCATTTTGTTATCTTTTGGCTAGTTTTTCAGTCAGAATCATGGCGACCACCGTTTTTTGAAGTTTTTTTTTTTTGAAAAAAGGACATGGCACAATTTATAGGGAATTTTGGCCCTCGGTGAAATTCGCTAAATTTTTTATATGTTTTAGTTTATGCTTTTTAAAAAGGAATTAGGAACGTTTCAAGCACTTTGTATGTACAGTTTTTTTTTCTATAACGAAAATAAAAAAATATTTTTGCCCCAAACTCCTCATAAAAATAAGTTTAATTAGCTTAATGATTAAGAAAAAAGCTTGATTGGTATAAGTCAAACTGATGTCTGTCAATTTTTTTATATATTATTAGTAATATAAAATTAATTTAGCATGGCTTTTAGAGCCTTTTTTCAAGTAAATTGCTTTGTATGCAACCGTCAAGGTGGTCAACAGCAGATGCCCCGAATGGGAGGAAATGAAAACATTTTATTTATTTTTTTATAAAAATGTCCTAATGTAATACTGTGAAAAAGAATTGAATCAAGGACACATGTCTTTTAATAAGTACAACACCATATTCTCTTATTTTAAGGCTAACATCTTAAATGAAGAGCGCGGATTTCCATTCAAAGACCCGCGCCAGTTATTAGGTTCATAAGAAATGCTAGTCCAAAAATAAGAGAATTTGGCTTAAAATATAATCGAAAGATGCATTTTCTTGATTCATGGATCCTTTTTTTTAGTGTTCATATTTTAAATCATATCGAGGGCTTCATAGCAAAGGGGCATATCTGCTACATGTTAACACGGTTGATACAGCCCTGTTATGAAGCCCTCGGTATGATAGTTATATTGGATAATTTATTCTATGCATAAACACAGTATTTCACTTTCAACTTAGTTTTTCTGTTCTGTTTTACTTCTTATTTTATTATTTTATTAAGTTCTGGAGTTTTAACATGGGTTCCAGTACATTATATTACAAAAACACATATTCAATTTCTTCTATGTAGAATTTTGGAAATAATTGTTTTTTTTTGCCGTACAAAAAATAAGGGATACACTTTCGGCATTAAAATCGCTTATTATCTTACAAACAATTCCCTTAAAACGTATTTCTATTCTGCTTTTCTTCTTATTTCATTCTTTAGTTCAATTTTATATACGTTTTAGTACTTTTTACCAGGTTAACAAATAACTTATTTCACGTATTTCACTAATTTAGTCCTTAAGAAGAATTTCTGTTGCACTTTTCTTCATCTTATTTAATTATTCTGTCCAATTTCAATATGTATTTCATTACTTTTTCCCAATAAAACTGACAATTTAGTCTAAAAAACTTCAAAAATACGTCAGAATATCCTTCACTGACAAGTTGTCAAACGAAACAATGTCTACTAGAAAAATATTTTTATGAGGAGTGTAGGGAAAATATTTTTTTATTTTCCTTATAGAAAAAAAACTGTACATACAAAGTGCTTGAAACGTTCCTAATTCCTTTTAAAAAAGTATAAACTAAAACATATAAAAAATTTAGCGAATTTCACCGAGGGCCAAAATTCCCTATAAATTGTGCCATGTCCTTTAAAAAAATAGTTATTATCTTCTTCTCACCACAAACTAAATTTTAAAAAAATAGTTATTTTCTTAACTAGTGTATTAGGTGGATAAAATCCTTAATACACAAGTTGAGAATTTAATTTTATCCAACACCTTTTATTTTCAAATAAAAATCTATAATTTTGCGAAAAATTATGTCAAAAATATTAAGATTAAGTTTTCTTAATACTAAAATAATAGGTAGTCATGGCCTAAGTATGCCTATTAAAAATAAACAATTACATTTCTTACAAACGTCAAAATGGACTTTTTGACAGAATTTTTAATAAAAACAGTATTTTATTCAAAAACTAAATAATTTGGGGTTTTCTTCAATTTTTATGGTTTAGTTAACGTGCTTCTATTTATAGAATAGTTATAATACTTAATTAATAGGGTATGTAACTAATTTTGGGTGAGATCAAAAGCTGTACGAAAAAAATGGGTGAAAAATTTTTTAGTCACTAGTGGAAAAAAAACTCACTTATGACATTTAAAATAGTGCTCAAAACAAGTGTTTCTGTGAAGGTTTGGATAAATGTATTTTTCCTAAAAAATATTGGAAAACTTTTTTCGAAAAAACTTTTTTTATATTTTGTTTTTACTTTTTTTGTTTTTTTTTTTGAAACCCCTTTTTGATTTTTAATTATTTTTTTTATATAAACTATGGAAAGTAATCTTTTGTTAGCATCAGTATTTCTTTTTTTAGGTAATGGAAGCGGAAACCCAAAAAGCGGAAACCAGCCGAGAACACCAGCGAAGGGCGGAAATCTTCCAAGAAATCGACGAAAAAATGAAGTCAGTCGAAGAAAAACAGCAGAAAGCAATAATAAGAGCCAGGCCTTACTTCGACGAAAAAATTCTCTGTCAAGAACAACTTAACACTCAAAAACAACGCATCGAAGCATTAAAACAAGAAATCATCAAAACCAAGGCATATTATTCCGATACCCTTAAAAATCTCGAGGAAATATCAAACGAAATCCACCGAAAACGCGAAAGCGCAATCGTGAAAAAGCTCGAAGACGAGAACGAGCTTTTAAAGAAACCTCGTGAACCGGGAGTCGGCGCAGAAATAAAAACCACCTTTACGGAAAATAACTCGGACCTCCACTATGCCTCGTTGCCAGATATTCAACAAGAGTTGGATAACTGCGAGCTAAACAGTTTCACCAGCGAGTTAAATAGCTTAGAAAGTCATCCTGAAGATGCCGTAAGTACAAACGAAACCAATGAGCCTGATGAAGAGATAATTCGTAAGTTTAAAACTGAATTATGTGTTACTTTAAGAAATTCTGCCGAAGGTCAGAGTTGTAATGATATTATTAAAGAAGGTTAAATAATTTATTTAATAATTATTTTTTATACAGATTGTTTTTTAAAAGTCTACTTTTAGGTAGATAGTGTAAACTGGGCGAGTGACCTATAATTGTTAAAATTTTCAATTTACCCCAGTTTATACTTTTTTTTTTAGAAATTTTATGTATTCCCATTAAAAGTTTATTATATACCCTGTTTTTTTTAATGCAATAACATTGCCAATAAGTATTTTATATTATAAGACATGACACTAAGTGTATTTTAATATTTATAAGTAGGTAGAAAATTTAAAAATATGATATTACCTATTTATTATTCACAGGTGGCCTAAAGTTCAAAAAAGTCGCCGAATATCAATACAAGGCCTGAAGGCTATCTAATTATAATAATTATTAAAACATTTAAAACAAAGTGGCAAGTTTGTGTAAATAAAGGCCCTGTAATTCTGTGGCGTGTTTCTAAAAGGGCTAGTGTCACTTTCTAAATAGCAACGTTTTCAAAATCGTCAGAGTTGACGTGAAAACGCTGCTATTGACATTGGCCCTTTTAGAACCAAGCCACAGATTGTAAAAAAAATATTTAAAAATAACTAGCCCAATATCCTGATGAAGCTACCAGCCTTAACTAAATATATTTTAAAGCAATTATATAAATTAAGGTATATTTACAAAGGTTTAAAGAGCGTGTCAAAACTTCACCCCCCCCCTTTAATTTTTGAACACGTAAATAACATAACCCAAATAATTTTTTGGATATTTATGCTTAGGGCACAATGGTGACAGGAGGGCAAGAGGGGTGTAGGGACATTTGGACCTTGCTAACTTAAGACCTAGATCTAGGGTCATGTCACACGACTTGTGATACATCATTTTTTTAAGGTTTTTATTTTTCAATTTTCTTTGCTAAAAAAGCGATTTATTAATATTTTTTATTTATATAATTTAAAATTAGTTTAAAAGTATAATTAACTTATTTGTATCATGAAAAAAACATTTTTCAAAAATTGATTTTTTTAAAGAAATTTTAACGAAAATTCCCATTTTTAACCCCCAAAAATTTATCGGAAAAGATAAAAAAATATGTGGTCGAATAGAGAATTTTATAAGCTTTATTTATTTTAAAATTATGTATCATACGACACCCTCCTTTAAACTTAAAAAATGTCCCCCTTGCCACCATTGTGCCCCCTAAACATATAAAATATACAGGGTGTATTTGAAATAGCGTAGGAAATTTTAACAGGTTTGGACATGATAAAATATGACAAAAAGTTCCTATAAACATGTCTAAAAAAAAAGTCCAAATACACCGTGTATACCAAAAAAATTATTTGGTTTATGTTGATGTTATGTGGTAAGTATTTATTTCTAAAACTGTTTGAGGTATCAAGTTAAATAGAACATAATTTTAAAGCAAATTTGCTTATCTTGATCAATATAAATATAATTTTTAAATTTCTTTCTTTCCTCGGCAAAATCTAGCTTCTTTGAACGTGAAGCCACTGCACCAGTGCACTGGTGTGTTAGCATATCGTTTTTTAAGGAATCGTACCAAAAACTGCACTGCACGTTTTTTTAAAAAACGATCTGTGTGTTAGAGATATATAAACTGTTGTAGATACTTAGATATATAGTTTTATGCGAGGGATATTAAATAAGTCCCCATTTTTTATATAAATTTTTGCTTCTGAAGTAATTTATTTAAAATGTTGCCTTTTAATATCGACCTAATAAAGAATATATTAAAACTTTAATATTTACTAAAAAATTAGGCAGACTAACATCTCTACTCTAAATTTCTCTACTCCCTAACATCCCTACTCCATAACATCCCTATTCCATAACAACTCTACTCTGTAACATCCCTACTCCATAACATCTCTACTCAGTAACAACTCTACTCCACACTATATGCACTTTAGTAGCCACTTTATAATAAATGAGCGGTTTGCAGAACAAAGAAGCTTCTTCTTCTAGATTATTTTATTTTTTTTCCTAAAAAACGTTTATCTTTAAATTTAAATATAGAACAATCATAAACGAATTATTCTAAAATTCACATTTTCCGCGTACTCTTAACATTCACTAATAAGTAAGTAATTAATAAACTAAATTCATATTTGACAGTGACTTAGCATGACATATATTTTTTTGAGTTAAGACAAGTGGCTAATCGAGTGCATATAGTGCGGAGTAGAGTTGTTACGGAGTAGAGATGTTATGGAGTAGGGATGTTACAGAGTAGAGTTGTTATGGAGTAGGGATGTTATGGAGTAGGGATGTTAGGGAGTAGAGAAATTTAGAGTAGAGATGTTAGTCTGCCAAAAATTAATTGGAATCTGGGTTATATAGTATATTATGCACCTAGTATGCGAACTAAGTCTTTAGTGTTTGAGACTGAAGTTTTTTTGCTGAGACGGAGTCGAGGCAAAAAATCAGTCGAGAACACTTAAGACAGTTCGCATACATGGTGCATATACTATTTTTTCTACTACCTAAAGATAGTAACTCCAAATATCAGTTAAAAAAAAAGTTTAAAAATTATTTTGACATAGCTGTCAGTTTGACAAATAAGTTAGTAGTTGTCTCAAATTTTTTTCATTATTGACCGTTGTCAATAACCAATGCTTAACAACGGTCAATAATAAATGAGTTCACTGATTTTATTGGTTGGCAAGGTAAACAAACCTTGACAACTGTAGATAATATGTAAGCTAGCACTTAATTAGGTAGTAGAAAAAATTTTTATAATGAAGTAGGAAGTTCAAAGAGATGAAGGCCCAAAGTACCGACGTTTAGGCAAGGGGATAGAGAAGTAAAGCGCATAGTAATCCAGCAATATATTGTAATAATTTAAAATTCTTATAAGCAGAGCTCGGACCGAAATATTTATTTATCGGGGTTAGCAAAAATTGGAATTTTAAAAACTGTTTTTTAAAGTTAATCTAACTATATTTTACTGACTGGACTTTCTTGTCGATGCCTTTATTATGAACATTTTTTAAAAATAAAAAATAAATATTTTTTTCAATTTTTCATGTTTTAAGTGACTGACCTTATAATAACAGCGTCGACATGGTAAATACGAACGACAATAAACCATTACAATTACATTAGTAAAATAAAGTTTCAAATGATTATTTACTTTAAAAATTAGTTAAAAAAATAGTATATTAAAGTAGTTTCATAACACCCGTTTGAAACATAAGAAAACTCGCCGCAAGCGACTCGTTTTCTAAACTTGTACTCGTGCGCTAAAAACGTGTTATGAAACGAGCTTTATACTATTTTTTATATTTTGCTCTAAGATTTAAAAAAACTAACATTTAAATGATGACCGATTTAGTGATTTTTATTTTGGGTTGGCATTACATTTTTTGCAATGTTTAAAATTCATAGAACAAACGATATTTTGATATATTTTATAGTCAACTCTTCTCTTTTTCACTGCAAGTAACCGTCACAATTTTAACACGGTAAAAATTAACTTCAAACACAATTTCGTAGAAAACTAAACGTAAAAGCGGTGTTGAGCACGGAAAACGTCAAGCGATATTCTTTTGTCCTGTCTTGCTAACTAAAAAGAAAAAAAAAGTACTAAGCTCTTATAGGCCTATAAGAACACGCAAAATGCGTGTGATTATGAGCTTATGAGTTGCAAAATTGAAAAATTATATATTTTTGCGTGCCCCCGATAACACGGTGTGCCTTAAATATTTTAAATGGAAAGTCCAACCTAAAAACAATAAATCAGTAAACTCTAGTTTAGTTTCCTGCGCCACATCTAGTGTCCTTGGTCAAACCACCCCGGATTTTTTGATTTCAGGTTGTTTTTGGGAGATTTCCAAAAGTTTTTGACAAAAATTGAAATCGCTCACGAAGCCGTTTTTAAATAAAGTAATTCATCTTTTTCTTTACTGACAAAAGCCAAAATTATGGTCGTGATTATATTGAATATTATGGGTAGTACCTATGCTATAGGGTGTGTCATAGAAAAAAATCCTTATTGTGATGTCAGGAAAAACTTGAAGAACAAGAATGACTTTACAATACAATATAAGTGGGGTTGTGAGGCATGGTACTGCATTTCAAATCACTGCGACCAATGAGATCTATTGTGAATGACTTTATTTAATAACGGCTTTGCGAGCGATTTTAATTTTTGTCAAAAACTGTTTGGAAAAGTCCCAAAAACAACCTGAAATCAAAAAATCTGGGATGGTTTAAAAAATTTAAGGCACACCGTGGTAAATGAATACTTCGATATGACCAGGGTAGTTACATGTGATATCCACCGGAGCCGTTCCATATGAAATTAACAAGTACTTAATAACTATATGTATTTGAATATTCATCAAATTTTTTAGTAAAAATTAAAGTTTTCATGTTTCTTTCTGGCAACATATAATGATTAGTTTTTATAATCTTAAAAGTTTTGCAAATGAACGAAAAACACGAGGGTTTATACAGGATGATTTTTAAATAGCAACCAAATTTTGGGAGACCCTTTTGAAGGGGAGTAGCTCCATTATAAGCCGTTTTTGGACATATTATTATGGAAAGTTTTTCAAATATTTTTTTATGTAGAATCACTTCTTAAAATGAATGTAACTATCTAAGAATCATCATGAGTAAACTATATTTTGAATTTAAAAGCAAAATATATGTTATGGGCGATTATATGGGACCTGTTTGGTTAAAAATTTTACTCAAAAGTTTTGTTACTTCTGTGTTTAGATAAATTTTATTTTAAAATTAATTTTCTAATAGATCTGAATAGTATATTTTCATATTATTTTTTGTTATTTAATATTATATTTTTATAAAAGGCCCTGAATTTTTATTTTAATAAATTTTACTAATTTGTTATATTATGTTTTACTAATAATAATGCAAGTCCCGGAAGCAGAAACAGACAACCACGTTTTTTATGGAAACTGGCTTTTGGTCAAATATTCTGAAATTTTAGTATGATGTAGATTTTATCTTTCTGATCAAAAGCTTCCATTGATCCAACTTGATCTGGCGAATGGTTTTTGAGTTATAGGTTAAAAAGCCAAAAACAGTAAAATTTTAATTTTGTTTTTTAACCCTTAGCTGCGACACCTCAGCCAGACCACATACCGGCCACATGGGGTAACTCATTGCCCCACGCTGAAAAAAACTAGTTGTACAAGACGTGGGTGTTTTAAGACTTTTAACCGATTGTTTCATGTTTGTTAAAGAGTTTTTTTAACATTTCTAATGATTTTTATCGGTCAATTTATAGATGGCGTTTTAAAAACTGGTCATATATGTGAAAATTCAGCAAAGATGGCTTTTTTTAGAAAAAAATTCATTACTCCGCCATTTTTTAATATCTTAGGATTGTACTCACAACATATACCAATACCATAAAAAATAACAGTATCCGCCGATCATTCAAAAAGTATATTTATTTTGCAAAATTACTGGAGGGAAAAATGACAAAAATTACAAATTATAAAATTTGCTTTTTTGTGTTTTATTAGCTTCTAAATACATATTTACGTACAGAAAAGTAAAAAAAAATATTATTTTTATGATATTTGACCAGCAAGGGAACCGATGTTCTTCGCAAACCCGTCTTGTACAGGCCGAACATCCAATACGCGTTTTTAATCCTTCTTTCGGTCGCACAGTACGCACCTCCGCGCTTTGTCGAAGGTAACTTTTTCCACGTCGCCCATTTCTTGGTTGTTGTCAATTTTCAACAACTTCTTCCAGCAATTCTCTCCGCTGACTTCTCGTCCGAAAATTGTACATCTGAAGAAAATTAAAAATTCCTAAAAATAAGTTTATAAAAAATATTACAATATTCGTTCATTCGAAAGAGAAAGTATACTATCCCCGTGGACACGTATACATTCTTACCCGGAAATAGATGACAAAAAAGCTAATACGCAGTAATCAAACGAAAAAAAAATGTATTTCACTTCTCACATGTAGACGCGGAACTTTTTTAGTCAAAAAATTGTTTGGAAAGTATCTTGTCAATTTTTTTATTTATGGGCATTTAAGACAAAAAAATTGTTCATATATGAAACTAAGTCTATACATCGTATTTTCAAAACCTAGAACCCACGTGATTTATTCAATAAACAGAATCATATAAAAATGAAACTGAATTATTTCACATGAACAGATAAGATTCCATAACGACTAGGATTGAAAATTTTTTTTTACTAGAATATCAAAAACTTACCTTTATTTTGTCTATTGACACCACAAACAAGTCGATTTGAAAAAAAAAATACTGTGCCGAGCAACGGTTGCGGCCACACTGGGTTAACTAGTTACCCCACGCCGAGAAAACGAACGCTCAAAGCGCCGCCACGCGATTTTTGGCTTGCTATATAATGGAGTCACATCTCACACTTCTATTACCGGCAAATGTCGTTACTTGTATTAATTTCAAAGGTTTTAGACTTCTTATTTCACTTTTTCTGAGCCTGGGGTAACTAGTTACCCCGTGTGGCCGCTAAGGGTTAAATAAACTTAAAAATAAAAAACTCAGATTTTAGATTTTAAGCTTTCACGGCCATTAAGATATAAAGAACTTTCACTTTCGGGTTTAGACCGTGTTAATGGATTTTCACTTTCCGACGTTTCGTCTCTTACTACTAGAGACATCTTCAGGGATTAATCTGAAACTGGTTTCAGATTAATCCCTGAAGATGTCTCTAGTAGTAAGAGACGAAACGTCGGAAAGTGAAAATCCATTAACACGGTCTAAACCCGAAAGTGAAAGTTCTTTATAACTCAGATTTTGTTCTTATTACATAATATGTAACATTATACTCATAATAAACTAAAATTATATTTTTTTGGTTTAAAATAAAGGTTAAAATTAAAAAAAAATCTTTGGAAGTAAAGCGAAGGCGACACTACAATTTGAAAAAAAAAATAGAAATAACGGTAAGATTTTCTTAATATATAAAATGAAAGAATTTACATTTAAATGACCTATAAAATCTAACTTTTAAAATAATTTTGAGACAAAAAAAAATAATATTAGGGTTTTAAAAACTATATTTCACTGCATAGTAAGTCGCGTTTGTGGCGCAGTAGAAACGGAGTGATGCTCTTGATAACCGGTACTTTTCCAGAAAAAATTCTTTCTAGGGTAGCCCGTGTATTATATTTTCAGAAGTTTTTCAGAATCTATCAAAAATTCCAACAAAAGGATTCTAGAGATTACTTAAAATTTTTATCTGCAGGGGTTCAACATTTAAATAGTCCACTACTTTGAAGATGAAGTAAATAAAACTTATTTTGATGATAAAACTTTTATTATAATACATGTTATATTAATTTATATACAAACAATAATAAAATTAAAACAAAAATTTGCTAAATAAAAACAAAATATCTAATTTTCAAAAAATAATTGAAAACAGTATAAAAAATTACCAAAATTACGTCTTCGGTTTTATAGGAAACTTGTTTTCTTTATAAATAAACTTCAATTCTTCTAAATTAGTTTTCTGTTCAATAGAACTCGTGCTATTTCTGTCTCTGGGTACAGGTTTATTGTAATTTGAAAAATTTACAACATTCATCGATTCTTTTGCATCTAAATCAATAAATATCTCTTGTAAAAGTCTTCTTGATACCAGCCTGTAGGAATTTTGGGATATCATATAAGCCATTTCGGAATAAATACATAAATTCTTAAATAAAACAGTTTTTCTTTGTCGCAATTGGAACAAATATTGTTTGACGTGTTTGTTACAAACAGGATTAGCCAATCTTTCAATATTTCTTAATAATTCTATAGTGTCTTTTTCATGTTCTTCATCCAAATTTACCTCTTTTGTGGTATTACAACATACCAAGCATTTTTGTCTGTTGTGGATATTTTGCCAAGATTTGTTTTGCCATGGATTAGTTTCTTCAGTTGTAGTACTAATACTAATTTTTGTTTCACTTTTAAGATCAATATTAGTGAATAAAATATTTGTGCTTGAGGGAAATAAGCTTGATAAATTTTGTGGTAAACATATGCCTAAATATATCTTATCGCAATATTTGTTTTTTGGATAGTTTAATGAAAATTTTTGTACACAAAAAACTGATTTAAAGCAAATATCCATATGTTTAAAATCTTCTAAAAGGACTTGATTTGTGTTCCTAAAAATAATACAGAATTAATTTTTAAAAAGAATATAATATTCCTGTACCTGAGAGGTAGACTGGTGGAAGTTTTAACAACTGACACAAACAAATGCTTCTCAGGTGCAGATTTAAAACACTTTTTAGAAAATGTAAAAAACAGAGTTTTAGGAAAAGAGAATAATTTAAACTGATTAAAAATTGGCATAACAGCTTTTTTAGAAGATTTGCTAAGAAAGTTTCTTCTTAAATGCAATTTTTCTTTGGCTGTACATAATAAATATGTATATAAATATGTATATGTTTATTATGTATATCAAATAATTAGAACATTGTATTTTCAGCTATTTAAATATTTTTTTTTTCAACTCAACTACAAATTTTATAATGTGTACAGAATCGACAGGTATTGCTAAAGAGCACAGTATTACACTGTCTATTCTGTACACATTATGGGGTCCGCAGGAGTACGTACTGATACCCTACCCGGGCGCGCCCGACGTCATTTTGGTGGTTAAAAACTAGATAACCAAACACAGGTAAACTCGCTTAGGTCGTCCAATAGTGAGATATTGAGGATGACTTAACGGTTGTTAGGTTTATGCGTCAAATTGAAAATGGAACCGAAACTACCAACTCATTTTATCGTTGTTATTATTAATAACAATCTAATTTTGGTTCAAAACAAAAATGGTAATTTTATAAATACTATATTTATTAAAATTAATCTAAATATATTTTGATATATTAATGTTTAGATTTGTTGTTTTTGAAATGTTTAAAAACTACCCAAGTCGTTCAAAAACAAAGGTCAGGAAGGGCACATACCGTTAGGGTATGTTTAACACGCCTTGGTTGTACTCCAGTTGAGTTGAAAAAATTAAGTTTTTTTCTTAAAAATAACACATCGATTTAAGATATCAGTGCATTGTTAAATTTTGCATTTATAAATATTATATTTAAGTTTTTTAATATACTTACAAGCTGAAATTTGGAACAAATTTATTCGATGCATCTGGATAAAAATCCTCTTGGTCGGAAGTCTGCCGCCTTAGCGATCTATAAGTTGTATATCCAATTAGATCCTGATAACTTAATTTGTGTGATGCCATATAATTTGAAAAAGAAGACAACTCGGAATTTGTATCGCCTAAAAATAAACAAATTATTTAGGCGGCCATACGAATGTACCCATTTTAAAATAATAGCTTTTTTAGAAAAATAACGGAAATTCTCGCTGCTCCATTGCTTGTGTGACCGCATGCAATTCTATTTACGTGTAAGAAACCCTTATGAGTAGCCCAAGCCAGCTTTTTATATATTTATCCAAATAAAATTGAATAACTGTTTTCTACCCGGAACTAGTGCGCGAAAAACCCTACTAGAATCACTCCAACGACGCGCGATGCGAATAGCTTACGGACGCAGAAGGCCTTCATATGAAGACCGATTTATAACGAAATTTTATTGTCACGGGATGTACTGTATATACTGTATAGTACATAATACGTATGTGTGTGTATGTATGTATGTGTATGTATGTATGTATGCACTTTTAATTTTAATTCATCTTACATGGGCAAAGAAAAGGTTTATTTCAATTTTAAGGGTGGGCTGTATTATATTGTAAATTGTATTGTGAACCGAAATAAGGATGTCTACCAAAATTTTAATTCTCTATTCTAAGTAGGTAAAACAGAAATTGGTTAATTTAACCGTATAGGAGCTAATAGGGGGATGACGGGGGTGATTAATTTATAAGAAAATTTTATTGTCATAAAATGAGTTAGTAATTTAAATTTAGTTTTAATTTTTATAAAATTGTATTGTCAACCGAGATAAGCATGTGTACCAAATTTTATCTCTCTAAGTGTATTCTAAGAGGGTGAAAAAGACTTTGGCGGATTTGAGGACAAATAAATTCTTTATAAATATATGGAAGGGAAGTGATGAGAACGGTTTTAAAAATGGATTTTCACACGAGGGTTCGACAATTTTTTTTAAAGTAATATAGTGTTTTGTGCCTGGAATAATCTTGCAAGAGATGTCCGATTTGCTTCGTCAGTGAACAGTTTCAAAAACCAATACGACAGAATAAGAAGACATTAGCTTTAGTTTAATTATTAACTTAGATTTATATTTTTCTCTTCTGTTTAATTTCTTACTGGGCTTTATAGGAGAAATCCTCTGCCCTTATTTTTATTTAATAATAATAATAATAATAATAATAATAATAATAATAATAATAATAATAATAATAATAAGAATGACAATAGCATTCTCATTTTACATCAACAGTGTAAATATTTTTGTAATTAGGCCCGATACTAAATGCAAACTTTACCGAATGAGATGACACCCTGAGCATAAACTCGATATATGCTCAATTTTGTCAAAAACATTATTGATTTAAAAATGGTAAAATACTTACTCTGAGACGATATTCTATTGGAAGACTCTGAAACTCTATGTTGCCTTGGAGCACCAGGCGGTATCTGAAGAGTACTTAAACTCGAGGAACTTGGAATAGGACTTAATGTTTGAGTGTGCTCACTGAAAATAAAAATAAATGTAATTTGAATTTCGTATTGTTTGGTTATAAATACTGATATTTAGAATAAATAACGGCAGATGATCCGATATCAGTTACAGCATAGTCTTTTAAAAAGTACAGATGTAGTTTTCTTAGTATTTAACCAAATTTTAGTGAGTTGTATCAAAGTGTCCTTCACTTCCAGGCCATGCTACTGGACCATCTAGTTGGCTTTGATATGGCCCACTAGGTTCTGGCAACGCTGGTTCGCTAACATAAAAAAGCCGTGCTACTGGACTAGGGGGGGGGGGGCTGTGGCAGGGGGCAGGGGGGTTAAGCCCCCCTGGCGTTTTCTCCGAGCCCCCCCTTGGTATTTTTTAAGGCACCTAGCTTTTAGCTTTCGGCGCCTATTAATTCCATTTAATTTTTTTTGCAGGGGCGCCAAGTTTGGTAGAAACCGTCAGAGACAAAGCTTTTTTCATGAGAACGCCTTGGTTGCATTTTAAGCGCTCGGGGGGAACAGGGACATAAGCCACATTTTTTTTGCAGCTTTGCTAATATTAATTTTTTTTTTCTAATAAAAAATTTCTATTTTGTAGTACTAAAATATGATAAATAATTATAACATTATGTTATAAAATTGCCCGTCAAAAAACTAATACCTGATTTTAGGATTTCACCAAAAGTTTTAAAGTTGATATGTCGAAATATAAGAGTCCAGTCAGTGGGCTGAATTGGAACCAAAATTTTATGGAACAGGGTATGGATAGCAACTACTTTGAAAAATTTGAGGTTACATAATATGTATTATATTATAATTCATGACATTTTTGTCAGAAATAAAATTACAATTCATAACAAAAGATATCGTTCTATAATTTTTTTAAAACTGGTCATAATGGTTTTTATAGTGAAACTAAATTGATTTAGTTCACTGTATTTAGAGTTGTAAAAAAAACTTAAGCTGCAAAAAATTTAATAATAATAATAATAATAATAATAATAATAATAATAATAATAATACAGTTAAGTTTTAGGGAGACAAGCTCAGATCAATAAAAGGAGTTACTTTTGGAAATAAATAGTTTTAAATAATAATATAATCTATAGATATTCGCCAATCATAGTATTATGAGTCAGATATCCATAATTTTTGAGAATATTACATAAAGGATTACCAGACAGATTAAGAAACTAATGGAAAAAGTGCGATAATATTGGACTTGAAGAAGAATACAACTAGTTATAAACACAGCTTTTCTGTTACAACATATATTTCTGTAACGCATTTATATAATAAACAATAAGAAGAACGTCCAATTTTATTTGTGATTCGAGAATATTTAAATCATTTTCTCTCAAATTAAAGATATTAAAAAACTTTTTCAAGGTTCAAAATATATGAAAAAGTCACCTGTGTGTGTTTTTCCTTCCAAAAATGCAACATTATTCCCTTGTACCCTTCATTTAATTTTACCATACAAACCATTATAATGGCTTATTTACAAAAAATGGTTTAGAAAATTATGTTTTCTTATAAATTGTAATTTGATTATTTTTTTGACAAACACGCCAAGAAAAATTGTAGGTTATAATTTTCTTTACTATCTATAGTCTGTCTCTTAAAAATTTAGTTCCGATTCGGCCCACTGACCGGACCCCGAAATATGCCCGATGTGGCTTATGTACATTGTTGTCCCGAACGCTTCATTTAACACAGATTGTCGAAAACTTAACTTACCATACAGCACCGGTAGTTTTGCAGGCACCCGTCGACGAATCAGAGGAGCTGATCCCAGATGTCGTCGAATCGGTGACAGAATTATTCCTGTACCTGGCCATCACCACCCTGAACCTTTCTTCGGCATACTCGTTAACGTCGAACGTCTTAGACTCACTGTACGACCTCATGTGGAACTTTGGGGCTTGTCTTTTGTTTGTTGGCAGTGTATTTTGTTTAGGAAATATGTCTAAAAATAAATTAAGATTGCGAGGTGTGGATAAGGACACTATGGTCTGTTTCATCAAGTAAGATAGTAAATAAAAAATCGCACAGTGAATATTTTCAAAACAGATTCGAATATTGGATGTGCGAATATACTGCGTAGTTTATTTTATAAAACGTAACTATATTCTATGCACAAACATACACTATTCAAACCTGTTGTAAAAAAATATTTACTGTGCGATTTTTAATTTAATATCTTGCTTGATGAAACAGACCATAGATATATAAATTCTAACTCAGTTTCCTGCAGGGGCGAATCCAGGAAGTGGTCATTGGGGTGGGGGGTAAAATCCAAAAACTTAGCTTTTATATTCTTAAATTAAGTAATAACGTAAGAAAGCTCTAGCACTGCAGGCAAAGATTTTTACAAATTCGATGGTCTATTTGAATTTTGAACCAGTCTTTAAAATTACCATTAATTGAATTTAAAATTTAACAAAAATACAAAAAACTCTAGAAAATTTTTACGAATTTCATTTTTAAGTTCTACAAAAACTTAAAAAAAACCCTAGTGCCATAGGCGATTATTTTTTTAATTTTTAAACAGTATTATTACTGAAAATTTCAGAAAAATGCAAGAAAGCTCTAGGCCACAGGCGAAAATTTTTACGATGGTCTATTTTAATTTTTAAACAGTTTTATTCTTCTAAATTTCAGAAAAATTCAAGAAAGTTCCAGCGCCGCAGGCGAAAATTTTTAAATTTCACGCTTGGTTACAATCATAAAGGCTAAATTTTTTACGAACTTAACGATCTATTTTAATAGAAAATAGATGGCTGGATTAGGGTTATTTATATTAAAAAACGTTTATTTACTAAAACTGCCGACGTTTCGTTGGCTTTATTCCAACTTCTTCAAAAGGCACACTACAAGAAAATTTCTTGTAGTTACATTTAATGTAACAATTATGTTTTAACTTTTTAAAACATAATTGTTACATTTTTTGTAGTGTGTCTTTTGAAGAAGTTGGAATAAAGCCAACGAAACGTCGGCAGTTTTAGTAAAAAAACGTTTTTTAATATAAATAACCCTAATCCAGCCATCTACTATCTAATATTATTGTTGGGTTACCAAACCAAGCTTAAATAGATCTATTTTAATTTTTAAACAGTTTTCTTATTCAAAATGTCACAAACCCTAGTGCCGCAGGTATTTAAAATTCTAAATTTCACAAAAATGTACCTTATACCTTAAAAAAAAAACTCGTTTTGGCGCCCCTTACTGCTTTTTCTGGGAAGGAGGCTCCAACCTCCCTGATTATATCATGAAAATGCGTATTTAGAAAAAAATATTTTCCTACAAATTTTACAATTAGTTTATCTTGGGGGGTTAATACCCCTCTGGGATCCGCTCCTGGTTTCCTGGTGGCGCCACCGAACGATAGAATTACAGTGGCAAGTCAGTGTCTTTTATTCCATACTAAAGAAAGCGAAGAGAGATTTAACCATTTACGTTAAAATTAATAAAAAGAATACAGGTAGAAATTTTTAATACGATTATAATGATTCCCGTTATCGAGTTATGACAAAATTGTTTGTTGACATTGTTATAAAATTGACAAAATCTTGAATTCTGAATTTCGCTTCATGACATTAAATTTTTTTTGAAGGAATTTTATAAATGTATTTTTTAAGTAAGACTTATTAAATACCTGTGTCATAATTGAAATCGTCTGTAGTCGTTTCAGTGATACTGTCGTTTTCATCAAAGTAAAACGGGTTGCCTATGCTGCTCTCGTCTGAAGTCAGATCTGTATAAATCTTTTTCATTTGGTTTTTAGTAAAACTTTCTAATTCGTCTTTAATTATTGGCCAGCAATCGTGACGATGGTGCCTTGTACAAATCCAACCTAAAAACAAAGAAAAACTAGTAAAATTACTGAAGTAAACATAGCGTTCAGCAGATCTCGAGCCAAACTTTTTTTTGACCATTTGCAAAAAAATCGCATACGCAGTTGCTATAATATTTCACGGGTATCCTTAAACAAAGTTAATAATATCCAACAACATTAACAAAGTAGGCATGTAAATGGTCGTGATTATATTGAGTATCATGGGTATACCCATCTCTATAGAGATCGGATTTTACCGAGTCGTGACGTCAAAATCCATAGCCGGGTACAACAGAATAATAATTTTATAAAAATGTTTAAAACCTATCAAACTACTACATTTACAAAGAAAAGTATATAAATATTATGAAAATCCCCTGTTTTTATTTAAGTAAAAGAAAATTAAAAAAAAACAACAGATCCGAAAATTATGAGTTAGTTGGACTTTTCAATAATCCAAATTTTATTTAATAGTATTGTAACATGGTGAATGGGTATTACTTTTATCAAGTTAAAAAATCTGCCTGGCCAATCCTTTTCTATTCGCAATAACACGTGTCGTTTATAACTTGTGAAAAATGTTTTTAAAAATTTCTTCAAAATTATTATTTTTACTCAAATCTTTTTTTTTTTCATATTATAAATAAAATACTAAATTACACAACTAAAACTTATAGTGTTTGTAGAAAAAACAAACTACCGACGAAATCTTGCTATGTTTTATATAATTTGTGAATAGGTGACTGGAAGGTGAAATCTATTTGAAATCGTTATATACATGTACTCTGCAGAGATCTAAAAGCTCTAAACTTGTTTCCGTATGCGTGCAACGAAATAAGTGAGATGTAAGATCAAGCATGTAACATGTACGTTATTTTATTGGTTAAAATCACGCGCATGCGGAAACAAGGTTTTTATTGCAAGGAAATTGAATCATTTCGTTTGACTTAGCAATGCGAATTAATTTCTTTTTTTTGCTCTAACTTTTTCGTTTGGGCCTAATCTAATATTCATTTGGGCCTAATCTAATATTCATTTGTCACCGTTCATTTTATTAGTTAAATCCCTTAATAAAATGTTCGTAAAACTATTACTTACTACGGTTAAATCGTGAATTAAAGATTATCCAGAACTAGAGTTCGACGGCAATATTTTACACTGCACATTTTGTAAAAAAGACTTAACCTGTGAAAAACTAATATTTTAAGATATGTGAACACAAAAACCCATAAAGAAGATGAGAAGCAAGAACAACTTAATATTTAAAGTAAGTAAAAAAATATTAAATTCATTTTAATCACAAGTTATAAAAGTCACGTGACCTTTTATTATGAATAAAAAGCAATTGGCCAGGCAGATCTTTTTTTACTTGGTAAAAGTAATACACAGCCACCATGCCACAATACTATAAAATTAAATTTGGATTATTAAAGAGCCCAACTAAATCGTAGTTTTCAGAATTGTAATTGTTTTTAATTTTCTTTTACTTAAAACGTTATGGGATTTTCATAATATTTATATAATTTTCTTTGGTAATGTAGTAGTTTGGCAACATATTAAACATTTTTATAAAATTAATATGAATTTGTTAACTTATTGTACCCGGCTATGCATTCTGACGTCACGACTCCCTAAAATTCGATGTCTAATCATGGGTATAAGGTATAAGGCCTATGCTAACATATGGCTCAGTTGTATGGTGGCCCAGAACCCAACTGACTACAGCAAGAACGCAACTAAATCATATTCAAAGACTAGCTCTTATGAGTATAACCGGTGCAATGCGATCAACTCCAACTGCAGCTTTAGAGACTCTGCTTTGTATTCCTCCCCTTAATATTTTTGTTGAGGGTGAGGCCGCAAAGACAGCGCTTAGGCTGAAAGCAAATAGTACGTGGAATGCAAGAGGAACGCGTACTGGACATGAGTCTATTCTTGAACGGTTTGTGTCACAAGCTCCCATTCTTGAATCTCAGACCGATCTAGTTGCTCCCAGGTATATCTTTAATAGATCATACCAAGCTTATGCTTCCACTAAAGAAGAAACTGACAGCGTACCTGACATTGTCATGTACACTGATGGTTCAAAGACAACTGAAGGATCAGGTGCAGGAGTTTTCTGCCCAGATCTAGAGTTAGAAATAAGCATTTCCCTTGGCAAGCATGCCTCGGTCTTTCAGGCAGAGGTAATAGGCATAACAAATGCTGCGAGAGCTATTTCTGAAAGGGAAATCAGTAATAGAAGAATAACTATTCTTACGGATAGCAAAGCTTCCATACAAGCAATCAAGTCTTTCAAAATTACTTCAAAGCTAGTTTTGGAATGTCACCAATCCCTGGAGGAAGCGGCAGTTTCTAATACTGTTACACTCTCATGGGTAAAGGGGCATAATGGAAATGTAGGCAATGAAGAAGCTGATAGATTGGCACGAGCAGGCTCAGGCTCTGTACCTATTGGTCCAGAGCCCATAATCCCTGTATCTGTCGCTTTTAAAACAGCTCTCATTAATCAAGAAACTCACATAAAACACACCCGTAATTGGATTACGAGAAACGACTGTAAACATGCAAGAGCAGCCCTTCCCACTCCGTGTGAAAAGACAGCACGCTTTTGTATGCAACTAAAAAGGGATAACCTAAGACAGTTTGCAAGCATCGTAACAGGTCACTGCAAACTAAATAAGCATCTTAACATCATGGGGAAGCCAGTCGACCCCATCTGTAGAGGATGCTACATGGAAGAGGAAACAATGGAACATGTGTTATGTCACTGTCCAGCGTTAGCCTTAATAAGAGGGTCCATGCTAGACGAGTACTGGCTCGACTTGGCCGGTATAAGCAGCATCACTCCCAGACATCTTCTTAGATATATTCAAAGAATTGGATGGCTGAGAGGTTAAATTAAATGCTGCGACCAAAGGGAGGTAGTACAATGGGCCCAGCTAAGTGGCCTAAGTGCGTGTAGATAGCTACCCTCCACCCTAATAACCATAACCATAACATGGGTAGTACCTATGCTATAGGGTGTCATAGAAAAACCTACGTATTGTGATGTCAGGAAAAACTTGAAGAAGAAGAAGAAGAAGAAGAATGACTATTTAAAAACGGCTTCGTGAACCTTTTCAATTTTTGTCAAAAACTGTTTGGAAATATTCCAAAAACAACCTAAAATCAAAATATCCGGGGTGGTTTGACTTTCCATTTAACTTTGTTTAAGGCTACCCGTGATCTATTGTATTTATTATAACAACATATTAAAAAAACACTCTGTATTTTGTTCTTAACAATAGTTCTCCACACGTGTGAATAGTTACGATAAAAGGGGGAGGTATCACTCGCGCTCTCTACTTTACATCATAAGCGTCATAAGGCGTACTTGCGTGCAAGTGAGAAAACCCACATTACTTACATACAGCCTGTTCCAGAACTCGCGTACCGAAATTTAAGAGGTGATTCTACATCCAAAAATATGAAAAAAAGTTTCTATAAAGGTTGGTCCGGAAATGAGCCCTAAGGGAGCTGCGGCCTTTCGAAGATGACGTATTGAATGGGGAACAAAAAAAAGCACCAATAAAATTTTAATGCTGCAGGGCGATTCTTCATTTAAAACTGAGCAAAAAAGTATTATACACCAAAACACCTAAATTTAATATTAAAGGAGTAATAGCCTTTTAAAAAGTAACGTTTTTGGTGGCACAAAATGTTACTTCCTCTTAATTGCATTTTTTTTTGATAACGGTTGCTCCTACAGTGTTACACTATATGTTATTTTATATGTATTTTTACTCTAGAAATCTATATTTTTTACAACAAATCCAAAAAACATACACATAGAAAAGTTTGGGGCAAAAATGTTTTAAGCCTCATATATTTTGTCCGTCTGGGCACGCCTCTGGATAAGTTAAAAAAATAAATTAACATAAACTTATATATATTTTTATAGACTGTCAATTCTTAACTTATAAACTTATTGCCCTTATTAATACTAGTATACATGCAAAAGCTCGCCGCTCTAGCTTAAACGGTACCCGAGTTATTAATTAAAAACCTTATTTTTATTACAATTTTAAAGGGCCCTAGATCCCTTAGGGCTCATTTCCGGACCAACCTTTATAGGAACTTTTTTTATATTTTTGGATCTAGAATCACCTCGAACAATAAAACTTCGCATTTTTCATAAAACGCTAATACACTCACAATCAAGAAAAAATTGGTGAAATTCAAGAATTTTTCTGAAATTTTTGTATTTCTTCACAATATAATGGCAAAAACAATATTACCTTTCTGAAAAAGTTCATCTGCTCCAATCTTTGTAGTGGCCACTAACCCTAGCGCATAAAAGGCTGTAGCCTTAATTGAATACACTTCAGAATTTTGAGCTATGTTGATTAAACCGTCTACTAATCCTCTCGAATTAATGAACTCAAAACCTCTGTTAGACGTGCTCATATGCGCCAGAGACCAGATTGAGCCTTTTAACATCAAGATTTCTTCATCTGTTGTACAGTTTTCTTCCAAAATGCACTAAAATAGGAAAATATAGCAGCCATTTTTCATATAAAAATTACGAAAATAAATTAATAGTAAAAAAACATTTTTAAGAACAAGCTTTTATTTATGTAAGTGCACTAAAAAGAAGAATATAAACTTTCAAGTAAATTAAACCCATCATTTTGTTACATTATACAATTTTATATGGTATAAAAGCTTGTCGCGATATTTTTTATAAAAGAAATTTACAAAGGAAAATCTCTCGACAAGCTTTTATATCATATAAAATTGTATAATGTAACAAAATGATGGGTTTGATTTACTTGAAAGTTTATTTTCTTCTTTTTAGTGCACTTAAAAGCTTGTTGATTGACTGAGAAATTTTGATGACTAAAAAAAAAGGTCTCACATCTAAAAAGATGTGGATAAATAAGGGTTTTTTTTTCGAGGATTTTTTTTTATTTTAGGGGTGGGGAGGTTGAGGGTAAATTTTATATAAAATTGTGTTGTTATCAGAGATAAGCATGTGTACCGACTTTCAGCGTCTTTACGCCAGTCCCGCTACTTAATAGCCACACCTTGTTTTGCTAACGGTTAAATTCCTCTTGGATGACTCGGAAATAAAATCTTTTTCTCTTTTTAATTCCTTTTCTAAAGACCAGGGTAGTAAACATTACAAGAGATATTCTCAGAAAGCGATAGGTACTCTTTTCTCCCCAGATACAAATAGTTATATTGTTTTATCCCAATACATGTTTAATATCCGAAAAAGAAACTTCGATTTTGATAAGCTTTACCGCCGAAATGGTAAGGGTTAGCAACTTCCGGTTCCGGTTCTCGGTGCTCCAACTATCTGAGAATAGTTGGTGGATTTTATCAAGAGTTGTAAGAGAGGAGTTATGGATGAAACTCTCAGTCACATTCTTTTTGGGGCACCTTGTATAATGCATCTAGTTGGTAGAATATACATAGGGTAGGAGGCTACATTAAAGGAATCAAGCCTAACTTGCATTTTTTTTTCTTACTAATCGAAAGTCTTTACGCCAGTCCCGCTACTCAATAGCCTTGTTTTGCTAACAGTTAAATTCCTTTTGGATGACTGAAATAAAATCTTTTTCTCTTTTTATTTCCTTTTCTAAAGACCAGAGTAGTAAACATTACAAGAGAGATATTCTCAGAAAGCGATAGGTACTCTTTTCTCCCCAGATACAAAATTTGTATATATAATTTGTAATAGTTATATTGTTTTATCCCAATACATGTTTAATATCCGAAAAAGAAACTTCGATTTTGATAAGCTTTACCGCCGAAATGGTAAGGGTTAGCAACTTCCGGTTCCGGTTCTCGGTGCTTTAACTATCTGAGAATAGTTAGTTAGTTTTGGGGCACCTTGTATAATGCATCTAGTTGGTAGAATATACATAGGGTAGGAGGATACATTAAAGGAATCAAGCCTAACTTGCATTTTTTTCGTACTAATCGAAAGTCTTTACGCCAGTCCCGCTACTTAACAGCCACACCTTGTTTTGCTAACAGTTAAATTCCTTCTGGATGACTGAAATAAAATCTTTTTCTCTTTTTAATTCTTTTTCTAAAGACTAGGGTAGTAAACATTACAAAAGAGATATTCTCAGAAAGCAATAGGTACTCTTTTCTCCCCAGATACAAATAGTTATATTGTTTTATCTCAATACATGTTTAATGCTTACCTGTATCATAACTTCTGTCTTCCCTTCCTTTAAAAGTAACTCAAAGCCTTCTCGATGCTGATTTAACTGTCCATACAAATGCGGTAATAAAAACAAATCCCTTCTACTCGATAATCTCGCAGAGCTCGTCCTTTTATCGTATTTCCCATCCACGTTCCTTTGATGTAGAGTTAAAGCATCAGATAACTCTCCTTCGATCAACTTAACATAACGTTTAAAATAAAAATCCTCCCACTTTTTGATCAATTTTGCTGCCGTGTTATCCCTATTTAATCTGTTGAAACCGCTGATTGTTGACCATAACCGTATTTTCAGTAAAATCGCTTTTTCATAATCTTGAAGTTTGTCTAAATCAGGATTAATTTCAATAAGTTTATCTAAACAATCCGGTAATTCCGTCGACTCTAACAAAATATTAACAGCACATAGGTATACTGATTTTGAAACATCCTCAAGTTGTCCCACCAAAAAACTTATCCCCCACTCAGAAAAGTTTACTGTCCCCGCACGTAATAATACTAGCAAGAATTGAGTCGCATACAACCTAGAGCCTTCAACGTTGCATTTTAAAACCGATTTTAAAATATTTCTACTTATTTCTACAGTATAATCCAGAGTGGAAACTATGAGCTTAACGTAACAGTCGTGTTTGGTTGTAATAGCCAAGTTTAGTATAGTATCAAACATTTGTATATCTTTTAAAATAGCTAAACCATTTTCTTTTGTAGAAAATCTACCGATTAATAAAAAATAACTCTGACATTGAGTATTTACCATATGTTGCGGACTAAATAAGCAGTCGTGAACATTATTACTTTTGTTTTTTGTAATGGCTTGTATATTATGTAAAATATCCTTGAATAAATCTACTAATAGTGAACTACATTCAGCATCGTTAGAATCTATAAGATAGTTTATTAATTCTATTGCAGTAAGTGTAAATGTCATACTGTCTTTTGAACTTATATCTATGTGGGAATACTTATTTTTTGAAGGTATAAAAAATTCTACGAGTCTTTTTAAAAAGTATCGATGCGACGTGTCGGATAAATCTATTTTATCTTTCTTTAACAATATGTTTATTAAACTCCAATTCCATATTAAAGCGTCGTTAGCATTTAGTACGCCAGTCTCTTTTACGGTATCTTCAAAGTCTTTCAGCACTACGTTTTGTAAATGATGTATTTTGGATTTAAGATTTTCAGTCAGCTTTTGGCGAGATTTTGGGGTTTTTGTTAATTGATTGCTGCCTTTTAATTGAGAATTTTGCGTGGATGCGTTGCCACGAAGAATGAAGTCTAAATATATGCTGTAGGATGCTGGTCTTCTTTTCATTAACCTAGAAATATATAAGTTTACAACCGTAACTTCATTGATTTATAAAAGCAATTAACATTTATAATAAAATTTAGTAGTAGATATCTCAGCTACCAATATAACTTACAATAATATTAAATTGTTGCAATAACCAAAGTTTAAGAGATAAAATAATTTGCAATTGTACTCTAAAAATATGTTTGTAATAGCTATTTTTGTTGATTTACGTAAGGCGTTTGATACAGTAGACTCCTACTATACTCCGTCCAGTTATGCAAGATAGTAAGGGACGTGACCCGTTTTATACCACAGAGAGCATAAATAGCATAATTATGCATAAATCGTAGTGTATCAAAAATTTAACAGATGTTCTGTGTTCCTGGAAAGGGTCTATTCAAAAAGTCGCATAACAAGCATAGAACATAAGAATACGATTCCAGGATTGGCTTGATGTGTCATGTATCTTATAATAGTTGTTATGCGAGCCTCTGGATAGGCCTTAACTTGTAATTGTAACATAAAAATTTGACGTTTTCCTTGTTTTTTTTTTTTTTTTTCATCATCATCAATAGTTTGTTTGGGTCTTTAAGAGACAGGCGCAGCCTATGGCTCATTTATCTAAAAAAATATTTAATCTGAATTGAAAGTTGGGGCAGTGAGTCTATGCTCACTGATGCGAGTTGCATCTGTCATAATTTGGGGGGAGTGAGTCTCTGCTCACTGATGCGAGTTGCATCTGTCATAATTTGGCGCTGTGGAGTGGGTGGGAGGGCGATGGGGAGGGATGTGATAGGGAGAGGAGGGATGTGTACGTTTTCCTTGTGTTCATTATAATTTACGTTTGTACAATATGTAATATATGCTAATTTAGGGTTAGTGTATGAAGAATAAACCAAAAAAGTACGTTTTTCAATACCATACAAAATAATATTAAGTATAACTAGTTTTTATGTAACTTTCTCTTCTTTTATTAGCTTTAACGACCGCCAATCATTGTCATAGACAAAAAAATTAAAATAATATCTTGCATAATTGGACGGACTATATTACCAACGTATTATATTTTAATCTATCCAAGGCCTTTGATATGACAGACTCTTAGTATTACCGCTTATTACATAAAAAACTTACTTGTGCAGTTGTTGAAGAGCTGTTAAGGCACCCATAGCTTGAGGCTTATTTCCTACTGCATACTCCAATAAATTTGGTAATGATGGAGATACATTACAACAGTCCGGCGGCAACATAACCTGCATCAACCTGAGCAACTCTCCTAAAAGTACTGTAGCTCTGACACTGATAAACGTGTCGCTAGTGGCTATAACTTCTGAAAGAGCACCTAGAAGTCCATTTTCCAGGAAACAGTATAAAAGGAGCGACAAATGGAGGTCGGTGGTGCTAGGAGTTGTACATGCCAAGTGAGGAAGAACTGATTTTCCTTCTGCAGCTATAAATCCTTCGTTCAAGCGCCACTGGGCCTGTGGTTCGCAAGGGTCTATCGCCGAGAGGGCCACGGACAGTTCATCGGTCCATTCTGGTTGCGGTAAGCCTAGGAGCTCGTATAAAAGGTCCAATACTGCTTTCTGAAATTAAAATATTTATTTAACTATTAATAAATATAAATCTTGTCCTGACATAGAGACCTAAGTGACTACTATTATAGTATTATATATAATAACCCTGTATTATAATAATACAGGGTTATTCTTTTAAATGGTACAGTACCTTTATCTTTTTTGTGTGATGGGATACAGATATGATTCTTTGAGCAAAGTTTTATTTAAGAACATAATCTACCTACTGGTGCAAGTTTCCGAACACTATCACTTCCGGTTTAACCGGAAATAACCCCAACATTGGGTTTTTAAATAGGACACCCTATATATTTTAGTCTCATTTGTTTATTAATACAATTCTGCGAAAAAACGTAAATACAACTGTCATTCCAAAATTAAGTTTTAGAGTTATTAAAAAAAAACAATAATGTACATGATCTTTAGTAATATAATTGTAACATTTTTGTTTAAAGACATAGACAGGTGCTTATTGATGAAATGTTTTATCTTTGGATATAATTTTCCTAATTATCCAATTTAGTAAACACTGTGGCTTCCGGTTTCACCGGAAATACTTCTAACTTTGATTTTCTTAATAATCCCCTGTATATTTTAGTACTATAAAATGAAGAATTGTATTAAAAAAATTAATCCAAATATAAAAACCTTCAACACTTATACTTTTTAAGTTATTCAAAAAACAATAGTTTATCAACATTATCCTAGAAGGCCTTCACATTTTATAAATACGGAGCTTGGTAGGAAATAAAGTCTGCGAGTATTCAGCAGTAACATTAATTATTAGAACAAATTATATCAAAATCATCAAATAAATTTAAAAAGAACCCTTAATAAGTTCTTAGTTTTTACCGAAACGTAAATTATACCTGGTTAGGATTATCCCGTTAATCCTTCACCCACGAGTGGCGACAATAGCATATTTGTTTCATATGAATCAAACGATAAGATACCCACTAACTCAGGACAGATGCATTCCCAGCATCAGTGAGATAGTCTCACTCCTCCCGCACATCCCTCCTCTCCCTATCACATCCCTCCCCATCCCCCTCCCACCCACTCCACAGCGCCAAATTATGACAGATGCAACTCGCATCAGTGAGCAGAGACTCACTCCCCCCAAATTATGACAGATGCAACTCGCATCAGTGAGCATAGACTCACTGCCCCAACTTTCAATTCAGATTAAATATTTTTTTAGATAAATGAGCCATAGGCTGCGCCTGTCTCTTAAAGACCCAAACAAACTATTGATGATGAAACGATAAGATAAAATAAAGATTTAAGCCATGGCCTCCTAAATATAAAATTTACAATAAAGGTTATTGTTAATTAACTCGAAAACTAATAATTTTAGAATAATGGTTATATTTAACTTTATTTTTATATTTATATTATTTACATATTTAGAAGTAATAAAAAGAATGGGTCATTCTGTTTAAAATTTCAGAGTTACCTATAGTTTTTTCCAGCAAAGCCGGAAGTGGTAGAGTTTGGTAAATCAGACGGTTTTTTAAAACGTAATTTAATATAAAACTTTTCTCAAAGAATCATATGCTTCCCTCCTCAAATAAAAAAGTTAGAGGGGTATTATTGACAAACACACATGTTGTAGAAACCTATATTTCTTTCTTAAATATATCCAAAAATATTAATTTTAAAGTAGTAGTTATCCTTGAGTTTTTTCTCCAAATGTCCAATTAAAAACCCAAAGTTAGGGTTGATTCCGGTGAAACCGGAAGTGCCAGTAGTCAAAAAATTACACCAACAGGTAAAATATGTTCTTAGATAAAACTTTGCTCAAAGAAGCACATCTCTAATTACACAAAAAAGATAAAGGTACTTACCATTTAAAAAAATAACCCTGTCATGTGTCTTGTGCGCAGGCTTATAACGTTATGTTATGATCTCATAGAGCCTGTGGATGGCGCCTTATGCACATGAAGGTTTTTGATGTGCTATGCGAATTTATTGTGCAAACTACTTAATAAGGTCAGTTTTTCGATATATTCTAGCTTAAAGTACAAAAATAACTTCTTTAAAACTATAGACTATAGTCAAGTGCATAAAGCAACCAACAACGGGGTGCTTTGTGGTCAAGTCTCATCCAAAGATATGTTTGTCTAGAGCTTATAGGCCCGGCCTTAATTGTACTTACTCTGACTTCCAACTGGTTTAAATACAAAACGTCTACAATTGCCCGAAATCCTCCGACATCTCTGGGACTGCAAAAGTGTAAAATACCAGAAAAACTTCTTAAAATTGTCAATGACGCTAATCTACTACAGTTTAGTCTTAGGTCCCTTTCGTCTCTGCGATTTTTGTCCTTCCAACCGGGTTTGTAGTGGAAATCGCAGAAAGGTGCAGCCACGCTGTGTAAATCTACCGAGGCGATGTTTCTGGTTTCGGGTTTGTCCAGTAATAGCAGCAGAACGCCGCAAAGGCTTTCTGCGATTTTTGGTGTTTGACATTCTAATAAGTTTCGGGTTATAGCCGAGACTCCGCCAGAAGATATAAAAAGTTTCGAGTTTAAAATTCCTAAAATGAGAAAAAATAATTTAAAAAATATTAGTATCAACGTTTTTAAATTTAATTTGGATACTGTTATATAATACATAATTATGCAACATACTGTTATATAACATAATTATGCGATAGTATGTCAACCCGCACAGATAGGCCGGACCTTTTTTTAAGTATTACTGTAAATACTAAAGAATATTATTAAAGCAAAATGATTTTCTCATTTAGATTTATCACTTATTCCAATATTAAAGTCACATTAATTAAATTAATGGTTTTCACAAAAACTATGCAGAAAGGTGGTATCTGTTAATTGTCCGTTTATAAGTGAAAATTTTGGTCAAGGTTGCCAACTAAGTTCTGTAGCCTCTAGGACACTAGATTAGTTAAGTCTAGTTTACCAATCTAGTGTCCTTACATAGCCTATGTGTTTTAAGATATTTTTTGCAGTTTTATTTAAATTATCAGGGGCGCTCCGAAGCGATTTTATTGGATCCAACTTCTAATTGAAAAACCCAACAAAAAAAAAGTTTTACTCCTAAAAAAATTTTGATGGCTAAAAAGGTCCTCACCCTCAAAAAAACGTTGTCCCCGACGGTTTCTACCAAAACAAAACTTGGAGCCCCTACCAACACCCTCAAAAAAAAAGCTTTTTCCCTGGCGGTTTATACCCCTACCACAAAAAAAAATTGGCGCCCCTAAAAAAAATACCCTCAAGAAAAAAAGCTTTGTCCGTGACGGTTTCTGGTGCCCCTACAAACAAAAAATGGCGCCCACAAAAATGCCCCAAGAAAAAAAGAATCTTTGTCCCTGACGGTTTCTACCAAACTTGGCGCCCCTACAAAAAAAATGGCGCGAAAAAAATATCCTCAAGACAAAAGTTTTGTCCCTGACGACGGTTTCTACAAAAACTTGGCGCACTACAAAAAAAAAGGCTTTGTCCCTGGCAGTTTTCTGCCAAAACTTGGCGCCCCTACAAAGGCCGGCTCTGTCTCTGACAAAATTCCCAACTGCATCCTCCAAATTCCCAACTCAACAAAATTATCTTCAAATTAGTTTGTCAATTTGAGGTTATGTGTTTGACTCTTACTAATTTTCTGACAGCAGATATTTAAAATCAGCTGATCGTCACTTCCCATCCGTTGTCATAGGCAATAGATGGGAAATACGTACTAACTACTAACTAGGTCGTAAAAAAAATATATTTTAAAATTAAAGGTTGAGGTAATTTCCGGCGAAACCGGAAATGCAACCAGAAAATTTAATCCGCTATTTTATAGCCAATGTAAAATTATATAAATTACTAAAGTTTCGTTTTTATCGAATGAAAATTAATCTTAATTTTAGGGGTGGACATAAATAAAAGTCACCCGGTATTTGGGGAGAGGGTAAATTTTATTTTTGAGCTAATGCACTGTACAGTACAAACCATTTAAAAATTGAATAACCTTTTTGTCTGTCAATTTTTTTAATTTATTTCTTTTACAATATGGAGTACAGGAAATTAATTTTTTTTGAACTATATGTGAAAAATCATGTCTTTTAAATGATGTCCATTTTCCGCTTTGCAAGCGCGGGATCTTTTCGCATTTTCCGTAAGGGATCCTAACATGTCTGGCTTAAGCTGTTGAATAGTCCTGGGTTTGTTGACATACATACGATCTTTCAGGTAGCCCTAAAGAAAAAAGTCCGGTGCTGTCAAATCGGGCGATCGTGAAGGAAAATGAAAATCCGAATTTCGCGAAATTATTCGCTCTTCAAAAATCTGCCTTAAAACCTGGATTGTGGCTCTGGCCGCATGTGCTCCATCTTGATGCCACCATGTCTCTGGCATGTCCTCCACTGCAGGGCGCACAAATTTTTTCAGCATTATCGATTTGGCTCATTTTTAAGTTGCCACCATTTTTTAAGAGAGGAGCAATTTTTGAGCGTTTTGGATTTCGAAATTCGGGATTTTTGACACACTCTATTTTTCATATGTAGTTAAAAAAATCCATTTCCTGTACTCTATATTTTAACAGAAATAAATAAAAAAAATTGACAAACAAAAAAAGTTCAATCCTTAAATGGTAAAGTGACTTATGGGCCACCCTGTAGAAATACAAAATACCGTCAACGGGGGTGAAACCGGTCAAAATTTGTTGTTTTTTGGGTTTTTTTCGGTTTTCTTACAAAAATAAAAATCAAAAAAAAAAAAAATATGTTAAAGCTTCTAGCATTTATAACTGTCAACACTGTCAAAATAGCCACAGTAGTTTTTTTATACATATTTTTAAAGGTTGATCGGATCATATATTTCACGAATATTTGACCCTAGCAACTTCAAGAGTGAAACCGATCATTTATCCTCGTTTTAAAAAAAACTTTTTTCTTTTTAAATAAAGAAAAAAAGTTTTAAAATAAATAATAATAAAACGTGTATTTGTTATCAAAAAGGTACATATTATCTTTAGTCCTGGACTTAGGGGATGCTTAATTAAGTAGAATAGTACGAGGTTAAAAACAAACATAAACATAAACATAAACATATCTTAAACAAAAAACTTTTTACTACTACGGCCAGATAATAGTTAAACTTAAATTTAATTAACACGTTCTCTCAGCTCTTTTCTGTGACTCTGCACAACCAAACGTTTCAGCAAGTTTCCAAAAACTAGTTTTTTTACACCTCTAAAACAACCTACGTATCTCGACATACAGACAAATTAAAGCTTCTTCGTGACCGTTCTCGTAAAGACTGATATTTCCTGCAGTAACTTGTCGACTTTCGCCGCGTGCTGACTGCTGTATACTACTTGTACTAAAAACATTAGCCAAAAGGTGATGATTGGTTTCACCCCTGCTGATCGGTTTTACCCCGGTTGACGGTACGGTTACTTACCCAATTCTGATAATGTGGCTAAACAAATCCTTAACATTCGATCTTTTCCCTCAGACCCTTCATTTGCTAAAGATACCAAGCTCCTGGCCATGGAGGCGTCAAAATTCAGCGGCGAAAGAATCATGGTCTTTCGCATCAGTTTCATGGCTTCCATTCTTTCTACATCATTTTTATAAATTAAATCTAATGAACTAAAATGAAAAACATATCCTGTTAAAAAAGTTTTTATTCCTATAGGAAAAGTCTTGATTTAATAATACATATCGGTACCTCAGTTCTGAACTGTTACATCTCAAAAAATGCGAAAATGAGATTCGACCATCCAGTAATTAAGGATCGTCACAGTGTTCTAGAAGAACTTTTAAATGACATGACAACTTCCATTTTTTTTTCTTTTTGGAATTTGTTATATGAGCTCTAATTAAAAAAATAAGATCAAAATTTTAAAAATCGTTAGAGCCGTTTTTGAAAAAAATGTGTTTTTCAGAAAATATCTCTTATATTTCACGCTAACATACTCGGTTTGCCCTCAAAGTCTCGGATTTTAACGAAACTTGGCATAGTGTTACCACTATGGTACCTAAGCACTCCATCCAATTTTTTTTCAAATCGGTCCATCCGTTTACTATACTGGGTGTTCCACGAAGTTCTTGAAATAGCTTATCTCCGTTATTTGAAAAGGTATTAAAATTTTATAAGTGGTATCTTAGATTTTAAGGGGCTCTTAATAACAATTATTATTTATTTATAGAAGGGTGGTATTTAAAACAAAATTGCGGGTAGTTCCAGGAGACTGGGTTGTTATGAGTTGGTTTTGAATATATTAATCAATTTTCTTTTGGGTACAATTTAACCTAAGTTTTTGGAAAATTTTCTGGTTAAATTTAAAATGAAATGTGCTTTTATATTCTTTAGTAAAATGGGGAAGTGCTATTAAAAAAACTAGTTGGATGTGGTTCCAAGAGGGTGGGTTAATAAGGGGTAGTTTTGCATATGTCAGTATATTCTACTTTGACTCCAATTCAATTTTATTTTTTTTAACCTTTTTTATATTTTTAAATAACGGAGATATAGCCCGTCTAAAACCTGGTGGGACATTATTATTACTAAATAATAATTGTTATTGGAAGCCCCTTAAAAGAATAAGACACTATTTATAATACATGGTTTAATTCAAAATGAAATGTAATTTCATATTCTTAGATAAAAATGGGGGTGGGAAGTGTTATTTAAAAATGGGGTGGGGTGGTTACAAGGGAGTGAGTAAGCAATGGAGGGGGGTGGAATAAGTCAATAAAATCTTTTTTGGCTTACATTTAACGCTATTTTTTACAAAAAAATAGATTTTCAAATAACGGAGATATAACTTGTCAAGAACCTGGTTAGTGGGACACCCGGTATCGTGAACGGATGGACCGTTTTGAAAAAAATTTGGATGGAGTGCTTAGGTACCATAGCGGTATCACTATGCCAAGTTTGATCAAAATCCGAGATATCGAGGGCAAACCGAGTATGTTAGCCTGAAATATAAGAGATATTTTCCTAAAAACACATTTTTTTCAAAAACGGCTCTAACGATTTTTAAAATTTTGGTCTTATTTTTTTAATTAGAGCTCATATAACCAATTCCAAAAAGAAAAAAAAAATGGAAGTTGTCATGTCATTTAAAAGTTCTTCTAGAACAGCGTGTCGTATGTACTTTCATATGCACAAAAAAAAATCCAAAAATTTCACTCTACACATTTTTGTTTTTTACACTTTGTTAAAATATGAACTTTTTTCAGTAAAACTATTGCATCTCTGCAACAGTTTAGAACTATGACAATGTCTCAAACTGAAAATGAATAAATGTTGCATCTCTATTTTTTTACGATAACACTTAAAATTTGGCATACAGGTATGTTACCAAAAGTTCTCGCTCGGGATTGTTTTTGGTTTGGACTTTGGGGTGCGGCAAGGGGAAAAGTACATTTTTTTACAAAAATTTGAAAATTGCTATATAGGGGTTTTTAAGGTTGCTGAAATTGAATCTGATAATAAAAAATTTCTAACTCCACCCCCGAGGGGGTAGAGGGTAAATATTTTTAAATAATTCCAATATTTTCGTTAAAATTGGTATAGGGGTTTTTGGGGTCGAAGAATCTGAATCTGACAATATTTTTTTTCTAATTTCAGCCCGAGGTGTGGGGGGTGGTTTTCGTGAAAATTGGTATATTAGGGTTTTTGAAGGTGCTGAAAGTGAATCTGATAATAAAAAAAACTCCACCCCCTGAGGGGCGGGGGGTTGTTTTCGTGAAAATTGGTATATTGGGGTTTTTGAGGTTTAGATTCACTTTCAGCAACCTCAAAAACCCCAATATGCGAATTTTCCCGAAAACTACCCCCGCCCCTCAGAGGGTGGAATTCCATTTTTTTATGATCAGATTCACTTTTAGCAACCTCAAATACCCCAATATACCAATTTTCACGAAAACTACCCCCACCCCCCAGGGGAGTTGGATTTTGTTATTATCAGATTCCCTTTTAGCAACCTCAAAAACCCCAATATACGAATTTTCCCGAAAACAACCCGCCGCCCCTTAGGGGGTGGAGTTAAAAAAAATGTTATTATCAAATTCACTTTCAGCACCCTCAAAAACCCAAAATAATTCAAAATACAAAACTTTTATGTCGATATAAATAAATTTCGAGCAAAAAGAAAATTGTCGGTCGGTCGTTCTGTCCGGGAAATCTTGTAAGCACGATAACTTAAGAACGCTTTAAGCTATAAACTTAAAATTTGGCATACAGGTATGTTACCAAAAGTTCTCGTTTGGGATTTTTTTTGGTGAACACTGCGGTGGGGCAAGGGGGGCAAATGGGGAAAATACAATATTTTTACAAAAATTTGAAAATTGTATGAATAGGGGTTTTTGAGCTGGCTAAAATTTAATCTGATTCTAACTCCACACCCACGGGGGTAAATATTTTGCAGCGGGGCAAGGGGGCAAATGGGGAAAATAACACACTTTTTTTACAAAAATTTAAAAATTGCTATATAGGGATTTTTGAGGTTGCTGAAATTTAATCTGATAATAAAAAAATTCTAACTCCACCCCCACGGGGGTAAGTAAATATTTTTAAATGTTGTCAATATTTTCGTCAAAATTAGTATATAGGGGTTTTTGGGGTCAACGAATCTGAATCTGATTTTTTTTCTAATTCCCCCCCCCCTGGGGGCGGGGGTAGTTTTCGTGAAAATTGGTATATTGACGTTTTTGAGGTTGCTGAAAGTGAATCTGATAATAAAAATCAAACTCCACCCCCTGAAGGATGGGGGGTACTTTTCATGAAAATTGGTATATTGGGGTTTTTGAGGTTGCTGAAAGTGGATATGATAATAACAAAATTCTAACCCCACCCCTTGAGGGGCGGGGGTAGTTTTCGTTAGGGATCGACCGATATGGATTTTTTTGCCGTTACCGATAATCGGTCGATACCGATATGGGCGTTGCCGATATATATCGGCATATTAAATATGCCAGTTCTATCGATATAATAACTACTAAAAGCCTTTTTACTTCAAATTAATAAAAAACTCTTACATATTGATTAGAATTTTGAATTATTGAGGTTGCCAAAATCAAATTTGATGTTAAAAATTCCAAATGGCGGATCCAATATGGCGTCGAAATTTTTAAAATTTCATTATTTTTTTGCTGAAAGTTAGTGATCAAGTATTTTTGATGTCGCTGAAACCGAATCCGATCTTTAAAATTTAAATTACAAATGTAATCTTTATTATATTAATCCACATCAAGCTTGATATGTTTAACATCCAATTTCGATTAAGCGACTTCAAAAATACTTTATCACTAATTTTCGGCAAAGAATATTGAAATTTTTAAAATTTCGACGCCATATTGGTTGGGTAATTTTTAATTTTTAACATCAGATTCGGTTTCAGCAACTTCAAAAACCCTTGTGTAATCTGTCAAAATTCTAATTATGTAATTTGTCTAATTTAACAAGGTTGGGATCAATTATCTCGAAACGGTGTGCACTGATAAAACAGTTTATTTGTGTCAACTAAATATTTGGTTGGATATGGCCAATTAAATTATTTGGTTGGGACAAATAAATTTTATTTCTGTAAAATAAACTATTTTGTTCTGATTAATAAATCATTTTGAAATTTAAATATTTGTTTACATGAACTAAATATTTATTTGACTCCAAACTAAATTTCTTACTCACAAACCAAATAATTTAATTGGATATATCCAAATAAATACTTTTTATCAGTGTACTTTTTATAATAGAAATTATATATTATTATTTAAAATTTGTTTAATATATATTACTTTTTATAATATAAATCATATATTAAGTTCTTAGAACGTCGTTCTTTATTAAAAATGTAAAAATTGCCGATATGTCCATTCATATCGGCCGATAACCGATATAGCGAGTTTTTGCCGATATTGCCGATATCACATCGGTATCAGTTTTCGTGAAAATATTGGGCTTTTTGAGATTGCTGAAAGTGAATCTGATAATAAAAAAATTCTAACTCCACCCCTTGAGGGGTGGGGTTTTTCCACCCACTGAGGGGCGGGGTTTCTTGAAATATGATATATTGGGGTTTTTGAGGTCGCTAAAATGAATATTAAAATAATTTTTTTCCAAATCCACTCTCTGAGGGACAGGGGGGTAGTTTTAGTGAAAACTAGTATATTGGGCTTTTTGAGGTTGCTGAAAGTGAAACTGATAATAAAAAAATCCATTTCACTCACACAGAGGTGAAAAATGGGAAAGCTCTTTTACTGGGCAGTGTATTTTCCTTTGTTTTTTAAAATAGAACAAGTTTTTTTTGCATATATAAACAACAAATATAAAAAGCATGAACATTTTCATTATGTTTATCAAAAGTTTTTTTGCAGAGGTGGAAAAAATTTAGGTTTAAGCAATTAACTAGTTTTTTTTTGTTGGGCTGGGTAAAACTCTAGGACTAAATCAGTTAAACTTTACAAGCCCTACTTCAGTGCTCAAATTTTTATCTGTTATAATTCATAACTTATTTATTAAAGATTTATACTGATTTGCAGAAGAAATGCAAGATATCTCCTTTTGGATTCAAGAAAGTATTAGAGAAGAAAATATACCTTTTAATTGATTTTATTATTGATGTTAATAATTAAATTTATTGTACAACAATCACTCTAATAAGGTATAAACTACTTTTGAAAAAAGTCCCCGAACGAGTATAAACAATAAACTAAACTAAACTATAACTTATGAAAGAGGAAATCCACAAAAAGTATTTCTTATTACCTACCGAGTAACTAAATAAGGAATCATCAGTTTATTGAGTATAAGAACATCATTTTCACTCTTAAGCACATGCCTAATGCACCTTAAACCTCCAGATCGAATCTGAGTAGAGGTATGACTTAATGGAATTCGTAAACTACAAAAAAGTTAAAATAAATATCTTTTAACATTATGAGTATATAAATACATACCAACATAATACATCTTCAACCTTGAAGCCTATCTCATTAAATTTGCCCTCAATTTGTAGTGTTAACTTAACAAAAACATTTAAATAATTTAATAATGTTGTCTCAGCTATTTCTAATTTGTTTATATTAATTAATACTTCCTTTAGGTTGTCAAACGGATCTACAATTAAATTTAATGATTATTATGCATAAAAATTGAGCCTGAAATAATGCTTACCTTTTGAAAGATCTATATGAATATCATCTTGCTTGCTTTTGCCTAAAAAATAAATTAAGGAAATTGTGAGAAAAATATATTACTTTATTACATTTACTTGGTCTAAATCGTCCTGCACGAATGTTTTGGTGTCTAATTCTCCATGTACTTCCTGCCATTGTATTTTTTTTATAAATTGAATAAAATTGCAGAATATTACACAAGGGTCACTAATGAAAAATTAAACATTTTAAATATAACCTTAGTTTTTCTAATAAATTACATCTTCTGAAAGCATTTTTTCACATAAATAAAGATTAATTTTAAAATATTCATTAAAAACTATTAAATATCGAAGAATAATCGAACATGTAAGTAAAAATTAGGTTATAGAACTGTCATGTAAGCACTAGTTACTTTTTGTTTATTATGTTGGTGTCTACAAAAAGTAAACAAGCAGAAGAAGAAGTATATGATGGTATGGAAATTAATCAGTGGGTACGTTTTTATGGCACATTCCAATGGCACCGGTTTTGATTTCATCGTTTTTTTTTTACAACTCATTCCTTCAAATCATTCAGTGGCGGTGAGAATCGTCAGCACGAGATTTAACTACAAAAAAACGCTAATTATTGTTTTTAATGTAATTTGAAACTGAAACCCAAACCGGATGTGTTTGGAATGTGTCACAAAAACGCACCTAGTCATAGATTGCTGAAAGGCACGTAGTGATCAATTTCCCTAAAGTTATTGCGGTGTTTATTTTGTTTACTGTGTCCTGGAAAAATATTGTTTAAAAGGAACAAGAAGAAAAGTATCTGGAAAATATCTACGAAGATGGTTACAGAAGAGAGTGATAGTAAAGAATTATCCAATAATAGTTTACCAAATGAGGAACAACACGATGCTATTGGAAATACCGTCTTCAGCAAAAGCTTTGTTTTAAGAACATTATTAAAACTAGATAAATTAAATTGGGATAATGATATAGAAAGCGATTTATGTTATTTATGGGATATGACTGTTGAAAAGGACGTTTGTATATATTTAACTGAATTTAACTTTCCATCAATTGCCTGCACAATTATTACACATCATTACGATAATAGTCGACTGGTAGAAATACTTATAGGCATACTTGCAAATATATTCTGTGTATATACAGACTCATACCCAACAGAAGATCAAATAGAAACAGTAATAAACCTTATTGATTCAGATGATCCCTTAATTTTGATTCAAATTCTACGATTTCTGTTAACCATAACACATAATTCACTAGATATCAAATTTATAGATAATAATACCATGACTGCTGTAAATTTTATACTTAAAAATAGTACAAATGATGAATTATTAAGTAAAGTGATAGAATTTGTTTCTAAGGTATTAGAAGATTTTAAACTTTCTGAACAATTTGTAACTGGAGAATTAGTTGAAAATTGTATTTCTGCATTTCAAACATTTATGGATATTGAAAATGTTGAGTTTGAGATTGATACACAGGACAAACTTAATTTTACAAAATTTCTGATTGAATCAATTAAAAATATTTGTGCATATATGGATCAAATTGATAAAGATAATAGACTGGAACAAGAAATTAAACCAATAACTAACAAATATGCACATATTGTAGAAAAAGTATTTAAGTATTATTCAATTGATGGCAATATATACCCAATTAATGAAGAATTTGAGTTCTTTATATCAGCAAATACATATATATTCCCTATTTTGGATGTAGGATACTCTAAAAGTTTGTTAAAATCTTTTATAAGAATAATGTATAACATTAAGGCAGAAAATGAGGATGAATTATTTGAAAACCTGTTAGAGCTCAACTCCTACATTATTTCCAAGGGAGATTGGAGTACAATTAAGGATGATCTCAAAAATGAATCAAAAAGAAAATTAAAATATGCTTTTCAACTGGTAATGGAAAACGAAAAAGCTCCTGATTATAATTGTAAACTCACTGTAAAAAAAATTTTAGATGCAACAATAAATTAATATTCAAGTAAATTGTATTTTAGTTATATTTTTAAAAACTAGGTTAAAGCATCTTAACCTGTAAATTATTAACTGACAGTCAATGACTGTTGTCATTTTGACGTAAATGAATGTCATAAAATTTTAGTATTATAATTTTATAGATAAAAATAGTAAACAGATTTAATTTAAAATTTAGCGCTTAAATTTATATCTGCATCTAAACATGCGCATGCGCGTTACTTATCCAGTTTCGGGTCGATTTTAGTAATGGCGGCGGTGTTTTAGTTGTTTTCGTATCGAGTGTTCGAAAATGTGATATTAAAGTTGTTGATTTTTACGAGAGTTTGTGAAATATATGTAATAAATGCAATACTACGAGATTGCCAATCGTTTGGTTCAACAGGCGATTTTTCCAATGTGGAAACAACTTCAAATGGGCATAAGGGCCTTTTTACTCATTGCCTCAAGAGTATGGACATGTCTCTGTTACACGCTTAAAAAGCAGTCAAGAGCCGTAAGTTAAATAATCTTCTTTCAAATTCATTATTATATAATTCTAATTTAAGTTTATTCACTTTTTAACCAGTGTTTTGACATGACCTGTCTCGTTTGACATTACTATTTTTTCTAGACATGCTTGATTTTAGAGTTGAAAAATCAATATTTTTTCTTTAAGTTCATAATTTTAATGTTTATTTTGGTTGAGAACTTGTAGCATATTTCAACATCTGCAAAACATATTATAATTGTAATTGTAAACACAGCCCTAAAATTTTTTTGCTCTCAGTATATATTATCATCGGATGGTTCATTAATTCATATTAATGCCTTAATGTGGCGTTTTCTTGACAGAAAACTTCACATTAAAGCATTCTATTTTATATTGAGAGGCAAGGATTAGCTTCTTATCTATGTTGAGGCCTGGTCAGCATAATGTAAAAAGGGCTTTTAGGTCAAAACCTAAGAAAAATAGTAAAATTTAGGGCCCGCAATAGAACAAAATGTTCATGGGGCTTGGTTGGGTTTTGCCAACTTTGCCTTTTGGCCAGTCCACCCCTGCATGTGTGGTTCTTATTTGGACCTAGATTTAATAACTTAGAGGTAACTAATACCTTATGGGTCACTAATTCAGGGTTCACATAATAGCAGTGGGCAGTAATCTTCTCCACCACTAGACAAATAATCACAGTTAAATTTAACTGCAGCATGTGGGATTAATTTTAGACATGTCTAAAAATCATGGACAAGATTTTCCATGATTTCATAGACTCGATCTGGTGACCCTATTCTAAACTTTTTTATTTTGTCTATAGATTAAAAAGTTATTTTTTATTTTCCTTTTTTTATAGATAATCCAACATCAGTCTGTAAAATATGATATTTTTCCATTATCACCCTTGTCTCGTCATAGATTAAGTAAGTATAATCACTAACCAGTTATAAAATCTGATGAAGCTGAAGTTTGCAACGTTTTTTTGCATCGAAAATTCAAACAGTATATAAGCACTTATTTCATAACACGTTTTTATCGCACTATGGTCTGTTTTGTCAAGCAAGATAGTAAATTAAAAATCGCACAGTGAATATTTTCAAAACAGATTCGAATATTGGATGTGTGAATATACTGCGTAGTTTATTTTATTAAACATAACTATATTCTATTCACAAACATACTATTCAAAACTGTTTTAAAAATATTTACTGTGCGATTTTTAATTTACTATCTTGCTTGAAAAAACAAACAAGCCGCTTGCAGCAAGTTTTCTAAACTTGTACTCTTGCGCTAAAAACGTATGTTATAAAACTAGTACTTTAAAATACTATTTAAATTTTCATTGCAAAAAAAACGTTGCAAACTTCAGCTTCATAAAATCTGGGGTCTTAGAAAATTACAACCTTTTCAGGAAAGTCTGGCTTTTTCTGGGCTTTTCTGTCTGTATTGTTTTTTTAAATTTTTTGCGCAAAATTCGCAATTTTATTTATACAGGGGAAATCTTAACAACTAGGTACTTATATTTTAGCCACCTTTAATACAAAAATTTTCCTGAAAATAATCTAAAAATATAATATATTTTGCTTTCCCATTTTGAAAATTTTCAAAATTTCTGAAAGCCTTGTATTCATGCAAAAATTTTCAATTTTTTTGCGTATTTTTGCGTTTTATGACGTTTCATTATAAATCAATTTCAAAAAAAAATTCGGTCGATCGTTCTGTCCGGAAAATCTTGTAAGTACGATAACTTAAGAACGCTTTAATCTAGAGACTTGAAATTTGGCATACAGGTAAGTTATGTTACCAAAAGTTCTCGCTCGGGATTGTTTTTGGTAAACATTGGGGAAGTGGGGAAAAACACATTTTTCTTACAGAAATTTGAAAATTGCTATATAGGGGTTTTTAAGGTTGCTGAAATTGAATCTGATAATAAAAATGTTCTAACTCGACCCCCGCAGGGGTGAGGGGGTAAATATTTTCAATATTTTCGTTAAAAGTTCAAACTCCTATAGTTTTTGGGGTCAATGAATATGAACCTGATATTTTTTTTTTAAATCGCCTTTAGGCAATCTCGAAAATAATAATAAAATCTTGAACAAAATTTTGATAATCTAAAATCACATTTATTTTAATTTTGTTTACAACTCATAACTGTTACTCTTTTTAAAGTGTAACCGTGCGGTCCAAAAGAGTGGGGGGGGGGTGACTTTTGGACCTCACTGTATAATTTTTAAATTGAAAATAGAAGTCCGATAAAATATAAAATTTCAAAAAATATTTGATTGATAAAAATATTCATACCAATTTTGAAAATAATCCATTCATAAAGAAGTTAAAGGAGGCGCCACATTTAAGCACAGTATAATATGGATCCAAAGTATAATTTGAAGCCAGCATATTATGCTGACATGTTCAAATGGTTCCATTTTAGGGATTCACACATTTGTTGTAATTTATAGACAATAATAAGTAGACATCGGATTTTAGCGAGTCGCGACGTCAAAATGCATAGCCGGGTACAATAAGTTAACAAATTCATATTAATTTTATAAAAATGTTTAATATGTTGCCAAAGAAAATTATATAAATATTATGAAAATCCCGTAATGTTTTAATTAAGTAAAAGAAAAATAACGATTCTGAAAATTACGATTTAGTTGGGCTCTTTAATAATCCAAATTTAATTTTATAGTATTGTGGTATGGTGGCTGGCTATTACTTTTACCAAGTTAAAAAAAAATCTGCCTGGCGAATCGTTTTTTATTCGCAATAAAAGGTCACGTGACGTTGATAAGTAGTAAATTAATTTTGTATTTTTTTACTTACTTTAAATATTAAATTGTCCTTGCTCCTCATCTCCTTTATGGGTTTTGTATTCACATGTCTTAAAATATTAGTTTTTCTTTCCCAGGTTAAGTCTTTTTTACAAAATGTGCAGTGTAAAATATTGCCGTCGTTCTGGATAATCTTCAATCCACGATTTAACCGTAGTAAGTAATGGTTTTACGAACTTGTTATTAAGGGATTTAACTAATGAAATGAACGGTGACAAACTCGGTGACAAATGAACATTAGATTAGGCCCAATAGGTATATTAAAAACGAAAAAGTCAGAGTCAAAAAAGAAATTAATTCGTATTGCTAAGTCAAATGAAATGACTCAATTTACTTGCAATAAAAACCTTGTTTTTCTACGACTGCTTTAGAATGTAAGCAAATACACGCACTTTTCAAACACAGAATGAATCCATTCTAGCTCTAGATATGGTAGTTTGATAGCTTATAAAACATTTTTATAAAATTATTATTTTGTTGTACCCGGCTATGGATTTTGACGTCACTACTCGGTAAAATCCTATCTCTAATAATAAGTTATTTATTTAATACTTTTACTTTCCCCTAGGAAAGTCTTGCGTTAGTAAAAAAAAATAAAAATGTTTATTGCTTTTTTTTACGTTTCTCGACGTTTTATATCCAAACAATATGATTTACGTCAAAAAATCTGTCTTTACGTCGGTATGTCTGTCCGGGAAAGTGACCACGATAACTCAAGAACGTTTCGAGCGCTTTGGCTTCAAGCTAAAAACTTAAAATTTGGACAATAGGTTGGTTATCCAAAGTTCTAGACTGGGATTTTTTTTGATAAATATTGGAAAAATAGGGTAGGTCATTTAAAAAAAAAAAATTCATTTTATTTTTCGTTTTACGATAAAATACTTTCTAAATATTTTTGGATTTTTTTTTAATTAAAAAAAAAATTGAATTCCGTAATTTTACACAACTATTACAGTTGTGTAGCTGGACAACTATAGTCCAAGGCACCCAGGTGGTAATTATTTTTAAATGTTTACAATTTCTTATGAAATTTGGTTTGGATTGGGATACACAGCAACACGTTTTCAAAGTTTTTTTTTTTAAATACGCTGGTCATGGAATATAGGTGTGAAGCTGGACCATAGTTGTGTGATTCTGGACTATTGTTGTGTGAAATTACGGTTTTTTTAAATTTTTTTCGCACGCGATTTTAGCCAGTATTGTCAAAGGTAATATGGGACAAAAACGCATGCAATTTTTGCCAATATTGCCAAAATAGCAATATTGTTTACGCACGTGAAAAGACCTGAATTATAAAAAAAACTCATTTTTTGAATATTCTGAGAAACTTTATTAAAAACGGTACCAAAAAATGCAACTTCAAACAAATTTTATTGCGAAAAAAAAAATGGTTGGTATTATGTTCATTCAAACATAAACAGATTTGACATAAAGGTTTCAAGTAATCCATACAAAACGTCCCGGTCAAAAAAATTACGCCTAGGGAGTTTCCAGGGAGCTCCCACAATAAGCTTCCATGGGATGTCCCATATTCTGGAAGCTTTCAGGGAATTAGAAATGTCTGCGTTCGCCTTAAAGAGCATTTGGGTTCCTAGTCCCATAAGACTCCCATAATGTACCTATAAGACTTCCATAATATGACTGTAAAACTCCCAAAATATGTCAATAAGCCTCCCTTTGCTGGATTTACTCCCAAATAAATAAATAATGTTAGTCAGCCAGCAACAAATATCATCAGCTAGTAAAATATTTATAAAATAGTAACCTGGTAATAAATTATAAGCAATATCTAACATATTTTAACTTAAAAAAAGTGTAAAATGTTTAAATAAATTTGGGACACCATTAACCATGTGGGGTCCCACAGACTTTTACTCACTTTTACTCACTCCTATTTCGCAACGGTTTTCCTGAACTGAGCTCAATACACGGAATGAGCCTTTGAAGCCTTTTAGGAAGGTAGACGAGCGGACGTACCCATAGAATAGACTAAATATGTTTTTTGTTTAAAATAAACTTATTGGGGTTTCAGACCCCTACCTGGTTAACGGAGGGTTAACTCAAAATCTCTCTAACTCGAACTAATTTTGCGGTCCCTTGAGTTTCGAGTTATAGAGTTACTTTGTTGTGAAGAGTATAGTATGAGATGCGAAGCATTACATCTCACCACTTGTTTAAAATTTAATAATTTATTTATAATTAGGTATGCACGTTTTCTAAAAAATGTATTTTGAATATTTTACTTTTAAATAGAAACCTATCAGTGGGTTAATTTATTCTAAAAACCGTTTAATAAATTATAGCATAAATAATTCCATAGTTAATAATAATAAATATCTTTGTTGGAGAACCAAAAGGCTAACGACCCGAGGTCTTTCTGCCAAAGTTACATAAAGTATAAAATTCAAAACTTAGAGTATCTTAAGTATTATTTACATACTTCCATATACTTATTTTAAAAATAAGTATATGGAAAAAGAAAGTATAAAAATAAAGATTAAATATTAAGTACAATAAAAGAAGAAAAAAAAACTGTAATTATCTCATCTCATTTCTAAGCATTTCAATCAAAGTTTTTTCAGGAAGTTTTCTCTTAGGGTTGTTTATCGGATGAATGCAGGCTAAACTATCAGGCGTGGAGACAAACTTTTCGATAAGCTTGGTGAAACGGGAAAGAATTGGTTCAATATTTGTTTTCTCATATAGCATCTCATTAAATAGTGGGTTATTAGGGTTTCTGATGCGGGTAATTCTTCTTAAGCAACTCCTTTCGGCGACTTCAATGTCGTTTAATGCGCTTTAACTACAAGTGAGGGTAACAACATTTCCATTGTCTAGTAGAGGTCTGCAGATAATTTTGTAGATCATGCAGCCGGTATTGATGTTAATGCCATGGTTTTTATAAGTCATTCCTCTAGTTCCATAGTACTATAACTTTAACTATAGTTATTATTATACCATTTGGACTTTTTCTATTTCTCGTATTGTGTGTCCCGAAAGGACCCCGCACATTTACTGAAACGTATTTGGAATTGGATGAATTTTGATATCCTGTATTCCTGAATTCCCTGAACAAAACTGGCTGGTTCGCACCCTCGGCTGATCAACCGTTTTGGTGCAATAGCCGTTTAAAAACAGGCCTATTTTCCTTAAATTTTATGCATTAATCGACTGTACCTCGGAAACGGCTAATATTAGTGCAACAATTTTTATTGCAAGTTGTTCTTTATAAAAGCATGAGTTCCTTAAATGAGCAGTGCCGAAACAAAAGGGGTACATCTGCATTAAAAAAAATAAGAGTTATTAATGGTTTAGGCAATGGTGGGGACTAATAAATAATTCTGCAAAAATAAATTTTGCCACAGGGCACTTTAAGTATTTTTAATTTACATTTAAAGTAATGCTGCCGCATCAAAACCCGCAATCTTCACCAAAATTTCCGCATCAAAAGGTGGTCATCTGCATTAAATTCAAGTAGCTCGGTATTAAGCAAGAAATAATGACATAATTGCAAATTTTGAGTTATAGAACGGGCCCTGGAGATCTGTATTGCTGTTTTGCTTTCCCTGATTAAGCTGGGGAAAAGCCTTGGTTTAATAAAAAAATCAAACTAAAAAATACAATATTTTTCACAAAAATTTTAAAATTGCTATTGCTTATGGGTGTTTTTAAGCTTAAAATTTCCGAAACCTTATAAGATTTTTTTTATTATCAGATTCATTTTTAGCGACCTCAAAAACGCCCATATAGCGATATTCACGAAAATATTGTAAAGATTTAAGATTAAATTTTGGAATACCCAAAATAATCTAAGCTAAGTAAGTAAATAAAAAGCCCTTAATTTAAATACAGCCTGTTCCAGAACTCGCGTACCGAAATTTAAGAGGTGATTCTACATCCAAAAATATGAAAAAAAGTTTCTATAAAGGTTGGTCCGGAAATGAGCCCTAAGGGAGCTACGGCCCTTCGAAGATGACGTATTGAATGGGGAACAAAAAAAGCACCAATAAAATTTTAATGCTGCAGGGTGATTCTTCATTTAAAACTGAGCAAAAAAGTATTATACACCAAAACACATAAATTTAATATTAAAGGAGTAATAGCCTTTTAAAAAGTAACGTTTTTGGTGGCACAAAATGTTACTTTCTCTTAATTGCATTTTTTTTGATAACGGTTGCTCCTACAGTGTTACACTATATGATATTTTATATGTATTTTTACTCTAGAAATCTATATTTTTTACAACAAATCCAAAAAACATACACATAGAAAAGTTTGGGGCAAAAATGTTTTAAGCCTCATATATTTTGTCCGTCTGGGCACGCCTCTGGATAAATTAAAAAAATTAATTAACATAAACTTATTGCCCTTATTAATACTAGTATACATGCAAAAGCTCGCCGCTCTAGCTTAAACGGTACCCGAGTTATTAATTAAAAACCTTATTTTTATTACAATTTTAAAGGGCCCTAGATCCCTTAGGGCTCATTTCCGGACCAACCTTTATAGGAACTTTTTTTATATTTTTGGATCTAGAATCACCTCTTAAATTTTGGCATGCCAGTTATGGATCACCCTGTATATTGGATAATGTTTTATATATAATCTAAGCTATCTTCGTGCATGATGGGTAAACATTTTTGATTTTTTTTTCACTTTTCTCGACGTTTTAGACGCAAAAATGGCAAAAATGGCCGAAAGTAATAGACACATATACATATGCAATTAGGATCCTCGAGAAATTCTCACCTTTATAATCAAAAATTGCAATAAAAATTGTTGTTCGGTCGCCAGTTCCGATCGGCAGTACTGCTAAGGCAAACACAATAAGTGTTTTATATTACATACGAATGCGCAAAAGTGTTTGGTGGAACATGCTGATGCGCAGAAGTGTTTAATAATACACAGAAGTGTTTAGGTAAACATATGCAAATATACTGATGCGCAGTAGTGTTTCATAAAACATACAAATGCGCAGACGTGTTTAGGCAAACATATGCTGACATACCGATGTGCAGTTCTTGATAAAACATATCCAAATGCGTAGAAGTTTTTAGCCAGACCTATTGAAACATAGCGGTGGGTAGATGTATTTGGTAATACAAATGGATGCGTAGATGTGTTAAGGCAAACATACCCATGCGCAGTAGTGTTTGGTAGTACATACCAATGTGCAAACAAACGCAAATATACTGATGCGCAGTAGAGTTTGGTAGTAATAAATAATGTCTTTATTCATCCCAAAAAAACACAAAGTTTTACAGAGGGACACCTCTTTGTACAAAAATTAAGTATTACATTTTATTTATAAATCTATAGCTAAAGCTTACATAATTACATCACAGAATAATGACTATTATGGTAATAATTTCTCTTTTTCTAAGAAGGAGACAAATTATTTAACGTACATCAACATATAATATATAATAGAAGAAGAAATTGAATAGCATTGTTAGTTGTATCCTATAAAATCTGAAACAGCATTTTTAATTTTTTCGCCTTTAAATTGTTTTATATATTCAGGCAATTTATTATATTCATTTACTCCTTTATAGTAAATGGAGTTTCTACCGACTTTTGAAAATACCTGAGGCAGGTCTATTTTTGAATTATTTCGGGTGTTGTATTTATGCACGTTGTTCCTATGAGAAAAGGTGAGACATGAATGTCTTTCTTTATTTATTACCTGGTAAATGAACAAATTTACTTGATTTGGGTAAATATTTTTGATTGACTTTATTTTAAAGTTTTGATATAATTCAGAAGTTGGATGTCGGTAATCAAGTGAGTAGCTATTTTTTATAGCTTTATTTTGGAGAACCTGCAAAGGCTTTAAGTAGTACATATCTATGCACAAAAGTGTTTACTAAACATATTGCAGAAGTATTTACTAAACATGTTTGCCTACAAACATACCGATGCGCAGAAGTGTCAAGTATTAAATACCTATGCGCCTAATTATACAAATGCGCAGAACTATTTAATAAATTATACGCATGCGCAGAAGAATTTGATAGAACATACCTATGTGCAGAATTTTTAAGGGGAAATATGCATAGATGCAAACATGCAAAAGGTGGGTACGGTGGGTTAAAAATAGATAAAGAGTTGCTGAAGGTAAAGGAAGTGTGGAAAAAATTGTGTGGTAGTCCATTTCCATTATTCTTTCAAAAATTATGAGAGATAAAATTCTAAAAAAAATATTGATGATAACCGAGGCCCTCGGTCCGAGGGGTTTATTTATTGAAAAAAAGAAACGTGTACAAGGATTGTGAGAATCAAAAGATTATGAAAGATTGGCAAAAAGATTTTAAAAGATTGCACAAAATTTTAATGAAGATTTCATATGATTTCATATGATTGTGGAAGATTTTAGATGATTGTTGATGATTGTGGAAGAAGGAATTGTCAAGGATTGTAAAAGATTGCTGTATATGTGTACAAGGATTGTCAAATAAATAAACCCCTCGATGATAACCATGAAATAAACTTTTAAGGAAAATTGTAGAGAAGTGCATCAGGGTGGGGAAAAGGGGTCAAAAATTATATTTTTTATCGATAACTCGCTTATTATCGTATGCAATAAAAAAATTAAAGGAAATGAAAGCTTAAATCATTCTTTTAAAAAATATATCATATGCATTTTTGAGCTACGACTATAAAAAAGCTATAGTTACGGAATCCTGAGTGCGCTTTAGTTTTGCTTCGACAGAACTAAATCTAAACTTTAAAATTTATAGTGTCCGAGATAAAAATTGTCTAAATCTCCAATTTTCAAGTATCTCTAATAACGTTATAAACAAAACAACTTAATCAGAAACATATTTTATTAAAATATTTAAAGATAAAGTTTATCTCCTATTATTATACTCTTCGCATTTTTGCAGAAAAAGATACTTTATATGAAAAACAGATAAAAAACAATATTCCATTCAAATAAATCGACTTTTCACAAGGAAAACATTTTAACAATTTTTCATATACACATCGCCAAAATTTTTGGCCAAGTAATTTGAAACCTAGACAAAAATTACACAGTCCTGCTTCATTCATGCCAATATATGATTTTGGATAATTCGACTATTCTGATTTCGATGCTGAACTCAGTTTTTTTTTTCATCGCGTCAGGATTTTGGGCAACTGAAAAAACAAAGGTTTAAAATAAATACGAAAAAAAATTAATTGCAATGTTGAAAAGAGTATTTATCCATCTATAATGTTTTATTGCATAACCCATTGTAATTAATTATATATACTCCGCGCATTATCTATCTGAGTAACAAATTGGATCAAGGAAGCTATGATTAGTGGTTTAAAAATGACTTTTAGTAATATTTTTGTAGCCCATTGTGCTTTTAATAATTTTTAACATTTAGGTTAAATTGACTGTCATTTTAAAAATTAAATTATTAAAAATAATAACAAAATCTGTTTAAAAAGTAAAACTTTGTTCAAAATTATAATAAAAGTAAGTTTTTATTCATAAAGTGCTATTATAAACTTAATTTTTTTTTTTTTAACATTACCTGAATAAAATTACGGACCAGTATTATTTTAACCAAAATTCTCTGTTATAGTGTTTACTTCAAAACTTTTTTTATAAATGTCAAAATAATGTCTTGATTGACAATAAATTTTAAACAAGATGGAAACCTTACATAAGGAACTAAATATATTCTGCCAACCAAATAACAAGAAACAAATGACCATCAACTCAGATAGATAATGCGCGGAGTTTATGTATATACCCCTTTCTGTCAGCTCCATCTATAAATATGTATTTTTTATCAAACCAAAAATAAATTCTTGTCTAATGTATAATTGAGTATATCTAAGGTACCTATAATGTGTTTTTGCCTATAACTTATTAAAGGAAATATTTTTTGGTAACTTAAAAAAAAATAGGTGTGAGAAAATATATACCTGTTGATAAATTATAATAAAGCTTATTCCGTGTAAAGGGCTTAAACTTCACTTTCCTACCATTTAATCAAATACCGGGTGTTTAACTTGAAACTTCCAAATACCTCGAATACTAAGTATGCATTTTAGAAAAAAAAATGTCGGACAAAGGTTTATTTTAATGGGGAAACAAAATGGCTTATTTATTTATTTAAGGATATTTACGTTTTCAAGGTCAACTTTGTTTTTTTTTTAATAGACACTTATATTTTTTTACTGTTATTTAATTCTTAAAACAAATAAATATCCTTTGTAAAAAACTTTTTTTTTGATCCGTCTTTTAGTTGCAGAGATAACACAGCCACCAAAATTAAAAAAAATGGATCTCCGACGGACTCAAATACTCAATTCCTATGTATTTTGACCCGCTGAATCTGAGGTCAGAATTTAAAAGTTAGCTCCAATTTTCTACATAACCTATCATATCATTGCGAAAAGTATGTTTTTTGAGGTTATGTTGAAAATGGTTGCTAAATTTTAAAATACGACTTCAGATTCGGATTTAGCGGCTCAAAATATATAGGAAATGACTAGTTGAGTCCGACGGAGATCCAATTTTTTTTATTTTGTGTGGATGTGTTATCTCTGCAACTAAAAGTCCGATCAAAAATAGTATATTATGATCCAAGGACGAGATTTATTTCTCGTCCGTGTATCATACGCTATTTTTTATTCGCTTGTAAACATATTTTTAATAAAATGTAGAATTGAACCAACATATTTTTTAGAATAATTTTTGTTTACATTTCAAATTAATTAGGGGGGGGGGGGGCTGCAAGAATTTTTGCGATGTGTTTACTATCGATAGAGGATATATTCACCGTAAAAAGTATACTATGGAATTCGAAGCATTTTATTTTTACTGTATTGTTTATTTTGCAAATATACCATCCACTTACGCATTTTAACAAGACTAATTTTTCAAGGATTGGAAAATAATTTATTTTAAAAAATTGAATTTTTTTTTAACCGTTAGAAATAACGCATTAGGCACTTTTATTTCGTCACGTTTTTACTAAATAATTTTTAAAATTTAAATAAATGTGTAAAACTTATAAGCACTAGGGCTTAGCTTGGGCGCAGTTACCCCTTTTTTCACTATATTTCAGGCCTCCCACTTGTCATAAAATCATAAAATGTCATAAAATGACCCAATTTGTCCTAAAATCGTCATAAAATAAAATTACTGTCATAAAAGTCATAAAATTTCATAAAAATACTCGTACTTTATACTTTAGAGCGACCTGGGAGAGAAGTTTTTCTTTGTTTTATTTTTCTGACATTTATTTTGGTTCGGAATAATTTTTAAATATTTTTAATATTTTCTTTAAAATTGGTGTATGGGGGTTTTTGAGTCCGCTGAAACTGAATCTGTTCATACATTTTTTCTACATCCCCTGCGTCAGGGGGTAATTATTTTTAAATATTTACAATATTTTTTAGTGAAAATTGCTATTCAGGGTTTTTTAGGTTGCTGAAAAGTTTTGGAATAAATATTTTTTTATTTCATCCCCTGGAGGTAAAAGGCAATCATTTTTAAATGTTTGAGTTGAATCTGTTTTAACTTCATCTTTGCAGGGCAGGAGTAATAATTTTCAAATGATTACAGTATTTTCGTAAAAATTGTCATATAGGGGTTTCCGAGGTCGCTGAAACCGTTTCTGGTCCAAAACTACCACCCCTCGGGGTCTGTCCGGTAATTCTTGTGGGCACGATAACTCAAAAATGCTTTGAGGGAAATTTGGTACATACCTTTCCTTCCTGAAGTTCTCGGTTGGAATTCTTTTTGGTAAAAATCGGGATGGGGCAAATGGGCAAATAACCAATTTTTAAAAGGGTTATATCTAAAGAAAGGGATGTTAGAGGCGGGGCCGAAGCTTCCCCGGGACCCGGGTTCGAGGAGTTCCGAGGCCGACAGTTTATTTTAGTTTATACTTTATTTGATGAGCAAATATGCGGGTATTTTCTAAGTGGACCATAGACCTTCAAATTGGTAAAAATTTTCACCTTGGCACTAGGGCTTTTAACGAGACTTTTACCATTTTTTTACAGTATTAAATTAAAGTCAATTAACAGAATTCGTAAAAAATATCGTCTGCGGCGCTAACTTAGTTGATGGAGGGCTGACAACCATTTTTTTTGTCACTTTTTGGTTTGGACTTAACGTTAAAAAAAATCGCCTGAGGTGCTAGAGCTTTCTTGCATTTTTATGAAACATTTTTAGCAAAACATAAAAATCGTGTTATCTCAAAACTACTCTTTTTTTTTCAAATTTGGCTTTAAGTTCATAGTATATCTATTGTATCGATCAATAGTCTAGAATGGGCGCGATATGCCCCATATATTGTATATGTACTAACTTTTTCATTTTTTAGGTATAGTGAAACGAAAAGTTCTCGTTCTGGACTTGGATGAGACCCTGATCCATTCTCATCACGACGGGGTCATCAGGCAAACCGTAAGGCCTGGGACTCCGCCCGACTTCGTGCTGAAAGTCGTCATCGACCGGCACCCGGTCAGATTTTTCGTGCACAAAAGGCCGCACGTTGACTTCTTTTTGGACATTGTAAGTATTATTCACGCACGCACAAATGACGATATTTAAAACTAGGGGAATTTAAATAATTGTTTAACTAACCATTATTATATAAGTTTAAATTTTATAGTATAATGATTTTTGGAGAAATAGTGATATATTTTTATCAAAAATTTTAAAAAGTAAGTAATTTATTTGTGATAGATAGTTTTCACACGTCAAGTTTACATCAAATAATAAATATATGTTACATTAACATAATTAAAAATAGATTAATTTAAAATAAAATTTCACGACACAATTTGAGTTTTAAAGTACAGCCAAATACATATTTAAAAAATCACTCGTACTGTAAAGGGATTTTTCAATCAAAAACTCCTTCAATTTAATTTTAAATTGCCTTGTTGGAAGATTCCGCATATTTAATGGCAAATGATTAAAAAAGTAGATCCATAGAAGTTAAAGCCAAGTTTACTGCTCTGAAGTCTAAACTTGGGCAATCTAATATTATGAGAATCAAGAGAAACACTTTTTTTATCACGGATATCTAATTGTTGAGAAAAATCAGAAAAACTTGCTTTAACATAACAGACAGCAACATAAATAAACAAAGATAGTACAGTTAAAATCTTAAGTTCAACAAATTTATGTTTATATCAGCCCTATAACCCATATTGCAAAACCCTTACTAAACGCTTTTGAATCCCGAAAATTCTATCCAACCCTGAATCACTCCCCTAGGCCACAAGGCCATAATTTACCCTAGACTTAAATAATGCATGTTATGCTGTTTTTAAAACGTCAGGAGAGACTATCCTAACAAGGGAACGAAAAACAAAAACACTTTTTGACAGAGAACCCGCCACAGCATTTACATGAGAATTCCAATTTAGGCACGGGTCAAGGAGTAAACCAAGATATTTTATATTCGAAGGGTTATTAAAAGTATATAGTGGCCGATGAGTAAATAATATATGAACAGTTTTATAATTATTAACCGAAAGCCTATTTGCTGAAAACCAATTTATTTGTTTGAAATCCAAGTACAGTGGCGTCCAAAAAAAAAATTAAATAATAGTTAAGCATTTCATTACCAAGTTTGAAACTTTTTTAAATCAGATTGCACAACGTTGATTGCCGGGATTTAATTTTATTCCAACGTGTTATGCATTAAGGGGTCTTCCTACTTACCTTCAAATTTTAAAAAAATATAGTTTTAAATAACTCCAAACTATGTCAGTCAATTTTTTTAATAGAAAAAGACTTGATAATAACTTTAGTGTCTTTAACATACCGCTATCACCGTCTGTAAAATTTCTTTGTACAATTTTTAACAATGACCTTTTGTGGAATGATCAAATTGATGGTGTAGAAAAAATAAACAATGCCTTCTTTGCAATATTAAAGTTAATTAAATTTTAATTAAAAAGTGATTTAGATGAAGCTGGTATATTGAGTACTTATTACACACTTGCATACTCCCACTTGCCTTATAATATAATTTGCTGGGGATCTGTAGGTGGTATCAACAGAGTTATTGTTGCGCAAAAAAGGCTTATAAGACTTATGTTTAACTTATAGAGCCAGCTGTCAGCAAACTTTTAAAGATAAGAATATTTTAACTGTGCCGTGTATTTATACACGGTGTCCCACGGTAGACAAATCAGTCAAACTGTGGCGTTATTAACAAAGATATCAACATGAAACTTTTACCAGTCAATATGGACCTAATTATCTTCAATTGACCCAAAACAAAAGTTTTCTACTCTTTTTTGGTTTTGAGCTAGAGCTCCACACATGCACTTTTAAAAGCATAACAATACTTTCAAATGCCAAAATTAAAAAAGTAACAATTTTTCTTTATCATATGATAGTTTTTTTCACTAAAAACAATAATTTTCGATTTAAATTCTTAATTTTATAAAACCTTAAAAAAGGGCAATTGCATAATGGAATGACCCCGCTATGGCAAAAGAGTAGGATGCCTTGAAATTAAATTTTTAAAATAAGTCGTATATGATGACAATAAATGTCAAATTTGATTTTACATTATAATCAAAAAATTAACAAAGCAAGATTGTTATAAAACCAAGTTTTGAATGCCAAAATGATAACTTTAGAAGTAAAGAAAGAAATTATTTTAACTTATGGAGAATGTGCTCGAAATTTAAGAGAAACAACGAGCAGAATAGTAGAAAAGTTCCCCGATGATAGTATTAGTTACTTTAGCGTACGAAGAATTGTTAATTTATTTTTGGATACTGGAGGAGTGAGGGACATAAAAAAAGTTTGCGAAAGTCCAGTAACCAAAGATCCTGAAACTATAACTATAATTCAAGAAGCAGTTATTAATGATACCCACACGTGGGAGGCATAGCGTAGTGGCTAGCGCGTATGCATAGCAAGTCTACTATCGTGAGTTCGATTCTCACTGGCGCCGATTTGCCTTTTTCAGTTAATTAATAATTGAAATTTGGCGAAGGCGATAAGTGAAACGGACACTCCCTAGAAACTGGTTCGAAAGTCAGTATAAGCCGGTGGTTCCCTCTACTACTAGCCCACACAAGTCCTGGACTTAGGGGATGCTTAATTAAGTAGAATAGTACGAGGTTAAACAAACAAACAAACAGTCTACAAGAATAATCGCAAGGAAACATCATTTATCACGCACATCAGTTAGTAGGGTTATTAAAAATTCTAAATTACATCCGTATAAATTATGTCTTAATCAAGAGTTACATGGGAGGGATTTTGAAAATAGGGTTCGATTTTGTGATGAACTTTTGGAATTAACAGGGGATGACGAGGACTTTTCTACCAAAATTTTGTTTAGTGACGAATCTACATTTAAAAGTTATGGAGTTGTCAACAGGCATAACATGCATTATTGGTCTGTTGAAAATCCGCATTGGGTTAGGCATGTTGACAACCAGCGGATTTGGTCTTTAAATGTTTGGGGAGGAGTACTGGGGGATTCGGTTATTGGACCTTACTTTTTTAATGGGCATCTAAATGGGAATATGTACCTAAATTTTTTGCGTGATGAATTACCGGAACTTTTAGAAGACGTACCACTAAATTTGCGAAATGACATAATTTTTATGCAGGATGGGGCTCCTGCTCATTTTTTTCATGAGGTGACGACTTTTTTGGATGAGACTTATAATACATGGATAGGTCGTGGTGGTCAAATTGCCTGGCCAGCAAGATCACCCGATTTAACCCCGTGTGATTTTTTTTGTGGTGATTTGTAAAGAACAGGGTTTACCCACAAGCTCCCACCACTCCTGAAAATATGCGTCAAAGAATCGTTGAAGCATTTAACGAAATAACACCGGTAATGCTTCAACGAATCAGACATAATTTTGAAAGTAGGCTTTTTATGTGTATTCAGGAGGATGGGAGAACTTTTGAACATTTACGAAATAACTATGACTAACTACTTTACAAAAAGACAGATAGATACACAGACAGACTCAGACATCTAAACAAAATTAAATTGCTTTATCGTGTTAAAAATGGGGGCTTCTTATGTAGACGATGTGGGGAAGAGGATCAATGCAGATACATATTAACTTGCTGCTTGATTTGAATCCATTTGAATCATGGAAGACTCGCAAAGAATTAGAATTATTTGCTAATAATAGATTTTGTGAAATGGCATTTATATTCCCATGATTCTCTGAAATTAGATGCGTAATTTTGACCTTTTTTCATCAGAACTGGAGTGATTTGGGAAAACCTAAGGACTAACATGGATTTATTTGAAATATTGTACAAAACAATTCTAATAACACTGAAAATATTCTAGAAAGGCGTAATATTTTGTAGATGTATGGAATTTGACACAATGATGAGTTAATTAATTCAAATATCATAAATACGTCTTGCGTTTCGCATATTAATAAATAATATTAATAATAACAATCAATTTGAAATTTTAACTTATGAGAATTATTCTTAGTATCATTTAACTTTTAATTCCAACCAAAATGTACGTAATTAATTACATAACAATAAATTAATTGACTAAATTGCCCATAATATGACAGTTTTTTTTCTTTGTTCTTCTGTATTTGGTCTAATTTTGGTCTGGTTTGGTTCAAAAAAACAAAACAAACAACTAAGAACAAAAGCACGAAGTAGGACTAGATGAAGTGACCCTAATATGCAGGGCCGGACAGAGCCAGCCCGGGCCCCGGTGCAACTTTTTACTCGGGCCCCCATTTTTTCAAAACATTATTGTCCCATGCAGGCTTGCAGCTAAGGCACTGAGGGCCGAAGCGGCGCCCCCATTCATTAACTAAGCGCCGCAGTCGAAAATTTTTCCAAATTATGTTAATTTCTGACTGTTTTATTTTCATAGTTCAGCAAGCTTAAGTATGTAAAAAATAATAAAGTCTTAGCGAAATTTTTTTCAATTTTGATAGCTCTGGCGCCGCAGGCAATTTTTTACAAATTTTAAGCTTTGGCAAGCTTGAACTAAAAAAAAATACGTAGGTAAATTAGCCCTAGCGCCGCGGGCGAATTTTTTTACAAATTTTAAAACACTAGTAACAGTGCACTATTATTTTTTACAAAAATCCAAAAAGGCTTAAGCGCTGCCGCGGCGAATTTTTTTCTATTGCCCATTTGGAACGAGATCTATTTATTTGCTCATTTTGACGCCTTATCGATCTGGGGGAGTATAAATAAATAAACTGTTTATTAAAAACTTCTGTCGCCGGGCCCCCTTCGAGCCCGGGCCCCGGGTAATCTGTACCCCCTGCACCCCCCTGAATCCGGCCCTGCTAATATGAACCAGCTGCAACTTCATGCAACTGCGAGGGAATGGGGTTCTTTACAAGCTAATTAATTTTTTTTTTAAATCTCATAATTATAAAACATGTTTTATCATAAGTTGTACAATAGGTTTTATAATAACTTGCTTTACCAATACTTTCATTATGATATAGACTTGACTTTGTAAAAAAAACTGCTAAGATTAATCTAAGATTAATCCAATCATACCAATTAAAAAATTTGATTGAGCGCAAAAAATCAAAATTTATTAGTAATTAAGTAATACACTCTGTAGTATAAAATACCCTAGTCCACAAGGTCCTTACTAAGTCTAAGTAAAAATCTAATTTATAACATTAGATTTGACATTTATTTTTATCGTGAACGTCATATTTGCAAACATTTATTTTCATAGCATCCTCTCTTTTACATTAGCGGGGTCATTCCATAATGCACTTACCATTTTTTACCGTTTTCTAAAATTAAAAATTTAAATAGAAAACTATTGTTTTTAGTAAAAAAAACTATCATATGATAAAGAAATGATATTATTTTTTTAAATTTTGGCGTTAAAAAATGTTATTATGCTAAAAAAAATTCTGTTTGTTGCTCTAGCCTAAAAACAGAAAAAAGTACAACACTTTTTTCTGGCGTAAATTGAAGGTAACTAGGTCTATATTGACTGGTAAAAAATATATTTTAATAGCTTTGATAATAACGCCACAATTTGACTGATTTGTCTACCGTGGGACACCGTGTATATTGATATTGCTTGTATTGTTATTGTATAAGTGTAATATTTATATCATATTTAATTTTTAATTTTGACATACCAACATGTACCTAGTGTATCTAAATTTGGTGAATAAATACTATTACTATTACATAAAATAAGAAAGTTATGGAGGCTAAATTTAAAAAAAAAATCGAAAATCTCCGAACAACTTTTTTGAGAAAAATTTACTTTTATAAAAAATATCAATCGTACCAAATTGGAAAAAAACTATAGAAAAAAGTATTATTACTAGCCGAAATCGCAAAAAAATAGAAGAAAAAGGGCGATAAGTCATTTTTTCAGGAAAATTACTTCAATTATAAGGATCACTCATACCCAATTAAAAAAAAAATACTCCCAAAGAAAAAAGAGTTATAGGGGGTATTTTATTGTTTAATCGAAAAAATAAAAGGAAACGTGCTAGTTATACGACTATTACTTTGGATACGGTATTGTCCCTCTCACTTACACGTATTAGCCGTTGAGTTGAGAGGTCGCAAACGCATTCATGAAAATGTTACTATATCAACCTAATTATTTTCAGGAAAAATTACCTTCATTAAATAGTAAATCATACCAAATTAAAAAACAAAAATTGATAACAAAAAAGTTATAGGGGGTGCCACTTAAAAATGAGAAATATCCTAATACAATTGAATCGGTCAGTTGAAGAACAGTACTAGTCCAAAAATAGCCATTTTGAGATAAGATAGCCAATGTTCGCAAAATCTGTAGCTTTATTCATTCTTTATTATCATTATCATTTACGCGACGCTACGGCTGTGCGATCCATATACAGAGCGGTCCAAAAGTCACCCCCCCCCTCTTAACTTTTGAACCAGTTGAGATATCGACTTCAAATTTTGAACTTTTAAATAAGACAACTTAAACTATCTTTTAGCATATATTTAATACTTTCAGCTCTTAAAATGTGGGCAGGGGGGCATGGGGGCACATTTTTTTAAATGTAAAGAGGGGTCGTGGAATACATCATTTTAAAGATTATAAAAAATGCCTAATTTCATCATAAAAAAATGTTAATTATACTTTTAAACTAATTTTAGTTGACATAAATAAAAATTTATAAAAAAAAAACTTAAAAAATCAAATGTTTTAGCACAAAAATTTGAAAAATCAAAACCTTAAAAAACATTTTTAAAAAATTTAAAAATATTAGTTTAAATAGAGAATTTTATATGCTTTAAAATGATGTATCACACGACCCCCCTTTCCATTTAAAAAAATGACCCCCCATGCCCCCCTGCCCACATTTTAAGAGCTGGAAATATCAAATATATGTTAAAAGATAGTTTAAGTTGTCTTATTAAAGAGTTCTAAATTTGAAGTCGATATCTCAACTCGTTCAAAAGTTAAAAGCAGGGGGGGTGACTTTTGGACCGCACTGTATTTACAGCAGTCAGTTCTTAAATTGAATCGGTCATTTTAAAAAGGGGTCATCTCCAATGTATTAACAATAAAGTTGGCCCCTCCTCAAAATGAGCGATTCAATTAAATTAAAACCTTAAAAATATGTAGTTTAAAAGATAATTTTATCAGCTTTAAAATGATGTAGCACATGGCCCCCTTTCCATTAAATATATGCGAAAAGATAGTTGGGTTGTCAACTTGTTCAAAAGTTAAGAAGGGGGGTGACTTTTGGACCGCACTGTATGTACGAGTATGTAATAAAACGTGTTATTTGCAATGCTTGTTATTATTTACTATCGTATAAATTAAACTAAAACAAATTTATTAAAAAAAAAACGAAAAAAAAAAAAATCAATTGAAGAATAGTACCTTTTTCTGTAATTCATTAATTATTTTTTTTTCTAACAAATTGCGCTTCTTATGTATCTAGTATGTATCTAGTTAAACACTACAACTTACTAATGCATGCAAACACTGTAAAATCAATATTTACGGAAATAAAAGTTTTTTTGTGTTTATCTCAAAGCAGTAATTATGACTACTTAGTACTGTTCTTCAACTGATCGATTCAATTAAGTTTAAGCTACTTTTAACTGCGATGAGTAGGTATACTACATAATGCTTTACAGCTTATATTTTTCATCATGGGCGTTGCATGCGAATATGTCTTTTTCCTACGACCTCCTTTGAAAATGACAATTAGCACACTTTTTTGTTCGTTAGAAAACGCCTTATATCACACTAGTTTGATATTTTTATATCACCCTAATTTGATATTTATGTATGTAGGTTTGCCTAATTTTATATAGATATTTACGTTGTAAATTCTACGAATTTTAATGAAGCTGAAATTTGCAACGTTTTTTTGCAACGAAAAATCAAATAGTATAATAAAGTACTTATTCCATAACACATTTTTAGCGCACTAGTATTTTAGAAAACTCGCCGCAACCGGATTGTTTTCTAAACTTGTACTCGTGCGCTAAAAACGTGTTATGGAATAAGTGCTTTAATATACTATTTGATTTTTCGTTGCAAAAAAACGTTGCAAACTTCAGCTTCATGAATTTTACTCACCTCGTTCTATATGCCATTTTCCACCTTTCATTACAGTCTTTTTTATATCTTCTATGTTTTCAATCCAAATATTTCTATTTTTCATGTCAAAAATAAAAACTGTAGATGTTTTATTAATGTCTAGATGTTATAAAAACTGCTTAATTTGTGATTTATTTATCTAATAATAAATTGTAATAAATATAAAATCAAGAAAACTAAATGTAAATAAAAATCATAATTCCTGTTTGACATACATAAGATAGGTATGTTCGTTGGTTCTTGCACTCTGCACTTTACAGTTGAACACATTCTTTCTCATGTTTAAAAATTAAAGAACAAATTCAGTACTTATTTGGTTGGGTGAAAAGTGTAAGTCAGTGCAAGAAAGTGCAGTCCCAATGAACAAACCTATATATAAATTTGTATGCTATTTTGAGATTTGCTTTTCTCAAAAATTCTCGAAAAAAATAATAAAAATTAGAAAATATTAAATTAAGAAACTTTATATTTTTTTCGGGATCGTAGGAAAAATAGTGTACATAACTCGTTGGAAAGTGTAATCGGATATGCCTTTTAAAATCATATTTTCTTGAAATCCCCTTTTTACAATATAAGCAACATGCTACATGCTTGTTTTTCTTTTTCATTTTTAATAATTAATTGTTCTTCTTTTTCATTTTTAATAATTAATTTATTACGATTTTCTTGTTCTGCAATTTTACAAGATTTTGGAATTTTAGCATTCATGAATATTTTCCATATTTCAAGGATTTTGCTTTATCTTAAACGTTTTTGAGTTTTACCTAAGGGTTTTTTAGCTTCGGATATTATAAGGGAAAGCGAAAACAAGTTTAAATTTTAAAAGTACTTATCTTTTAAATTTGATAATTATATTTAAAAATGTGAGATGTTTTTACACAAATTTCCCAAAATTAATTTTTGGAGAATTTCCAAATTGGATAACGTCCAGTTATTGTGTCTTAATATAGTTATATAAATTTTCACTATTTCTGTGTTTGGACTTTTTGCCAATTTTTAAATTTATTTATGCTTTAAATCAATGTCAGAAACTTTCACAGTCAGAAAAACTTTATTTTTTAAGAAATTGGTGACTTTCAATACATATTATATTATTTACAGTACAATTTTCACTATTTTAATTATAACTGTCTATTTAAACGTCTGGATTAATATAACTAACTCTTAGGTTTAGGTCGCTTTTTGTCGCGTGCTTCGTGTTTTTGATGCTAACGCGAACAATAGAGTTCAAACGAAAAATATACCTTAATAGTATATTAAAGTACTAGTACTTTAGAAAACTCGCCGCAAGCGGATCATTTTCTAAACTTGTACTCGTGCGCTAAAAACGTATGTTATGAAACGAATGCTTTATACAGTTTTTTCTATTTTGCTCTAAAATTTAAAAAAACTTACATTTAAATTGATGACTGATTTAGGGATTTTTGTTTTGGATTGGCATTACAGTTTACACCATGTGTAAAATTCTAAGAACAAATGATATTTTGATATATTTCATAGTCATCTCTTTTTCACTGCAATTAACCAAGCCACAATTTTAACACGGTAAAAATAACCTAAACACAAAATTTTATAGAAAATTCAAATTTAAAGCGACATTGACATTTGCACGGAAAACGTCAAGTGATAACCAACCAACCCAAAAGAACAAAAGTACAGACCTCTTATGGGCCTATAAGAACACGCAAAATGCGTGTGATTATGAGCTTATAAGAGTCGCAAAATAGAAAAAAACCCTAAAAATCAGCCAGAACGTACACTTAGCTTGGTATACGTCGGGCGTAAATATAGCCTGTTCCTTTAATTAAAGTAATTTTCACTCATAAAGTTGGTAGAAGTGACATTAAACTTCACGCTTAGTGTCATTTTATTTAGGGTCCCTAGCAGAAAGTAGTTTTACTGTTTTTTAACCCATTTTTCCTGTTTTAACCGGCTCATTTGGACTTTTTGGTTTTCAGCTTACGTGACATCGTTTAATAAAAGGGTTACACTTAAATATTGGTTTAAAATTTTGTATGCAAAATAGGTATCTATAAATAACATTAAAAGTATTGATCAAACCCAACAAAAATTTAAATTCGGTTTTATCAGATCTACAGCTATAAAAAAGTTATAAAGCTACCTTAACCCTCCGTTAACCAGGTGGAACAAAAATAATGTTATTAACCACGTGGGGTTTATTAAACCCCAATATAAAATACACACAAAAAAATAACAGGCACCATTTATTTCAATAAAAATGTTTGTATGATAATTAAATAAGTAATAAACTTTACTTAGATAATAATAAAAATAATAAAAAACTCATTTAAACTTAATTAAAAACGTCACCAAAAAATGCAACTTCAAACAAATTTCATTGCGAAAAAAAATGGTTAGTTTTAAATTCATTCAAAAATAAGAAGCTTTGACATAAAGGTTTCAAGTAATCCATAAAAACGACTCAGTCAAAAAAATTACTCCCAGGGAGTTTCCTCCAGGGAGTTCCCATATTCAACCCTGAGACCTTTCAGCGAATGCAAAATGTCTGCGTCAGCCTTAAAGAGCATTCGGGTCGCTAGTCCCATAAGATTCCCGTAATATGACTATAAAACTCTCATAAAATTTGCCCCCAAATGAATAAATAATGTTAGTCAGCCAGCAAAATATGTATTTATACATAGTAACTTGGTAATAAATTATAAGCAATATCTAGCGTACTTTTAACTTAAAAACATTGTAAAATGTTAAAATAAATTTAGGACGCCATTAACCATGTGGGGTTCCACAGACTTTCACTCACTCACTCCTATTTCACAACGGTTTTTCTCACAACTGAGCTCAATACACGGAATGGGCATTTGAAGTGTTTTACGAAGTTCTTATTTAAAATAACCTCATTGGGGTTTGTCATACCCCTACCTGGTTAACGGAGGGTTAAATAACACTAGTTTACAGGGTTTTTACTGTATTATAGCTTTCGGCATAATTTTTAGGGACGCTTAGCGCTTCTGATCTAAACTGAATCCGAAAATTACATTTTAAGCTTACCCTATAACAGATTAATTTTGTTGTTTTTTTTACAATTTTCGATATTTTAAATGCAAAAAAAAATTTGGAGGAGTTTTAAAACCTATTAGCTTTTGCTATAATAAGCAAATTAATTCTACAAAAAATTGTTGGGTTAAAATAAATACACTTGAGAGCAAAAAAAATCGATCCACCTAAAAAATTCAAATATTTCGAAAACTACTAATTGAATTTGACTGATTCTTTTTTTTGTTCTAAAGCTTAAACATTCTCTACTTTTGTTTTTATTTAGAATGATTAAAAAGAGTATTTTCGTATTAACAGAAACAAAAAATGTACAACTATGTTTTTTTGCCCCATCTTCTGGGACTTGAATGGTACGCCACTGCAACTGTTCATTAAATTGTTAGAGACTCTCTTATTGCCGCAGTTTTAATGAATATTTTCTTTTTTATTTTATTTATGTTTTTCTTCTGGTTTAGGAGATATCAAGATTGTCCTGAAAGTTTACATTTTTTCCTGTTAACTCAAAAAGTACTAAATCAGTAGAGTTGTTGTTTTTTATTTGAAGCTCAAGTCTTTTATTTCTTCTTCTAGAGTTTCTTCATCCTGGGGCAACGTTCTGTTGCCGTCTGACGGTGGCTCAACGGTGATTTCACAGAACCGCCACCGAATGGAATGACCCTATTTTTTTCTTTTACTCATGTTTATCAAACCTATTTTTATGTTTTTGATAAACTTGATTAGAAGACAAACGTAACTCGGTTAACCTTCAAAAATAAAGCACAGCATCAATCAAGTTCATGTAGTACTTTTTGAGTTAACTGAAAAAATTACAACTTTCAGGAAAATCCTGATATCTCCTAAATCAGAAGTAAACATAAAAAAACAAACCAGCTGAATAGTTGCAAGCACCTTGTCAAAACATCGGCACTAGGCACTAATTTGAAACGTTATGAAAAGGAAAGTTGAGTGATCACGTGAATAGGCAATCATTAATACACCTGCATAAGTTTGAAGTCTGTATCTCCAAAACGTTTTATTCTAGCAAAAAAACTGCATATAGCATTTTTAATAGGGATCAAAAACAGCCATCATTTAAAATATAATTTTTTGAAATCGGGTTATAAATGAGATACGCTAAAAAAACATTTTACTGCTTATACTGCCAATATCTCGAAAACAATGCATTTTAGGAAAAAGCAGTTTGTAACATTTTTGATCAATTTAAAATAATCATATAAGAGCTAAATTAATAAAATACAATTATAATTGCCTTAATTATAACCAAAAAAAGCGAAAAATAGGACTTGTATCCCATTCTTACCTCCTTACCTCCAATCGTTTACCCCAAAATCTAGTCAGCTCTTCAAAATACGTTAAAAAACAATATGCAAAAAACCGTTTGTAGATATCTTATTTAGAAATGGAATTATCGAGTTTACAGACACAGACAGACGGACGAAAATTTTTTTTTATTGATTTCTACTCAGAAACGTCTAAAACGTCGAGAAATGTGAAAAAAACATGGCCAAAGATTTTGACTTTTCGGCGAAGATTTCAATAGTAGGTATAGAATGTTTAAGATTTAAAGCAAAAAAAGAATCAGTGAAATCCATTAAGTAGTTTTTGAAATATTTGAATTTGAAAAATGGCAATTTTTTAGATGGATCGATTTTTTTGCTCTCAAGTGTAATTAAGCTGTAATTTTTTTCTTGTATTTCTATTTTTTTTTTTTTGTAAAATTTTGCCATTTAATCGGAAGTATTGTTTTGTTGCCAGTAGTATTCATTCTCAATTATTGTTCCAGGTCTCCCAATGGTACGAACTGGTAGTGTTCACGGCCAGCATGGAGATCTACGGCGCGGCGGTGGCCGACCGACTCGACGCCGGCCGCAACATCTTGCACCGTCGCTTCTATCGGCAACACTGCACGCCCGATATGGGTGCCTATACGAAAGATCTGAGCGCCATCTGCAACGATCTTTCCAGCGTGTTCATTTTGGACAATAGTCCGGGTGCCTATCGGGCATATCCTGGTAAGGAATTTATTTTTTAAACGGCCATACTTGAAAGTTTGTTTTTTTAGTATTCATTTTTTAAGATAACGGAGTCATGTACCACAAGTAAAACAAAAAAATGCATAAACACTTTTGGTCCATTGAGGGTAGGCAGGTTCAGTTCATTAATGTTGATTTGTCTATCTAAAAGTCTACCTAAAACAAAGCTAATTGTAAACAAACCACTATAGCGGTGAGGTGGCGGGGAGGTCTAAAAAATAGTGCGCCGAAACTACCTCTTTGCTGGTTTTTTACTAGCTTCTTATCTCGTTTTTAAAATTAGACTCGTCCATCAAAGACGTAATTTTTGGCATTGACCAAATTAATTCTACACTGACAAATAAAACTGTCTAATTCAAAAAGCAAGGCGCTTTTTTCCGCTGTTGCCAAGCCGTACATGAGCGGCGTTGCCGATAAGCATTAAAATTCCCTAAAATATAAGAATACAATATTTTAAACAGACTATTTCACAAACAATATATAGGCCAATCAAAACCTAGCATTTTTAGTTTCTTGATCAATCAGATCAAAATGAATCTGCTAATTTTTGCACATGTGCAATTATCACTTGGTTACTATGGAAACAAGAAACTGACAGTTACTGACATCTTAATAAATGTTATATTTTTGCAAAATGTGTTTTTAATTTGTGAAGCTTACCTTTAGTTGATTTATTTTTATTGATAAGCAATATAAATGCTTATTTTATTACCAAAACATCCTAGGTATAAACCCTAATTAATTTCAGATAATATATTATATTTTATGCACTTTCCATCTTAAAAGCTTTAAATCACTGATATTCATAAATTTTAACTTATTTAATTGAATCTTGGTATTAAAAACAGGCCACTCAAAACTAATTTAAACACTTATTTATTAAAAATATATTTACAGTAAATAAGTAAATAATTTACTTCTTTTAAATGACGGAAATCAAAACCTCAAATGACTGCGCTGGTACCAGTACAGCGTTGCCAAACTTTATTATAAACCGATCGCAAATTGTTTTTTACGGCTGGAAACAACCGTTATTTTATTTCTTTTCAGTTAAAAACTAAACTTTTTAAACAAAAACAGCAATGATTTTTATTTAAATGCTAAAATATATAATAACAACTATTTTATTGGAATAATCTCAAGCATAAAATATCCCTCAAGCAAAGTTTAGACTTGCCAACATTCGCGAACAAGTGAACATCGTGGTTTTAAAAAGAAAATTTGAGATTTAAAATTTTAATTATAGTTGTAAAGTAATTTCGTTGTTTAGTTCTTAAATTTTTAATTTAAATATGAAACAACATTAAACATGGTAAAATTATATACTTCCTTATTTTGTTTGTGAAATAGTCTTTTAAAATACCATTCGTGCATGTTGAATTATACATAATTTTTTTACTGTATATAAAACATTTTGCTTAAGAAATTGTTTTCGTGCATTTTTCATCAAAATTCCTCGACCTGCGGTTTCGGAATTTTGTAACACGAAAAATGCACTCAAACAATTGCCGAACATTTGCACGAAAAACGTCAAGCGATAGGCTTTTGTCTGTTGCCAACACAAAAGAAAAAAAAAGTAGAGACCTCTTATGGGCATATAAGAACACGAAAATTGCGTGTGATTATGAGCTTATAATAGTCGCAAAATAGAAAAACTATTTATTTATAAAAAATTTTCACGTTTCGTGATTTTATCGGTTAGTGACGGTTTCTTAAAATCGCTGTCACGACCCATCTTTAATCTAAATATCTACAGGGTGTATCAGAACTCACGTTAAAAAAATTACATATGTACTTATACAGCAATAAAAAGAAATTGAGCAAAATTTCAGAGGGGGTGTATGTATGAAATTTTGAGATAAGAACGTTTTGTTTCCACCAATCCCAGAAGCTGTTACAATTACCTATAATAGTGGGTAAATCGCCCAATTGGTTTCTATGGAAACATACCAGTAGTTAAAGGTATGCATTTTGAAAGTTTGATGAGAATGTCAAATTGAAATTTTTCATATGACAATTTGTCAAAAATATTTTTTAAGATGTAAACTGTTATATTACTGGAAGTTTATGGATTTTTTAACTTTATTGTAATCATTTTGTAAAGTTAAGTGTTTTTTCTTTGTGGTAATCCTATTTTAATTTTTAGGTCCAAATTAAGAACCGCTGAATAATTATAAATTTTACATGTGCACATAAACTGCAATGGAAAATGTACTATTTAAAATATATATCGACAGACAAATGTTTAAAATGCCCCTCAATACATACGATTAAAAAAGTAGAAAACCAATATACCAAATTTTAGTTTAATGAGTTTTTTTAGGTTTTTTTTTATTTAATAGGTAGGATTATTATTAATAAAATATAAATATAAATAATAAATCACTTAAGAAACGTGTTTAATAGTTTATTTCGTTACAATTATTAAAAAAGTTCAAACTAAGTAAATAAATATCATACTAATGTTATGATCCGAATATTTTATATGTAGTTAAAATTTTAAAATAATATTTCTTTAATATTGCGCTATGATACAATCTGGCTTCACGAGATTCGGCTTCGGTAAAGTTCGGTTTGACCTAAATTACATCGGACCCCTCCTCGGTAATTCTTGTCGGTATAACTTAAAAGTTGTCTAGTAGTCCAAATTGTTTATACAAATTTAATTTATGGTTAAAATGATCGTTTCAGATGTCAGAAATAGCAATTAGTTTGCAAATTGATGAGACTGAAACTCTTTTGTCGGGGTAATTAAATATGCGCGGTATCTTTGTAGATATTTTGCGCTAATAGCATTGTCAAATAAATTTAACTAGTGACCTTCTTATTAGCTATATAAACTCATGAAAAGATTCATTTTTATCCAGTTTTAGTTAGACTGCCTCCACGCCAGTTTCAAAAGTGAAAATGTAATTTCTGTGAGAATTGATTTTGAGATTTATTCTTGAATTAAAAATAGTTTTTAAACTTAGAAAAATTTTGAGACTCGTTTTATCAGACATAAAAATAATTTTGGACACTTATAAATATTGATAGTATGAACACTGATAGAAATTTTGACGAATATTAATTAACTTTGAAAAATATTTTGTAAAATAATTTAAATGACTTATACGAACCAGTTTTAATATACACTAAGAAAAATGTGGAAAATAAATTGGGATTTGAAAATGATTGCGAATAGTTGGGATTTCAAACATAGAATGTTTTAAGTTAGTAGTATTTAATGGAAAACTAATATATAATGGAAATTAGAATTTAAGGGCTTTGCATAGAAATAGGACTTAGAAGTAAGAATTGATCTTTCATGTTCTTGGAGAATTTATTCACATTTATTTAATATATTATTCTTAAGTTAAGAAGAAATCGTTTTATCTGTTTCCTAAGCGCCGTCTCCTAGAATACCCGCTCCCGAATAAAGTGATAAGTGGTTAAGTATATTCTCCGCTCGGGTATACTTTAAATACGATAGAAGATTGTATGGCCAACCTAACTGAGTAAGTTAAAATAAAAGTTAAAATTAACTGCTCGGCTATAACCGAAATATATACCACTTCACTAAATTAGTGAAGAATTCGACATCACTACATTAGTAGAAAAATATATATATTAGAAAAAATCCCCTTCACTACACTAATAAATAAATTAATATCTAGTCCGCTGAGGTATACATGTTTTAATCTTGTCAATTAGTTATCTTTATTTACAGAATACAAGTCTTAAAAGGCCGATCTGTAACAGTTGGGCCAACGAGAAACTATCCTTGTTGCTCGATGTTACACATTTTCAATCAGTAATAGGGATTCCACACTATAATAGTTAAATTGACTTCTTCTTTCATCCAGTAAATTTTAACATTTAAAACAATTTTTTTTCTTTTTTATGTAAGTCCCATTTTAATTATTTACTTTTTTATAAATAAGACTAAAGGGAGTTTAAAAATATTTCCTTAAATAGTATCCCATTTAAGTGTATGTGCACATGTAAAACTTTCAATTATTCAACCGTTCTAAATTAAGACCTAAAATTAAAAGTAGGATTATAACAAAGAAAAACACTTAAGAAATTTAGAAAATTATTACAATAAAGTTAAAAAACCAAATCTTCCAGTAATGTAACAGTTTACATCTTAAAAAATATTTTTGACAAATGTCATATGAAAAATTTCAATTTGAAATTGTCATCAAACTTTCAAAATGCATACCTTCAGCTACTGGTATGTTTCCATAGAAACCAAATGGGCCATGTATCCACTTTTATAGGTAATTGTAACAGCTTCTGGGATTGGTGGAAACAAAACGTTCTTATCTCAAAATTTCATACATACACCCCCCTCTCAAATTTTGCTCAATTTCTTTTTATTGCTGTATAAGTACATATGTAATTTTTTTAACGTGAGTTCTGATACACCCTGTATATCTGTGATCTATATTTTCTTTAACTGGACTAGTTTTGGTGCATTCTGTTACCTTAATTTTTAGGAGTACACTAAAAATAGTTAACACGTTCGCTACCAGGGGTATATTTGAGTTTCGACCCCACAGACCAAGCATACGTACAAACAAGACACAACTACTACTACTAGCCCACACAAGTCTTGGATTTAGGGGATGCTTAATTAAGTAGAATAGTACGAGGTTAGCTAACTAACGGTATCAGCCATGCACAGACCACGCGTCCCTTATATGAGCCTCACCTTCCTACATATCACGTTAAAACCGCCCTCTTAGATCGTTGCTTTTTAACCGACCATTTAATATAGCAAGATCGTCGGCTCATATATGAGACATCGGTCTATTTGAAAAATTGTCGTGGCTCATATATAAGCCGCTTGTGATCGAACGTGTTAACTAGGTTTTCCTATAACAGAAAAAACAATAACAATGTCATCAAAATACCACTTTAGAGAAAAACTTTAAAGGGAAAAGTTGTGTGGTTTTTAAAAAGGCACATATTAAAAATATTTTGAAATATACATGATGGTCCTCCTAGGGTGTGTAACATCTGACTTAATTTTTTTAAATGAAATGGTATATTTTTTATTATGTCATCTTACTTGTCATAAAAATACTTTTATTTTAATCATATTATATGGGTTATTGAGATATATTTTTTTTTTTGAGAAAAAATGCATTTTTAGTGATGAGATAAAACCTGCTTCAATTGTTTTACTTTTTGTCAAAAATTAATAAAATTTTGCAAGTAAGTGTATCTAATTACTTTATGTACAAAAAATAAAATGTTTTATGCAGGGCGTTCAAAATTAATATTTAAACTTTTGGATTTTCAAACATAAAAAAATCAATTTTTTTGAATGGAATGCTATATTTTTTATTTGCTCATTAAATGTAGAATGAAATTCTACATTTAATATTATAGTATTCCATTAAAAAAATTGATTAAATTAATAAAATTCTACATTAATATACCCATATAATATGATATTAAAATAAAGGTATTTTTATGACAAGTAAGGTGACATAATAAAAAATATACCATTCCATTTAATAAAATTAAGTCGGATGTTACCCACCCTAGGAGGACCATCCTGTATATTTCAAAATATTTTTAGAATGTGCCTTTTTTAAAACCATACAACCTTTCCCTTTAAAGTTTTTCTCTAAATTGGATACTTTTCTATATATCGACCGAGTCGGCTTCGTTGAGACACCCTGTATATTTTTACATAATATATATTTTTTAAATAAAATCTGTAATTAATAATAATATAAATATATGTTTTATTTCAGATAATGCTATTCCTATAAAATCGTGGTTCTCGGACCCAGGGGATGTGGCGTTGCTGAACCTACTGCCGGTGCTCGACGCGTTACGCTTCACTGCCGACGTGCGATCGGTCCTGTCGCGGAACCTGCACCTGCACAAGCTTTGGTAGAGTGTCTAGACAATTTAGAAATAAATTTAAAATTTTTGACTATTAGAAAAATTTTACTAACGGTAAGCAAATACTTTAATAAACATTATTTGGGCGGGGGTAACTTTGCTGTAAATAACACGCTTTACTAAAAAAAGATAACCGTACAATACTTACATAACACATAGTACAATACTTTAAAAAAATGGAGTGAAAAAAAACTGCAGAAATAAATTCACAAATAACAAAATTTGCAAGAGAAAACGCATAATTTAAAACTTTTAGAATAACAATAAAAATTATAACAAGAAAATTACTTTGCATAAAAAATATTTCGCAACGCGATGCGATGTGAAATCTTGGCGAAGCAATTGGCTTGCGAATATTCTTTTTTGGCAAACTGATTTCTACGAAGTTTTTGCCGCGAAAGTTCTTTTTTATTCTCAAAAAATGGTCTAAAGGAAATCGGAAACTGGAAAACATGTATCTAAGATGTGATGCATTATCTCCCAATTTTCCTATATAAAAAAAAACATATTTTTGAAAAAACGTAATAGAAGGATTTATAAAAAACAGGCGCTCATTTTTAGAGCCTTTATAATAGACTTAAAGTTCAAAATGTTATAACTGTTTTTAATCAATATAATTATAAAATTTATACATAGGGGCCATAACATGCTCAAAGACATATATTATGGTACATTGTGGATTTTTTAAGCATTTTACATTGAACAGTGCTCAAAGACAGGTTTCTGATACACATTGTTCTAAAAGTTGTCATACTCTGGATATTTGAAGTTTTTTAATTTTCAAAGATTCAGTTTATGGTTTTTTATATATAGACTATATAATATAGTAGATTTTTTTAATGGTATCAGGATAAAGTTATGCAAAAAAGTATATTAAACTTGTTTAGTTCCAATCAGATATATATTTTTTTATTTTATTATGTTGTTAAGCATAAAATTTTTTGTACCTCATAAACATTATGTAAGGTATTGTTCAACTGGTAAAGTTGATTTTCAAGTTTAAAGCAAGAAACTTATGTGCGCGTGTAAACAATTCCTGTAAATGATTGGCTTAAACTATGCTCTGGTACAAACATTTCCTTGCCTACTAACATAATAAAATTTTAAGTAAATCGAACAGGTCAACGTTTAAATGTCATTCTCACAGAGCAAGAAACATAAATTCATTTAAAAATTGAGTCACAAAACAACAAAGTATGTATTTATTATTCCATCAATCTATTTTCTAATCATCGTACAGAGTGATATTGGTAGACTGACAGTTTCGGGCTGCTGGCCCTCTTCAGTACCAAGAGTCAACTCTGCACGCTGATTAAGAAGTCTCCAGACTAGGAGAGGTATGAGTAGTTGTCTACATTTAGCAATAGATGGCGCACAAGTCTACATCAATCTAATGGCTATATTCCTTTTGCTAATAAAGTCTAAAACCGTTTTCTTACTCAGCGTGCAGAGTTGACTCTTGGTACTGAAGAGGGCCAGCAGCCCGAAACTGTCAGTCTATCACTCTGATTGATGGAATAATAAATTAATATTTTTATAATTTTGTTAAAATTAAAAATTTCTGTCTTTAAAAAAGTATGTGTAAGTAGGTCGTATTTGGAATCTGTCATCTATATTTTTGGTATATTTGTGTGTAAAAATGTTTGAAATATTGCCAAGCAATAACAATTCACTAAAATCGTGAACTATCTCACAAACAGATTAAATACCACATAAAAATGTTTGTACTTCTATACATTTTTTGTGAGATTTTTACATTGATTACCAAAACTTAGTAAGTACTTGCATAAATATATATTTTTGGCGTTTTCAATATGCTATCGAACCTATATTTTTTATTTTGTTTAAATGCCAAATTTTCTGGCTCACTGCGTCGTAGTTGTTGCAAAAACCACGTTTTTATATAACATAATATTATATTATATTATATTATTGTTTTTTTTTTTTATTTTTGGGGAATAAGGCTTGGATCTGACTAAAATTGTCATCTAATTTTGCTGTGACGTTTCAACGATGGATTTTCGTTGTTTTCGAACCTATAAAAATATATTTAAGTATAGAAAAATTACAATTGTTTAATGATTTATTTCCAATAAAGGTTCGAAAACGACGAAAATCCATCGTCGAAACGTCACAGCAAAATTAGATAACAATTTTAGTCAGATCCAAAGCCGTATTCCCCAAAAATAAAAAACTTAAATTATACAAATCGGGCAAAAACCTTCAATTGAATATAGTATTATTATACGAGTATTTTTTGTGAAATCAAACATATCTATAATGATTATGCTTCTTATAGAAGAGTAACAATCTCGGTAATAATACTAATTAGCACCTTTATGTCTAGAGAACAGAGATTAATATTAAAACTCTTATATTACAAACATTGTTTTGTCACCTGAAGAACAGGGGTGGTAAAAAAATGGGTAGCCCAAAAAAAACTGGGTTAGAAGCAAAAAAATACCAGTGGTTTTTACTGTTTTTTTTAGTACATTGTTAAAAAACTTGGGCTTTTGTCAGTCCTTCTAAAGAATAAGATATTAAAATCTGAAGATGTAGTATGGTCATAATAGCAAGCAGTTTCCATAGCTTTTCAACGAGTGTTCATGATCAAGTACACTCAGAAAATTTCGTTGTATTTTTAATACTGAATGTTATTAGTTAATACATATTTTTTATTTATATCGCCTCCATTAGTATTTAATACTTGTGATATTAAATACTGCAATGTGTGTATTGTATACAAAATTTTGTCATACTAACATAGAGACCATGTTGGTACATTTGGTTCCCCACAAAAACATGTGTGTTCCATTTGGTAAATTATATCACAGTTATAGTTTGGTATACTTTAAGTTGTAGTTGTTGTGTTATTGATTTAGTTTAAAGTATGTTACAGTATTTAGTAAAATAACAATCGGTAAATAATACCAAAATTTTGATTAGTAATAATACAGAGAAAAGTAAAAAAGGATCGATTATTTTATCAGTGTGTAATTGTGTGTGGTTGCAATCTTTATATTATTACTAATCAAAATTTTGGTATTATTTACCGATTGTTAATTTTTCTGAATACTCTAACATACTTTAAACTAGATCAGTAATACAACTTAACAACAACTCAAAGTTTACCTTACTCTAAGTGTGATATGCTTCACCAAATTTTACAGTAATTTTTACTATAACATGCTAGTATTAATAAACACATGTTGCGTGGGGATTCAAATGTACCAGCACGGTCTCTATATTAGTATGACAACATTTCGTATACAATACACACATTGCAGTATTTAATATCACAAATAAAGTATTAAATACCAATGGTGGCGATATAAATAATAAATATGTATTAACAAATAAAATTTAGTATTAAAATTAGGATTACATTTTCTGAGTGTATATCCATCTTCAATACATTTAATTTTTGTTTGACACTATCAAATGGCATTATGCCCAATTAAAATATAAAACAATACCTGCAGCACATTGGAAACGGTTTAAATATGCTTCTATTTAAATTTACCCCAACCAAAGTAAAAAATAATCTAATACAGAATTATCAAGGTTTTTTCGCCTGGGTATTATCAAAAGTAATCTTAAAAACTAATCATTACCTAAAGTAAAATTAGTAAAAAACTATACGTTTTTAGCGTTTTGAAATTTTTTTCTACAAACCAGAAAAAATTTTATGAATCGATTAGGCATGCCCCTGGGAACATTTTAGGTGAAAATTAAAAAAATCTATCTGGCGCTTTTTTTTTTAATTTGATTTTTTGTGCGTTTTTAACGTATAAATTCGGATTATCTATGCTGGAGTGGTTAAGGATCCAAGAAAATAGGACATATTATACGTCATTTTAAAGGTTTTTTCATGCTTAACCTTTTCGGGACGGGAAAAGACTGTCAGCAGATTTACTTTGTGCAATCTGTGCTTTTTAATGAAGATTATTGTGTTAGGACTAATTAGTGCTGAGGAACATCAAACTTTTTGCAACTCGAGTCGCTTTCCGTCTGACTGGAAAGAAACATGCAACTCCGGTCGTTTTCCGTCTCGAAAAGGTTAATACAATGATGATTTGCGATCGAAAATCGATTTACTAAATCTCGAAATAATGGGGCACAAATAAATTATTTTAAAATTTGTAATTTTGCAAAAATAGGCATTCAGAAAAAAGTAATTTAAAAGCTCTTTTTATGCTGATTATGATGATGTTAAATTTTTAAAAACGGTGCAAAAATTTTCACATTATTTGACTTTATATAATTATAATTTTGGTTATATATTTATTTTTTTGGTAAAAACTACTACTGGTAAAATCTGAGATAGGTCTTACTACATATAATTTTAAACTACATTTAATAACAATTAAAACCAACTTTTTCTTTTCAACATTGGTTTAGTAGCTCGGAAGATATTGGACGGGAAAAAAAATCATGACATTTATTCTTTAAAAAATCTTATACATGAAAGTATTTATAATAGGTAAATATAATAAATATACAAATTTTCAATAATATTAATCATGTTAAGGTGCAAATTACGTAACATACTTACATGTATAATATTTTCGAAAAAATTAAATTCATACTTTTTTTCTGGTCCAATATATTCTGAAATACTGAACCGATTTTAAAAAAGTAAAACATTGTTTTAATTGTTATTAAATGTCGTTTAAAATAATATGTAATGAGGTATATCTCAGATTTTACCAAGAGCTGTTTTTATTGAAAAATTAATTATATGACCATAATTACAATAAGATAAAGTAAAATATTTCGAGAACGGTGGCATTTTACAAAAATTAAGTTTATCATAATCCACATAAAAAGAGCTTTTAAATCAGCTATCACGTGTCCTATATTACTTTTTGCTGAATGCCTATTTTTGCAAAATTACAAATTTTAAACTTATTTAACTATTTGTGCTACATTAGTCAATTTTTTGTGGTAACGCCGGTTAACCAGTATGTTACTCTTTCTCTGTAATTGATGAGTTAAAAAGAGAGAGAAATACATATTAGCCTAACTTGGTTAGTAACCGCTGCTCCACAAAAAATAGGCAATTATCTCGAGATTTAGTAAACCGATTTTCGATTGCAAATCATCGTTGCATTGAGCACGAAAAAACCTTTAAAATTACATGTAACAAGTCCAATTTTCTTGAATCCTTAACAACGCCAGCATAGATATTCCGAATTAATACGTTAAAAACGTACAAAAAAGCGCCAGTTAGATTTTTTTAATTTTCACCTAAAATATTCCCAGGGGCATGCCTAATCGATTCATAAAAAAATTGGTTTGACGAAAAAAAATTCAAAACACTAAAATCCTATAGTGAAAAGTTTATTCGTTTATTAAAGTATTTGGGGCTATGCGTAGAGCGTAAACGTACCCCGAATCAACGCCGTCTCTTTCTTTACAGCGGTAGGGCGCCGACTCGGCCCCAAGACCTGCCACCGGCGGCCCCGCCTCCTAACGGCGGCGTGGAGAGCGTCGTCACTCAGGCGGAAGAGTACGACGACGTCGGCAGGCCACCTGCGGCTCCTCCGACTCCACCGATCTTGCAAAAGGATGGCAAACGGTTCAAGTCTCGTATACCGCAAAGAATGTGCAATTAAAAACTGTTTGTTAACTAAAGAACTGGTTAGGTGGGCTATTTAGGTTAGATAGGTAGCTTACACACTACACAAGTTAAGTAAACTTTCTATAGTTCAAGCAAATTAGACGAAATGACGAATACAAGAAATAATTTATTAAATTTTGAAATATTGGTTGTGGTAGGAACCCAAATACAGATCCGAAGAGTTTATACCCTTTTGCTAAAAAAAACACCCCCCAAACGTGACCTCATGACCATTTTCTGCATTTTTCTCGTAAACCGTTACTCCGACTAGAAAATGTTAAAGGACTTTATGTGTATCTACCACCCAACGCTCAAAAATGACGTTGAAAAATAAGCATATTTCTCAGCGCGAAGACAAAAACACTATCACACCAAATGAAATTTTTGGAGCATACCGAGTAGCATACTTTTTTTCGTGACATAACCTATCTTAAAGCATTTTTTCTCCTGATTCTGGATCTCTTTTCAGATTTGGGCTATGACCCCACAGTTTTTTATAGAGGGTGTTTTAGAAAAAAAAACACCTTTTTTTAAATGACTGTAGAATTTGCTTTTATGAATATTTTTTAATCAAGTTCGGGTCACTTATAAAAAAAGGATGTGCTTTTAAGACGTCGTTTAACATTTTCTCGTCGGAGTAACGGTTTACGAGAAAAATGCAGAAACGCGTCATGAGTTCACGTTTGGGGGTGGTTTTTTCAGCAAAAGGGGATGAAGCTCCCATTTGAGAATTCTTCTCTTGGGTTCCTACTGGGAGTTCAAAACCAAAATTTCAAAACTTTATAAATTATTTTTTATAAAAAGTCTAATTTGCTTCAACTATACCTATCTTAACTAACCTACCTAGTGCTCTAATTTTAACTAAAGGAACTGAAAACGATGTTTTTCGTTATTTTCGTATCTTTTTTTTTACGACCTTTTGGTCCTACTTTTTCGGTTCGTTTAAGCTTAAAATCTTGTTGGTTTTTAAATTAAAATGTACCTAAATGTATAGTTTTAACGTTTGGTAGATTTGACTAGTTTAAATGTTTAATAACCAAAAACTAATTTTATTGTTTTACAAAAAATTGTACAAATCTTTAAAATCAGAGAACGAAAAATAACGTTTGTCTGAGTCCCTTTTTTAGTTGATTTTTTTTCTTTTGCTGTTATGTAAATAATAAAATTTAGGATCTAAAATCGTATTACGATCAAATCATTAATTAACACGTGGCGGTCGAAGTGTACCAACGGTATACGGTATACCGAAGTCTGTTCTCAACAGTCAAGGTGCGCTACCGTACCACTGTTCTTTTCTCAATTTGTATGGAATTAAAACGTAAATTTCATATCAGGGTCCACAAAATTGGGCATGTATGTTAAGAAATGGTACATCTTTATTGGACTACCGTGGTTTTTCGGAACAATTAACGCGAAATATTATTTTTGCATTTATTGCTCTTTCATTGCCCCTTGGGAAAAAATGATCCTGGAGTGTACCACCGGTGGTACATTGAAAAAAAAAGTGTTTAAAGCAAGCATTTTTATATATTGTAAGGGTTTTAAAATGAAGATTAAAGATAAAAATAATGAAAACTGAGTTTGGTTTTTTGCGAAGGTTCTCGATTTTTGGCTTCGACCGCAACGTGTTAAATTTCAAAAAGTACATTTTAGTACTAAACTGTATACATTCTTAATTAAATCCTTACATATATATTGTTACTGTTTTTTTTTGCACAGTAAAATATATACAGGGTTATTCAGTAATAGCATAATTTCTTTCAGGTGTTGGTTCTACATAAAAAAAATATGAAAAAATTCTTATAAACATGTCCAGAAATGGGGCTAAAATTGCATTCTATTTAAAGAGATTTTTTCACATTCTGAGCATCAAAAATAGGAACTAAAAATTGCGCCAATAAAATTTTTAATATTTCAGGGCGATTCAACATTAAAAACTATAAAAAAAAGTTGCTATACACCTAGGTTCGAAATTCAGTTTTAAGACTACTATCGAGTCTTAAAAAGTAACCCTTCCTAAGTGGGCGTAACTCCCTTAAAATCCATTTGTGATCGTTTGTGTATGGGGACTGTTTTTTATAGTTTTTAACGTAGAATCGCTTTGCATTATTAAAATTTTTATTGGCGCGATTTTTAGTTCCTATTTTTGATGCTCAGAACGTGAAAAAATCTCTTTAATACTTTCGCTGCGGTTATTCAGGATGTTGGTCACCCACCAACCTAATTGTTTTTTTTTCGAAAATATTGCCCCCATTTTTCTGTCGTAATGATGCAACCAATCGGAAACCGCAAGAAAAATTTTGTCCCGGACCCTACGCTACACGCTGACACATGCGCGTTTACCTCCCTACAATGCTGCTTTGCAACTGATGCATATAATTAAGAAGGTCGACTGGCTCCTATGAGAGTCGTGCGCGCTGTGCCAAGGAGAGAGTCATGCGCAGCCGAAGTGTTAACTGCAATTTTCTCGAAAACGGTTAGTTCTACGGTGTTATATTAAGAGTACCTTGTTTATGTATTTTTAACTAAAAAATCATATTTTATTGAGAAAATGACAAAAAAATACATTGCACGTCCCTGGTTAAAATTACCAAATAAAAATTACTTAAAATGATAGCCTTTATCAATTTTAAGGCATGTGCAAAAATTGGTTACTGTGGTTAATAGGGTAAAAGACATATTAAATAGCTCTTTTTTATGGACACTCTTAGAAGGGCCGTAGCTCTCTTAGGGCTCGTTTTCGGACCAACATTTATAGGAACTTTTTTTTCATATTTTTGTAGGTAGAGTCACGTCTAAAATTTCTCTACGCGAGTTCTCGAACACCCTGTATATGCAGCCTTAAATCCAATATCGTAAGTGTAACTGACAAGCAATGGATTTGGCGGCGTATAGAAACTGAATTAAACCGTGTACCACCGGTGGCGCACGTCGTCGAGAACGTGTTCAACACTAAAATTAAAAAAAAAATAAGTTTCAATAATGCAGGGTCATTCTACATCCTAAACTAAAGAAAAAACTTCGTATACATGTAGGTCTAAAAATCGATACGGGAGCTACAGTCCCCTAAAACTACCTTATTTTTAAAGGATCATCGTAGCTTTAAAATCGATGTTTGGACCTACATATTGTCCACTAAAGGCTCTAAAAAGTCCAAATTTTTCAAAAATGAGATTTTTATCAAATTTGCTTCATTATCTGATTACCAACATACTTCAAAAAAAAAAAACCAATATCAGCCTCAAAAAATGCAAAAATATAAATATTTTAAGTCGCTAAGTGTCTAACTCCATCATATGATTGTGAGAAAACAATTAAATGAGAACTGTCACTAATGTCAAACTATTTCTCGACAACAGGGGATCCCGTTTCAAATATTTGTTAATTTACTGTTTGATGATAATTATAATTATTGCCATTAATAATGTATATATATTATGCCTGCCTAGTAGTAATATTATATATTAAATATAAAAATATAAATTTTTTGTAATAACATTACGCGATATAATACGATAGGTATCCTCTTTTATCTTCCCTTGGAGTTAGACCATTAGTGAATTTAGATTCTGTGGTTAAAATTTAATTTTCAAATAATTTATATAAAATAGATAACAATGAAAAGTTTTAAATACATTAACACATTTCAAACATTTTTACCTGTGAACAAGCTAGTTAAAGTTCTATAATTAAGTTTTAAATCGTTTTTTACGTCTGCTGAAAAATATGGAGTTTTGGAGTTAGACCGTTAGAGCCTTTAGATGACGATATGTAAAAAAAATCTTACTTTTTAATGAAGAACTACCCGACACCATAAAAATTTAGCTTTTTATTTAAGTCTATGAAACATGAAATTTTACATTCAAATGCACTTTTCTCGAAAACGGTTAGTCATATAATTTTGGTCAATTTGTGTGGTGTATTTTATGGACGACCCCTAATATGATACTACAACAAGAGTACCTTTTTGTGCATTTTTACCTGAGGAATTATATTCTAATAATAAAACTACAAAAAGTTACGCAGAAAAATGTTTGAGGCAAAAAAGTGATAATGGTCTCCGTTTCACACGCCTACGGTTAAAATAACTACATGAAAATAAGATAGAATGATAGGTCTTAATGGGTCGTATTAGGGTTGGATCACATTAAATAAAAACCGATTTTTTTTATCCCTTTTTGTTGGAACGAGTCGTAAATTACGACCCGTTTTTGGGCATATGCTTATAGGATTTTTTTTTTTCATATTTTTTTATACAGAATCACCTCTTAAAGGAATTATGCTATTTAAAAATAACCCCGTATATTATACGACGATAATGAAGGCTGCAAAACTGAATTTTTATCCTGATCGACGACAATTTATTTTGTCTTAGAAATATGTTCTTTTATGCAATGGTCAAATATTTGCGTGTAAAAGAACAGCATTATTCTTTGCGTGTGACAAAAATATTTTTAGCCAGTGATATTTTGAGATATTCGATTAAAATAATCGACCTAACCATGATGCGGCGCGACGTTTCTTTAAAATAAGATAATGAAGAATTCGATAAACCTTCACCAAACGTCGAATACAGTAAATTGTCGTTTTTTCTTTATTGTTATGTTTTATATTTTACGATATTTTATAAAGAGCTAATAGTCATGATTCATTTGTTAGATGATTTATATTCATATATCTTTTTACAAACTACTGTAATATTGTACAAGGCGTAAAAAATTATGACAAAATAATGTTTTACATGTATACAAGTAATTGAATATACCTAAACATTTTAAATAAAGTCATCTTTGATTTTTTTAATGCGGATAAAAATTTTAAGTACAAAAAGTATTTAAACATTTTTAATGTAAGACGAAATACATTATTTAAAACAGTTTATGGATTACGCTGGTCCACAGAAATAAGAAAAAGCATTCTGTGCTGGGGTTGAGACCCGGTAATCTTATGCATTTTGAGGCGCTAATTACAAATTTAACGTCAAAACAGCACCCGAAAATCTTATATTCTCAACATGATTAAAAACGACCGTTGGTTCGTGTTTGGATTATATCTAGACAGCTCTAACAGAAGAACAGCTACACGAAAACTCCTTTTATGTTAAAGGCTCATCTGTGGTGTGACAAAATGTAGGTTGTCGGATTTACTAATAACCCTTTTGTAGGAGTATTCGCACAATTGTTCTGCTGTTAAATGTGTATAGATAGGATCGAAAACATAAAACTACGGTCGTTCCCACCATGATTTTTTGGGGATTTTCACTCCTTTTTCGAGTCTAGAAGAAACATAAGCTCGTGATGGTGTTATTTTATGTTGAGTTCGTATTCAGCACCTCAACCCCAGCACAATATACTTTTTTGATTTTGTGGGCATGTATTATTTTTATTGATTACACAAGTCAACAAAAAAAAAAGAAGTTTTTTCTTGTGTCTGGGTTTATTTTATGGTGTTTTTATTTGTCATGCTTCAAAAATACCCACATCCTCTTTAAATTTCGCTTTTGTAGTATTGGTAGTAATAATAGGGTAATTCCATTTCAAATCGATCAGTCGTTGGTTTTTAGATTTTTTTTGAATTTTGGATATGTTGTAGTACTATACCCTAATATAATGTATTTTAAAGGATTTTTTAAAATTTTGGAAAATACGACCCTTCAAAATTTAGCTTTTTGAATTTTCGATAAATATTCAAAAATTCATAGCTTCGTATCGGTAAGACATAGGACAATATTTTTTTTTTGATTTTATACAATAGTCTGTACTAATAAAAAAATATATTTTGAAAAACAATATATATAAAACAAAAAAATCAAAAATAAAAATATTTTATCCAACACCTTCACACCTTGTTTTGAGCACTATTTTAAATGTCAAAAGTGAGTTTTTTTCCACTAGTTACTAAAAGATTTATCACCTACTCTTTTACGTACAGCTTTTGATCTCACCCAAAATTAGTTACATACCCTATTAATTAAGTATTATAACTATTCTATAAATAGAAGCACGTTAACTAAACCATAAAAATTAAAGAAAACCCCAAATTATTCTTTAGTTCTTGAATAAAATACTGTTTTTATTAAAAATTCTGTCATCACCGCGTCCATTTTGACGTTTGTAAGAAATGTAAAACTAGCAATTGTTTATTTTTAATAGGCATACTTAGGCCATGGCTACCTATTATTTTAGTATTAAGAAAACTTAATCTTAATATTTTTGACATAATTTTTCGCAAAATTATAGATTTTTATTTAAAAATAAAAGGTGTTGGATAAAATTAAATTCTCAACTCGTGTATTAAGTGATTTTATTCACTTAAGACACGTATTCATGACTTCAGCAGTCAAATCGATGGAGATCTAAAGCGTTTTAGAAAAAAAAATAAATATTATTAATGAAAATGTGATGGGGGACTATATTTGGGGTTTAGTCAGAGAAAGTACTTATGAACATAATACGAAGAGTACAAGGCTTCATTTATAAACTTTTTTTATAATTTTGTTTACTAATATAATAATTAAAGTTATTAAATAAATATACAAATATAGTTGTTTTTGTTTTTTAACAGATGAATGATTAAAGTCATATATTTTCTTAAATTTTGAAATAATGTTTTCCTGGCTACAAAAGCAAACTTTTTCATGAAATATTTTTTCCGGATGATTATCGCTAAACTTATAGTAATTAGTAATTACTAATTACGTACACTAATCCCAGGCACAAAATTCATGTTGACTTGTGTTATGTATATGGCCTATATTAGGATTCCTTGAGTTAATGGATAGTGTAATTTATTGAAAAATAATATAGTTGTCCTTCTCCCCTTTTTAAATTAGTTAATTCCAGTGTAATATATATTTTTAATAAACATGTTTTTTATCGTAAGTTAAATTTTTGATTCACCGTTTTTTGTTGTAAAAGCGAGGGGTTTCTTTAATGGACAATCCTTGTACACGTATCCAACAATCTTTTACAATCCTTGATAATTCCTTAATCCACAAGCATCTACAATCCTCCACAATCATCTACAATCTTCCACAATCATCTGAAATCTTTCCACAATCTTTAAAAATCTTCATTAAAATTTTATACAATCTTTTTGACCATCTTTGACAATCTTTCACAACCCTTTGATCCTCACAATCCTTGTACACTTTTTTTTTCAATAAATAAACCCCTCGTGTAAAAGTTTTAAAAACAATCATACATATATAAATTTTTTTGGAATAAACACTGTCGGTTTTAATAAAATTTATAAAACTTAAAATTTAGAGAGTAGTTTAGATTTTTATGAACTATTAGTAAAATTTATTTTGGCAAAATTGCCAATAATTTTATTGATGTGTTCTCTTTACATTTTGTTTTTAAATGGAATTCAGGTGCGACTTAAAATTATGAGCTCTAATTCAATAAAACTTTTAGCTTCCTGTTGGAAAGGTCTAAATTAAGGGTGTTATTTAAATATATTTTATATATTTTTTTCAGGGGGGACTTAAAACATAGCAAAACCCGTTTAATAAATATGTAACTTTAGATGCGTTATAATCTGCAGAAAACTTACGTCTTTCGATGTTAGTATTTTTTTAATACATCAGAACAAAATTATCCAATAATAGTATATTATTCAATGAGCATATAATAATTGCTATTAATCAATGAGGGTGAATTTCGGGACACGAGCTGAAAGGCGAGTGACCTAATCACCCGAATGATTAATAGCTATTATACGCGAGTAGAATACTATACTTTATCCATGGTCGTTTTAAATTTTAAACGATTTATTTTTACAGATCCGTGATTAATAGGCCTATTAATCACGGCCGTGGATAAATTAGGTTACATGAAGAACATTTTGATGGATTATTTTATAAAATTTTGGTGATGTGATTATTCCACTACTGCAAGTTATTCGTGCAATTTGTACTTGTGAAATATTGAAGTGCAAAAACACATTAATGATATCTTAAAATGAAAAACAGCTTATAATTGTAAGCGCAAAATAAATGATTACACACTCTAAAAAAAACTAAAGAGTGATTTTATATGTACCTAAAATTTTAAGATTTAATTAGAGAAAAGAAAATATATCATAAACAGTATTATATACTGTCTATAAAAATGTTATTTGCTTGAAATGAAAGCGAAAAAAGCGTATGCATAGTACAAACTTTTGATTTATTACTAATACCTACAAAATTTTATAATACTAAATTAGTATTGTGTAACATTTTTACATTTTATTAGGTTTCCAATTAAAAATAAAAATAGAAATGACAAAATTAAAATATAGAGTGTCCGTGAAATATACGAAAACTTTAAAGCGTCGTTGTATAAATACAAGAAGCCGTGAAGATATGTAATGCCACGCATTCCATTATATACTATTTACAGTAAATGGTGTATTGCATTTTCCCAAATATGTACTTAATTAAAAAAAAAAATCAAAAAAAAAATATAGTTTTTTCATTTTTTAAAAAAGTTTAACCCTCAATAACTTTTTTGTTTTTGGAGGAATTACTTTCAAAAACAATAGGGATCTTTCCCTCATAGAACTTCGTGACATAGGACAGACGGACGGAGTCAACCATTTTCAAAGTTTCATTATTTTTTCATGAAACACATTTGTATCCAAAAAAATTTTGACTAGGACTTTTTTTGGCGATTTTGAGAAATTCGAAACTGCCGTATAATACTATTCTAGCGATACGCGCTGTGAATAGTATAATAAGTTGTATATAAGTTATTCATGGACTTCTTGTACGAACCTATGTGTTCTTAATAAATATATTTTTCTGTGCAGACAGACGTATTTATTAGTACACAGCTGAGGTTTGCTATTCATCAAGTCACAGATTACTGTGATCGAGTGATTTCTTCGCGCAACGTCTAACCCACACATTGTGGGCTAACTAGTCAGTCAAGTGTTGAAAAGATACTTTCCACAAGAAAATGCTGGCATGCAGAAAAAAATAATTACTCATGATTTTTAATTTCAGCTATTTTACAGACACTGTATATTCTGATTAGCGCCTTCAGTTTTTGAAATCCGTAACTGTACATTATGTATGTGGTGTTTGTAAATTATTTGTACATAGCAAAAAATAAATTTTTTGGTTAAACAAACATTTTCTCGTTTATATTAATTTTTCATTTATAACCCCATTTTTTTAGTTGTCCATTTTTTTTTAATAATATTTTTATACCATTAAATCTACATTCCAAGGGTTATCAAATAAGGTATATAATAATGTAATATACCTTATTTATATGTTATAGCGTTCGTAAATGTATATTTTAGTGTTTTTAACGAGTCCCTCTGTTGGGGCTGAGGGGGGTAAAAAGGGGTAGAGTCTTTTACAGCGCCGGCCAAAACCGCACCGCACATTACCACGCCACCCTTTTCCGCGCCGACCGTGACCGCGCCTAGGACATTTCTGCGCCTATGTAACTTTTGGTTTCAATTTATTTTAGTATCTATTTTATTTTTATTTGTAACAAGTGAAACAACATTTATTTAACAAAAAAAATATTTTTTAATTTAGGGAACGTTCAAGTATTACGTAACGCTCCTAGGGGGGGTGGGGGTCATTTCGGAGTGTTACGCCCATGTTAATGGTATAGGAAAATAGCGTTAAAGGAGGGGGGGGGGGATCCAAAATGATTAAAATTTGCGTTACGTAATACTTGCACGTTCCATTAACAATAGATATAATCATTTGTATAAATTTTGGACAATACCTTTCAACCAACGAACGAACCAACAACCAAACCAAATAACCAAATCTTTATTTCTAATGCTTTTGATAATTTCTGTCGACATTGTAACAACTGATACTCTTTCTTTTGTGTAGTAAATAAATATTTTGATTAAAGAAATACTAGGTAGGTACATATACTAAAACTCAATCAAAAATAGCACAAAAAACACTTGTGTATAAATCGAAAAAAATCACACAAAAAAAAAAAACACGAAAAATCATACAACAATAAATTAAAACTGGGTATTTTATAATTTGAAAAATTCTAAAACCTAAACAATTTTTTTAGTCAAACTAACAAAATAAAATCGGCAGATTTTGATGTATTCATAAAAATTTAAATGAGATATTGGCCGGGGCGGTAAGTAACAACGCGGTAAAGGACGGCGCAGTAGTGGACATGTCGCGGTAATGTTCTAGGCGCGGTAAAGGACGGCGCGCTAATGGTCGGCGCAGTAAATTTAGCGCCGTAAAAGACGGCGCCCGTAAAAAAGGGTTAAAAAGTTGTTTTGGCTCTTTTTTGGTATTTAAATAATAAAAAAATACCGAACTATGGTCTGTTTTTTCAAGCAAGATAGTAAATTAAAAATCGCACAGTAAATATTTTTACAACAGGTATGAATAGTTTATGTTTGTGTATAAAATATACATAGTTATGTTTTATAAAATAAACTACTCAGTATATTTGCACATCCAATATTCGAATCTGTTTTGAAAATATTTACTGTGCGATTTTTAATTTACTATCTTGCTTGATGAAACAAAGCATAGTAAAAAATATTTTGTACACATTTTTACATTTCCTCCTACACCCCTGCTGGGCTCGGAATGGAAAATATAGTGAACATTTTCTCCCAAGCAAGTCACGTGGCCATATGTTCTTCCCACTTTGCCTTTCATAATCATAGAGTGGAAGAGAGCGCACGATAGTAACGTGATTTGCTTACAAGAAAAAGTCCGCTATATTGAACATTTGACTGTATTCAAATGCTTTGGCGGTTCCCTATTCAAAATTCGTTGACATACCAGTGTACCATAAAATAGTTATTTGTACAGAATCCACAGAAAATCAGGCTCGATAAAGTCAGCAAAATTTCATAACCCTTACCCTCCCGAGACTAAACTAATGATAATTTTTCGATTTAATTGTGTTTTTTATATATTTGCTATGCCTAAAAAGAAGAAAAAAAATATACATTTTTTTTTTAGTTTTTGCTCGAGTTTTTATTTTCTTTATTTCAGGAGAGCTGTATTATACAGGGTGTCTCAACGAAGCCGACTCGGTCGATATATAGTAAAGTATCCGCTTTAGAGAAAAACCATACAACTTTTCCCTTTAAAGTTTTTCTCTAAAGTGGATACTTTATATCGACCGAGTCGGCTTCGTTGAGACACCCTGTATACTGTATTATATAGTATTATTATATATTATTATAAACTGAATTAAATTTGCATATTTGTTTGCATACATAGAAAGTTTATAAAAGTATTTTGGATTAATAATCATAATTAATAATGCCTTAAAGAAAAAATGAAGAAGTAAAGTCACAATTGTGTAGGGGGTAAGGGATAAAGCATACGTTTCATTAAACTTTTTTAAGTACTTGTTTATAAAAAAAAACACTTGCCCCTCCATGGCAAGTTTTTTGATAAACACCCTATTTTAAGAAAGTTTGACTCAGTGGGGACTAAGTCCAAGAGTTAGGGTTAAAAAGTGATAAGTCTAAACATTTTTTTTTTTTGAGAATATTTGATATTTTCTGGTAATTTTTGTACAAATGACAACTCCCATTAAGCTGAATAAAATACCACAGTCAAATTTATGTCTTGTAGAAAAAGAATCAGTTTTTTTGCGGTTTTCTAATAGTTGGACTTATCAGTGATAAGTTATCACCTTTTAATCATACAAGCCTCAGTTATTATATACAGTGCGGTCCAACGTCACCCCCTTTTTTAACGAGTTGATATATCGACTCGTAAATAAGACAACTTAAACTATGTATCTTTTTGCATATAGTTGATATTTTCAGCTTTTAAAATGTGGACAGGGGGGCATGAAGAGGATTAAAAAAATGGAAATGTGGGTCGTTTAACACTTTATTTTAAAGCAAATAAAGTTCCCCAATCGGCTTAATTTTTTTTAAGTTCTGATTTTTTTTATTATTTTTTCTTTGCTAAAAAATTATATTTTTTTAAAGATTTTTTTTGGAAATTTTTATTTATAGGGATATTCTTTTTTAAATAGGACCTCTCCGGTTTTGCTCAAATTTTGCATACGTGCCTAAAATAAGTGGTTTAACAAGTGCAAGTTGATTTTTCCGAAAAAAAAATTCTTTTGAGATATTAGGTTGGGTCATTTTTTCGACTTTTTCCGAGCATCCTGCACGGGATCTAAAAAACTTATATAGTTCGGTTTCTATTTAACCTATGGTTTTTGTATTACCTACATTATAAAGAGCACTGAATTCCGCTTGAGAAAAAGTATGTTTGTATGTATATCTTTTAACTAATTAAAAAATACAAAATTTACTGTTAATATTATCAAAATTTTGGAAAATGGATTGACAGAGTAAGATATAAAAAAGAAGCTAGATATAGAAATGGAGAAAGGGCGTAATGTTGATTTTGAAAAAGAAATTATTGTTTACACACAGGATTTGGAATATTTGTAGCAAAATTAATGGAGAGCCCCTAGCACAAGCCAAAAGCTTATTTGGGGCTCTCCATGACTCTGTAATTAATTAATTAAATAAATAAATGTATGTATTTTTTGTTTTTAAAAATCAAGATGGAAAATTAGTTATTAGATGTGATGAAGACATATGTACTGCACCTGAGAACCACTAGTTGACAATTATTTGCTGTATCTTCCAAAATAACAGCGGTTTATAGATAATATTGTATAGGTGTATACTACTGTTAATAGAGACCACCCTTTCCTAATATAAAACAGATCCGTGGATATAATTTTCCACGATATTTTTTTTATTTTGTTCTTGAAGTTAATATTTCCGCCATCCTTTGTATTCAAAATAACTCATGAACCCTTTGAGATAAAGACTTCATGTCCATTTTGGTGTGTTACGCCCATGTTATTGGTATAGGAAAATAGCGTTACAGGGGGGGGGGTCCAAAATGATCAAAATTTGTGTTACGTAATATCATTTTTTTGTTGTATCTTCAAAAATGATGTCGGATTATAGATATTTTATGGGCGTTTACTGTTAATAAACACCACCCTTTCCCAATATAAAATAGATCCGGGATATAATTTATCACAATCATTTAAAAAAAAAATTATACCACAGGTTAATATTTCCAGCATCCTTTTTATTTAAAATAACTCATAAACCCTTTGAGATAAAGACTTAATATTTGGTCCATTATCTTCTCGTAGTATGTAACTATTTCAAGCCATATTTGATGTCTCTAGCTCAAAGCAATCAAAAGTTATTAGATATAATGAAGATATATGTACTACACCTGAGAACCACTAGAAGACCATTTTTTGCTGTACCTTCCAAAATAATAGCGGTTTATAGATAATATTTTATGGGCTGATACTACTGTTAATAGAGACTACCTTGTTCGAATATAAAACAGATCCGTTGATATAATTTTCCATAATTAAAAGAAAAAATTGTATTTCAGGTTAAACAATTGACACATACTTTTTCTAAAGCGGAATTCAATGCTCTTTACAATTTTGGTAACACAAAAACCATACGTTAATTATAAACCGAATTATATAAGTTTTTTAGATCCCTTGCAGGATGCTCGGAAAAAGTCGAAAAAATGACCCAACCTAATATCTCAGAAAAAAATTTTTGTTCGGAATGGACTTGAATTTGTTAAATAAAACACAATTTTAGGCACGTATGCAAAATTCGAGCAAAATCGGAGAGGTGAAGTCCAACATATATCCTATTTGAAAAAGAATATCCCTATAGCAATTAAAATTATGTAGTTTAAAAGTATAATTTACGTTTTTATGTCATGGAAAATTTCAAAAATCGTTTGACTTGAATTTTTTTTCCCATTTTCAACATATTTTAAACCCTCAAAAAAAAAATCTAAAAAAAATAAGAAATATATGGCCAAATAGAGTACTGTATACACTTTAAAATGATATATGACACGACCCCCCTTTCCATTTCAAAAAATCCCCTCATGTCCACCCGCAGCGCCCTGCCCACATTTTAAGATATCCCAACTCGTTTAAAAGGTGAAAGGGAAGTGTGATTTTTGGATCGCTCTGTATAATAAATAATAGCTGAAACAACAATATTATTAAAAAGCTTAAAGATGCCCTGCTGAAAATGACGGGTCTGGGCGGGTATAAATGGTGCATAAACCGGACTTAAGCGGATGAAATTCACCCGCTCAAGTCCGGTCTATGCAACATTTATACCCGCGCAGACCCGTCATTTTTAATAGGGTGGTGTTGGTTAAAATATGGACATAATATATTAATAACATAATATACTAATAATATGCATATTATAAAGGGCAAATCCACTGTAACTAACCTTACAGCGTCAGAAAAATTACACTTTCTTCTAAATATTTTATTACATTATTATTTTTTAACGAACAATCTTTAACAATAATAAATAACAATAATTACCATGAGTCTGCCCTAAGCTTAAGCTAAAATTCTAGGTGTATGCAACAAAAATTTATTTATTGTTAAAATTAGTTTTATTTTCGAGAAAGATATGTCGAAAAAAAAATCAATTACATCTATTTTTTTTATTAATAAAAATTATGATTCATTTAGGTAAAACTACAGATGGAAGACTTAACACATTGTTCTACCGAAATCATCAAAATCAGCGTAGAAGAAAACACAAGTTTTTAATTTTACTTAATTTTTTGTAAGCAGATATACTTAAAACCAATATTTTCTATATTCCTTAATCAAAAATTCATATAATGAATTTATTTTTACCTGTATTGTTTTTATTGCGATTTTTAGAGTATAGCTGCGATTTAATATTTTTTTAAATATTATTTTTATTTATTTTATTTTAAAAATTCTACTTGTAAAGTTTATACCAGAGAAATTGATAAACTGAAACAATAGGTGAGTTCCATAAAGCTTAGCGAAAGTCAGCAAAACGATAACTTTCGCTGAGTTTGGCTGGTGAACGTTAAACGGTTTTTTTTATCTGTCAAAAAAGATGGAAACACCAAAGAAATTATAACACGACGCACTTTTTAATTTTAATTAATAGCAGTTAAAGAAGCAACGAGCTTGTGAGTATTTTTTTAAGTTATATCTACCATTTTCGCGCTCTCTTTGACATAAAGCTAATCTCAGCGGTAGATTTAATCGCTTACTTTGACTGCCAGCCAAAGAAAACAGCTGAAATTTGACTGTCAACGTTGACAGTTAAACACGCTGGGTTTTATTAACGGCACCTGATGCTGAACTAAGCAGGATCCATTGATGTATGGCAGCTTGTGAAGTTCAGCATGTAAATTATACATTGTATAATTATAATTTTAAAACACTTAGCTAGCTTCTATTTTTTTTCGGTCTGTTTTTACAACAGTTATGGCTTGAAAAGTAACTCAAATTTGCTATAAATTTTTTAATGCTTTTAAAATGCGCATATGTGTTCAATAGTTTTTTTTTAATAGATATTGTTTCTTATTTCAATTTTTATGGTATAAAATATATTTCTTTGGTAATATGTACTAATAAATTTTGTAGAATATTTGAAATAACCAAAGAGACAGGATGAGAGAGAGAGAAAGAGAAAAATAAATATAAAATAAACATATCTAATATAAAGTAAAATTTATTTGAGAAGACAAAATATGTAAAAGGACAGTTTATATTTTTTAGACAATAACTAATAGTTATTAACTATCATTACATTTTTAGACAAATTATGTGGAGGCTGAACCTTTTAATATTTAATTTTGTTTTATTTTTAGGTTTTATAAAAAAAATATTAATGTGGTTTTTAATCTTTTCCAAATCAATATTTCCACTAGAAAAAATCTTCTTTGCATACGTGAATTTTTTTGTGCTAAAATGAATCAAAAACTGATATTTAGGTATTTTTATTAATAATAATTTGTCCTTCTATTTAAGTTTTCTATTTTTGCTTAATTGCACTAAACCACAAAAAAAATGGAAAATATTACTTGGACTAGACACATCAAGGGTTTTTCATTTAAATGAGATCGAGGGGTAAATCTCCACCGAAATCGTGTACACAAGATTTCACTTTACCCCAAGATTTCGCAGATTTCGTAAGATTTCGTAACTTCGACCTGCTAGCATGCTGAAGCCGAAAATGTTGTCCATATTTTTCCATCACGTCAAAGTTATTGGGGGCGAAAAGGCCAAAAAGTGGGTAATTTGACAATAAAAATCCTAGATTAAATCTATACAGTTGCAGCTGTCAGTTTCGGATAAATATGTGATTTTTAAACTATAGTGTTTCTTTCAAAAATTGAGTTTATGATTTTTTAAATAAATATCTAAAAAGTCGAGTATTTCCGCAGAGACAGGTCCTTAAATATTAGACCTCTTATATGCCATGCTTTTACATTAAACCAAAGGTTGGCAGCGTTTCTAAAAGAAACATTTTTTTCAAAAAAAAAAAAAAAGAATGAAAATTCAAAAAAGTCCAAACGAAAAAATTAAAAGTTGGCATACCTATAAAACTCGATAAGCTGATTCGAATCATGTAGCACATTAGGACTTACGTTTAAGGGCGCTGTACCCTGTTGAAAATGACGGGTCTGCGCGGGTATAAATGGTGCAAAAACCCGTCTTTTTCAATAGGGTAGCCTTAAATTTTTTTTTGAAATATTGTAATTTGTGCCTTCTTGCCCTGCATAGCTAAAAATTCGACCTGATAGGAGAATATAGACATCATTCGGATTCAGCAGGTCAAAATTTATAAGAAATGACGCGTAGTCCAAGTATTATTTTTTTTTTATTTTTTTTTGTGGTTCAGTGTCGTTTATTTTTTTATGTTTTCAATTTATTTAGGTATTTTTAAACTAATTCAGCAGTTTGTTTTTTAAAATGTTTTAAAATTTTATTCTATAAAAAATTATTGTTTTATATTTTTTAAAAATCGAGGGATATTCCGCAAAAAAAGTATTGTGTACCCCAATTCTCCAACTAATATTCTTAACTCGAAAACAAATTCCCCAATTAGTTTTCTAATTGCCCACTTAGTTTCCAAATTCCCCAATTTTGGTAGGAATACAGAGACAGTTAGCTTTAGCATTAATTCTCCACTAATGTATGTCACATTTGTGACCTTTAGTTAATAACTAATATACACTTCGCGCAAAAATTAAGGGAGCAGAAAAAAATTCCGAATTTTTCGGTCATTTTTGACGAGCTGTATCTCAGTAAAAAATGGTGGTAGAGACTTAAAAAAAAAAGCATTTTGTAGCTCTAAGATTCTTGTTTTCCGATTTTTTAGCCAAAAATTTTCTGAGCGACAGTTCCAACGCAATTCAAAGAAATAACGCCAAAAAAAAATTTTTCAAAATTTTCAGTAATTTTTTTCTTGCTCTGAAAAATTTTTTTTGATTAAGCGATCATATGGACCAGATAGCCTGTTTATTCAGCTTCAATTTAACGTTTGGCGATTTTCTCTACGCCAATTCCTTGCGGAGATATCCGATTTTTAATGAAAAAGGATCCTTTTGTCCTTAATTAAGGATATCTCTGCAATCAATGGTCATACAGAAAATTGATGGGCAGTTTTGAAAACTGAAATAAATTTTCTACAAGATTATGCCATGGTTCGAAAAAAAATAATTTTTTTTATCCTTCACATTCACTTCAAAAGTATCGAATAAAGTCCCTTTTCCCCTTTCTTTGGTTAATCAACCATATCTTTGCTAATTTTTAAGGAACCGCTAATGTTGTCAGCACATTTTTTACCTCATTATACCCCCAATAGCCATGTAAAATAATAAATCGATACATTAAACGGTTTTTCTGGACCGATCGATCAAAATTAAAAAAAAATTAAAGGAGCAAAAATGTTGTTTCTTAAACAATGTGTAATCTGTTCAAAATGGAAAAATTGTTTTTCACGACTTTTTTGACATCCTTTTTCATTAAAAATCGGATATCTCCGTGAGGAATTGGCGTATAGAAAATCGCCAAACGTCAAATTAAAGCTGAATAAACAGGCTATCTGGTCCATATGATCGCTTAATCAAAAAAAAATTTCCGAGCCCGTGGAGCAAGAAAAAATTTACTGAAAATTTTGAAATTTTTTTTTTCGCGCTTTTTCTTCGAATTGCGTTGGAACCGTTGCTCAGAAAATTTTTTGGCTAAAAAATCGGAAAACTAGAATCTTAGAGCTACAAAATGCTTTTTTTAAAAAGTCTCTAAGACCATTTTTCACTGATATACAGCTCGTCAAAAATCACCGAAAAATTTAGAATTTTTTTCTGCTCCCTTAATTTTTGCGCAAAGTGTATCTTAGACCATATACACATCAATTGCTAACAACTCAAAATAAACAAAACAAAATCTGGGCTCAAAAAATAGGGTGTTACTAAAGTAGCATAAAAAATCTTACAATTCGAATGTCACCACTGAAACTTAGGGGTGTATTTTAAAAATATTTAACTTCATGAATCGACCAGGATACAGCCTCAAAATTTACCGCTTTAGCCTTCACAAAAAAATTCGTTGAAAATGCTTGGATTTTTTAATTACATAAAAATATCTCTGAACGTGATTACTAAATGTCATAATACTATGATTATTTTATTAAGTTTTTATAAATTTCCCATTAATACCCCTAATTCCCAAAGATTTTATATTAATTTCCCACTAATTCCCCTAATTCCCAAAGATTTTATATTAATATCCCCAATTAACCACTAATTTCCCTAATTCTTCAACTAATTTCCCGAATTCTTCAAATAATTCACCAACTAATTTCCCAAATTCCCAAAGCTGGTACAGCAAAATTTCCTTGCAGAATAACTCTCGCAACTAAAATAACAAATATTTTCTGCATCAGAAAATTGTAAATATTGAAAACTAGTAAATTAGGATTTAAACATCTATATTGTAAATAAATAGATAAACGAAAATCATAAAATATTTAAAAATAAGAACAAAAGATCATTTTATTTTTTTAATTTTTAGTAAGTTTTTTTTTTTACTTTTATACTATGGTCTATTTTTTCAGGCAAGATACTAAATTAAAAATCGCACAGTAAATATTTTTACAACAGGTTTGAATAGTATATGTTTGCGTATAGAATATAGTTATGGTTTATAAAATAAACTACGCAGTATATTTGCACATCCAATATTCTACTGTTATGAAAATATTTAATGTGCGATTTTTAATTTACTATATTGCTTCAAGAAACAGACCATAATATTCGGAATAGTACTTACCCGATATATTTTCTTATTTAATCTGACCAAGCACTTATATGCTAAATTTTATCTTAAGATCGTGGTGCGGCAGGGGTCTGTCCCATTGTGTGTAAAATATACAGAGCGGTCCAAAAGTCACCCCCCCCCCTCTTAACTTTTGAACCAGTTGAGATATCGACTTCAAATTTGGAACTTTTAAATAAGACAACTTAAACTATCTTTTAGCATATATTTAATACTTTCAGCTCTTAAAATGTGGGCAGGGGGGCATGGGTAGGGACACTAGATCTAGGCATGGGGGCACATTTTTTAAATGGAAAGGGGGGTCGTGTAATACATTATTTTAAAGCTTATAAAATTCTCCATTTAACTCCATATTTTTAAATTAAAAAAAAATGGGTTTAAATTGGGGCTAAAAATGAGTATTAATGTCAAAATTCCTCTAAAAAAAAACAAATAATTTTTTAAAAATGCCTAATTTCATCATAAAAAAATGTTAATTATACTTTTAAACTAATTTTAGTTGACATAAATAAAAATTTATAAAAAACAAACTTAAAAAATCAAATGTTTTAGCACAAAAAATTGAAAAATCAAAACCTTAAAAAACATTTTTAACAAATTTAAAAATGTTAGTTTAAATAGAGAATTTTATAAGCTTTAAAATGATGTATCACACGACCCCCCTTTCCATTTAAAAAAATGTTCCCCCCTGCCCACATTTTAAGAGCTGAACATATCAAATATATGCTAAAAGATAGTTTAAGTTGTCTTATTTAAGAGTTTTAAATTTGAAGTCGATATCTCAACTCTTTCAAAAGTTAAAAGGGGGGGGGGGTGACTTTTGGACCGCACTGTATATATAGTTGGGATGCTGTCATTTATAGGCAGAGCCTTAGCCAGTGAAACATAAGCCCCTCAGATGTTTTGCAGACTTTAATCATAGGGTGAACCCAGAGACTTGCCGGTTAAACCGCGGGTAGCAGGGGTTGCAAGTTTTTGTTTAGTAACTGTTTGACTTGATAAATAACACCGGCCCACAAAAACAACGTTAATTACTTTTATCTTGGACACTATCAGAATGTCGAGAACTATAACATCCAAAATTTAGCCAAATCTGACTGAAGTCACTTTTACATAAGAAGGGAGCGATGTCCTTTGGGGATCGGCGAGCTACTTTATTGTAAAATTCGTTTTCAGTCTCGTTTTCAGCGCCCAAAAATGCTTAAGAAAAATATAGTTTGTTTAAGAGAAATTGACGTTTTTTTTGCATATACAGTGCGTGCATTAAGTCTGGAATCACCCGATTAACTTTTATTTTATATTAAAAAGTTATCAAAATTTTCACCCCCTTGCACCCTCCCATCATAACTTTTTTTCTCAAATAGCAACCTACCCCTTGTGACACATCGTTGAAAAGGTTATTTAATAAGCTTTCTAACGGGGTATGATAAAGCCTTATTTCGACACTCCCATATGCCCATATTTAACCATTTTGAGTTATACTCATAGGTAAACGCCTTGAAAAAAAACACATGGTGGTATTACTCAGATTTCTACACAGGCCAGTTTAACCAAAAGTTTACCTAAAATCACTAAAGTAAGAAATTCTAAACTTGAATTTTATCAGAAACAAACAATAAATAAACAATAAATACTTTTACAGTTAAATAGAGAATTTTATAAGCTTTCAAATGATGTATGACGACTTCCTTTTCCACTTTATTCATTTACCCACCCTTAAATAACAACAAAAAAATATTTTAGAAATTTAGCTGTCGTGAAAAATGACAATATATGAGTTACGGCTTTGTTGTTGGCGGTATCAATTTGACAGAGGGCTTATAAAAAAATGGGTGGCTATTTGAAAAAAAAAAATGGAATGGATGGGTGCGGGCGTGAAAATTGTAATAACATTTGGTGTAAACCAAATTAAAAAATAAAAATCGACCTGTATGAGCATTTTTTTTACCTCCCAGTCACGAGAACAAACAAAAAATGCTCAGACAGATCGATTTTTATTTCGAAAATTTTGATTTACACCAAATTTTATCACAATTTTCACCCCCTTGCACCCACCCATTCCATTTTTTTTACAAGCCCTTGGTCAAATAAGGCTTTATCATACACCGTTAGAAAGCTTATTAAATAACCTTTTGAACGATGTGTCCCAAGGGGTAGGTTGCTATTTGAAAAAAAAGTTGTGATGGAAGGGTGCAAGGGGGTGAACATTTTGATAATTTTTTTTACACCAAAATTTGCAAAAATAAAAATAAAAATCGACCCGTCCGAGCGTTTTTTTTTAAAGGCATATAAATAGTTAATGTGATTCCAGACTTAATGTACGCACTGTATATACATATATGTACTAACCCAGGTAGCACCTAATAACTAGTAGATATCTTAAATTGGCAGTAGATATCCCATGGATATCCAAATGTCCGCCTATGTCCAGGATATCCACACAGATATGCAGCGGACATTTATTTTTTAACCTCCCTAAAGTATCTACTGGATATCCATTAGAGATCCATCATGGACTGGAAATAGGGTTGTCTAATGGATAATCTAATGGTTATTATGTGTTGTCTGGGAAGTGAGAGAAATAATCGAATTAAATAATTTTAAATTTCCAGAAAGTAAAATATCCGATATTTTTTTTTTTAAATCTTCATTTGCCTTCCTTGCCACACCCTAATGTTCACCAAAAACAATCCTGAGCGAGAACTTTTGGTAACATACCTGTATGCCAAAAGTCTCTAGCTTAAAGCGTTCTTAAGCTATAGGGTCCACAAGTTTTCCCGTAACTCTTCCTAGATAAACTCTTCCTAGATAAAATTATGGCCATGTGCTGTCAGATCTGACTAAATTTCTAATCTTCCTAAAAATAATGTTCCTAATACTGGCAAAGTTTTAGACGATTTTGGAAGTCGGTTAAAAAGCAGTGAAAATCCGTGTTTTTTTCCTGACCAATTGCTAAAAAAACGTCTTTTTTCCAGCTCTCTTTTTTAAGTAAAAAACGTAAATAAATTTTAAATGAAAATGAAAATAAAATCGCTTTTTGTACGCAAATCTACAAGGCACAAAGAAATCTTAGTTACTAAACGATCAGGGGTTTTGAAATCTCTCCCAAATAATCTTGCAGTTTTATATTTTTGTAGAACATTTTTATAATATTAAATACCCTGTTGCAAAATCGCGTTTGTTAAATTTTCGTTTTTATATATATATTTTTTTTGGTTATATGGTATTTACTGTATACAGAACCATTAAATTTTAACTTTTTCTACATAGAAAAATAGTATGTGCAAGGCGTTTATGAAGTGGTGTTCCTTATACATAATATAACCATATTATGTTTTTTTTAGCCAATACTCATTCAGTAAACACAACTTTAAGGTTTTTATTTTTTTGCATTGAGGCCATTTTTTAACAACAGGGTGATTATTTCTGTGTTCTAACGACTAAATTTTCTCGTTTTGTTTTTATTTTTTATATAATAAGTTAAATTCATTTATTTTTATATAGATATCAAATTTTTGCTTTTGTGTTGTAAATATTATTTATTATATCGTTTTATTTTTGTACCAATTTTTGGTATTTTATGAACAAAATGTACAAAAAGGACCTTTTATAAATGAGTTATTTAACTTGAATAAAATATGTTTAGGACAGTTAGTTTTTTATTTTTTTTTTCCAGAAAATTAAACTTGAAAATGTATAGTCAGGAAAGTAAAAGAACTATACTGCCCTCCTAAAGAGGAACGCAGCATGTACACCTGACACATACGGTTTTCGAGCTTAGTATTATTTTACTACGGAGAATAACGGTATGTACCAATCCTAAGGAAATCTGCGGTAAGTGCATCGAAGATGTTACTTGCCGCGTTCTTTCTATGTGAAATTTTGTTTTGAAAGAAGAAACAGGATAAAGCAAATACAAAAGAAAGCAAAATTATGGGTATTTTAGTGGCAGTCAGACAAAATTAATAGATACATTTATTGTTTCTAAAGAAATATACATTTCTTATTAGAAGACAAAATTAATATTATAAAATATTGATGAATCAACAAATAAAAAAAAAAGAAAAAAATATATTGTTTAAGACTATTGTTACTACTATTGTTTAATAGTATAGGTACTATAGTACCTACTAGTAGATATATCTGTTTAAATATAATTAAATAATAATATATAAACTGCTGCCAACAAAATAATACTTTCCCTTATAAGCTTAGGTTTATTAAAATCAAAAATGAAAAAAAAAATTGAAAAGGAAAATTGAAAAAAAATATAAAAAAATTAAGAATAATTAGTTTTTCAAAAAAAAATCTGTTTAAAAAAAAAATATATATTTTTTTTGAAAATTATTTTTTTTTAAGTATTTGGGAAAATGCAATATACCATTTCCAGTGAATAGTATATAATGGAATGCGTATCATTACATATCTTTACGGCTTGTTATATTAGAAGGTATCAAAAATTTATATTGTTACAGAAAATCATAAAAAATATTTGATGTTATAATTTATTTCAAATATTCACTTGCACGCACAAAAGAATTATACGTTTAATTAAATTTTATTTTAAATATAGATATCAGAAATTAACAGATTTTTTAAATACCAAAAAGCATATAGTTAGTTTAGATATTATTTCGTTTATTAAAAGATTTAAATCTATGCCAAACTTTTACATAAAAAGAACGCGGCAGGTAACTTCTTCGGTGTACTTACCGCAGATTTCCTTAGGATTGGTATTTACCGTTATTCTCCGTAGTAAAATAATACTAAGCTAGAAAACCGTATGTGTCAGCGCTCCTCTTTAGGAGGGCAGTATACTGGTCAAAATATGATGGTAATAAATGGACCAATTATTGTTTTTTCATTCTACACAAGGTTAAAATCAGTTTTTCTTGCCTCGTTTGCGAACGGCAAGTGCTGTTTTCCGCGGCTTGACGGAAAAGAAAATTTAAAAAATTATAAATAGATGGCGCAAAATATTTAACTTGATTTTTAGCCGAAGAAACGAAAATTTTCAGTATTTTGAGTCATTTAATTTAATTTTATTAAACAATAATTTTTTAATGGCGTATTTTAATAATACTGTACCTATTTATAGCGTTTTTAGTACCTTATAAGTTCATAACAACATGTCATTAATTTTTTGACTGCCCTTGGGCTTGGACTTTACAGTCATCTTGTGACTGCCAAATGCTCATTGGGTGACTTGATCTAGTACTTACAAACTTTTTTTATAACTTGAATATTTTGTACTTTTTTACACTATTTTTTGTGTAGGATAAAAAACAATATGTAATTCAAGCCAGAAAAATAGTTTTCTAGGTCTCGAGACGTGGCCTGACTCAACAGGTCTCGCTTGTCCATATCTTCTATTGACCCAGAAAACAAACACTTTTCTGTCTAGGATTACCATATACTATTTCATTTACTTAGTAAACCTAAATATCTATGTTTACGTAAACCTCCCTGGACTCTGCTATTCCTGTGAAAACGCTCTGGTTAATTCTTATTGAAATTTTCGTATCTGATCTTATTAAAACTTTATAGAACTTTTAATAAAATTATTAACGAAGTTTTTTACCAATAAAGCAGGAATGTATAAGAATGAACCAGGTTTTGGAAAAGAAATTTCATTTTAATTCTTATTAAAATTTTCCCATTTAAACTTGAGAAGAATTAATATGATTTTGAATGAAATTTCTTACCAATGAAGCAGGTTTTTATAAGAATGAACCTGGTTCACACACACACACACGCATTTTTGCTTGTATCTTGAAAACGCGAAGAGATATCAAAAAAATCGACCCCCTAGACCTAAATTCAGTTTCAACAACTTAAGGAAACCGGAAATAGGGATGTTCCCAATGGGAATGTTCCCCAAGATGACTGGAGGAACTAGTTCCTCTAGGCTAAAGCCTCCAGATATCTTGATCCATACCAATCCGAAGTGTATCAAATTAGCTGACTAGTAAGTTATAACGACAGTATTGGAAGAACGAGACTTTATTAATTTTAAAAGTTTTGTTAGTCGTAGAAAATAAGATGTGGCTCCACCTACAGCATACGAATTTTCGCCTGTAATTAAGTCAATATGAATCTGCTGTTTAAATATTATTGGGACTGCGTTAGAAATTTCCTTTTAAACCTGGTATTTAAATTTAATATAATTTTTCTCATTCAATCTTTTACATTCTAAATAGAATTTTCTTATTCGCATTCTCAATAAAATATTCTCATTCAGTATTTAGGATTCTACACAGAATTTTCGCTCTAATACCTACACATTAAATGCATATGAATATTGTGTAGAACCGAGAAATTCATACACCAATTTCTTCGAATTCCCGAATTCATAGTAGAAATTTTCGAGCGAGATTTATTTCTTGTTTCACTTAGCAGGATACATAGCATATGCTATACATATAGGTTTGATGCGAAAGGTCTGCTGTTTAAATATTATTGGGACTGCGTTAGAAACTTCCTTTTAAACCTGGTATTTAAATTTAATATAATTTTTCTCATTCAATCTTTTACATTCTAAATAGAATTTTCTTATTCGCATTCTCAATAAAATATTCTCATTCAGTATTTAGGATTCTACACAGAATTTTCGCTCTAATACCTACACATTAAATGCATATGAAGATTGTGTAGAACCGAGAAATTCATACACCAATTTTTTCGAATTCCCGAATTCATAGTAGAAATTTTCGAGCGAGATTTATTTCTTGTTTCACTTAGCAGGATACATAGCATATGCTATACCTATAGGTTTGATGCGAAAGGTCTACCGAACGAAAACCGAGGAAAGACATCCGGTTTTAAATAATTATAATTAACCTTTACCTGGCACACCTCCCCTGAGTAACATACCTGGCACTGTGGGGTTCGTACGAACCCCAGTGACAAATATCCTTGTAAAACTTGAAATATTGATTATTTTTTTTTAGAAAAATCAGAGATCATCTTCAGATACCCCTTTAAAGGGTGGAATAGTCAGAGTTTAGAAAAATCAAGATCAGCGTTCAGAAAAAATTCGGAAACTTAAAAAAAAACGTATTTTACAAAAAAATTCATAACTTTTTTATTTTTTGATAAAAGTGCTAAAATTTTAGGTGTGTGTGTGAGTGCCGGGTGAGGTACGTACACACCCCAACCTACTTTGACGACTGCCACAGACAAACTGAACCGTCGCAGCGCTATCCTAGTGGCATAGGTATAAAAGTGTACCCCTTGACTACCGATAGATGTCGTTACGAGTTTAGATTTCGAAGATTTAAATATCGAAAATCGACGAGAAACAGCGTGGGGTTCGTACGTACCCCCTGTGCCAGGTAAAGGTTAAAGCATGTTTCTTACAAGGGCGTAGGTATATTTTTCTTGGTGTCAGTAGATAAGTTTTTACACAGATTAGGAATCTGAGGACAAAGGTCATACATAATAAACTAAAAAGTATACAGTTTTTTAGGGTTCTCCAAAAAGAAGATAAATTTTTGCTCTAAAGTACTTATTTTTGTCCTAAGAGGGATTAATTACTCCCCTTATATATTCCCTTGGATTCTGACTACATCAGTCGATATGTGTTCTAACATTCCGACTTGCAAGCCCAGTTTCTACAAGAGGTGTTATGCTTATGCTAAGGGACACTAGATCTAGGTCTCGAGTTAGCAAGGCTTGACCTATAACTAGTGTTCCTAGTGATGCTCACACAGCTCAGCAGAAGTTCTTAAGAACTTCTGATCTTAGGTTACTATAATCTAGACCGTCCAATTATGCAAGATAGTAGTTTAAAATTCCCGCCATTTTTAAGCTACATCATTGGTTAAAAACTCGTATATTTTAACATATAAAATATTGTGACATTTTTTGTCTCTAACAATGATTGACGGTGGTTAAAGCTAATAAAAGAAGAGAAAGTTACATAAAAAAATGGTTATATTTAATGTAATTTTTATGGTATTGAAAAAGGTACTTTTTTGGTTTATTCTTCATACACTCACACTAAATTAGCATATTCTACATATTGTACAAACGTAAATTATATTGAATATAAGGAAAACCTCAAATTTTTAGGTTACAATTACAACTAGTATTTGGAATCCTCATTATAAAACATACGTTGAACGACTAGAAAATGTTCAAAATAAGTTTTTAAAATTTTTAGCTATTAAAAGCAATATTACTATTACAGATCACGATTTTACCATAATTTATGATAAATTTAATATTATACCATTAAGCAAACGTCGAATTTTAACTGACCTAACAATAACTTATAAAATAATTAATAAAAACATGTTTAGTGAAAATATTTCCCATAAAATAATATTGAGACAATCTCAAATTAACTGCAGAAACTCAGAACTATTTATAGTTCCATTTAGACATACTAATTGCTCACAAAATTCACCAATAACTCGAATGATAATTTCTTGTAATACATTTTTGAACAGTATCGAAATTTTTTCAAAAAATATCGAGACTTTCAAGGGATTTGTTAAAAATTTATTGCAAAATCAGTAGTAATTATTAGATTTTTAGATTATTATTATTATTAATTTACACTTTTTTGATTTACATTTTTGTATTTATAACAGAATATGATAATGTATAATATATGTGTAAATATATTTTTTTTTTTTTTTGATACAATGTTAGCTATTTGTAGGTACTTTTTTGGGTATATCCCGTTTGTACTTCTGTTCAAATAAATAAATAAATAAATAAAATAAACTTAAGGCCTATCCAGAGGCTCGCATAACAACCATTACAAGATACCTGACGACATATCAAGCCAATTCTGACATCGCATTCTTATGTACTATGCTTGTTATGCGAGTCTTTGGATACGCCCTTTCCAGGAAAACAGTACCGACATCTGTTAAATTTTTGATACACTACGATTTATGCATAATTATGCTATATATGCGCTCTGTGGTGTAAAACGGGCCGCGTCCCTTAGTATCTTGCATAACTGGATGGAGTATAGGTTCTTTGTAATCTGTGCTGTGTTTATTACCATCATTATTATATTATCATTATTATATTATCACAGGAGTTAACAAATCTAAATAAAGATTTTTATTTTTTTTTGTAAAAATAAATGTATAGCACAAAATTTAAAACAAAAAAATATAACGTGACCAAACAATAAAAAATAAAAATTTTATAAAAAAATATAATTTTGTAAATTTTAATCCTTGTCAATGTCTTCTTTGCTTTTTCGACTATGGCAAGATTCGGAATCGTAATCTCTTGAACATCTGAAAAAAAATAAAAATCTTATATTTCTAAAATTAGGAATTTAGGACCATGAAGCTCGCTAGCGCTAGCAAGCTATAGCTTAAGATACCCTGTTAAAAACACCAGACCAGTAAAGACCAGTAGAAAACTAATCGGAATCTACTGGATCCTACTGGTCTCTACTTGTTTTTTTTTAACAGGGTAGATATATCAAAAAAATTAAATGTGTTATACCACTGTTAAAAATGACGGATCTGCACGGGTATAAATGGTCCACAAACCGGGGACGGTCTTTACCTCGAAAAAAATTACCTCGTAAGCAATTACCTCGAAAAATTTACCTCGTAAGGATTTTAACTCGCACGCCAATACATCGCATGAATATTACCTTGAATGGCTTTTATCTCAAAAATTATATTTTTTCTAATTTTTCATCTGTTTCTTTTAGATTATTGTACAATTTACAAAATTAATGGGCAAATATTTTCCTGTAGTTTTAGTACTTATTTAAAAATGAATGTTAAATATTGAAAGTTTGTGAAAGAAAATATTATCAATTTTTAAAAAATTATGTCTTTCAGAGGTAATGCCCGTGCCAGATAATTTCCGTTGGGTTTTCGAGGTAAAAATTTTTGAGGTATTTTTTTTTTTGAGGTAAATACACCTATCCGCAAAAACCGGACGAGGGAATAAAATTTACCCGATCAGCAGAGCCGTCATTTTCAACAGGGACTATTGACTTTTTATTAATGAACACGACAGGCGAATATTTGAGAATTTTCAAGACTATATTACATTTTACTGATAATAGTAGATACAGGTCGACTCGGAAAATAGTACTTTTCCGAGACCATTTATAGGTTGAGGAAAAGTACCATTTTCCGGGAGACCTGTATACTATTTTATTCGCAACTGTTTTTATTTAAAGACAAAGTACTATTTTTTTGAAACCTAGATTTTTGAATTCAAATGAAGAAAATAATATTATAGAGCTCTATCTTTGCAGTGCATGTTTTAAATACGTAATTATTAGAGCTCGGATCGAGGTATACCTTTACCGGGGGCTTGCAAAAATTTGAAATTTTTAAACTATTTTTTAAAAAGTAAATAGACACTTTAAACTATATTTTATATGTCGACGATTGCATAGTAAGTCGCTTGGAACACAGGGTAGACTTGAGATTAAACGAATTTTTGTTTGGAATTTTTTTTTTGACAACCAAAACCGATAGACCAATTCTGTAATGAGATTCGGATTCTACGGATAAAACTAGAATTATTATATAAATTTCCAAATTTTAAAATTTTAAGGGAACAGTATCTTCTGAAAACCATCTGCTGCGATTTTGCTGTTGGTGCGTATGAATAGCCTGAACCCCTTTCTGGTTGTTTGCTTTGACCATTCTTTAAAACTTAAATTTATCTTAGTCCTGTCGTGAACACAAAAAAAAATTAAAAATATTTTATTTTTAATTTATTTTTTCAAAAATTGTTTATTTCATGTTCCAAATGACTCGCCTTGCAATAACAGCTTCGACAGGACAGCCCTATTAGTGAAATATGTTTTAAAATGTTTACTTAAAAATTATCACCCCAATTGTAAAATTTTGCGTCAAGTTTTTGAAGTATGACCCCTAATTTACTAACATATTTTATTTTTAATTTTCAACTAATAATCATTATTATAAATTTCAATTTTCTACGATTTTGAATTAGAAAGTTATCGAAAAAAAAAAATAATAGTTTTACCCCTGCAAAAATATTTTATGACTTTTTGAAAAACATAAAAAAATACACCTGGCAGAAATTTTGATGGCAAAAAAAAAATTACCCTTGGCAGAAGTTTTGATGACTAAAACGTCCTCAAAAAAACCTTTAACCCTGGCACAAATCTTGATCACTAAAAAAAAAACATTGAGCCTCTCCCCGATTTGACCATTTGGCCGCCCATTACAAACGGCCGCTCCGGACAGGGGCCGGACCTGCCCGAGCTGTTAAGACGCCCCTGGTATTTAAGCTAAAAACTTTATTTTTAAATACTTTTTGCTTACACAACCAAGTAATTAAGCTAGTGCAATACACAATCCCAACCGAAAAAAAGTTCAAGTCTGTATCTTAAAGAGTTCACGAGTTATTGTGCTTAAAAACATTTTCAGGACCGACTAACCAACCAACCTGATGACAATTTTGTTTTATTGAAACCGATTTTTTTTTACATTAAACGCAGGGTGACCGCAGGTTTTGCAAATTAATATTCCCTATTTTTTATCCGATTTCCCTGATCAAAATTTAAAATTTTCCCTGATTTTAGTACAAACAAAAAAGTTTTTAAAACTAATATGCGCAAAAATTTTAAATATGCTGTTTTGTTTTTGAGTTACATATGATTTTTTTACTTTTTGTTATTTTTTTCTGTAAAGTGGATCAGTGGATTGGTAAAACTATATGAAAGAATACTTGTTTTACTAATATTTTATTATGTAGAGCCGAGTTTTACTTATTTTTTTTTTATTTTTTTATTTTTTGCGTGCCCCCGGTAAATGAAGTATTCATTTACGATCCGACCAATGGTAATTATATTTACAACCAATAAACGAAATTTCCTTACATTATTTCTAAACTGGATTCACTTGTCTTGGTACAATGCTCGGGTTCTGACGATCCAGACCCGGACCCGATTTCCATCAAATCCTCACTTTTTGCCTGGTCCGTTTCGTCTCCATTTTCGTTGTCTGGAACACTGGACATTTGCCATGCTGGAATCGATGGAGGGACCACTGGGCTGTTGGCAACTGAAGGAAACTGTTTCCTAAAATATAATAAATATTTTCTTCCAGGTCAAATAAAAAATTTAAAGCTCGATTTAAAGTTTTTGCAATATTTTTTTTATAATTATAAAAAAATAAGATTTTTTTTTACTCCTTATCAACATTAATCGGAATAAATTCAGTTATGACTCATCAAAGTTGAAAATAAACACAGAAACATAGGTTTACGGAATAATTTTGCCGAATTATGAGGGAAATTTTTATAAAGGTCACTAAATCGAAACATTTGATGACTAATTTGTTACATACAACAATATTGAATATACATATTAACTATAAATTTGTAAATATATCGGTGTTTTTCGAAGAAAATAAAAATGTAAATATTTAAAACCTCGCGTCAACGATAGAATCGACGCGGCGCCTATGCGAGCACTGGAAATTCGCCGATGACTGTTTATCAAAAACAATCCTAGGCGGAAACTTTGAATAGCTTTAGCTCAAAGCGTTCTTGAGTTATTGTGGTTACAAATTTTCCAGACAGACAGACAGAAATCAGCAAATTTTACCAACATATTGTCACCATAAATAAAACATTTTTTATCCCCTCCCCCTGTGTCACTCTGTCACTTTGGCTATTACCTCCCTAAAATATAACCTCACCGATACATCAACCACCCTCATCAAATGAAAAAAAAAAGAAAATTAAACATCATTTCATTGGATTTTTTTATTTTTAAATAGGTATTAGTTTGTAAGAAAAAAACCGCCTTGGACACAATAACAAACAAAAAACGAAATTCCGGTTTAACTATTAAAAAAGTGAAGATACGTGGTAATTCCAAATAAGCGAGAGCTTGTGGCCGAACTTTATGAAAATGACCAATGGGTTATTCCTTATATAGACTTTAAATCTGAACCACAGGTTCCTTATTCAGAGTTGGATGGAATTGTTAATGGTAAAAAATGGTTTGGCGGTAATGGGATCAAAAGGGGGGGGGGGGAGAAAATTATAATTGGTTGAATGGCAAAAATTGTTGTAAAAGGTTTTATTTTTTATGAAGTTTTTAATTAGATTTTTTTTTCATACATTGTTCAAAGCTTTTTTTGTCACTTCACAGATTTTACTAAAAACATTAAAGGAATTTTTTGCAGAGACTGAGAATAAAGAAAAATAAAGCAGACAAAGAAGAAAAAGAGACAAAATATTAAACAAAAGTTTTAATTTATTTTCCTTTCTTGCGAGATTTTTTTTAATAAATTTTTTAATTTTGTAAATTTTATTCAAAATTTAATGATAAAATCTCTTTCTGCACAGATTTTTATTTCTTACCACACAATCGGATTTTCTTACTGCACATGTTGTGCCTCACTGAATGTTAGAATAATATAATATATTATATTATATATTATATTATGGTATTTTGATGCCATTTAAGACTGCGATAATGTTTATGCATTATTTATTCATTTATTCATAAAAATCCCACAGATCAAAAGATCCAACTACAGGTTTGATAATTATACGATTATAATCGTGCAAAAAAAAAGATTATATTATAATAATATTATATATTCTCAGTGCTGGCAAAAAGACGGAATTTTCCGGAAAATCTTGGACAGGGTATTTACCGGTAAAAACCAGGCCACAATTGACCAAATGGTGGGAAAAATCAAGTGGTTTTTACCGGTATTTACCGGGGTAAAAACCTGGAAAAATTGAGAAAAGCTTACATTTTAGTAAAAAAATTGTAATACAATACCTTTAATTTTCATAGATACAACAAGCAAGTTTCAAATTTGCTCGCCTACTTAGTTACTAGGAACACAACTGTGAATCACAGTCTTTTTAGAAATCTATTTGAAAATATTTGTTTACCTCTTACTCTAGCACGTCACTAAATCCCAGTGGTTGTGGTTTTTTACCGGTATATACGGTATTTACCAGGTAAAAACCATATGGTATTTACCACCCGGGATTTTGCTCAATGGTAAAAAACCGGTAAATACCACTGGTTTTTACTGCCCTGGTCAAAACCTTGTCAGACCTGTATTAAGGACAGAAATTTTTAATTTAAACAAAATTATAAAAATATTAATTTATTATTCCATCAATCTCTTGGTACTGAAGAGGGCCAGCAGCCCGAAACTGTCAGTCTACCAATATCACTCTGTATGATGATTAGAAAATAGATTGATGGAATAATAAATTAATATTTTTATAATTTTGTTTAAAATTAAAAATTTCTGTCCTTACTAATTTTACGTCTAACCACCCGTTAGTGGTACTATGTGCTTGAGACACACAAGTCTTCAACTTGCTACCATTCAAAGTCTCCAGATTAGGAGAGGTATGAGTAGTTGTCTACATCTAAAAATAGATGGCGCACAAGTCTACATCAATCTAATGGCTATATTCCTTTTGCGAGTAAAGTCTAAAAACGTTTTCTTAATCAGCGTGCAGAGTTGACTCTTGGTACTGAAGAGGGCCAGCAGCCCGAAACTGTCAGTCTACTAATATCACTCTGTACGATGATTAGAAAATAGATTGATGGAATAATAAATGTATATTATGTTATTTACCTGCTCAATAATAGTCCTTTTACTGTAGCCACATCCGATTTAATTCTGATATTTGCCTATTAGTAGCTGAATCATTCATTTGGCTTAGTCTATCAACTTCAACCTTTACACTCTCTAAGGATTCACTAATTTCTTTGACTGATTTTTTTACATTATTGTCTAATTCTTCTATTGATTCCTCTATACTTTTTTTCTTTTTACCAAACAAAAAGGGGGCAATAAATTTCTGAAACAGAATCACCAAAAATTAATTTGAAAGTAGTTAGTATTATTTGAAGGGTCATTCTCCCTGAAAAAGTGAGTGCACAGGACTTCTGGGATTTCGATAAGGAATTTGGGATTTCGTTAAGAATTTTGGGATTTTAATAAGGATTTTGATAAAGATTTCGGGATTTTGGTAAGCATTTTACGAGATTTTCGGGATATTGCTCAGGATTTCCAAGGGATTATTTGGGATTTTAGTAGGATTTCGGGTGATATTTAGTAGGATTTTGGGTGGATTTCGAGGAGATTAACCCTTGGTTATATTATAAGTAAAACCGTAGTGTTCTTCATCAGGGGCGATTCTTTTCGAAAGTAGGAGTAAATTTAAATTTTTAACTTAAATAACTAATGGGTAGTGTACCCAGTCATTAAAACTTAACTAATTTAACAGGCTGACTGCCGATTATAATTTTGACGTCGTTGGCTGACGGCGAAATTATTTTTTAAACAAGCCGTGAAGATATGTAATGCTATGCATTCCATTATACCGGGTGTTTCAGGAAGGTGGTTCACCCCCCTTAACTTTTTTATACTTTGAGCTATCCAAATGAAATTTGGAGATCGTACATAAGACAAAATTTGTGATTTTTTGACATATCAAACAACTTTTTTTCACTTCCGGTTTCACCGGAAATGACCTTAACTTTCGATCTTTAAATGGGACACCCTATATATTTTTACATATTTTGTCTTAGAAATCAATTCTGAATACAACCATATGTCACTTGTCAATTTTTGACAGGTCATGTCATTTTTTATTTAAATTTTCATTTTAAACCTAGAGTGCCTTGAATTGGCTTATTTGCTTAATTTTTGGTCTAGTTTCTTAAGAAAAATACTATTTTGATTTTTTTCCGAAAACTCTATTTTTGGTGCGCTCTTAAAAGTTCAAAAGTTACACTTTTGCCCATAAGTCATATTTTTTAAATGGGAAGAGGGTGGCTCATTAGTTTTAAATGATAGAGATTTTTTTTGCAAACATTTTGATACTACACATGCATGGTTTATTTTAAAGAACTTGGCCTTAAAATACTAATTTTTACTATTCACTTTTTGTAATTGCATTTGCATTCAGATTTAATATGACAAAACAAAAACTGAGATGGCTTTGAAAAACAATTTTTAGAAATGTCATCCTTCAAGTTTTAGTTTTGACGGTTTTATAGTTCATACTCTGGCCGCGTTAAGATAAAACTTTCAACATGTTTTTCAAAGCCATCTCAGTTTATGTTTTGTCATATTAAATTTGAATGCAAATGCAATTGCAAAAAGTGAATAGTAAAAATTAGTAATTTAAGGCCAAGTTCTTTAAAATAAACCATGCATGTGTAGTATCAAAATGTTTGCAAAAAAAATCTCTATTATTTAAAAGTAATGAGCCACCCTCTTACCATTTAAAAAAATCACTTATGGGCAAAAGTGTAACTTTTAAACGTTTAAGAGCGCACCAAAAATAGAGTTTTCGGAAAAAAATCAAAATAGTATTTTTCTTAAGAAACTAGACCAAAAATTAAGCAAATAAGCCAGTTCAAGGCACTAGGTTTAAAATGAAAATTTAAATAAAAAATGACATGACCTGT
>OY294044.1:47279530-47438205 GCA_958510825.1 Brachypterus glaber
GATGTTGGTAACTGGTGAACGCACTTGTTGCCGCGCGTGTATAACGTTGACACGGAACGCGTCAACAGCATTACGGCCAATATCGTCGCGATAAACGCGAGATATCAAAACTTCACCCTTGTGATTATACACAAATAGCCCCCCAATCATTTTGATTGGGCTTTTCTTTTTATATTCCTCTAGCTTGACCTGTAATTTAAATATTTCAATTAGCACATGGTGCCCAACTAAATTTTATTTGGGCCATTCCTTTTTGGCCCATTTTTTTTTAAGGGAAGCCACTACAAAAGATTTGTTCACTAATTTCTGAGATTTTCAACATAAAAATCTCAGATTTTTGAGTTTATTGATAAGATTCCTGAAAAATCTAAGGAATCTTTTCAACAATTACTCAGACCATAGAATGTTTCCTGGAGAATGGAAAAATGAGCACTGGGGTCCATAAAATTCCTTCCTGTTTTCCAGTAAAAATTACTTACAATATCCCATGACCTACTCTTAAATATGGGTTATTCTGTGTCAACAGTTACTGATTACACATATGCAAGTATTTAATTTACATAAGACAGAATGACCCATATGTAAAAACAATAATATAAATGGTCTTTATTGAGAAAAGAATGGGCAAAGTTTCACTTTGAAATTCTTCCCATTAAAATTAGCTGATTTAGTAACCAACCACCAGGGTTGGCATGTTAATGATTTTTTTATTAATTTTAGTTTGTGATAACTAACTAAATTTTTACACTCTAAAATATTTTTTTTTTGGAGTTTATCACTTTGTTGAAATGAAGACAAAGATAAAAAATTATTGATAAAACAACTAAAAATAAATTACACTAATATTAGTTTAAACCGAGGTTTAAACGTACCTATTTTCTTATTAAGCCTTATTAATACCTATAAAGCCGAGTAACTGTGAATACTAGAAGAACTAATCTCCGCCTAAAATTGATCTTTGGCAATAGAACCCTTTAAATTTCTTTAGTTTTAAATAAATAGTAGATTCAAGTTTTAAAGTAATTTTAAAAGTATATTATCTCAGATTACTTACGTTAAATTATGGGCATCGAGATAGTTGATAAACTAATCTAAAAATTAAAATTAGAAAAGCCGATGTTTGACATCAGCCATTTTCCACCCACTTTTTACGTCAACTAATTTGACAGTGCTGGCATTTCAAATTCCCTAAAAATGTACACCCACTGTTTTAATTGTTAAATTACGGCCTTATTTCAAAATATTTGTTAAAGTTCTTATTTTTCTTATCTCATATTATTCAGATTTGCTATTTTTTTGCTTTAATAGTCTATTTATTGTTATTTTTAATTAAAAATTCTTGTGATCAAAATACATACTTTTTAAGTTGGCGTTACTTAAAATTTCGAAAACATGACAACCTAACCTAAAAAATGTATAGAACAAGAAAATTGTTAAAAATACCAGAAATTATACAATTAACAAAGTTTTTAAGGGATTTTTCGTCAGTTAAACATTATGATGTTATGGTTGTAGGTGGGGGTCATGCTGGCAGTGAAGCATGTGCTGCTGCAGCCAGAATGGGGGCCAAAACTCTTCTTGTCACACACAAAAGGGAAACGGTTGGAGAAATGTCATGTAATCCATCATTTGGAGGAATTGGGAAGGGCCATTTAATGAGAGAAATTGACGCTTTAGATGGAATTTGTGGAAGGATGTGTGATTTATCAGGTATCCAATACAAGGTACAAATCGAGATGCAAATATTCTATATTTTATTAGGACTAAACTGGCATTGAGAGGGGCTGACAGGCTGCAGCTTCTCCATCAGAAAAAAAAAAGAAAAGAAAAGAAAAGCAGATCTTAACAAATATAAACCTGGTTTAGTTCCTTTAGCTAAAATATCTAAACCTGATAAAGTAAGGGGGCTGCCAGGTTGCAGCTTCTCCATGAGAGCAAAAAGAAAAGGCTAATTTTAACAAATATATATCTGGTTTGGAGTCTAGCTCCTTAACTCCCACTAAAATTCTGCCAAACTACTGAAGCAAACGAATTCTAAACTTCCCTTGTTTCCTTCTTATATCTGTAATAGTTGCACAAATTTTAGGTTTTAAATAAAAGAAAAGGACCAGCAGTTTGGGGCTACAGAGCCCAAATTGATAGAGATCTCTACAAACAAAATATCCAGAAGGAATTATTTGAAAATACTCCAAATCTTGACATTCTAGTTGCTCCTGTAGAAGACCTAGTAATTTTAAATCCAAGATCTAATGTAAATAATCAAACAATGGTAGATTGTAAAGGGATAGTGTTAAATGATGGCACAAAAATTCAGTCCAAAAGTGTCATAATTACCACAGGGACATTTTTAAAAGGACAAATTAATATTGGACTAGAAGTTTATCCTGCAGGGAGAATAGGAGACAAACCAGCTATAGGTAATATTGATACCCCCAAGCAACAAAGCCGTAACTCATATATTGTAATTTTTCACGACAGCTAAATTTCTAAAATTTTTTTTTTGTTATTTAAGGGTGAGTAAATGATTGAAGTGGAAAAGGAAGTCATGTGATACATCATTTGAAAGCTTATAAAATTCTCTATTTAACTGTTTAAGTATTTATTGTTTATTTACTGTTTGTTTCTAATAATATTCAAGTTTAGAATTTCTTACTTTAGTGATTTTAAGTAAACTTTTGCTTAAAGTGGACTGTGGAGAAACCTGATTAGTACCACTATGTGTGTCTTTTTCCAAGGCTAGCTACCTATGAGTATAACTCAAAATGGGTCTAACTTGAGTTACATCCTTGTTCCTTGGGAGTGTCGATATTACCATTTTTTGATCAAAACTTATTACTTTCCTACAGGGAAGAGTTGATTTTGAATTGCTGTTTTTGCAATTCTTGGTGTTTTAAATATCTCAAACTATTTAATAAATAAATAATTTAATGACTGCTAGATACAATAAAAGTTTTTTTTAAATTAAAGTTATAAGAGCTTTATGGGAGCGCAAAATGGTGTATATTTTATATGTTCAGGGGGCCAAAGGGAGGCAGGGGGGCAAGGGGGAACATTTTTTTTAAATGGAAATAGGGTTTGTTTTTTTAATTAAAGTTATAAGAGCTTTATGGGAGCACAAAATGGTGTATATTTTATATGTTCAGGGGGCCAAAGGGAGGCAGGGGGGCAAGGGGGAACATTTTTTTTTTAATGGAAATAGGGTTTGTTTAATACATCATTTTAAAGCTTATTGAATTCTGTTTTTGGCCATATAACTATAATTTAAAAAAATTGAAACTACTGAATTTTCAATTTATTTGTTAAAAAATCGATTTTGTTAGATTTTGTATTAAAATTTTCATTTATATGATTTAAAATTAGTTTAAAAGTATGCTTTGAGCTAAAGACTTCAAATTTGGAGCATCAGGGCCTTAGCTGGGATTGCCTTAAATCAAAACTTACTTTTTTGAATAGCTTGGTTAATACCGCGGTAGTCCATTTTTCGCGAAAATGGATTGATGTTATACCATCCTGTGGTTATTGAAGTGTACTTTCCAAATCAGCTATCATCGTTCATGCAAAACCCCGTAATTTACTCTAAAATTTGAAAATACGCTACACTGTATGGTACCATGATTTGGAAAACTTTGAAAAACATTTAACTCAAAATCACCTTTTTGTGACAACCGTGGGTCTTTCCCTGTATCCTTCATTTTTCATTATTTAAATTAATTTTATTTTTTTATTATTTATTTTTTATTATATTATTACTATTTTATTTTTTAGGCTTAGCAAATACTCTAGAATCCCTAAATTTAAAAATAGGAAGATTAAAAACTGGCACACCTCCAAGATTAAAAGCTGATTCAATTGATTTTTCTGTTTGTTCTGTGCAAGAAGGTGATAAACCACCTTTACCCTTTTCTTTCATGAATGAGAAAGTTTGGATTGATGTAAGTTGTGGTAATTATTACTTTCCACAAGGAAAGTCTTGTTAGCAAAAACATTTTGAAACAAAAATATTGCTTATTTACGTTTCTCTGCGTTTTATAAAAAAGGTGATTTTTGCAAAAAAAAATGTCTATCTGTCAGACTGTTAGGGGTCGTCCATAAAATACGTCACTCAAATTGACCAAAATTCATACACTTTATACCCCGTTTCTCGCGTTATTAAAGTTTTTATATTTTGGTTACCCCTCCTAACACCCCCCTATTGGGGGCGAGAAACTGGGTATGAAGTGTATGAATTTTGGTCAATTTTCGTGACGTGTTTTATGGACCCCTTATGGAAAATTGTGATCACTTTAATTTGAGAAGTCCAAACCAAAGTTTCGTTTTTATTGAATGAAGATTATTCTTAATTTTGAGGGTGGACATAAATAAAACTCGCCCAGTATGTTGTTAAAAAATATAATAATTTATTTTTTTATTACAGCCCTCTGATCAGTTGGTCTGTTATTTAACAAACACAACATTAGCCTTGGAGGAAATAGTGAAAAATAATCTGCATTTAAATCGCCATGTTATGGAGGAAGTAAATGGCCCCAGGTACTGTCCCAGTATTGAATCAAAAGTTTTAAGATTTGGGGGAAGGGAACATCAAATTTGGCTGGAACCTGAAGGTCTAAACAGCAATGTAATATACCCAAATGGAATTTCTTGTACATTACCAGAAGAACTTCAAGTTAAATTGGTTAGGACAATAAAAGGTTTAGAGAAAGCTGACATATTAAGACCAGGTAATTTTTAACTTTAAGGGGTCTTTCAACCTCAAATTTTAAAAATATTCTGTTTTTATTTTTTTTATATAGAAAGAAAAAAGATATCATTGTGTGTGAAATTTTGTAGGTATGTTTATTTATATTTAAAGAATATTTTTTTTTTAGATTGTGACATTTTTTGCCTTAAAAGAGTCTCCGTGATTCCGGCCATTTGGATTGACTAAAAAAAAAAAAACGGGGATAGTATTGAAGCCGCTATAGCCCTATCTATGGTCTGTTTTAAGCAAGATAGTAAATTAAAAATCGCATAGTGAATATTCAAAACAGATTCGAATATTGGATGTGCAAATATACTGTGTAGTTTATAAAACATAATTATATTCTATACACAAACATATATATACTATGCAAACCTGTTGTAAAAATATTTACTGTGCGATTTTTAATTTACTATTTTGCTTGAAAAAACAGACCATGAAAGAAAATTTGTTGGCTAAAAAATAACAAAATGGCAGAAGTTTTTCTTAAAAAGTATTTAAATTTTTTTGAAAAACGTCCGCCGTTAAGTTAAAGTTAAGTTAAAAAAAAAAATCATCTATGGTCTGTTTTTTTTTTAAGAAAGTAAAAATCGCACAGTAAATATTTTCACAACAGGTTTGAATAGTATATGTTTGTGTATAGAATATAGTTACGTTTTATAAAATAAACTACGCAGTATATTCGCACATCCAATATTCGAATCTGTTTTAGAAATATTCACTGTGCGATTTTTAATTTACTATCTTGCTTGAAAAAACAGACCATAGATAGGGCTATAGCGACTTCAATACTGAATAATATCCCATTTTTATTTCAGTCGATCCAAACGGCCGGAATCATGGCGACCACCGTTTTTTGATGTATTTTTTCAAAAAAATTTGATGGCAAAAAAATTGCACTTTAAATCTATTTTTTTTGTATTCTTTAAATATAAATAAGCATACCTACAAAATTTCACAATGATATATTTTTTCTTTCTATATAAAAAAAGTTTAAAAACACAATATTTTTAAAATTTAAAGGTAGAAAGACCCCTTAAACTATACCAAGTATACTCCAGAAACATATAACACTAAATTTGTCAGAAGCAAAATCTTAATAATTTGAAAATGTATGCCTCAAATGTAAATTTTAAGTGTCTCAAAATTGCAAAAAAGATGTTTTGATTTTTTCTAGAAAAACCAGTAATGATTTGTCATTAACATACAAAATTTGATCAAAATCGTTAGAGCTGTTCTTAAGGAAATCGAATGTTTAGATTTTTGTTCATCAGTAAACTACCCTTATTGGGGAGAGTAAAGAAAAACTAAGAAAACCCCCCTAAAAACCTTAAGTGTAAAGTTTGGTTTTGATCTATCAAATGATATGGACTGTAGGTCTCTGAACGGGCCGACTTCGAAAATAGTTGTTTTGGACATGTTTAATTTACATAATTATATTTTTAATCTTTATATTGAAAATTGAAATCTAGGGGATTTTTGAAATAACTAACTATTCGGGTGGATTCCTCATGCGCATCGGCAGAACAAAACCACGTGAATCAGTTCGTTAACATGAGTTGGAAAAATGTCGTGAAACTAGCAAGTCGTTCGTGAAAAGATGTCGGTATCTTTTAAAATCGTCGTTTAATATTCGAAAAGTTGTTAATTATATTTGTTGAAAACACCTATTTGTGGTGTCAAATACTCTCATTCCAAAACCATCTTTATCCTCACAAACCTCCACCTCAACAAGAAGCGATCATGTGCACACGGACATCATGAACATCGATCAGCATTAAACCCAAGGTTAGTGAAATCCCTATTTATCCCTTCTACCCTTATTTACACCTCCCTAAGCAGCCTAGTCTCGCTCGTTTCGTTTTCGTTAATTTAAAGTCGCTATATGCCAGGTTGGGTGAGTTATCGAAGGATAACTGGACAGGACAAATAAATCAAAATCTGGAAAACTTTTTTTCTGAGGTCGCTCGAATTAATAAGAAATTATTTTTTTTTATGATACAAAGTTTTATAAAAATGTATTTTGTATTTTTTAAGGGTATGGTGTTGAATATGATTTTGTGGATCCTAGAGAATTGTACACTACTCTAGAGTTAAAAAAAGTTGATGGTCTCTATTTAGCTGGTCAAATAAATGGTACGACTGGATATGAAGAAGCTGCATCTCAGGGAATAATAGCTGGTATCAATGCAGCTGCAAAAGTAAGTATTTACCTTTTAACTCATGAGTTGCATCTGTTTCAGTGGACTTTACAAAACGTTTGACTAACTTAGTTGCTCATAATAATACTTTTAAGCACAAACTGTGTGTTTAGATTTGTACATTGTCCAGTAATTCTAGTGTGACCCAAATGTGCGACTTTTTCACCACTCACGCGGGTAACGTTCCCCTCCAATGGTCAACCTAGCGTCCGATCAGTAGTCTACCAAGAGTCTTCTTCAAGAGCGTTTGAAGATGTACAAGAACCAGTCAATATAAAAAACTCTCTTATTTTGTCTCATATTTTCATAATTAGATTACAACCAGTACCTAAATATACAGTTGAAACACAAAATTCTCGTTTTAATAGACAAGCTTAAAATGGGTGGTCCTTCAAAAACAAACACTGTGCTTTTAAGTATTATTATTATGAGCAATTATGTCAAATGCTTTTGTAAAATCAGTGGTGATCGTATTTTACTGAGAAAATCATTATTGCGAAAATGATTACCGCGGAGATCATTACAGCGCAGGGTTGTTACCGCGCTTGTATTATTACCGTGAAAGATAATTAACGCGCATACGGATTAATGGAAAAAGTAAATGCAATTCTCTGTTTTAGGAATCCTGATGTTTACGTTGACGTGACGTGAAATGCGGCATTGTCGAATTATTTTAAATAGTTTTGACTTGTGTTGGTTTGCTTTGATTTTTTTTTGCTAGTTCATTATTCCACCAATCTCGTTAGGCAGCTGTAACTTCTTTGAATATTTAGAGGAACTTATTTTTTTGTGTTTTTAGGCTTTGAATAAAGAACAGTTAACAATAAGTAGAACCCAAGGCTACATAGGTGTTCTCATAGATGATCTGACCTCCTTAGGCACCAATGAACCCTACAGAATGTTTACTAGTAGAGCAGAATTTAGACTAACCCTTAGACCAGACAATGCAGACCAAAGGCTAACAGAATTAGGATACAAAATTGGTTGTGTATCAAAAAGTAGATATGATAGAATGAAAGCAGTTAATGAAAAATTGAAAAATGGTATAGGTATACTGAAAAGTGTTAGTAAAACTGTTAAACAATGGAGGCAATTGTGTGATATGACCCCTTCAAGCAATAATTTGCAGAAAAACGCATTTGATATGTTAGATATCAACCATGGTGTATCAATAAATACGCTTTGTAAAGCCGCGCCTGAATTGAAAAGGTTAATGGAAGATTCTGAAATAGAAACTCGGTTACATATAGAGGCGTTATATGAATTTTCAGTAAGAGACCAAGCTGTAGAAGTTAAAGAAGTCCAAAATAATGAAAAGTTGGTTATTCCAAAAGATTTAGATTATACCACTGTATCATTAAATCTAAGCTTTGAAGAAAGGGAGAAATTGTTAAGGATACAGCCTCAAACAGTAAGTTTTTTTTTATGAATAAATTATTGACAGTGATGCTACTGGATTTTTTTGGGGATTGGCAAAAACAATTTTTTTTAACTTAAGCCCAGACAGCACATAATAACTATTAGATATCGGGAGAATATACTTTCTGGATATAGAGTATATCCATTGGATAGCCATCCAAATGTCCGCCTATATCCAGGATATCCAAAAGTCCGCCTATATCCAGGATATCCACGAGATATCCTGTGGACATTAATTTTTTAACCTCCCTAAAGAATATTCACTGGATATCCATTAGAGATCCATCATAGATATCCAGGATGTCCATGGGATATCTAATGGCTATCCAGGCTATCCAGGGGATATACCCCATATCCAGAAAGTATATCCTCTGGATATCTAATAGTTATTATGTGCTATCTGGGAGTTGTCAACTTTTTACTCAAGATTGCGATTCTCCAAACTTTTTGCCCAAGATTTAACATTCCCGGGATCCCAACGTTTTACACTACGGCAAAAAGTAAATGACCAAAAAAAAAGTTCATTATAAATTTATAACTCTATAAGTTTTTCAACTGGTTAGTGGAATTTCCCAACTGGAGAGTGAATTTTCCCAACTAGATGTTAGATTTTCTCAACTTGAAAGTGGTGAGGGTTCCCCTTCTATTCCTGTCACAAATCACAACCTATTTTTTTTTTAATTGGCAAATGCACACAAATTGAGCACTTGTAATAATATTTTTTTTTTTAATAAGTGCTATAGCAATAAGATCTAAAAAATATTTTTTTAATTCCAGATTGCTGCCGCTAGTCGAATACCTGGAGTTACGCCATCCTCTGTTTTTAGATTATTAAGATTTGTTAAGAATAAAAATGTAAATTTATCTATGTAAATATATATTTTACAACAAATATTGTTTCAATTTGTTTTCAACACTGCCCAGGTGGGCTAGTCCAATCAGGTCTATTCACGTGCGCAAAGAATATTGCTATTTTGGCAATATTGGCAAAAATCGCATGCGATTTTGGCCCATATTGTCATTGGAAATACTCGCCAAAATCGCATGCAATTTTTGACAATATTGCCAAAATAGCAATATTGTTTACGTTTACGTGAATATACCTGAATGACGCATTTTTTTTCAGATTTTTCACTATTTTTTTCGTAATCAACGGTGCAATGGCACTATGCACAAAAATCAGAATTTTGTCACATTTTTTTTCTGGGACTACTGTGTCCCTCTTCAGTCTCTAGCCAAGGAGCCTGCTTTCTTATGGCAGGATGGTTGGCCTAGGCCAATGATAACTATCATGAAATTACATTGCTAAAAACTTAGCCGGAATTTTTATAAAAAATGTCCAGAGGAGAAGAATTTCAAAACACATTTAAAAATTATTGAAAACAGTGTCATGGTCTGTTCTGCCCCCTTAGTTAAAATGTCCTAACATTTTTGTCACTTTCGGCTTATCTTATATACCGGTTGTTCTATGCCATATTTATCTATTCTCCAGGGTTCTCACCAGTCAGGGAAAACAGGTAAGTCAGGGAAATTAAAATTAAAACCTGGAAGTCAGGGAATTTGGCCCATTATTCGAAAAAATTAGGGAAAATATCAGTGTTAGTTAGGGCGTTTTAACTAGGAGGGCAGTGTTGAACCCTCCTCCGAAAATGGCCGTGGCACTTAACGTGTTAAGGCCACAAGTTGGACTTTTAAAAAAATAGATCCGTTGCTGGATGGAGTGACCCTAATCTTAAAAACAGCCTATGTCCTAGGTTGTCGCGCGCGCACATTTTGTGTAGTAGTTCAAATGTCCCAAACACTTCCAGAGATCATATAGTGAGGTTATGTTAGTTTGTTTAGTTTTCACATCTAATTAAAATCAATGAAAATGACGGAAGAGAACACAGAAAATGAACAAAATGACCAGATTATATTGGCAACAGGAGGGTATGATCATACTATAAAATTATGGCAAACACATTCAGGAATTTGTCAAAGAACTATGCAACATGCTGACTCGGTAAGACCGTTTTTCGTAGAAAGGATTTTTTATATAAACATCATCCAGGTATTAGTCCCAAGACTAGTTTGAGACAGCTATTTAACACTAGTCAATTGTTTCGTTTATGTAAAACTACACCCTAAAATAGGCCTATAATATTCTTTATTATTTGCAAGCAGTATCTATTTCATTCTGGCCTGACTTCATTTCTTCTTGCTCTCCAAAATATCCATTCTCCATGTCAGTATTTGGCCCACCGTTTGATATCAGTATTATTCTCCTATAGCAGTGGGGTGCACCACAGACCATATTAAACAATGGTAGACTAGCCCAGGCTCCTTGGCATGTACTGGACTGAAAGTTTACTATGAGCTCTTCACTGGCAACATTACTCAACTTAGTATTTATAGTTATCTTTATTAATCATGAAAGTTTAGGCCCTTGCATTAGTTTATTGGATAGACTTGTTGATGATATCCTCATTAAAAGGGAACTGGAAGGGCATGCATAAATGAAAGTTCCCCATTGATTTTATAACAAGGGCACACATAAAAAAGGTTGTTTTTGACTGAGTACAGAAGAAATGCTTTTTAGAAAAGAAATTATTTCTTTTTCGGGCCCCCCTTTGGCCGTTTTACCGGCCCCCCTTTTAACGTTTTGCGGGCCTTTTTTGACTATTTTGCGGGCCCCCCTTTGTTCGTTTCACGGAACTCCAAGGTAAGTTCTCCTATTATCGACGTAAGATAGTTGTTCCCATTATCGGCATGTAAGGTAGTTGTTCCTATTATCGACACGTAAGGTATGTTCTCCTATTATCTATTATGTATTACTCGAGGTATTATTATTGTTATTATTATTATCTGTGTTACACCACAGACCACATTAATTGTGGTGATCAAAAATTTTTTGAGCACTTATTTCAATGGACTATATTTATCTCCCATCTAGCTTGCCCAATTTCCAAGTTTTGCAACCATACAGAGCGTTATTTTAGACAAAGGTTCTTAGCCTTTTCCTATTATTTTATGAGCACAGTAAAGTATTTGCTTTTAAAGTGAGTAAAAACCTTGATAAAAACTTAAAATCTACAACAAATATTTCATGTAATATTAGTGTTTACCTTGTAGTCTTGTAAAATATATATTTTTTTAAAATTTATTTTTAGCAAATTAATGACTTAGAAATAACTCCTGACAAAAAACTCCTAGCTGCAGCTGTTTATCAACATATCTATATGTATGATTTAGTAGTTAATAACTCCAATGCTGTTTTAAATTATGAAGGAACTAGTAAAAATATTACTTGTGTAGGATTTCAAAAAGAAGGTAAGGGCAATTGATTGCAATGAAGGTCTTGCATAGTAAAATATTTTTAAATTTTTTAAGTAAGATATCTGAAAAAAAAATATTTCTGTTGGTCTGTCTGGTTTGTGACTATGATGACTTGAGAACACTTTGAGCTACACGAGGAGCTACAGTAGTATTTTTTAAGAATACATAATATGTATGATAATTTTAATTTTTTTTGTAAGGAAACTGGATGTTTTCTGGTGGAGAGGATTGTAAAGTAAGAATATGGGACATAAGAACAAAAGGGAATCCTTGTCCAAGTATGTTTGAAGTAAAAGCCCCCATAACATGTGTCAGTTTACATCCAAATCAAGTCGAATTATTTGTTGGAGATCAAAATGGAATTATTTACAGATGGGACTTAAGAACTAACAATAATGAACAATTTGTAAGTTTAAATGGACTGTGTTTTGCAATAACAGTCTAACCCACATTGTGAAATGACAGAACATTTTACCCAATATCTTTTTTTTTTTTCAATTTACAATTTATTAAAACCAAGAAACTTACATTTCATGCGGTCCATCCTCATAAGACTATTACAATTTATTGTTTTTATAACTATTTTCTTAAATATTTCAAATTAATCTATTAAATAAATATTTTAACTTATGTTATTTTACATAATTACACATTTGTTTTTCTTAATTACAAATAAATCACAAGTAATACATATCATAAATACAATAATACTTATTTATATTAATAAGTTATAGAAGGTTTAAGCTTAAAGTGTGTTTTTTTAAACTATTTTTAAAGGAAATAAGTGGTAAAGATTTAAGATAATTTGGTAGGGAATTAAAACATGATACCCCACTACAGTAAATGGAATTTTTTCCAATATTTGACTTTACACTTAAAACATTTATGTTAAGTGTTTGTCTGGTCATATGGTCATGAGCTTCACACCGTTTTGTAAATTTTATGCTTGAATGTCTTGTGTTATCAGATATTTGTTTGATAAATATGTTTGTTTGATAAAAGTATACTGCATGCAGTGACATTATTTTCAAATTTTTATAGAGGTCTGCAGTGTGCGTTGTCCAAGGTAGAGAAAATATGATTTTTAGAGCTTTATTTTGCAATATTTTTAAAGGATTTAAGTTTTTTTGAGTCGTTTGATACCATAAGATGGTTAAGTATTGCAAATGGCTGTGAATTAGAGAGTGATAAATTGATTTAAGAAAATTTTTGTTAATATTTTTTAAGCGGTACAGTACTCCTACCACTGGAGCAATTTTTTTCCTAATCAAAGCAGTATGATCGTTCCATGACAATTTCTCATCTATCAACAGGCCAAGATACTTGGTGGTTTTTATGTAATTTAAGATTTGTTTTTTTTTTTAAGAATTGAATTAAATATTACATATTTTGTACATGTTCTGATACATAAAAAAGTACATAATAAGTACAGCAGTGTCAGGGGCCCGGATCAATCAGGCAGTTACTAAACCCCTGAAAAAAAGTGTTGACTAAAACATAACTTAATTATTTAATTTTAAAAAATTAAGAAATCCACAGGCGATTTTTATTACAAATTTATTGTTATATGTATTCTAATTTTTTAAAAGTTTTACAAGGTGAAACAAGGGGGGGACTTGGCCAAGTGTGACGTCACATCAAAAATTTTATTGACCTACTTTTTTATTTAAAATAATATATTGAAAAACGGCAAACGTAAGCGCATGCGCAGTTTGGCACGGCACGGCATAATGAGCATATAACCGCTCCTTAAAAGTTGAATATCTAAGACAGTCATGTCGGATTTTGATTCTTTGTACAATAAACTCTATAAAGCTTATGGTAAAGCGCATCCTGGGAAATCAAAACAAACTGTGCAAATTAAATAAATTGTGGCTTTACCTCAAAAAAGGAAAAACTTTTGTTGAAGATACGGAACGAGAAATCAAAAATTTGCAACAAGCCGCTACGAAAAACAAGGCAACATTGTTTCATTATGTTACATAAAGAACAGCATCTACAAGCAAAATTTCAGCAGTAACTGCTCTCTGCCACCTCAAGAACAAACATTTTTTTAAATAAAATTAGAGTGTGACGTCACATGTGGGGAGGGGGGGTCAAGACTTTGTAACAATGTGTGACATGGGGGAGGGGGTCTAAAATCATCTAAAAACTTATTTGTAACGTATTTCATGGACGACCCCTAAGGTTCTAGCGCCGCGGGCTATTTTTTAAACAATTTGATAGGCTGTTTTAATTTTGAAACCGTTTACCGATTTGAATTTGAACAATAATGTAAGAAAGCCCTAACGCCGCAGGGGAATTTTTTTAACTTTACGATTTTGAAGAGACGTATGTTCATTTTAAATAGTCTTACGATTAAAAATCTTAAGAAAACTCTATAGCTCTATTGCTATAGGCGATTTTTTTAAATAAATTTTAAGGTTATTCTTAATTTTAAAACAGTTTTACTGTAACAGTTTTACTGTTTTAAATTTAATAAAAAATCATAAAAAGCAGTTCACTTTAATTGTATCACAATTATTGTAATACCATTTTTTTTTTCACAAAAATGTGAGAGAACCCTAGGGCCCTAACGCCATAGACGTAAATTAGTGGAATGTTGAAAGTCTCTTTTAATTTAAAAATGTATTGAAAACTTTTATAAAACGGTTAGAAAGCCCTATAAGGCGAAAGCCCTATAGGGCTATAGCGCCCAGGCGAAAATGTTTCGAATAATTTGTTAAACGCTTAAAAGTCTGTTCAAAGTTGTAAGGAATTAACTTTAGATTTCTGCTTTCACAATTTATTTTGGCCAAGGGACGGCGCCTTCCCTTCTAAATCCGTCACTGAAGTACAATTTATGCTGTAAGGAACGCATTGGTTTCCTTAAAAAAGGCCATTATAATCTACCTAGGAGTTTTTCCCCCAAACTTTTTTTACATAGATTTTTTGACATGAACTTTTTTTCATATTATTGGAATTAGAATCACTCTTTAAAATTTTATACCTTATTTCTGAATCACCCTGTTTATAGCTTGCAGATAGAATTTTTTTATAACTAGTGTTCGTTGTATTTTTTAATTTTTTTTTGGAAATATGTTTCATTGTTTTCATGACAAATGGCAGTATTTTTATTAGATAGTAGATAGCTGGATTAGGGTTATTTATATTAAAAAACGTTTTTTTACTAAAACTGCCGACGTTTCGTTGGCTTTATTCCAACTTCTTCAAAAGGAACAAGTAAGTTACGTTTTCTTCGTTAAAATATAACAATTAAGGATTGAAATAATAAATATATAATACATAATGGGTATTCGAAATACAAGAAAATAAACAAACACGACTTGAAATTTCTTATCTACATATGTTTTGTCTGGGACATATTGGGACATATTGTATTCAGTGTGTGCCGTGCACCGAATGGTACCATAGGGACTGTGCCAACCTCACTATAGTGAGGTATATATAAAGCAAATTAATGAATACGGAAAAGATAAAAGCTTAAAATGGTCTTGTTCTATTTGTAAAGGCAGCCGAAGAAAATCTGTAAGTGAAAACGCAAGTCAATCACAAAAAGTTGAGACCATTGACATTGTTAAGCTTCTTCGAAGCGAATTTCAATCATTTAAGGATGAACTTATTCAGATGCATAGAGAAGATATTAAAAAGTTAGATGAAAAGTTTGAGATCTTAAACAGAATTTATACTGAAAAGGTAGATATCAATAAAAAGCTGCAGAATGATGTTGTGTGTTTGCAAAATAAACTTGAGGTTCTTACAAGTGATGAAGTTAAATCGTTAAATGATGAAATTAAATCCTTGAAAAATGAAAATAAGTCCTTATTAAATACAGTGAGTTATGAAGTCCAAGAACGTATAATTAGAAGTAATAATCTAATGGTCTATGATGTGGTAGAATCTAAATCTTCAGATTTAAATGTTAAAATTCAAGAGGACAAATGTGATGTTGAACAACTTTTATTAAAAGCAAGGATTAGTGCAAATAAGATCAAAAAGGTGAATAGGGTTGGATTGAAGGGAACTAAGCCTAGGCCAATAAAAGTCGTTATGTCTGATACAGACTCTGTCATCACGGCATTAAGATGTAAAGATTTAAAAAAGAAGATTTCTGCAGATCGTACCAAATCCCAGCAAGATATGTTTAAATCGACTCTACATGAACTAAAGGAACGAGAAAAGAATGGTGAAACTGATCTACGCATCACTCACAAAAACGGTATACCTACTATCACTAAAAATATACAGAAAAACGGAATTTAACCTCATTACAGGTCTACTTTCAAAATGTTAGTGGTATGCGTACAAAAATACAAGACTTCATTTCAGCAGTTTTGTGTTCTTCATACAAAATTTTTATTATTACCGAAACATGGCTCAATGAGGATTTTTCTGAAGGGGAGGTTAAGGTTAAAGGTTTTGATATATTTAGATCTGACAGAAATTCAAACACAAGCGTTTTTAAAAGAGGTGGTGGAGTACTCATAGCTTGCTCCAGTGACTTGAATGCAGAACTAATTGAACCTTTGGATAACAATATTGAACAACTATTTGTTAGAATTTCCACAGGTAGTTCTAAATATATAATAGGTAGTTTGTATATACCTCCCAGATCCTCCCAATCACTTTATGAAAAGCACTGTGAGTCGGTTGAGAGTTTAGCACTTGAATATCCGGATGATAAAATTATTATATATGGTGATTACAACTTGCCAGAGACTAATTGGTTTAATGATGATCATGGTGTGTATGCCGTTCCGGAACCCGCTCCAGAATCTGGTGCCTTTTCTATTGTGTCTAGTTTTTCATATCTTAATTTATTCCAACTGAATACTATACCCAATTCCAGAAATGTATTTTTGGATCTTCTATTTAGTAACTGTGATAATTTAGTGGTACATTCTGCAGTTGATCCAATATTACCAAATAGTATTAATCATACAGCATGTACTTTTGATATTATGTTTAATAGTGTTTATAGGTCAAAAGATACTTTAAAATATGAGGATTATTTAAAAACGCAGATTTTCATTCTTAAATGAGTATTTTTCAAATTTTAATTGGGACCAGATCTTTATCAGTAATGATGTTGAAAAAAATGTTAATATTTTTTACACTTTAGTAAATCAAACTATAGATCTATATGTACCTTTGAAATCATATAAAGTTTCTACATTTCCTTGTTGGTTTAATCAAGAATTAAAAAAACTTATTTCTGATAAAAAGATGGCCCACAAAAATTTTAGGGAATCCAAAAACTATGTAGATTATCTTTTATTTTCTGATTTAAGAAGACGCTGTAAAGATTTATCAATTAGTTGTTATCAAGGTTACATACATAGTATGAATAGTACTCTTATTGAAAACCCCCAAAAGTTTTGGAAATTTGTTAATGATAGAAGGAATTCTAATGTTCTCCCCTCTTCTATGTTCCTTAATGATAAGACGGCATCATCTGGTCAAGACACTGCAGACCTATTTGGTGAATTTTTCGCATCAGTTTACTCTAAGGAAGACATTGTTCATAATGTGGATGATAGTGTTGTAAACAGCACTATTGATTCACCTAATATTTCTGTTAAGCAAATCTTGGATAAACTGGAAAAGTTGCCAGGGAAGGTCTCATCTGGGCCAGATGGTGTACCTAACATTATTTTAAAAAACTGTGCTGATTCTTTAACTGAGCCCTTGTTTTTGTTATTTAATAGTTCTTTAAAATATCATGTTTTTCCCAAAGTTTGGAAATCTGGTTATGTTATACCAATCCATAAATCTGGCAATAAAAAAGACATAAAGAACTATAGAGGAGTTTGCAATCAATCTAGCATACCCAAGCTATTTGATAGTTTAGTTTACGATTATTTAAATTGGCAATGCAAGGGTTTGATTATAAATCAGCAACATGGTTTTTGTAATTCAAGATCTACTGCAACAAATCTTTTGATTTATCAGAAGTACATCCTTGATGCTTTTGAGAAGGGTCTTCAAGTAGAGGCCATATACTCTGATGTTACTAAAGCTTTTGATAGGGTAAATCATAAGTTATTGATAAAAAAATTGAGAAAATTAGGTTTTAGTGAGGGTTTCCTACGGTGGATGGAAAGCTTTTTAATAAACAGGATTCAAATAGCCAGAATTGGTAAATTTAAATCTAAAGTAATCCACGTGTATTCTGGAGTCCCACAAGGGTCTCACTGTGCTCCGTTATTATTTCTGATTTTTATTAATGACGTTGTTGATTGTTTTAAATACTGTGATTTTTTGTTATTTGCAGATGATCTTAAATTTTTCAGATATATTGCCTCCTATGAAGATATTAAATTAATCCAAGATGATACGAACAGGTTTTATCTTTGGTCTGTACAAAATGGACTTACTTTAAATATATAAAAATGTAAGCATATTTCTTTCTTTAGACCTACAAATAGAATCGATACTTCTTTTAATCTAAATGGTGACGTTTTGGAATATGTTGTTAGTATTAGTTAGTACTATACGTTGCTTATATATGTCACTTGTCAGATCTAATTTAGAATACTGTTCAGTTGTCTGGTCTCCGTTTTACCAAAATAGTATTTATACACTTGAAAAAGTACAAAATAAGTTTTTAAGATATTGTGCTTATAAAATGAATGTTGTTATATTCGACCATGATTATACTTACATATTGGAAAAATTGAATTTACCAACTTTAAAGAAACGTAGGAAAATTTGTGATGTTTGTTTTTTCTATAAGCTTGTTAATAGTCAGTTAGACTGTCCTACTCTTCTTAATTTAATAAATATAAGGATTCCAAGGAATTACCTTAGAAATCTTAATTTGTTTTATGTGTCTAATGTACCGGGATGTAACTATTTGGCTAATTCGCCACTCAATCGTATGGTGAATTTGGTAAATGGTTATAATGTGGAAGTGTTTGGAGTGTCATATAATGGGATCAAATCTTATTTATGGCATTCTATAGTAAATTGATCCATGGTTGATTGTTATTATATATATATATATATATATATTATGTTTTTTTTTTTGTATACATTTTAATTTGTTAGATATTTTATTACTATTGTTGAACTTGTAATGGGGTTTCCGGTATATTTAAATAAATAAATAAATAAATAAATAAATATGTTTGTTTATTTTCTTGTATTTCGAATACCCATTATGTATTATATATTTATTATTTCAATCCTTAATTGTTATATTTGAACGAAGAAAACTTACTTGTGCCTTTTGAAGAAGTTGGAATAAAGCCAACGAAACTTCGGCAGTTTTAGTAAAAAAACGTCTTTTAATATAAATAACCCTAATCCAGCCATCTACTATCTAATATTATTGTTGGGTTACCAAACCAAGCTTAAAAGTATTTTTATTGTTCCAGATTCCAGAAACAGATGCCATGATCCTAGATCTATCCATTGATCCAGCGGGATTGTATATGGCTGCAGTCAACAATAAAGGCAGATGTTACATATGGAATTTCGAGTATGGTAGTGCAAATACCCCCACAAAAATGATTCCCAATCATAAATTTGATGCGCACCCCCGGCACGCATTGAAATGTAAATTTAGCCCTAATTCCGAGTAAGTACTATTAGGGTCCCTGAATTTTGAACTTATAAGTACCTACTTAAGTCTAATTTTACAATACAATATTATATTATTACAATATTTTACGAACATTTAACCTTAAATGTGCATTAAAGTAACTCCATCGTGTCCCATCTTACATTTTTATTATTGAAATTTAGTGCCTTTCCCATAGTGTATATTTTGGGCAGACTAACATCCCTACTCTTTCTCTACTCCTTAACATCCCTATTCCATAATGTCTACTCTACAACAACCCTACTCCATAACATCCCTACTCCATAACATCTCTACTCCCCAACAACTATACTCCGCACTATATGGGCTCGATTAGCCACTTGACATATCTCAAAAAAATATTTGTAATAGTAAGTCATTGTCAAATATGTATTTAGTGTACTCATTTATTAATACACGTTATGAGAAGGCGGGCAAACATACTATTAAAATAACACATTTGCGATTATTTTAGAATTTTACTTATAGACCAGAACTTTATAGGGAAAATATAACATATAGAAGAAGAGAGTTCCTTGTTCCGCGAACCACTCATTTATTATAAAGTGGCTAATTGAGTGCATATTTTGGGCAGACTAACATCCCTACTCTTAATTTATCTACTCCTTAACATCCCTATTCCATAACATCTCTATTCTACAACAACCCTACTCCATAAAATCCCTACTTCATAACATCTCTACTCCCCAACAACTATACTCCGCACTATATGGTCTCGATTAGCCACTTGACATAACTCAAAAATCTATTTGTAATAGTAAGTCATTGTCAAACATGTATTTAGTGTATTAATTACTCATTTATTAATACACGTTATGAGAAGGCGGGCAAACATACTATTAAAATAACACATTTGCGATTATTTTAGAATTTTACGTATAGACCAAAACTTTCTAGGAAAAATATAACATATAGAAGAGAGTTCCTTTTTCCGCGAACCACTCATTTATTATAAAGTGGCTAATTGAGTGCATCTAGTGCGGAGTAGAGATGTTGGGGAGTAGAGATGTTATGAAGTAGGGATGTTACGGAGTAAGGTTGTTGTAGAGTAGGGATGTTATGGAGTAGGGAAGTTATGGAGTAGGGAAAATAAGAGTAGAGATGTTAGTCACCCCATATTTTCTTTGCCAGTGGCGTTGACCCGGGTCTTACCTTATGCAGTCTGATTTTTATAGTATTGTGGAATATTGAAAAGTAACTAAGATACAGAATATGATTGCTGTGGTTACTAGTAACGCCCACATAGGGATATGCCAAGTTTGTCTTCTACACTTGTACTCAAACATATCGGCCCAGCTAAAAAAATACACATTTTCAAATGCCAATAACTCCAAAACTATTCAATAGATTTATTCGATCTTTTTTTTTATTTTAAAGCTTGAACTTTTAGCTTTTACTTACTGGAATAAAAATCATCAAAAATGTTTTATTTTTATACCGGCAGCAGTGAAAAGTACACAGCTATGTTTTTTACTGCACCTTTTGAAATGTGCATGGTTGTTTTCCACTGCATATTTTTTTCCAATTTTATTAATTGATTTTATAAAACAATTAAATGGAATCTCTTTAAAAATTTTAATTTTCCTTTTCTTGTTTAGGAGATATAAGGTTTTTTCTAAAAATTGACATTTTAGCAAATAACAAAAAAACTACGCATTGGATTTAATTGATTTTATTTTATTTGAAGCTTGGATCGTTAACTTTTATTTATTTTATGGAAAAAACATGTTTAAACTGACTTATCATTGCATAAATAGTCGTTTTTTTCACCCAACCTTTTTTGTTGCAATTTAACCACAAAACCCAAATGCTTTCAAAAGTTCTAAAATATATTCTATATTATTGTTTGTTTTTTTTTATCATAACTTTTTTATTTAAGAGAAATTGAACTTTTTCGGAAAATAAAGACTTTTTGATCAGGCCTAGTCCTTAAAATTTTATTTAATTTTATTTTTATTTAAATGGAAACAAGTCCCGAAGTAGCTGTCCAAGCGGTAGCTTTGCTACAAGAAGGAAACAGTCAGTGGTATGTGGCTCATCAGCTTAACATTAGAGATGAGTGTTTCAACGATTCGAGGAGACATGTTCCTTAAGTCGCCGCCAAGGAGTTGTCAGCTTAATTGCCGGGCGGGACCGTCGCGACGCGTCGACTCAATGCTGTAAATTTAAAAACAGTTTCGAGAAACTAGAGTAGTAGCAGTGAGTAGGTCCACTGTTAGTGGAAGACTTTTTGAAAGAAAACTTTTCTCTCATAAGGCCGCAACTGCTAATTATCGTCGTGCCAGGTTGCACTTTGCAAGGGGATATCTACAATGGGACAGAAACCAATGGGCAAAGGTTTTGTTTGCGGATGAAACCAGGATATGTCTATTAGGTTTATCAATGTGCACTATAGTTATAACTGTATCCTTTAGTTACATATCACGGAAACACAAGGAAGTACCAATGCCAGAGTTATTGGCGTTAACTAGGAATTTAGGTGAAGGTTAAAACTTAACTGCACATTAATAAACCCACCCTAAACCGTGTAATGTTTAGTTAGTTTTACAGTATTGTTAAATCAAATTAAGTGTTAATTGTTATACTGTATATCATAATGTGGTTAAATTAATCACATCAAAAAATAGTATTGTTTGTTAGACATACGTTTTTTTTGTGCGTTTATAATGTTTATTTAATAAAATTTAAAATTTGGTTATTTTTATTTTATTTGATAAAAATTCTGTTTGATAAAATTTAAAAAAGCAAAAAGTATCAAATAAAAATCATGGTCTAACCCCATTAATCTCTAGGTGATGCTAAAAATTCTTTTATATAAATTTTATTAACAATTTTAAAAGTGATAGCGCTAATAACATAAAATAGTCCAATAAACTTATTACTTTACGCAAGGAAATTGTCACTTTTTCGTCATAGAAAGTTTTACCAAAAAAACATAATTTCTCCTAAATGAGAAGAGTATAATAAAAAATAAAAAGACGAATCAGTCACAATAAATTTGGCTATTAGAATAAGTTTTAAAACTTTTGGAAACATTTGAGTTTGTGGTTAAATTGCAACAAAAAAATGGGTAAAAAAAGTAATGAAAAGCCAGTTTTCACCATATACTTAAATTAAATAAATAAAAGTTAACGATACAAACTTTAAATAAAAAAAAAATCAATTAAATCCATTGTCTAAGTTTTTTATTTTCAAAAATGTCAATTTTTAGAAAAGGCCTGATATCTCCTAAACGCGAAAAGGAAAAATAATAAGTTAAAAAAGAGTTTACTTCTATTTAGTTGGTCTATAAAATCAATTAATAAAATTGTATGTCAAATAGTATATTAAAGTACTAGTTTCATAACATACGCAAGCGGCTCGTTTTCTAAACTTGCACTCGTGCGCTAATAACGTGTTATGAAACGAGTGATTTATACAATTTTTTCTATTTTGCTCTAAAATTTAAAAAAACTTTTAAATTGATGACTGATAGGGATTTTTGTTTTGGATTGGCATTACAGTTTACACCATGTTTAAAATTCTAAGAACAAATGATATTTTGATATATTTTATAGTCATCTCTTCTCTTTTTTACTGCAATTAACCAAGCCACAATTTTAACATGGTAAAAATAACCTAAACACAAACTTTTGTAGAAAATTCAACTTTAAAGCGACATTGACATTTGCACGGAAAACGTCAAGCGATAGGCCAGGTCTGTCGCCAACCCAAAAGAACAAAAAGTACAGATCTCTTATGGGCCTATAAGAACACGCAAAATGCGTGTGATTATGAGCTTATAAGAGTCGCAAAATAGAAAAATATATTTTTAAGGATATTTATCAAGACATATTTTTACAGTGGCGTATAAAAAGTAGACTTGTTTGTTAGACCTCGCATATTTTTAAACCTGTTCTTATTCTCCAGTCGAGGTTAATCATATTATTCTTCCATTCTGTTATACCAAACGGACTTTCAAATAAATAAAATTTATTTTCTTTCGAGTTATAGCAAAATTTAAAAATGAGTCTCTTTGAAAATTTGCGCTCATGCAATGGCTGCGTTCAATAGAAACAGCAAAACTCATCGAAAGCTGTCAAATCCCTACTGAACGCTATTATCAGTTTCGATTGACAGATGTCGCTGAATCTTTCCTCATCAACGTTTTGAGATAATTAGTTTTGATTGATTTTATAAAAGCGCGGGAATGTACTTTTTGTGGGTGTTTCTAACCTCAAATGGTGGTTTTGACAAGTGACAGATATTAGCCGTTCAATAGTTTGCTAGCAAAACTTATCATTTGATGACTTTTGATTAGTTTTGCTGTTTCCATTGAACGCAGCCAATTTGCGATATCTAATGTCAAAACATAGTTACCAACTTACAAATAACAATTTTTCCAGATTTTTTGTCTCCATCCCTTTTCCTGGCAGAAAATGTCACATTAACCCCTTAACGCAATCACCCGAGTTAACTCGTTCACAGTAGGTTGGCTCTTTTCCGCTCACCCGAGTTAACTCGGGCGGACCTAGAATGTAGAAAATAAGGTTTTATTTTTAAATTTTCTCAAAATTACTTGTTATTGCCCTTCAGTGTAGACTAAAAATTAAGACAAAAAAATAGGTGAAAAATTAACCACTTTTCCCAAAGTGGTGCGTCAAGGGGTTAAGGCACTCTAGGCGTGCCTACTGACAAAATAAAAATTAATTCGCGATTTTAAATTAATAGATATGCAGCATATGAATATATTTTTATTTTTCCGTCATTTTAGATATTTAATTACAACATCAGCGGACGAAACAGCTGTAATATGGGATACAAAAGATTTTACAAAACTGCACGTATTGAAACAAGAGTTACAAAGATGGGTTTGGGATGCAGCATTTAGTGCTGATTCACAATATGTCTTCACAGGTAATTTTATTGACTTTTTCAGCCCACAAAAAAAGTTCAATTACTATTAACCAGACTATATTTTTCTTACGCTTTTTTGGGCGCTGAAAATGAATTTTATAAGGAAAAAGCTCGCTGATCCCTAAAGTACCTCACTCCCTTCTTTTGTAAAAGTGGTTTCAGTCAGAGTTGTCTGAATTTTGGATATGTTATAGTTCTTGACATTGTGATCAAAAGTTAATGAGGGCTTAATTACCAAACATCAATAATCTAGGTGCTAGAGCACTTAAAAAATCTCGAAAACCGCGGCGTACCGGTCTTATGAAAAAGTCTTTTTGATCCGATTTGACTGAATTTTGGATATGTAATAGTTCTTGACTTTCTGATCAAAAGTACCCGCTCCCAAAATTCAATAGTTTATGTGCTACATAATTTTGAAGGTCTCGAGCTTACTCGTTCAGTATTATTTTTCGCAATTTTTTGAAAAAGTTATGGGTCAAATTCGTTTTCATCACATGAAAATCCGCAAGAAAATCATAGTCTGGTTAATAGCAATTTTTTGTGGGCCTATAGCTATAGTTGAGAAAACTGGGGAGGCAAAACATCACACATTACATGTTTTACATTTAACGTTAAATTTAACATTAGAATAACGTTTTTGTTAGAAAACTGTATAAAAGTACGTTATAAAATATGTGCAAATGTCCCGCTTTTTAACGTTAGAATCAAACGTTAGTTACAAACGTTAATCTAACGTTAGATTTTTAAGTTAGAGATACGTTTAATTTCTAACTTTCGGAGGGGGCGTGGCCAACTGGGAAATTTCTACATGCATCATAAAATGGCATCTGGAGACAAATTTATTCATATAAATAAATCTTAATATATTTTAACCATTATAATATTTTTAAACATAATTACGTTACATTTATTTATAGAATAGCCGTCTTTTTAGGGGTTCCTAAATATTTTTCGTGTAATATGCTGTTGTACTTTGATAAATACGTTTACCTCTCAGAAAAACTTTATATTTAGTTAGTTAATATTTATTTATACCGTTGCCGACCCATTGCCGGCTTCAACCGACTTTCAAACCAGTTTTTAGGGGGTGTCTCTGTCGCCTTCGCCAAATTTCAATTATTAATTAACTGAAAAAGGCAAATCGGCGCCAGTGAGAATCGAACTCACGCTAGCCGATGAGCCAAGTAAAGGTCTGATAACGAATCAGACGTTAACCCGTTCGGGTGACACACATTACATCACATCTCTACTCACACACATCTCTACTCACACACATCTCCACTCACACAACTCTACTCATTAATATCAGTTTATTTTGACATACCAGAATACCATGGCGGAACACTATGGTCTGTTTCATCAAGCAAGATAGTAAATTAAAAATCGCACAGTGAATATTTTCAAAACAAATTCGAATATTGGATGTGCGAATATACTGCACAGTTTATTTTATAAAACATAACTATATTCTATACACAAACATATACTATTCAAACCTGTTGTAAAAATATTTACTGTGCGATTTTTAATTTACTATCTTGCTTGAAAAAACAGACCATAATATAAATGAACTTAATATTTTTTTTCGTAAATCAGTTTATAAGTTTGTTTTTTCACTACTAGCTTTAGAACATACCATTATATTATGGTATGATAAATATTTATCATGATTTCAGACTGTGAAATAATAATTTTTTCTCTCCTAGTAGGAGTAAACTTTATAAACAATTGATTGCTGTCACTTTAGATGTTTCAGTTCTTTGTGCAATTTTTACTAATTAAACCCAAGAAAATAGCTTTAACTTTCTATTTATTAAATTTAATTAATTATAATTATTACCAATTAATACAATCAATAATTAGCTAAATATTATGAAAAAAATATTTAAAAAAACTAAATTTTTAAACGTCTGTTCAAAGTATTTATTTGAGCAAATGTCATTGATCAAGGCTACTTGATTTTTTTGAAAATTTCAAGAAATATAATTTCTGTTAATAATTTATTTTATTATTTGATTAAAAATAGTTAAATAGTGCTAGTAGTGAAAAAACTAATATATAAACCACGGTAGAGAAGACTATTTTAGCCTTTCTTACCTTGGTATATAATTACTATTATTGCAAATATATTTAATTAAATTTAGATTAGTGCTTTGTTCCGCCATGTTATCCTAGTTCTTTAAGAATATCAAATAAATGTCTAAGTCAATCTAAATTAATGACAATGAGTAGAGTTGTGTGTGAGTAGAGATATATGTGAGTAGAGATGTATTTGAGTAAAATTGTGTGTGTTAGTAGAGATGTGTGTCACCCCCCACAAGTGTTTTATATTTTGATTGTCGTTTGACCACGCTTACGAAGTGGCAGACTGACGATTTTTGTTAATGCGGCGACTTTGGGAAAGGGCCCTTAAAAAGTCACTCATTTCACCTTGAAGGCCCATTTAGGTCCATTTGGGGCAAGGAACCGTGCGGCATCGCTGACCATAGTGTCAGTCCTCGGCTGCGCTTAAAATTACGTGACGTTATATAACTTTTATAATTATTATATGGGTCAATTGAACGGCTTTTTGCAAAAAGCCATCCAATTTGAATAAAAAAATATATATTTTTAGTATTGTAAAATAAATTTTCAATTTGCTAGGGTGCTTAATTAAAATTGAGTACTATTTTAAATAAAATAAATACTAGGGTATTTTTTGAACTAGGCTCTGTTTTTTCAAGCAAGTTAGTAAATCAAAAATCGCACAGTAAATATTTTCAAAACCGTTTTGAATATTGGATGTGCGAATATACTGCATAGTTTATTTTATAAAACATAACTATATTCTATACACAAACATATACTATTCAAACCTGTAAAAATATTTACTGTGCGATTTTTAATTTACTATCTTACTTAAAAAAACAAACCATAGAATCATCTATTATTTATTTATTTTTTAAAGCTTCATCTGATGGAATTCCCAAATTATGGAATGTAAAAACTGGAGCTAAAGAAAGAGACTATTCAGGACACCAAAAAGCAGTCACTTCTCTAGCGCTAATGGACGTACCTGCTATCTCCAAAAAATGACTGAAAAAAAAATGCGTATAAGGTAAATCGGGGTAAATGGGACTGCTAAGTTTATAATGAAATTCTAAAAAAAAAATTATAAAATAGTTTGACATAGGCCCGGCAAGACGGGGATGGAAAAATACACATAATGTATACGGGGCCCCAGGCTTAAGGGGGCTACGGCAGAGGCGCCCAAACAATTTTAAGGTTTTCATCAGGTGTAAAAAATAAATTTGTAAGAAATAACACAATTTTTGTTGGTGATTTTTTTAGAAGCCACTTTAGGGCCATAAACTGTAGCTGTACAGTACTGGTGTCAGGGCTGGATCTCGTCTAAGCACAGTGGTCAGTTTTAATAATCTGGCGCGGAAAAATTATTTTTTTTTTTTGAGGGTGTATTTGAAATAGGATCCGAAATTTTAATTGGTGATTTTACATCAGAAAATATGAGTTTTTTGTCACAAAATTTTTTCTGTGGAACTTTTTTGTAATTTTAATTTTGGTATATGATTTCTCAGGTCAAAATACATAAAAAGGTACTCTTGTTATAATACTTTAGGACTAACCGTTATCGAGAAAAATTAATTTGGTAAGGTAAAATTTCACGGTACGAGGACGAAAAATGAATATTAAAATGTTGAAAACGAAATTTCAATGATGCAGGGTAAATTTACATAAAAACCAAGAAAAAAATCTTATATACAGGTACTTCCAAAAATCATAACTGAGTTATGGTTAGGGACACTAGATCTAGGTCTTAAGTTAACAAGGAGCCTTGCTAACTTAAGACCTAGATCTAGTGTCCCTAGTTATGGTCTCATAAAAATGCAAAGCGATTTTTCGACAGACATGTGTAGAAACTTTTTTTCTTAGTTTTCGTCCACGAACCGTGAAATTTCACCTTCAAATTAATTTTTCTCGAAAACGGTCAGTGTTACAACAAGAGTACCGTTTTTATGTATTTTGACCTGAGGAATCATATACCAAAAATAAAATCACAAAAAACTTACACAGAAAAAAGTTTGGGACAAAAAAACTGATAAGCCCCCCCCCCCCGTTTCGCACGCCCCTGGTAAATATAAGTACATGAAAATAACATATGAAGATGGACCTTATTAAGATTAGTTAACTTGCCAAGCCTCGTAGATATATTTTAAAGGGTTCCCGAGTTATTAAATAAAAACCGATTTATTTAGTCATTTTCAAAGGGGCGTAGCTCCCTTACGACGCATTTTTTGAAATATGTTTATGGGAACTTTTTGTCATATTTTCTGATGTAGAATCATCCCTTAAAATTTAGAACCCTATTTCAAATACACCGTGTATAGATGTTAACACTTTGAAGCATTTTGGGCAACGACAGTAATTAATATTTAATTGTGAACAAAAATTCTCGAACAACTTCTTCATTTTACATTAAATAGGGCCTGAAAAAATATTTTTATAACATAAAGTAGAAGTTACATTAAATGTAAAAATAAAACTTACTGGACGTAGCAGTAACCCAGTCGACCGCACAAACAAAAAACCGGTTTTGTATCTGCTCGCGGAAAATTAATAGTTTGCGGATCCAACGATTTTTTTTAATTATTAATTATTTTTTTGTATTTTTTCCGAGCCAGATCACATAAACTGACCACTGTGCGGCGGTACATATTGCCCCCACAATTCCCACTTACCCCACTTCACCTAACACTAATTTAAGTACCTATAAATCAGGATGACTTTAAAGTGATCTTAGTATACATAATATCTGTATAATAACATAATACTAAGTTATAATATAACCATATTATGGTAAGTATATTTTGTAAATATTTTAGAAAATAATAAAACACTAATTATGTTTTTTAATGTTTAAATACATAAATATAGTACATATTTAATACTTAGTTTTTTAATGTATAGTACATGTTTTAAGCTAAAAATAATATCACAACTTAATACAAGATTATGTACTGAAGGATTATAGAAAATCCTGTATAAATTATAATAAGTAAATTATAATTATAATTTATAATCAACTATTTTAAAATTTAACTATGTATAGTAGAACTTGGATATAACAAACGCGTTATGGCGTATTCATTTACCAGGGGCTCGTAAACATTGGAATTTAAAAGAACTAATTTTTAGACAGCTGTAATTTACTAACCGGACTGTCATATGACATGTCGACGCTTTTATTACATTGAAATCACAGATTGGAATAAAAAAAAAAATCAAAAAAATAATGTCAAATATTTCAATTTTCGAAATCTTGTTATAACCGAGATCTCGTTATGACCGAGATCTCGTTATAACCGAATCTTGCTGTAACCCGGCTTTATTGTAACCAAGTTCTACTGTATAATAGGGAGACTTGACTTGACTTGATAAAATTAAAAATCCTTAATAACTGACATTATAAAAATGTTAGAAAGATAAACAATGCATTTCCCTAAGTTTTAAAATTAAATTTTGCTTAATAAACCCCTTAAAAGGCGAATACAACAAAAGCTTCCAAACTTATAACTTACGTAGTAGTTTCAGATTTTTGTTTGACAACCTATCCTATAATTTACAAAATAAAAAAATACCCAAATAGCCCAGTTTTACGGTACCCAGCTATGATCTAGCATGTATGAAAAATGAAATCAGTTGCTGGGTCTCAAAGGGTTAAAAAACTGAAGATCAATAAAAATATGCCGAAATACCTTTATAAATCAGAAAAAAACATTACTAGTTACGAAATGGTTTTAACGAAACATTTTTGAGCTTTTTTTGTATTCCATTTTTTAAGGCCTCTTCTTTAACCCCTTCACAGTGCAGTGAAAATAAAGTTTTCATGCCAAAAATGTGCTGAAAAAATTATTTAAAAAAAAAACATTATCATATTGTATGTTTTTGGGTCGCTAGGTAATCTGATTCCGAGGCCAGAATTTAAAAGTTAGCGTTCAAAATAGCGGATCCAATATGGCGAATTAGATCTTTTAAAGTTGCTCAGATTTGCTTGAAACTTGTTACTCGCCGATTTTTGGGGTCGCTGATTACGAATCGAGTGCCAGTTTTCCAAAATTCAAAATGGCGGATCCAATATGGCGGATTAGATTTTTTAAAGGCTCGGATTTGCTTGAAATTTGGTACTCGGGGGTTTTTGGGGTTGTTGATTACGAATCTGGTGCCAGTTTTCCAAAATTTAAAATAGTGGATCCAATATGGCGGATTAAATTCTCCGAGAAACTTTAAAAAATCTAATCCGCTATATTGGATCCGCCATATTGGATCCGCCATTTTGAACTTTTGAAAACTGGCACCAGATTCGTAATTAGCGACCCCAAAAACCCCCGGAGTACCAAGTTTCAAGTAAATCCGAGCAACTTTAAAAAATCTAATCCGCCATATTGGATTCGCCATTTTTAATTTTGGAAAACTGGCATCAGATTCGTAATCAGCGACCCCAAAAACCTCGTGTTGTTACAAAATCATGGAAAATAAACTAATGGTAAACTGATAATTTTAGATGCTGCTATAGCGGTCATACATTGTATGATATACACATTAATGGTACGAACTTTTTTGCCTCTATAGAGGTCAATTACTGTGAAGGGTTATGCAGAATCCGTTTTTTACTAATAAGCGGTTGGTAAACTATCTATTTCGCCCATTTCTGTAATCGTTTCATCGTCCATGATATAACTAATGATAAATTTTAAGGACATTGCTAAGATTTCGGGATTGGCTACAATCATTATTTGAGTGATTGCAGAGGGTGGTAAAAATGGATTAAAAGCCGGCAGATCGGTGGTGGAAGGTGCTTGAATTTTCAGCTTACAACCCTGAAATTAAAATAATTTTTATTTACCAAATTTGTAATCATATTTTTGCAAATATTGTTTGTTTGATTGTGTCGAAAAGCGTCACTTTTTGTATAATGACTCCGTACAAAAGGTTAGATTTTTTGTACTAGTAGTAAAATAGTCGACTTTGATTGGTTGATTGATAGATATAGTTTATTAATCTTCGACAAAATAAATTGGATAGACAAGTCAAAGTAAAAATATAAAATATAAACATATATAAAACTTACTTTCCAAAATAAAAACACATTAAAATTTTGGTTAAAAAATATTAAGAAAAAATTTATAAAATAAAGGTTTAATTCGGCTATTTGAGCACATTTAGTTATATATTCATCTATTTTATAAAAGATATTTTCCGATAAAAACTTCCTTAATGGATTTTTAAAAATTGTGGCATTTTTTATTAAAAAAATGGCAACTTGCATATTTTGGTGACTTTTTGTACGTCATCCGGTTAAAGGTTTTTAATCGGAATTTATTTTTTCTCTTGCGAAATACTTGTGAGTATCGGACTGTCTGTCAAAGAGATCTCTGTTTTTAAAACTGTATATTTACAGTTTATAGAAAAACATACACGGAAAAGTAATTATATTTTTTTATTTAAATATTTCCCAGCAGAATTTCCGGTAAATACTTGTGAGTATCGGACTGTCTGTCAAAGAGATCTCTGCTTTTTAAAAATATATATTGACAGTTTATGGAGAAAAATACACGAAAAAGTATGTAATTTTTTTAATTTCAATGATTCCCTGCAGGATTCCCGGTAATCGCCCAATTATCACAAGTAGTTATAAAGTTTTACTACGTCATCGTTGTCAAATTAAAGCCAGCTTGGCTATAACAACTTTCTATAGACGAGATGTGCAGCGGTTGTAGCGATAGCATTTTTCCAATTTAGGAGAGTCAGTACATAGTTGCTGTGCGGGTTGCACAGAAGCTGGAATATCGCTTTTAGAAACGTCCTAAAGATAGACTACAGCTATATTCTGTATTTTCTTGTTGCCAACATAAAACGATAAAAATATCTAAATGTTTTTATAAAAATTTAGGGAATTTAATAATATAATATTGCCATAAAATTTACTCTGTTCTAGAAATATCTTTTTTTAGATAAAATAACAATATATTATTTATTGTGATAACAAATGGACTTTTATAAATTGTTTGACAAATAATTTAAGTGCGAATAAGATATTATTTTGAAAAGTTGTGACAAAAACTTGTTATAATTCACGGGCCCCAGCAATAGTGAAGATTAGTTAAAATAAATTGATGTTAATAAAGTTTTTTCTTTATACAAAAAGTCCGAAAATTTTCAATAAATGTTATTTACAGGATATTATATTTTTAACAGTAAAAGGGTTTCATAAGTTATGATTTTTATCTTTTTTTTACTAAGGAAAGCAAAAAAATGGCGACGCTATTACATCATGGCCATCTATTAGTCGGCTCTATAGGCTGTAAGTAAGAAAATCTTCCTGTATAAAATATATTATTTTAAGTTACAGAATCTGCAACTTAAAATAATACATTCTGATTTCTGTAATGAGTTAGTTCCGTTATTTACCGCCGGATGGATAATCATTTTGACAATAAGAGTGAGTGCCTCTAGGCAAAAATGCTAGCATTCAGCGGTTTTAAAATGCATTAAATTTCTATTATTTTTGGTTGTTTTAAAATAGTTTTACCGAAATAAAGCTAAACGCTGGTTTAAAATGCGAGGTACAGCCAATTTAAGCTGTAAAATCTAAGCGTGTTACTTGGTCGAGATTGAAAATGAGTATAATTATTATTTTTTGACTAATAAAACTCGTTTCCACTCTACTAGTAGCACCTGCCATACCACTATGGTAAACAATGATATGTAACTTATTGACGAGTAGAGATTTTTTCATTCAAGCAGTTTTTTGATGTTTTTATTGGCAGTGTGAAGTTGTAAACCCGCATTAGGCACTAACGAAAATTTTGTGTTTTTCGGAAAGGGAGCCTTATGTGGACGTTAGTGCCACCATTACTTTCGTTTGTGCCATCTTGGTTCCCGAGATATAAAAATTTCCCCAAAATTGCCTGTAATCCCGCATTTGTATCTTGAAAAAAAAGTACGTGGGTAGAATCTCTTATATCCGTGGACGTTAGTGCCACAAAAATTTTTTCCCCATCTCAAAGCGTTAAGCCCTCAGGGAGGTTTAAACTTGAAAAAATGGGGTGTTTTTAAAACGAGGCACCTACGAGAGAAAGCGAAATAGTTTGAATATGTTAGCGTTTATTGGTACTTTTATGTCTGGAGAGGTAAGTGCCATCATTAGGTCGCTTCTTTGTCCCAGCGTTTGGTCAAAAATTTACATTTTTCTTCGCCTCGACAAATTGTGAAAAATTTTATATAGTGAAATTAAGTGATTGTAGTTTCCAAGGACTTCTTATCGTTTGTGTCTGTTTGGGCCACCATATAATCATTTGTTACTGCAAGTGTTTAGTCCCAAGAACAATAAAATAATTTTGACCAACTTGACAAAACTTTTAACCTACAAAAAAATTACCCGTTCCAGTCATAATGAATTATTAATAATAGAGTCACTCCATATAGCGACAACTCGTCAAAACGTAGCATTCAGACCACATTTAATTCATTTAAAAGTGTACAATAGTTTTTACTGGGCGCAGGTGTCTTCTGCCCTGATCTAGAGTTAGAAATAAGCATTTTTCTTGGCAAGCATGCCTAGGTCTTTCAGAGATATTAACAAGTTACAATCAAATAAAAAGCTTTTTTACAATTTTTGTAGCTTTCACAACTAAGTTGTACTACTACTACTAATTGGGTCCCCAAAGAGTAGAAATAAATAAATAAATACATATACAGGGTTATTCAGAAATAAGTTCGAGAAATTTAAGAGGTGATTCTACGTTAAAAAATATGAAAAAAAGTTCCTATGAAGGTTGGTCCGGAAATGAGTCCTAAGGGCACGGTGAGTTTTTGGGGGTATTTTTTATTTTTTTCGAAACCCTGAAATTCCTTTACCACTCGATAGTACCGTCCATTTATATGATTTTCAGCGAAAATTATTAAAATGTACTGAGCGCTACGTTTAAATTAGATTTTTTTAATTTTCGCTGAAAATCATATAAATGGACGGTACTATCGAATGGTAAAGGAATTTCAGGGTTTCCAAGCAAACAAAAAATACCCCGAAAAAAGCACCGTGAAGGGAGCCACGGCTCTTTAAAATTTTAATAAAAATAAGGTTTTTAATTAATAACTCTTGTACCCTTTAAGCTAGAGCGACCAGCTTTTGCATGTATACTAGTTGTTATGGAGATGTTCTTGGACGAAGGACCTTTTTAATGCTGGTTCATTTGGTTGTCATTAAAACTTTACTATGAAAGTTTTAATGACAACTCTATCACAATTATTAGACAATTAATTATAGGTATAAATCCATAGGTAAAAAGGTATGAAGTCTTGAACATATAGTCCCCTCCTTGAAAGTTTATAACTTTCAATAAACTTAAAATTAAATATCTTCTGAGAAGGGACAAATTTTTGAAAATAAACGCTTGATAATTCCTTTTGCGGTTTGTATAGTTACAACTCTGACTACATCATCTCTTCCTGGATGAGTTTCAATTATTCTTCCCAAATACCACTTACATGGGGGAAGATTATCTTCTTTAATTATAACTAATTGCCCTTCTTTTAAAGGTTTACTTGTTTTTGTCCACTTGACTTAACTGAAGTTCTGTAATATATTCTTTCGACCATCTAGTCCAAAAATGCTGCATAAGTTTCTGAATTCGTTGAAAATGAGACAGTCTTGTTTCCTTGATTTCAAGCAGATTTTGGTCAGCCACCGACGTGAACGTACGACCGATTAAGAAATGAGCAGGAGTTAAAGGTAAATAGTCACTAGTCACTAGTCACTTGAAGAAATAGGTGAAATAGGTCTTGAATTGAGAATTGATTCTATTTGCACTACCAACGTGTAAAGCTCTTCAAAAGTTAAATTAGCATTACAAGCAACCCGTTTTAAATGATATTTGGTTGATTTTATGCCAGCTTCCCACAAACCACCTTGATGAGGAGATGAAGGAGTTATAAATTGCCAAGATATGCCTTCTTGTTCAGAAAAACTTATTATTTTATTTGAATTTTTATTTAAAAAATTACCAAGTTCTTCCAACTCTGAATGGGCTCCAACGTAATTGGTAGCATTATCTGAGAATATTTTATGGGGTTTTCCCCTACGACTTACAAAACGTCTTAAGGCAGCTATGAACGCCTCTGACGTAAGATCCGATACAACCTCAATATGAATGGCTTTGGTACAAAAACAAACAAATAATGATAAATAACACTTACTTATTTTGCAACCAAGACCTTTTCTATCTTTAATATAAAATGCACCAGTATAATCTAAACCAGTTGTGTAAAAAGGAGGAGCTGGAGAGACACGCTGCGAAGGTAAGTTACCCATGCGTGGAGTTGTTATCTTTGGCTTGGCTTTAAAGCAAGTTATACAGGAATGAACAACTCTTCTTGCCAAGTTCCGTCCTGACAAAACCCAATATTTTTGACGAATGGTATATAAAAGCATTTGCGGACCTGATTGCATTAATTTGATATGTTCAGAGTTAAATAATAACTTAGTAAGATGATGATTTCCTGATAATAAAATCGGATGTTTCATGTCATAAGAAATATTTGCATTTTCAAGTCTCCCGCCAACTCTGATCATATCATTTGAATCAAGAAAAAGATTCAATTTTATTAAATTGCCATTTTTTATTTCCTTTTTGTTTTTAAGCAAACTTAATTCATTATGAAATGATTGTTGCTGTGATATTTTTATTAAAAAATTTAAAACAAATGATAGTTCATTAGATTTTAATGGACCACTTACATTTGGGTACTTGTTTTTTAATGAATTTTTCATAAATCGAAAACAATAAGCGAAAGTCCACACTAAGCTAGATAACTGAGAAAAATTAAAAAAATTAACTATCTCACTTGAAAGCGTTGAAATATAAGAATGTGTTTCTTTTCGCATTTCAGGTAAGTTAGCAGTTAAAGTTTTGAGTATTGGCCATTCAGATTCACTTTTTGATAACCACCTCGGTCCATGCCACCAACTGTCTAATGTTAATAAAGTCTTTGGGTTAACACCACGAGAGAGGTAATCAGCAGGATTATCTGAAGTGGGCACGTACCTCCAGTTTTCTGGATTAGTTAGAGTTTGAATTTGAGACGTCCTATTTGCTACGAATGTTTGTAACAAATTTGGACTTGTGTTAATCCAACCAAGTGCTATAGTGGAATCACACCAATAAACACACCTATTTATTGGCATATTCAGCGATGCTTTAACTTTATGAGTTAATGTTGCAAGCAATAAAGCTCCATTTAATTCTAATCTGGGCATTGTGAGAGCTTTTAAAGGTGCCACTTTATTTTTTGAGCATATAAGTTTAATAAAAACATCACCTTGTGCATTTTGGGATTTGAGATACATGACACATCCATAAGCGGCCTCTGACGCATCTGAAAAGCCATGAATCTCTATTCTTGTAAAATGCATGCAAACAATTTGTCTTGGGATTTGTACATTATTTAAGTGGTGAAGTTCAGTATAATAATTAAGCCAACTAGTTTGTAAATATTTAGGAATTTCTTGATCCCAAGTCAAATCATTCTGCCATAAATTCTGCATTATAATTTTTGCAATTATTGTACAAGGACCTATTAATCCAAGTGGATCGAAAATTTGGGTAATATTTGATAATATTGATCTTTTAGTTAAAACTTTAATATTATTTATATTAATTTAAAAAAATAAATTATCCGTTTTACTATTCCACATGATACCCAAAGTTTTTGTATTTTCATTAATACCTAAATCTATTATTTCCTGTTGAGGAACATTGTCAACTATTTCGTTTAATATTAATGGACTATTGGAAACCCATTTTCGTAAATTAAACCCTGCTGTATATAATATATGAGAAAGTTGTTTTGCCAATTGAATTGCTTTCTCTTCAGTATCAGTACCTGTTAACAGGTCATCAACGTAAAAATCTTTCTCAATAATTTGTGCTGCGTCGGGAAATTTCTCTGCAAAATCTTTTGAAATTTGGATTAAACATCTTATTGCAAGAAAAGGAGTAGAGGAAGTTCCGTACGTTACAGTATTTAAGCAGTAGGTTTCCAATACACCATTTTCTCGCCACAAAATTAATTGAAAGATACGTTGATCTTCAGCTATTAAAATTTGACGATACATTTTTTCTATGTCTGCAGACAATATATAGTTGTGCTTACGAAATCGCAACAAAATTGAAAAAAGATCGTCTTGAATTGTAGGCCCAACCATCTGGATATCATTTAAGGATATTCCAGAGGTAGTTTTAGCTGATCCATTAAAAACGACACGTAATTTTGTTGTAGTACTTTCTTCTCTGATCACACCATGATTTGGAAAATAGTACACAACCTTAGGCAAAGTTTTTGTGTCGATTTTTGACATATGACCCAACGATAAATATTCTGTCATAAATTGCTTATAACGCTCTTTTAATTCCGGGTTTTTATTTAATTTCTTTTCCAGACTTATAAACTGGTAATATGCTCTTTCTCTAGAATCACCTAATTGTTCAATATCGCTTTTAAATGGCATAGAAACTATAAATCTTCCATCATCAGAGCGTTCGAAATTATTTACAAAATGAGACTCACAGAGTTTTTTCTCATTTGAAAAATATTTATCGTTTTTACATTCTTCAAGCTCCCAAAATTTAGCAAGTTGTTCTTGGATATCTATTGTTTTAGTAAAAATGGGTTGCAATTTCATTGATTGGACCTGCTAATATCCAACCCAACTTAGTTTTTTGTAATAAAGGTCTATCTTTATCTCTAGGTATTTTTTTACTACACAATAGATCCCAAAACAAATCGGCACCAATTAGTAAATCAATTTTTTTAGGCATATCGTATTGAGGATCTGCCAATTTAATATGATTGGGCATATTTTGTATATTTATGCGTGCATTGGGTATAAAGCCCGTAATTTGTGGAATTACATAGCAAGTTAATTCAGCATTATAATTGCAAAAATTAGAATTAATTTTAATTTTACACATTTCTTGTGATTGTGATGTGGTATTGTTTATTCCAGCTATCACTAAATTTGTTTTTGTAGTACTTACTCCAAATTCTTTGCAAAACTGCATACTGATATAACTACTTTGTGAACCTGGATCAAGTAGACATCTTACCAAATAAGCTTTTCCATGTTTATCAAAAATAGTGACAACTGCTGTAGACAATAACACTTGATTATTTTTATTAATTACTGTTGAAGTAAAAGCAACTTGATTTGGATTACCAATTTGCTTTTTATCATCAGTTGGTTTTTTATCATCTCCTTGCTTTTTATTATCAAAATGCAAAAGAGTGTGATGTTTATAATGACAAATTGTACACTTACGTGCAAAACATGACTTATTTGAATGGCCATATTTTAAACAATTAATACATAAATTCAATTGTTTTGCTTGTTCCGATCTATCTGTTTGATTTAACTTTAAAAAATCCGAACAGTTATAAATTGCATGGCTACCTTTACAAAAACTACATGAAAGGGTAGTACCAGATTGATGGAACGTTTTTGAATTTTTTGCATTAAATTGATTATTTGAAGTATTTGAATTTGACTGTTTTTTCTCTACAAAATTTGACTCCTAATTTTCAATTAAATCGGCCCGTGATTTTAGAAGAGACGGTGTATTAATATTTGATCTATACACCTCCCACTCACGTGCTGTAATTGAATCAAGTTTTGTAGTGATTAAATAAATTATAAGCGTATCCCAATATTTTGTAGGTTGCTTTAACGTATTTAAGGTTCGCAAATGCTTCGATATATCATCAATAAGTTTTCTCAAAAGTGAACTTGACTCCTTTGAAATTTGACTTATGTTGAATAAAAACCTTAAATGATTTTGTATTAGAATTTTTTCATTATTAAAGCGAGAACACAATAAGTCCCAAGCCACAGCATAGTTATCACTTGTAAATTCTAAGGAACTTATAACCTGCGCAGCGTCTCCCTCGAGCGTAGCTCTAAGTAATGATATTTTTGTATATTATCAAGGGCATTATTCGCGTGAATGAGACTTTCAAATAAATCTTTATATTCAAGCCACTCTTCGTGCGAGCCACTATATTTTGGCAAATGTATTTTTGGTAGTTGTATATTTTGCATACCTGTAAGTACTTCACTACTTGCTACCGAAATAATTGGAGCAGAAGCGGATGCAACAATATTTTTAGTTTTATTATGCATATTTAGAATATTTTTTGCACAACTTAAAAAAGCATAAAAATTATTTTCAAAATTTTCACGCTCCAAAGCTTGCTCATCATTATTTTCAGATAAAAAATCAATATCTGTTTGCAAGTTTTCATACTCATCTAAAACTGTTTTATATTTATCAAAACGTGCTTGTAACTCCAAATAATCTAAATCATTTAATTTATTATTAGAGCTTTGCATAGATTTTTTAATTTTATCCAAATATTTATTAAAATTGGTAACCTTTGTTTTTAAAGCACCACGTTTTTTAATAAGATCGTTTAGATTCATATTTATTAACAACTTTTGTAGTGCAAACAGAATTAATTATGGAAGATAAAATTTTTAAAAAAAGGATAAAGAATATAAATACCTACTGCTCAAATCCTATCGGCAATACCTTGAAGAAGCCACTCTACGTAGAATCTACACACTCCGGTAGACTTTCGTTTGCACTTTTTTCAAATTGACGCCTTACGCATGTACGGTAGTATTTTGAGCCAGTGAATTTATTCTTATTTTATCTTGATTCAGGATCCCTGAAGTTTTTTGACAGTATGTCAAAATATTGACAATTTCTTGTAAATTTAACTTTTTATGGTATTTTTCTTTATGGAATTATTAAAAGATTGATAAAGTACCACTAACTATTTACTTCTTTCTTCTGCTAAGTTCTTAAATTACCATCCGGCTCGAAGGACCAAATGTTATGGAGATGTTCTTGGACGAAGGACCTTTTTAATGCTGGTTCATTTGGTGTTTAAGAAACTATACAGCAAGGCAAATAGAAGGGTCTTTTTGATATTTACAAGTAAAAATGTATTTTAAAAAGTAATGACTTTTACTATAAAAGTTTTAATGACAACTCTATCACAATTATTAGACAATTAATTATAGGTATAAATCCTTAGGTAAAAAGGTATGAAGTCTTGAACACTAGTATTAATAAGGGCAATAAGCAATAAATTTATCCAGAGGCGTGCCTAGACGGACAAAATATGTGAGGCTTAACACATTTTTGCCCCAAACTTTTTTATGTATATTTTTCTTTGGATTTTTTGTAATAAATATAGATTCCTTCAGTAAAAATACATAAAAAATGTCATATAGTGTAACACTGTAGGAACAACCGCTTTTTTAAAAGGCTATATCTCCTTTATTATTAAATTTAGGTGTTTTGGTGAGGAATACTGTTTTGCTTAGTTTTAAATGAAGAATCTTCCTGCATCATTAAAATTGTATTGGTGCTTTTTTTGTTCCCGAGTCAATATGTCCATCTTCGAAGGGCCGCAGCTCTCTTAGGGCTCATTGCTGGACCAACCTTTATAGGAACATTTTTTCATATTTCTTAACGTAGAAACACCCCTTAAATTTCTCGAACTTATTTCTGAATAACCCTGTATAGTCGTGTAAAATTCAAGAAAACTTCCTGAAATTTTCTTGAATTATTTAGGCTAAAATAGCTAAATTTCCTCACATTTCCAGGTATTCTCGCTTTCCAGACCTCTGGATATTCATTTTTCATAGTTTTAAAGCTTTATATATTAAAAAATACATATCTATCTTACCTTGGGCACTACAGCTTGAAACAGAAAATTACTAATCGGACATTCATTTTTGCTTATCGAAGTTATAACATACACGTGTACATTTTCCCTGGGTTTGTCCTTGGCCACGTGTAGAGTTACGGTTATGTCATTTTTACCCTCCAAAATCGTCAAAGGGGGTACACTGCTAGGTTTAATTTCTTCCAGTTTTATTGAGATTTGTTTTAAATTGATTTCAGTTTTGTGGTCATTTGGTTCAGGTATATTTTTCTTGTCTGAAAATAAAGAAAAACGTCTAATACATTATCTCTATAGTCCGATGGAAAAATCATTGAGAGTGACTCACCACTGCTATTAGCGGGGATTGTGATCAGCATCCCCGCTCATCGGGGCACACGCAGTCTGTACACCGCTGAGTCACTGTCAATAATTTTGACATCAGACTATAGAAAGTCGTGAAAAACATACCAATTGTTTTTTCAATAATATGGGTTTTTGAAAATCAGTTAGCTGCGTATTTTTTAGAACGTTGCCAAATTATAAAGAATAGAGTGCTGAGTATGGCTTTTTTTAAATAAAGGAACTACAAATTGAAAATTTAACATCGCTCTGGTATTTTTATTGTGTGAGATGCTGTCTAAAGGTGAATTATAAGTATGTAATATACATTGGAAAGCATACAAACTTTTAATATCATATAAATTTAATTCATCATACAAAGTCTCAGTGGGGTACAGGTAATTCTTTTTAAATAAAATTTTTAAAATAGTGTTTTGTGTAACTTGTAAATTATTCATTGAATTTTCATACATACCTCCCCATATTATTATACCATACCTCAATATGGACTCAGCTAAAGATCTATACAACAACAATAAATTAGAAAATGATAAAATGCCTCTTAACTGGTAAAATTTATATATTAGATTTTTTAACTTTTTTGTTAAAAACTGGATTGTTCATGCCATTTTAAATGCTGATCTATTTTGATTCCTAGATAAGTTATAGATTCTACTTTATCTATCATACCACAGTCACATTTTATTTTATTACATAAACTATTATGAATAGTTAATGTATTTTTTTGTGGCTGATTATTTGCTAATATGGTAAAAGTAAGAAATTTAGTTTTTTTTAAATTCAGACTTAAAAGACTATTATTTAACCAGTTTAACAAAATTTGAAGACCCCGCTCAGACTTCCTATACACCTCCTCCCATGTATTACCACTAAAAATTACAGCTGTATCATCAGCGTAGCTTATAAGTAAACCATCTAAATCGTGAATTGCAGATAACTCAAGAACAAGATAGGTCCTAACACAGTCCCCTGTGGGACTCCCATTATGATTTCCATAGGGTCACTGATTGAATTGTTAATCTTTACACGTTGAATTATTTTGCTAAGGTAGTTTTTAAACAAGGTTAAAAGTGTTCCTCTGATACCTATGTTTTCCAGCCTTTTTAGTAATTTTTTATGGGAGACGGTGTCAAAAGCCTTTGCGAGATCAAGAAATATTGTTAGTATTTTTTTGTTGTTATGTAAATTCAATATTATTTCTTTTACCAATTTTGTAATAGCATGTTCTGTACTCAATCCTCTCTGAAGCCAAACTGATTTTTGTTTAAAATTTTATGATTTTCCAAAAAGTCCATAAGGCGATCTTTAAGACACATTTTAAAAAGTTTCCCAAAGTTATTAATAACAGAAATTGGTCTGTAATTCGTAAGACTTTGCTTATCGCCCGCCTTATGAACTGGAGTCACCTTTGTAGTTTTAAACTCGTTAGGTATCTCCCCTGTAGAAAAACACAAATTTATAATATGTACAAGAGGATCCAATAAGAAGGTATGTATTTTTTTAATAGTGGTAACTGTTACCCCATCGAGACCTGGCGATGATTTAGATTTTAATTGTGAAATTTTAATAATTAATTCATTTTTTGTTAGTGGTTTTATAAAAAGTGAATTAGCTATTCGCCTACACGGTTGATCTTGAGAGTTATTTTTACCAATTTTTTTAGCCATATTATCTCCAACATTTATGAAAAAATTATTAAATTCGTTTGCTTTAGTTTTATCATCTTTTATTAAGTTACCAGATTTATCAAGTATATTAAAATTATTTTTTTCCCTATGTTTTAAACTATTGGAAGCCTCATTTATAACATCCCAGATTTTTTTATAATTTTTTCCAGCATTTTTGATTTTATTTTGATAGTATTCATTTTTAGTACTTTTTATTAGTGAATTTAGCATATTACGATAAACATTATATTCTGTTTTTGCTTCAAGGGAAAAGTTTTTATTCAGTTTATTTTTTAATGAATCTCTATTTCTTATAGATTTAATTAACCCACTGGTTATCCAGGGTTTAAGCTTTTTATTGTATTTATTATTATTATGGGGTGCTTCTTTTACACTTGCGTTATTAATATACTGATTTAACCTTTCTAAAAATAATTTATAACAATAATTGGGCTCACTACACTCGAGTACGTCCTTCCATTTTTCTAATTTAATTTCTTTTTCTAGTTTTGTAAAATTTATAATATATTTATCTGGGTTTAGTGGTGTATTTATATTATCGTTTGCAAAATTTAAAGCCAAAAAAATCGTGTAATGATCAGTGAGATTTGTCTTTAATATATAAGGTTTTAGTTGTATTTGGTTGTTCTTAAGAAAACTTTCTTTAGCTCTAATAAAAATGTGATCGATTACAGTCGCACTTTTATCTGTTACTCTTGTAGGTTTATTGATATAAGGCATCCACCCTCGCTCATACATATTATTTAGATATTTTACTGAATTTTTATCGCATTTGTCTGAAATATCAATATTAATGTCCCCTATGAATAGTTCAATATTTTGATTATTTAGATTAGTAAAATAGTAATTTATTTCGTCAATATATGTGGTTTCGTTTATGGATGGCGGACGATATGAAGCGGTTAAACCAATTTGGGTATTATTTAACTCAAAGATAATTCTTAGCAACTTAGTTTCAGAAAGATCAATGCCTGTTACATTATGAACAATTTTATTATTTATATAAATTAAAACACCATCATTTTGATTTATACACGAGTTATTATGATATGCACAAAAGTCAGGAATACTATAGTGATCTATTGAGTCCACCCTCCAGGTCTCAGATAAAATAATTACACCTACGTCCTTTAAATTAATTTTTTCTAAATAAATCATAAGCTCATCAAAGTTTTTGTTTAAGCTTCTGATGTTAAAGTGGATGATATTATAATAACCTTCACCACTTACTTCATTTTTAAATAATTTTATATCCTCAACAACCCTAGTTAATATAATATGTAATAATATATTATAGAAACACTTTGAATCTTGTGCGTAACGGAATTATTTGGGTCCCATCCCTCAAAACCATTTAGGAGAAAAAACATCCTTGATTTTTTTCTAGATTTTTAAAAAATATTTAGAGGTCGCGCCCGACGCTTTTTTGAATACAAAATCATATGAAGGGTTTTTATTTTTTTAAGGACATAAAAACATTGATATCGAAACAAAAAAGTTTTTCTGGATAATAAAGGAATAATCTCAATTTTTATGCCCCTCTACAAAAATAAAACGCCTTTTTAATGGGGTGAAAATGCTTAAAATTGACATATGAGGTTAATAAAGGCTAGAAAAAATTCACTTAGATTTTTCTTGAGAGTTTTTTTAAGGGTATTCTTTAATATGTCCGAATTCAAAATATATTTATCTTTTTGAAAAAAAGTACAGGGTGTCCAAAAAATAAATATACCAATAAAGCTTTTAAAGCTAAAAAATTATTAAATTGCAATAAAAATATTTTGTAGCAAATAAATATAAAATGTTTTCAAAATACCTTGTAATATACCGCCCGTTTAAAAGTAAACAAAACGTATGAAACAAAGATCAAGGCTGACGTGTGTTTTTTTTTCAATAAAATACAGAGCGTCGCACGGACCGTCTCCGCACGTCAGCCCTGATCTGATCGTGTTATCTTTGTTTTCTCTGTTTTGTATAATCTGAAATGCACAGTATATTACATATGCTATACTATGTAATGAAACAAATTAAATAGGATTATTTTAAAAAAAAGTGTAGGGCGCAAACGCTTAATTTATTTTTAAAAATCTGAAAAAAAAACATCCTCAAGACCCAGTTATATAAGTAAACACATTTTAAAGCAATTTGTACATATTATTATACCTTTTGGCCAAATATCATCTCTTTTATCGAAATAAAGTGATATTTTTTTACATTTTATAAAATTTGTGATTTTTTTTTGGACATTCTGCTCTTTTTCTCAAAAAAATAAATATTAGTACAATGAATTTCTAAAAAAATGACCTATGAGAAAAATTTCTAAGTAACCTTTTTTGTAGCATAAATTAGCTTCACACGCTAATTTTTATTTTATTATTTTTTTTTTATTTATTTATTAACGGTAATCCAATTACAATTTAAAAGAAAAAAATATATAATATAACTTTGTAAAAAGTCAACTGTAAACAACCATGTTTATACCGAGGGGTAAACCGTTCACAAAATTTTGTACACCTTTAGGAGGAAATCTTCAAAGATTACCTCTTAACCTTCAAAGATTTCCTCCAGATTACGTCCAATTTGTACACCTGACTTCCTCTGCGGTTTACTCCTCGGTTTATACTCTAGTAAAGCCATTTTTTAATGTATAAGGGTATATTTTTTTTTGAATACTCCCTATTACTCAAAAATCGCCTGATTTCAACGATTTTATATTTAAATAATAATAAAAAGACTTAAAAAACCGCCGGGCTCTAAATATTTTTTTAAAAATCAGAAAAAATTGAGGTTTGGTTTTTGACCCAAATAAACATTTATAGGGCCCTAAAAAAGTCCATTTTTTAATTTTGACTGGGCACCCTACTACATACAAGTCCAGATTTCGTATACGAATATTATAGGTTTTTATGAGATTCTAGATGTCAATTTTTATAGGGCTTACCCCTATTATTAAAATTGAATGGCTGATTGTTAAAAGGGACCTAAGTCACTTTTTCGGCTATTTTGAGTTATACGTTGACATGCTATCTCTAGTGGTCTACCTTTATTTTAGTGTAAACAGGGACCTGCTACCAGCTTTATTAGTAAATCGGTTTTTGCTAAAAGAGCGTAAGTCATTAAAGTAAAACTTTTGGGAAATTAAAAAAAACTTCCTATTTTTTGTTATTTAAAAAAAAATCCAAAAACACTTAATCCAAAAAAAATTTGTTGTTGAAAGTAAACAAAGCGTTAATATATAGTAAAATTTTCACATAAGTTGGAAGAGCCGTTTTTATGCAATTAAATCCCTAAATTTTTTAAAAACGCCCTTTTAACAAAAATGGAAATGAGAACATTATAAAACGTCAACAAAAGATAATTTTCTTTGCCGTCTGACTCAGGTTTAAAGTCACTGTCAGGATATTTAGCATCTGTTGTAGGCTAGTTTGTTATGACTTGTTATGACTTGTACTGACCACGAAAAAAAAAAAAAAGAAAAAAAAACGTCCTTTCAACAAAAATCAATGTGTATATCCTGTCTGTCCCAGTCTATCCTCTACCATAATAAAATTGTATCTAACTCGATTTTGAAAAAAATTGACTTACTTAACAAACATCGAAGGAAATGAGAACATTATAAAACGTCAGCAACAGCTAATTTTCTTCGCCGTCTGACTCAGGTTTAAAGTCACTCTCAAGATATTTAGCATCTGTTGTAGGCCAGTTTGTTATGACTTCAAAGTACTCTTTGTACTGACCACGAAAAAAAAACTTCCTTTCAAAATAAATCAATGTTTCAAACCTCTACCATAATAAATCTGTATCTAACTCAATTTTGAAAAAAATTGACTTACGACCTTTTAACAAACATCGATTCAAGTGTGTATTCGAACTTTACAGTTATTGCAGTAAGTGTTAAAGAGGACCTGAGTTCTTGACTGTTGCTGTAACACGTTCGTTTCTTTTTGCGTTGAAAAGTATACATATTTACAGCTATTTCTTTTGTGTCAATAAAGTTAAACTTTAAAAAGTCAGAAATTTGTACCAAATTCTTAAATATTTCATGCAAAAAGTGTTAAAAAAATATATCTATGGTCTGTTTCATCAAGCAAGATAATAAATTAAAATTCGCACAGTAAATATTTTTACAACATGTTTGAATAGTATATGTTTGTGTATAGAATATAGTATGTTTTAAAAAATAAACTACGCAGTGTATTCGCACATCCAATATTCGATTCTGTTTTGAAAATATTCGCTGTGCGATTTTTAATTTACTATCTTGCTTGATGGAACAGACCATAGTATATTAGCCTATGCATATTAAATGTATACCATTTTTTAAAATAATAGTTTACAACCATTATAATTTTTTAAACAGTTTTTTGCCAAATCTTCTCAATGTGACTTAAGTCCCTTTTAACAATCAGCCGTTCAATTATAATATAATACCCCTATAACATGACTAAAACTTACCTTCTGGATCATCTTGTTTATCATTTATAGAATCATCCAACATTTTTTCGTCGGTAATATCGACTAAAAGGTCGTCACTTTCGGTTTTTTGCTGGTCCGAGGTTTCGCTGGACGACGAAGAACTTGCACTTTGCCTTTGAACTAGGTAATTTAGGTCGAATTCTGGTAGAGCTATTGACATTTGGTTTGCAGTTTTAATTTTCTTGTTTTCATTCGCTTTTGAAATTTGATTCATTGGTAATTTTTCCTGTTGCCTAGAGAAAATAATTCAAATAAATATTTAATTATTAGAAATACATTGGCATTTTATTTTCTTGCGTTAGTAAATGTATTGTTTGACACACGGTTTTAAAGCTATTGAAAGAATGTGTGTCCTCTCACTTGCACGCACCCTGCCTTATGACGCTTCAATCGTAAAGTTGAGAGCGCGCTAGCCGCTTCGTGTATACCTCTCCCTTTCGTCGTAGCAAACTTACCGTGCACCAGACTATATATAAAGAGTGCAACTAACATAAAGGCCTAACCTACAAAATTATTATTTTACAGGAGAAGACAAAAATGTGATTAATTTTTTTTTCCAATGATATTTATACTTAATATTATTTATATTTTAATAGTGTTTGATTGTTTATATCGTTTTATGTAGATTTCAACAAAAAAAATTAAAATAAAGGTCTAAACAATACGCTTAATTATCAAAAGGGCCTAGGCCACACATTCTTATAAGGTTGTTTTTGCATAAAAGCTTCCCTTTGCTAGTCCTAAATAGGTTCATAAGCCTTTTTTAATTAAGAATAGTTATCGGTAAACATTTGGGTGGGGCAAAAAAGCAAATTATTACAAAAGCTTTACCCACATGTTTATAATAAGATTGTTTTTTTTTAGAAAATCGTCAGTCTATCGATAGACCGACTATTTGTCTGTCCAGAAAAAATTGTAGTGGGCACGATAACTTGAGATTTAAAATTTTGACCATGGGTTTCTTACCCAAAGTTCTCGGATGGGATTATTTTTGGTAAAATCGGGGTGGAGAAATTATTTTTGTTTTATATACCGGGTGTTACAAGACTAAGGTAAACCACCTTTTATTCTTTATTTTAAAAGTTAGAGATGATACCACCTTTCGATTTTTAAATGAGACACCTTATATTTTTTACATATTTCAATTCTACGGTTCATTCTGAGAACAATGATACCAAAAAAGTGACTTTTTAAATTTTAAAGTAGTTTTTATTTAATTTTTAGTTTTTATTATAGGTAGGCCATGATTACATTAAATTACTCGAAATTATCTGAGTAACCCTAAAAAAATACATTTACGCTTAAAATTCCATTTATAACTTAGTTGCACCATTTTAAAGATTGTGAAAATGGTTTTTGCTCAAAAACTATTTTTTTTAATTGCACTATATTGGTACACCGGTATCATTAAAAAGTACCATCATTAAGGAATCTAACAATATCTTTTATTTTTATTTATGACAAATACAGCCGTTTTTATAAATAAAAATAAACGTTAAAAACAATATTTTTTTTTAGTAACAAAGTTGGCTTTAAAAACTACAGAAGGCAGGATTTTTATCTGTAAAATTTAAGTTAAAAAAAAAGTTTTAGCGTAAATTTATTTTCCTAGGGTTACTTAGATCATTTTGAGTAATTTGAAATAATCATGGCTTACCTATGATAAAAACTAAAAATTAAATAAATAAAAAATTAATAATTAAAACGTCACTTTTTTGGTATCATTGTTCTCAGAATGAAGCGTAGAATTGAAATATGTAAAAATATATGGGGTGTCCTATTTAAAAATCGAAAGCTGGTGTCATTTCCGGTTAAACCGGAAGTGACATAGATGTTCATTTTAAGTTTAAAGCTGACGTTTTATGGTAATAAGAGATGTTCCAAATTTTGAATCTTTAACTTTTAAAATAAAGAAACAAAGGGGGGTGTACCATCACGGCCATTAGATCGGTGACGCAGTCACTAGGAAACTGAACTAAAGTTTACAGATTTAGTGTCCTTAGGTGTACCTTGGTCTTGTAACACCCGGTATTTCGTTTTCCCAAAAATATACTGGGTGTTTCACGGTAGACATTTCAGAAGATTTGTGACGTTATTAACAAAGATATCAAAATAAAATTTTTGGCAGTTAATATAGACCTTCATTTTACTCCATACAAAAGTCTACTCTTTTTTGTTTTTAAGCTAGAGCTCCACACAAGCATTTTTTGCATATAACAACATTTTTAAATTCAAAAATTTAAAAGAATTACATTTTTTCTTTATCATACAATTTTTTTACCAAAAACATTAAGTTGTTTGTAAATTTTTGATTTAAAAAAATCTTAAAAAATGGAATTTGAATTATAGAACGACCCCAACAACATAAAGGAGTAGGAAGCCTTAAATTTTTTTAGATGACATTAAATGCCAAATTTGAATAGATTCACTCTATCTTTTATTATATTCTAGTCAGTTAGGCACATTACAGTCGGTTAAAAAATAAAAACTAATCTATGCAAAAAAAAAACAATTATTTTTGATCAATTTATTTATTTGTGTAATATTTAAAAAGTTATAACACGGTCATAGTTTAAACGTGAGGGCGCAAGACAAAAGTAGTATGGTCTTGCATTTTCGTTTTCTTATAAAAGGGAATGCTCTATTTTACTAAATTTTAATAACTGAAAAGTAAAATTATAATAAAAATTAAGTGACACCAAATCACTGTTTTACTTTTATCTTGAATTTCGTGTCTTGTTTCAATAAAACACTAAAAATCACAGTATTCAATTTTCACTTCAGTTTTTACCAGTTATCGTACAGTTCATTTCAACAAAACTGGAAAAGAGGGGTTATAAAAAAAAATACATTGTGAACTATCTTTCATTTGACAAATATTTGTTTACTTGTTAATAAATTTAGTGTCAATATTGTTATTGCCACATCAATGTCAAAGTCAAAAAATGTTACTAAACACAAATGCATAGAATAACATATGATTTTTGACATGGTTAAACTAACCTTATTTTTCAAACAGGCATAACCCCATTTAAATAATCCACATTCACACAACTAAATTTTATGGAAAACATGAAATTTTACTCAACCCCACTTTTCCAGTTTTGTTGAAATCAACTGTAGCATAACATTAACATTGCGCTGAATTTAACTTTATTTTTTAGACTATTTTAATCAAACCACAAACTTTGAAAACATCCAATACTATCCATATTTTTTTATAATTTAAAAATTGTTTTAAAAGTTAATTAATTAACTTATATTATAAATTCTTCATAAGGTTTTATAAAAATCCTACTTTTTAAGTGTATTTAACATTTAGTGTCATCATGAAGGACTTTTCATTTCAATTTCATAGTATCCTACTTTTTACGATAGCGGGGTCATTTCAAAATACAAATCCCATTTTTAAGGTTTGTTTTTTTTTTTAAATAAATAAGTTACAATAAAGGTAATGTTTTTAGTAAAAAAAAGTATTGTATAATAAAGAAAAATTGTAATTCTTTTAAATTTTAGCATTTAAAAATGTTATTTGTGCGAAAAATGCTTGTGTTCTAGCTCTAAAACAAAAAAGAGTAGAGAACTTTTGTTCAGAGTCAATTGAAGATAATTAGGTCTTTATTAACTGGTAAACATTTTATTTTGATATCTTTGGTAAAAACGCCACAAATCGTCTGATCTGTCTACCGTGAAACACCCAGTATATTTTTTGAAAATAATTTTAAAATTTTTTTTTTATATATATTTTTTTATATTATATTAAAATTTCTTACCCGTTACACGTAGAACTCCTCCCCAAACTTTCCTTCATTAAAATCTCTCCCAAAATATCCAACTCCTCCATTCCTTTGCTTTTACTGTTTTCTCCATTCTCCTCCCACTGTGATTCACACGTGACCGGTTTCAAGATATCACCACCTTCCGCGTTATTTGTGAAAATATCACAAAGCACATCAAATGTCCTTAGTTCCGGTTCGTGTAAATTTTCCAGATCACGTTCAATGGGAGATTCTTCGATCCTTTCCATTTCCGGGTTTTCGAATTCCAGAAGGTCCGTTTGAGATTTTGAGATTTTACGTTTAACGATGATTACTTGGAATTTGTGCTGTACGGCACTAAGTTCATCACTTACATGGAGGATTTCGCCTAAAAAATATGTTCCATTTCAATATACACGGTGTATTTGAAATAGCGTAGGAAATTTTAACAGATGATTCTACATCATAAAATATGACAAAAAGTTCCTATAAACATATGTCTAAAAATGCGTCATAAGGGAGCTACGCCCCTTTGAAAGTGGCTAAAAAAGTCGGTTTTTATTTAATAACTCAGGAACCCTTTGAGATATATCAACGAGGTTTTGCACGTCAAGTAATCCTACCAAGGCCCGTTTTTATGTGATATTTTCATGTACTTATTTCAACCAGGGGTGTGCGAAACATCAGTTTTTTGTCCCAAACTTTTTTCTGTGTAACTTTTTTGCAATTTTATTTTTGAAATATGATTCCTCAGGTCAATATACATAAAAAAGGTATTCTTGTTGTAATACTGTAGGATTAACCGTTTTCGAGAAAAATTCATTTGAAGGTGAAATTCCACGGTTCGAGGACGAAAAATTAAATACTAAAATGTTGAAAACCAAAATTTTAATGATGCAGGGCGAATGTACATTAAAAACTAAGAAAAAAACCTCATATACAGGTACTTTCAAAAATCAATCCTAATGGAGCTATGGTATCCTAAATATGCACCATTTTTAAAGGGCTATGGTAGCTTTAAAAGCGTTTTTTCGACCTACATGTATGAAAACTTTTTTTCTTAGTTTTTGATGTAAAATAACATTGCATCATTAAAATTTTGTTGATGCACGACCCTAGCTGGAGCCATACAGGTTAAGAGCCGTCATGGAAAATGTCGTGAAAAGTACCCATATTTAAACATTAAACAAGATCCGCTTCGCAATTGCAAAGTGGAAAATGGACGTCACCAAAAAGTCCAAACGATTTGTCATACATAGTTAAAACAAATTATATTTCATGTACTTATTGTAAAAGAAATAAATAAAAAACTGACAAACAAAAAAGTTATTCAATTTTTAAATGGTAAAGTGACTTATTATGGGCCACCCTGTAGAATAAAGGCCCTAAGGGTCTCGTCCAAAAACCGTCAATCTGACGAAAAAGTGTTACTTGACAACTAATATTCCGAAAAAAATTCCGAACAAAAACCTTACTTTTAATTTTGTCAAAACAAACTTTTTTTACTTCTGTGTATCTAATCGTCAAAACTACTTTATTTTTTACGTGCTAAAGAGTAGGCTATGATTTCCAGAAAATTTTAGAACGCTTTGAGACCATGGGTTGTTACAGACCAGTAATTAAAAATTATTACACTAATAATTAATTACTCAAGTAAATAATTATTTCCTCGATTATTTCTTAGAAAATAATTTATAGACCAGGCGGTATCTGTTTTGAGATGGGTGAATCGTATACCATTCGATATTTTTGGATGAATGGGTCCAGAATATCACTAAAAATGATAATTTCACTATGCGCATAAAATCAACCCTGTGCGTAATTTTTTATATAACAAAATGTTGCAAAATCGAGAAAAATTTCATGTTTTTTCTCCTTTTCGTGCATATATCTCTGGAACTGTTCATTTCAGACAAATATTGAAAAGGAAAAAAAGTTTTGCAATTGAATTTTATATATAATGAAATTGGTTGCAAATCGAAAAAATAATTATTATTATTGAAAAAATAGTAAAAATCACAAAAAAGGGTTAGAAAAATCGAGTTTTTTAGGATTTTTTTTCGGATACTTAAAGTATACGTAGGACTTTCAAAATTGGCACAAGAAAACTTTATGGTGTGCTAAATTATCACACCAAATTTCATCAAGATCGGTCTGATAGTTTTTGCACAATAATTTTGCAATCCGGATTAAAAAAAAAAATTAATTTTTCAAAATCATACAAAATTGAACATAAAGCCCTTAGATACTTGAAAATTTAAACACATATAGAAGAGAGTTCAAACTTTCAAATGATTTTTGAAAAATTAAAATCCGTTAATTAGGAGAGCCTAGGCACTTGTTTAAACATATAAACAATTAGAATAACTTTATGAATTTACGATGAATTTGTTCTTTTTTAAATATATATTGAAAGTACTCGAAAAGTTGTTTCCTTAAAAAAAAATATGATGATTCGTTCATTAGTTTCGAAGTTATGATCGTTCAAATTTAAACGCCATTTGCACTGAAACTGAAACCTAGCGAGAGATGGACACCTGACGCAAAAAAAAACTGTATATAGCATTTTTATAGGGCTTAAAAAAGGATTTTATTTGAAATACATTTTTTTTAAATCGTTTTAGAATTAAGTTATGCTAAAAAAACATTTTACTGATTAAAACGCTAATATCTCGAATACAATGTATTTTAGGAAAAAATTGTTTATAACATTTTTTGAGCAATTTTAAAATATCTTTTATATAAGTGCTTAATTAATACATAAATAAAAATTAACTTATTTATAAAAGAACTATTAAATTACAATAAGAAACGATATGAAAAAACTGCTAATCGATATCTTCTTTTTGTTGCTATTAGAACTCGCGATTTCAATTTCTAGTCGGACGGAGCAACCTCTCCTACACTTTTCGTCGATTTCACGCGAACTTGAGTTTTTTAATAAACATTTTAACAAGGTCGCACATGATCGTAAGTATTGCAAATTAATGTCTGGTAAGTACTCGGAATAACAAAGGTAGTTGTCGAAAAAACAGCCCTTATGCCCTTGTAGTTTCAGTGTAAATCGCGGTCAAATTTGAACGATCATAACTTCGAAACTAATGAACGAATCATCATAATTTTTTTTAAAGAAAGTGTATTTTTAAGTATTTTCAATATATATTAAAAAAAACAATTTCATCTAAAATTCATAAAGTTATTCTAATTGTTTATAAGCGCAAAAATTCGGCCAATGTTTAAACAGCTGCGTAGGCTCTCCTAATTAAGGGATTTTAATTTTTCAAACATCATTTGAAAGTTTAAGCTCTCTTCTATACGTGTTTAAATTTTCAAGTATCTAAGGGCTTTATGTTCAATTTTGTATGATTTTGAAAATTAGCATTTTTTTTTTTTTTAATCCGGATTGCAAAATTATTGTGCAAAAACTATTAGACCGATTTTGATGAAATTTGGTGTGATGATTTAGCACACCATGAAGTTTTCTTGTGCCAATTTTGAAGGTCCTACGTATACTTTAAGTATCCGAAAAAAAATCCCAAAATAACTCGATTTTTCTAACCCTTTTATGTGATTTTTACTATTTTTTCAATAATAATAATTATTTTGTCGATTTGCAACCAATTTCATTATATATAAAATTCAATTGCAAAACTTTTTTTCCTTTTCAATATTTGTCTAAAATAAACAGTTCCAGAGATATATGCACGAAAAGGAGAAAAAACATGAAATTTTTCTCGATTTTGCAACATTTTGTTATATAAAAAGTTACGCACAGGGTTGATTTTATGCGCATAGTGAAATTATCATTTTTAGTGATATTCTGGACCCATTCATCCAAAAATATCGAATGGTATACGATTTACCCAAACATGGGTGTTTTATAACAGATACCGCCTGGTCTATTATTAGAAAAAATCTAAAATAATTTATTACTTTGACTTTTTTTGGTTTGGACTTTTTTTTTGTGATTTTTGTAATTTGTAAAGTTTTTGTGATTATGAAAAATCTGAATAATAATAATAATAATAATAATTTTCAATAAATATCAGTAATAATTACACTAGTAATAAATTGTCAAATAATTAATTACTGCCAATAATAAAATAAATTACTAGCAGTTATAATTCAAACTAGTGATAAATTGACAAGTAACAAATTACTGCCAATAATTATTGGCAGTATTTATTATAATAAATTTTTAGTATTATGTTTATTATATTTCACCAATACAAGCGCAGTCGAGATAGAGAAATACAATATAATAAGTACAATAAATATCAAACTCTTTATTTGTGGACGAAATAGAAAAAAAACCGCTTAGTAATTATAATAATAATAATTTTCAATAAATATCAGTAATAATTACACTAGTAATAAATTGCCAAATAATTTATTACTGCCAATAATAGATTACTAGTAGTAATAATTCAAACTAGTGATAAATTGACAAGTAATAAATTACTGCCTATAATAAATAAATTTCTATTAGTGACAATTAAAACTATAGTTTGGACTTTTTTAGTATTATAGTAATATGTTGGCAAGTAATTAATTTTTGCCAATAATAATTTTATATTACCTAATAATAAATTACTTAAATAAATAATAAATTATTCACAGTAATAAATCACTTGCCAATTTATCACTAGTATTACTGCCAGTAATAACTACTAAAATATTTCTGTGTGGGCAGTAGTTTTTTTTTTTGTACAAATGGACTGTAAGCGTTTTGTTAGTAGCACTTTTTTACTTACTAAGCAAGTCTTCGTTTTGTTGAGCTTCCCTTGCCAATTTTAAAACAGTAGATTTTAATCTTTGACAACTGTGGTGCAGTTCTTTGATGAGATCCAACTCAGGACCTCCCGGTTTATACGAATCCAACATTTCGTTTAAAAGTCTTGCATTATTTCTAACAGACTCCAGTTCTGATATCCTCTTACTTTTTAATTCAGACTTTTTTTCCTCCTGAAAGAGATAAAATTAATTAACTTGAATCAGTGGCAAACTGACGGATTTTTTTCAGGGCGGCGATTTCATTGGGCCCATCGTGGGGGGAGAAAAGTTAATATTTTTTTAAAACATAATTTTTCAACTGAAAGATTTGCTCCTGGCGAACATTTTATGGATTAAAAGTTTTGCCCCTTGCAGAAATTTTGAAGAATAAAGAAAAAACGAAAAAAAAGGCGAAAATATTAAAAAGTGTTTGTTTTAACACAACTTGTTAACTTGTTAAAAGGTATGCACGTTATTACTTTATAAGCTGTGTAAACAAATATTTTTTAGTGCTTTTTGTGTAAGATTAGTGCAAATAAGTATATTTGTACATATTTTTAGGTAAACTTATTACATAAACTCCATTCAACGAGAGAATGCGACTCTGACGTCACAGCGCGTAAATTAAAAAGCACTCTGTAGTGCAACTGAAACTTATTAAGATCTTAATTAAGTCGACTTAATACATAATTATTATATAGAAAATGTATATAAACAAAAATTATTTATTCCATCTTAAGAAATAAGTTTCAATTACCCTACATAGTGCTATTTAATTTACGCGCTGTGACGTCAGGTTCGCATTCTCTCGTTGAATAGAGTTTATTTAGTACATATTTTTCGAAAATTGTCTATATATTTACATATTTTTGTCAGCTTAAATTGTTCCGATGCCTGCATTTTTATTAAATGTATTTTATATTGCACAAATTCAAGTTTCCCACAATTTTGAGTCCAGTTGCACTTTAAAATACCCCTCGTTTCCGAGAAAATTGGTGCTGAAATAAAATTGGTTGAGGGTTTTTTTTGACGTTCTCGATTTCTGTAACTCAAACTACCAAGTATGATTTACATTTCCGAGCTTAAGGGCTACACAGAAAAATAAAAATATAAAATATGGGGTTGCTATTTGTTAAAGAAATTTGGAGTCCTAAGATCTACACAACTTTAACTTTAAATATTGGGTATTTTGCAAGGATATTTGCTGTAGCTGGATTTAATGGCCATGATGGTATGATGTATATTACAGAAAAATAAAAAATATGGGGTTGCTATTTGTTAAAGAAATTTGGAGTCCTAAGATCTACGATCTACACAACCTTAACTTTAAATATTGGGTATTTCGCAAGGATCTTTGCTGTAGCAGAAAAATAAAAATATAAAATATGGGGTTGCTATTTGTTAAAGAAATTTGGAAATCTACACAACCTTAACTTTAAATATTGGGTATTTTGCAAGGATCTTTGCTGTAGCTGGATTTAATGGTCATGATGGTATGATGTATATTACAGAAAAGTAAAAAATATGGGGTTGCTATTTGTTAAAGAATTTGGGGGATGAAACCTAAAAGGGGTTGGGTAGTTTTTATATATTTTTGTATGTTTTTATATGGTTTGGACAGCTAAAAATACTGCTGCCAACAAAATAATACTTTCCCCCAGGTTCATTAAAATCAAAAACAAAAATAATAAAAAAAAATTCAAAAAAAATTTAATTTTTTCAAAATTTTAAACGAAAAATATATATATATTTTTTGAGAAAAATGTTTTTACCTAATTTTATCCCCTTACCCCACCCCGATTTTTATTAAAAACAATCCCAGCCTAGAACTTTGGATAATCAACCTATGGTCCACATTTGAAGCCTTTAACTCGAAGCGTTCTTAAGTTATCGTGGTCACAAATATTCCGGACAGACAGACAGACAGACCGACAGACAGAATTTTTTTTTACGAAAATCATTTTTTAGATATAAAACGTCGAGAAACGTAAAAAAAGCAATAAAAATTTTTCGAACTTAATTGTCTCTTTTAGTTTTAGAGATAATCGCTGTCAAGAGTTGAAATGCTCAGTATAATTTATTATTCCATCAATCTATTTTATAATCATCGTACAGAGTGAAATTGGTAGACTGAAAGTTTCGGACTGCTGGTCCTCTTCAGTACCAAGAGTCAACTCTGCACGCTGATTAAGAAAACGTTTTTAGACTTTATTCGCAAAAGGAATATAGTCATTAGATTGATGTAGACTTGTGCGCCATCTATTGCTAGATGTAGACAACTACTCATACCTCTCCTAGTCTGGAGCAAGTTGAAAACTTGTGTGTCTCAAGCACATAGTACCACTAACGTGTGGTTAGACGTAGAATTAGTAAGAACAGATTAGAAAATAAATTGATGGAATAATAAATTAATATTTTTATAATTTTATTTAAAATTTTAATTTCTGTCCTTGCTCAGTATAATATTAAAACCTATTACCTCTTTAACTTTATTTTCAATCATACAGTTAGCAGCACGCAACGCTTCAGGATCTTTACTCTGTAAAAGTTTTTGAAAGAATTTCCCTTGATCTTCATCAAAAATTGAATCCACCTGTCTTTTTTTGACCGTATCTGTCGCTATGTTTGGATTAGGTATTTCTCTCACTACGCCCTGTTTGCGTAGCATATCAAAGGCTTCTTTAATTTTGGATTCTTTTGGATAATCCAGGGTCCATACGTACAAAAGTTGGAGTATCTTCTGTTTTACTGCTACAGGAGTGTGGTTGGCTAGAAAATATAGAACAATTAAAAATTTAATTAAAATACAAAATATTTCGAATATTTTAATTTAGTTATAGGTACTTATAGGATTTACACCAAAGGTATTTTAAGATACAAAGTGTTTAATTTATGTCATCAAATTTAGAAAAAAGTACTACAAATTAATTTAGATCCCAAATAATGTCGTCCCACTTCATTTGAAAATTGGAAGAAGATTTAAAAACAACTTTTTTTCAATTTTTAAATAAAGTAAGTGTATGCCAAATTTCGTTTTTTTTATGCTGAAATTTGGAACAGATCGGAACAGATTTAATTTATGCGTTTTGCTTGACCAGGTACACCAGTCAGCTGACTGATCAGATTTGATAAAAAAATCGTGCCTTATAAAAAAACGAGGGGCTGACCACGAGGAAATCTTTTGTACAAGCCAAAGGAACTCAGGAGGAACTCAGAAGGAACTCTGGAGGAACTCCGAGGAACTCTGGAGGAACTCCGAGGAACTCTGAAGGAACTCCGAGGAACTCTGGAGGAACCCCGAGGAACTCTGGAGGAACTCCGAGGAACTCTTTGCAAAAAGGAGGAACTCTGGAGGAACTCTTTGCAAAAAGGAGGAACTCTGGAGGAACTCTTTGCAAAAAGGAGGAACTCTGGAGGAACTCTTTGCAAAAAGGAACTCTTTTGTACAAATTTCAGACGCGGTCAGAAACAATTATTATTTATTACCCATGTGGATTAACGTTTTCATGTTCAAACTAGATGAGCCGTTACAAACACTTTAAAACATCCTACCTTTGGGCGCCAATTTTTTTTTTGAAGGGGCGCCAAGTTTGGTAGAAACCGTCAGGGACAAAGTTGTTTTTTCTGAAGGTAATTTCGGGGCGCCAATTTTTGTTTTGAAGGGGGCGGCAAGTTTGGTAGAAACCGTCAGGGACAAAGCTTTTTTTCGAGAAGGTAAATCGGGGGCGCCATTTTTTATTTGAAGGTAGTAACCGTTAGGGACAAAGCTTTTTTTATGAAGGTGGAATTTTTTTGTGTGCCAACTTGTTTTTTTTGTAGGGGCGCCAAGTTGAAACCGTCAGGGACAAAGCTCTTTTTTGAGGGTGCCTTATTATCAGTAGTGCTTGCACAGCGGTAATTTCTACGGCTTATTTGCCAAAAATTACCCCTTCCAGAGGGGAACTCTTAAGGAACACAGGAGGAACTCCCAAGGAATTCTGGAGGAACTCCGAGGAACTCTTTGCAAAAAGGAACTCTTTTGAAATTTCAGACGCGGTCAGCCCCTCGAAAAAAAATATTTTTTTTAAATTTTTACAATTTTTGAATGAAGTGGGCGGACCATAACTTACATTTTTTGGGCTGAAATTTGGCACAGAATCCTATTTTTCTATTTTACACGAAATAAGTGGGGAAATTTTCCAAAAAATTGTTTTTTTTTTTAAATCCTACTGTACAATATTACATCGCCCTTTATAATATCCTACTATTAACACAGTAATTTTATTTTGTTTTTTATTACACATATTTATTAAATATTTTTTAATTCAGTTTGGACTTTTTATATATTTTGAGATTATTCCATCAAGAGTACTCTTGGTACTGAAGAGGGCCAGCAGCCCGAAACTGTCAGTCTACCAATATCACTCTGTACGATGATTAGAAAATAGATTGATGGAATAATAAATTAATATTTTTATAATTTTGTTTAAAATTAAAAATTTCTGTCCTTACTAATTTTACGTCTAACCACCCGTTAGTGGTACTATGTGCTTGAGACACACAAGTCTTCAACTTGCTACCATTCAAAGTCTCCAGATAAGGAGAGGTATGAGTAGTTGTCTACATCTAGAAATAGATGGCGCACAAGTCTACATCAATCTAATGGCTATATTCCTTTTGCGAGTAAAGTCTAAAAACGTTTTCTTAATCAGCGTGCAGAGTTGACTCTTGGTACTGAAGAGGGCCAGCAGCCCGAAACTGTCAGTCTACCAATATCACTCTGTACGATGATTAGAAAATAGATTGATGGAATAATAAATTAATATTTTTATAATCTTGTTTAAAATTAAAAATTTCTGTCCTTACTAATTTTACGTCTAACCACCCGTTAGTGGTACTATGTGCTTGAGACACACAAGTCTTCAACTTGCTACCATTCAAAGTCTCCAGATAAGGAGAGGTATGAGTAGTTGTCTACATCTAGAAATAGATGGCGCACAAGTCTACATCAATCTAATGGCTATATTCCTTTTGCGAGTAAAGTCTAAAAACGTTTTCTTAATCAGCGTGCAGAGTTGACTCTTGGTACTGAAGAGGGCCAGCAGCCCGAAACTGTCAGTCTACCAATATCACTCTGTACGATGATTAGAAAATAGATTGATGGAATAATAAATTAGGTTTATACTAATTTTGGATCGCTGAATCCAAATCCGAAGGCCGTTTGTCTCCATCACCCTCAGATTTTTTTATATCATAAAAAAAGTTAAAATTAGGAAAATCGATTTTGTGTAATTACAAGAAAATGCTTTGACTTATCACATTAAAATTAAGTACGGTTAATAGTGGTAATATAAGTTATTTATTTCCCTACTTACCCAAAAATACAATTGTGTGTATGTCAGAGGCGTGCGTTCTAAAGTGTTTCTGTAATATATTTCTCCAACAAAATTTATGTTTAAGAATTTTACAATTTCGATAAAAAATTAATATTTATTGATTAATTTTACGTAAAAACATATTGGACCTTTTGATCAAAGGTCAATACTTTTCGAGAAAAATATGTTTAAACATATCTCTGCAAGTTCCACTAAGAAAAAAACTGCTGCCAACAAGATAATACTTTCTCGTATAGGTCTAGGTTTATTGAAATAAAAATAAAAATAAATAAATTAAAAAAAAAAAACGAAAAAAGTGTCTTTTTTCGTTTTAACGAAAAATAAATTGAAAAAAAAATAAAAAAATTTTTAACCCCATTTTAGCCCCTTACCCCACCCCGATTTTTATCAAAAAAAAAAAATATCCTAGCCACACAAAAAAGGTCAATAGTTTTTTTCCTATGTATTTTGAGGCGCTGAATCCGAATTTGAGGTCAAAATAGCACATCACCTGGAAAACTAATTGGATAAGGTGCTATTTTGACTTCAAATTAGGATTCAGCGCCTCAAAATACATAGGAAAAAAACTATTGACCTTTTTTTGTGTGGCTACTATATTTTTTTTGATAAAAATCTGGGTGGGGTAAGGGGGTAAAATGGGGTTAAAACTTTTTTTATTTTTTTTTTTCAATTTATTTTTCGTTAAACTAGCGAAAAAAGACACTTTTTTCGGATTTTTTTTTAAATTTATTTATTTATTTTTATTTTAATAAATCTAGACCTATAGGAGAAAGTATTATATTTAATGTGGTAAGTCAAAGCATTTTCTTGTAATTACACAAAATCGATTTCCCTAATTTTAACTTTTTTTATGATATAAAAAAATCTGAGGGTGATGGAGACAAACGGCCTTCGGATTTGGATTCAGCGACCCAAAATTAGTTTAAACCTGTGTCAGAAACCTTCAGATTTGTCGACCAGTGTCATTCATACAGATTTGCAGGTTTCTGTAAGGAGTATTTTAAAAAGCATGTAGTTTCCAATTTATTCATTCTTAGCATAAGCCTTGTAAATTCCGAAACATCGTATTGAAAATTGGGAACTTGCCAGAGACTAGAAATTATTCTTTTTTATGAAATTAGTAGGGTAGTAATTTAATAATTGATCAATATATATGAATAAGAACCTCGAAGAACCTATTCTTGTTTATATGTAATTAATAAAGTTCTAAATAAATACCTTAAGGTATTATTAATTGTTTAAAAAGGGATAATTTTTTATACCTGTCAAGTGGTCATTTTTCAGATACGATGTTTCGGAATTTACAAGGCGATATGCAGAAGTTATGGTTTGGACTTTTTTATTTATTTTCTAGCGAGTGAATTGTTTACATTTAACTAATAATCTCTAACCAGCGAAAAAATGTATTTTTTTTAGTAAAAACAACAATGGGACTAATAATAGTAATACAATGTGATCAATAACTGGCATGCCAAAATTTAAGAGCTGATTCTGCATCCAAAAATATTAAAAAAGTTGCTATAAAGGGTGGTCCGCAAATGAGCCCTAAGGGAGCTACGGCCATTTAAAATTGTAATAAAAATTAGGTTTTTAATTAATTACTCTGGTACCCTTTAAGCTAGAGCCACGAGCTTTTGCATTTATACTAGTATTAATAAGGGCAATAAGTTTATGTTAATTTATTTTTTTGAATTTATCCAGAGCCGTCCCTGGACGGAAAAATGTATTAGGCTTAACATATTTTTGCAGCAAATTTTTTATGCGTACTTTTTTTGGATTTTTTGTAAAAAATATGGATTCTTTGAGTAAAAATACATAAAAAATGTCATATAGTATAACACTGTAGGAGCAACCATTTAAAAAAAAATGCAACTAAGAGGAAGTAACATTTTGTGCCACCAGAAACTTTACTTTTTAAAAGGCTATTACTCCTTTAAATTTAGGTGAAGAATACTTTTTTGCTCAGTTTTAAATGAAGAATAACCCCGCAGTATTAAAATTTTATTTATGCTTTTTTTTTCCCCAATATGTCATCTTCGAAGGGCCGTAGCTCCCTTAGGGCTCATTTCCGGACCAACCTTTATAGAAACTTTTTTTCATATTTTTGGATGTAGAATCACCTCTTAAATTTTGGCATGGCAGTTACTGATCACCCTGTATATCATAAATATTTTATATACAATAAATTCATGGGTCAGTCCTTGATGGATTAAAATAGTCTTACCTAAATATTTTGGAGATACCATTTTTATCATCTCGTTTAGAAACCTGAATTTACCGACCTCGTTTTGAAATGGCGTGCCACATTTGGCCATACATCTATCAAGTAAATTTAGTATTTGTAGAGCTTCTTTTTCGGCACTTTTGGGAATTTTTTCAGCTATTACTTTTACGCCAATATGCACTCCGTCTTCTTCTTGGTTAACCAAGGCAACGAAAGCCTCCAAGGCGTTGCAATCGACATTTTGATTTGTATTGTGTGTTGCTTTTACTAAAAATTATAAAAAAAATTAATTACTGAGCAATGTAGTCCCTATTAAAAAATCCTAGAAAATATTTTGGTATCCCACGAACTTTCATTAGATTTCATGTGGTATATCTGAAAATTTAGATGTGCTAATTTAAACCATAAGTTTTCTTAAAATAATACATTGTTTTTTAAGTTTGTATATTCCTGATAAGTAAGTTTCACATGGACTTTCTTGTACATGAGATTTCATGACATTTCATAAGAATTAATAAGTTTTCATAAAATTTTATTCGGTTTTAGAATTTCCATAAAAAATCTCATGTGATTTCCTGAGTTTTGATGTGTGCATTGAAATCGTTTTTTTTTTTAAATTTTTTTTTATAGGATCGGTTCACCCAAAAGATTTATTCAATTTCTAACAGAAATAATTCGAAAACTACTAAATGTATAGGTAATTCTAGAGTAACAACCATTACTCGCAGCATATTGTAAAACATACTGTATAAAAACATATTTGGGTACATAACATGCCCTAATACTTAATACAGTAGGCACTTATACTGAATAAAGTAATACAGTTTTGTGTACCAAATATGTTTTTTTGTGTCAACTTTAAACTTCCTCCATTACTTCAGTATTGTATTGTATTGTTTAATGTTTTAAGATTCCCATTGATTACTGTTTCTTCCCCGCCTATTTTTATTTTATTTTTTTTTATTTTTTTATTTTTGCACTTGTAAAAGTGCCCAAGTACCAGAGCGATTTAAAAAAAGTTTTCTTTTGCGAAAAGTTAGCCAATATAATATATTATAGGATACTCTCATTCCAAATTTAAAGTGACAATCTTTATTTGCTATGAATTTTTAACAAATAAAGATTATCACTTCAGACTTGGAATGAGAGTACCTGTTTATATTAGCTAATTCATCGCAAAGGCATTTTTTTTATGATAAATCATTTAAAAGTTATTTAGTTTCTGGCGCTTTTAGTTTTCTTAAAAAACGCTCTGCCAATTGCATGAAATCGCCAGTCTCATACAGTATACTGTACCTATAGGTACCTATATCCAAGTAATAATACAAGTGTGGATTACTTGGGTACCATAGTACTATACTATATGCTATTATAGTAAGTAATAATTTATTATTATATATTTATATCAATAATGAGTATTTTTTATAGTCAGCTTAATTCAATTTCGTTTAAATTTTGTATTTGCTCATATTTAATAGGTACATAGTAATTAATACCCTTACACATAGAAAATGACGAAAAATGATTTCTTTGCTTGTACTGAATACTATTGATATTTAAACGCGCCCCAGTTTAAGAACGGTAAAACGGCTAGTATCCAATTTTGTTGCTCTTTAATGGTGTTTTTTAAAAAGTCTTTTTACCTTTGCTTTAGGTAGGTAATACCTACTAGGTATATTTTGTTTTATCTCAAGATTTCAGTTATATTTTGATCTTACTTAAATTTTGGAAGTAAAATCAATAAGTCAGATGCCTAATTATTATATTATTCACAGCGCCTGCGCTAAAATAATATTATACGGCAGTTCCGAATTAAAAAAAAAAATAAAAATCGCATCAGACAAAAAATTCTTTCATATATTTTTTTTTATGAAAAAATAAGCATTTTCTTTTTTTAAATTTCCGTGCGTCCGATGTCACTATTTTTGTGAACACGATAACTCAAGAACGAATAATCCGATCGACTTGAAATTTTCAGGAAAAATCAAGTTCTACAAGGATAAGATTTGAAAGTAACTTTTAATAAAATCGAAAAAAGCTGAAAAAAATCCGATTAACGTAACCTTTTCAGGAAAAATTACTATTATTATAAGGATTAATTCTACCAATTTTGAAAGTGTTCCCCCCACAAAAAAAGTTATAGGGCCCCCATAATGGGGTGTTAAACTTAAACAAAAAAATATGAAAAAACTATTATTAAAAAAAATAAAATAAAATCATTCTTTTTTGTTTTTTTTTTGCAAAAAGAAAACAAAGAAAAAACATTTTGAATTTTCGTTTTTTTTTTTCATTTTTTTTTTGTTTTTTAAAGAAAGATCTTAGTTTTAACAAAAATTGTTATTTTTTTTAAATTTTTTTGCAAAAAGGAAATATTTTTTTTCTTCAAGCGTACTAAAATGTTCATATTTTAAAACTGAACACTCTAGTTACAAGTTATCTATTTTTTTACAGTAAAAAAATGAGTTAATTGTTGTACACCGTAAAAAAAAGTTAGTTAGCAAAACCACCACTAGCGGCAGCACTCTTTTATGACAGCCATACTTCAAACTTGTTTGTTTATTATTTAAACAGGTGGTTGACTCGAGATTCTGTGTAAAAACCTTGTGTGAAATTGATTAAAAATGATTGAAGAAGAATATATGGTTTTACACCTACAAATCTCTCCGAAATTGCAAATGCTACATTAGACAAGTTAGCATCGAAATCGCGATTTAGCCTACGAAAAAAATTTAAAATGATCTAAGGAAAGTTTAAGTTTATTTCGAAAGGGTTTTATTGGCCTATTTTAATAAAAAAAACATACTTTGTTAGTGAATAAATTAAATTCAAAAATTAATATTCAAAAAAATATATATAGGATGCTTAAAGAAAAAATAGTATTTTTCACTCACATGAAATGTGCTTTTTTTACTCGTCTGTAGTTTTTGGACTCCGCTTCGCGTCTTCAGTGAATTCTACAGACTAGTAAAAAAGCTTCACTTTTCCTCTTAGTAAAACAATATACTATTTTTTCGAAAAATGTTTTAAAGCTTTTTTTTTTCATTTTTTTTAATTTTTTTTTCAAGTATTTGGGAAAATGCAATATACCATTTGCTGTGAATAGTATATACTTACTTAGGTAAAATGTATAGATATGTCATATCTTCACGGCCTGTTTAGTTTATTGCGGTAGTTTATAGTATTATAGTATTGCGGTGTTATTATCGGTTTATTGGTATGCTGAATATACTTAAATTGTTATCGCTCAGAATTTATAAACAAAAGTGTTAGAGATCCAATTACTATCAATTTAAATGAAATACCATTGTACTTAATCAACTAATTTTGCTTTCCCTTATGAAAGACGCTTTGAACCGGTTTACAATTTTTTTTACGTTTTTCTAAACACAAAAAACGTGTGTAACGTAACTAACAATAAAAAAATAGACCTAAGGGGGCGTCATTATAAAAAACGATACAAAATTTAAAGCTTTACCCCTGTGAAGGGAATTTTTATGGCCAAAAAAAGTCATCACCTCGAAAAAAAGCTTCACCCCCGTGGCGGAAATTTATTATTATTAGTCCAGGAATATGAAACTTTTTCCATGACTGTGGCTCATCCAGAGCTCCGGAACTTGACAGACCTTTAGAGGTCTGTCAAGTTTTTCATGTAATACAGGTGTATAGAAGCAAAACCTATGTATTTGCTGCGGTGGATTTGGTGTGGTTTTTAAGATACTAACAATTAAAGGTCAGAAAATGTCTATTTTTCCACATTTTTGCACACCAGTAAAAAAGTTTTTAATCAACAATAAATCTTGCAGGAAATTAAAAAACCTTCGAAGTGGCGTTTTTTAAATGTCGATAGGATGATTAATCAACAACAAATTTGTTGCTTAGAAAACTGCAACGATCAAAATTTGCATATTATTCAATAAACAATAAATCAACCTACGACTTTGTTATTGTGTAAAAAGTTGCGTCTTATAGTACTCAATGTGTTTGTTAAAATTTCAGATCGATTCATTCAATATTTTTTGCAAAATTTCAATTGTTTATCCCAGATATGTTTTTTGCAATAATATTATGCGTACAATAATGAAGATATAATGATTCTACGGATATCTTATGAAAGGGGAAGAGTTGTTTTAACAAAAGAAATTATTAATTAAAAAAAAAACGATTTTTAGCATTGAAAAATCTCGTTACAAAAACACTGTAATTTTTACCTTATAAATAATTTGAATAACTTTGTTGCAATTACGTTAAGGAGAATGATTTTTTCATATTCGAAAAGCTGGCATTTTTACAGGAATTTAGAAAAAAAAAGATTGTTCTAGGTTAATATGGGGCAAAGTTAGTGACTTTTTTTTTAAACTTTGTTTACATAAAATTGAATAAAAATAAATTATTTATAACAATATTTTGTATATTAAAGTATAAATTACCCATTCCTATATTTACCAATAACAATAACACAAAAAATATTGATATTTTGCAAAAAAAAAATGTAATTTGTTTAACCATTTTTACGTCGTCCGTTTTGGCCCATCACGTCAGGTTTTTTTTTTTAAATATGAATAACCAATTATTTTTTTTTAAATTTTATTTCGCTCATATTTTTCAAAATATTACCTAATCTAAAGGTATTATATGCCTATATTTTTGGAATCAGCGCGTCGAGATCTATCAACATGATTTAAAAAAAAACTGAGATATGGTCAAAATCGGTTAAAATTGTCAAATTTTGGCCATCGTCTGGATTAAAAAAAAATCATGTCGATAGATCTCGACACGCTGATTTCAAAAATATAAGCATATAACACCTTCAGATTAATATTTTGGAAAATATGAGCTAAATAAAATTTCTAAAGAAAAAAAATTAGTTTTTCCTATTTATGGGCCAGAACGGACGACGGATTCGTGTTCAGCGACCAAAAATACATCCAGAAAACCATATCTGATTCACGTCAAGCAACAGAAAAAAATTGTGGTCCTGTGTAATTAATTACTGAATGAAATTATTCTCAAAAAGTCAACAAAAATAATAATTATAATAGTAAAATTGATTTCTGACCAAGTAGGTATATTTACTGATAGGAGGCTGAAATAATTTAACACTTATAGGCTAGTTATAGGCTTTCTCGAGGTTTTTCTGCCGCAAATATACATTTTTCTACACCTAATCTCTATAAATTATTGATTAAATTGTCTTTTACTCACGTAATAAGGCTTCCAAACTAATGGTAGTTAGATCCATTCTGTTTTGAATTTAAATCAAAATGTTTTGTAATGTTTTTCCATAACTGCAGTCCTTTCAGGACTTTTCACTGAAATGTCAATTTCCCATTGACGCCAGGCCCCTCCCGCGACCAATCAAAACAAAGTATATTGCAAACTGTAGTTTGAATTTCCTTCACCCTCTTTTAGGAAATGCTTATCTTTAGTTTAACGAGCCGTCGATGGATGGTAGCACCTCGTGGAGGCAAGAATTAGTATACATGATTTTTGTAGATGGTGATAGTGTGACTGAAATTAAAGATATAAAAGGACTTTTTTTGAAATAGGGTTACTCCATTAAGCGGCGGTTCTAGTGAGGGAAGGTTTGACGCTTTATGATGTCTATTGATCGTAAATAAAATGTAAAATAATTAAACTGCAACAAAAAAATACTTTTCCCTGGGTCCCTATATACCGGGTGAGTTTTATTTATACATAAATAAAACTCACCCTATAAAAAATTCTGATTGAAACAGTTTTAAAATAAAATCTAACTGTTGAATTTGTTTAAATCCGTTTTTGGAATCACATTTGCGAATTAAAACGGATTAAAAATATTTATTTTTAATCTGTTTGAATCTGATTCAGTTCCCAAATGCTAATTTCAAATGACTTTTCAATTCGCAAAAACGGATTCAAACAGGTTCAAACAGTTAGATATGTGAAATTCGAAGGTCTTAGCATATGTTGAAACCTTTATGCTATATGTAGGTATAGTATAAAAAGTTGCCGAGTCCGTATACAATTTCCTTTTTACATACATGATCTAGACTTTTTTATGCAAACGCCGCGGCACGCCGGTGAGAAGCAATTCAAAATTTTAATACGCATTTGCGAATTAAAACTTATTAAAAATATATTCTGTCCGAACCAATTCGCAAATGCTAATTGAAAATTACTTTTCAATATTTGCTAATTGAAAATGATATTCCGTATATGCGAAGAATAACCAATTAAAACATGTGACAATGAAAATTTCATTATTTAATTATTTAATAAACAAAGTTCTAATTTAAAATTCCAATTGGTTTATACGTTATGTGGAATTCAATTACGTCGTATCTCCATTAGTTAAAATAAATAACTGTAACAACCTCGTATCTCCAATATTAGGCCCAGCAAATACAAATTTTCTCATAGATGAAAGTATCTAAGAAGATAAAATATTGCATAATTATGTATTTGGATGCGGAAAATCGATTTGTAAAGTAAAAAAAGACCTAGCACCACTCCATCTCACCCCCAGGGTTAAAATATATCCCTTTTATCGTTTTTTTTCTCAATATTTTTATAAAAAAAACATTATCTAGGGGTTTCTGAGATCGCATAAGTTGTATTTTGTAAAAAAACGTTAATCCGCCCTCGGGGGGAGGGGTTAATATTTTTAAATGTTTACAATATTGTAGTAAAAATTTGTATAGGGGTTTTTAAGGTAGCTAAAACTGAATCTGATAATGAAAAATTCTAATGCGCAAAAGTGTTCTGGCATACATATGAGGGGTTTGGTAGAACATATTTCAGAAAACATCACAGTACTACATCTGCGCTGCTAAACCTTACTGACAATATCCTTAGAGCACTTGACAAGAAGTTGGTTGCCCTTTTATTAGCTATAGATTTCAGCAAAGCATTTGACAAGATAAACATAGATTTGTTATGTGCTAAACTAAGATATTATGGGTTTGATGAGATAGCTATTAGATTTTTTCTCCTTTATTTAAAAAATCGGTCGCAACAAGTTCGTACGAAAGACGATAGTTCTTTAGAGAAAGACATAGTTTCAGGCATACCTCAGGGGTCTATATTGGGGCCTTTATTGTTCCTGATTTACACGTCAGATTTGCCTTTAGTTCTAAAGTACTTTTTGCTCGAATCTTATGCCGATGATGCAGGTTTACTTTTAATATTTGATCCCAGCGAAATCGACGAAGCTAGAGCTAAAATAAGCATTGATCTTAAGTCTCTTTATAAATTTTGTATTGAACATAATCTCTTAATAAATAGCAAAAAATCTTGTAACAACAATTATTATTGTTATCACAATTGTCAATATAATTCATTTATTTTAATACACCCTGTATATTGATTCCTTATAGATTATCTTAAATACGCAGTACTGTATAATCAGTTGCATAGCATTTTGATTATACTATTTTGAATACATAAAATTGTATTATTGGTTGCATAACCATAAGCCTTAAATTTAAATTATAAATATTTTATATCTTTGAATATATGTATAATTAATTAAATTGTAACATGTAATTAGGTCAATTAACTTTTAAAATAAGTAAATGTAATAATCCTACTCATGAGTTATTAAGTTTAGTAATTTTATAAAATATTCAGAACTGAGATTTTCAGAATCAGAACAAACCTAACAGTTTGACGGATGACAATTAATTTTCTCGCTGGCTCTTTCTTTTTGCATAAGGACATGATAGAAGCAAGTTCGTCATAAATTATATTTTAATTGACCAGCTCATTAAAATGCTGGTCTTACCTACGGTTTTACCTACAGTTTTATCTGTGAACACAATGTAACTCCAGATTGAAGTAACATAACCTCAATATATCGCATGGACGCGATGGCTACCTCAATGAGGCTACCACAAGGAAATAACTCATGAATAAGATTAAACTAACTCAAGTGCTGTATTCCAATGTCATCTAATGACCAGGATATCCGTCTCATCCAACATGTACATTTGGTACGGAGCTGCATTTTCAATCTCAAGTAAGATTATTCCAGTTGCCTCACAACTAAAATTTATCTCCTAATTTCATTAAAATTGCAAAGATCAAATCAATAATTCATCAAATTAATAATTCTTTAAATGTTTAAGTAACCAATATAAATATAAATGTATTTTAAATGTTACTTTTATTTTATTTAAGTTTTCTTGATTTCTTTTATAAAAAATCAAGTGGCGCTCTAAATAAGACATAAAAATAACATCGTACAATATCTAGCAACGTCCTACCACCCCGAGAACACTTTTTCAAAAATACCATCTTATGTGGCATCGAACAGAGTCTGGCTGCACACATGTTATGTTTAACAAGTAGGCTACAAAATTGGCGCCGACAACTTAGTGGGTCTAGATGTACAATTTAAGGGCTTTCACTTAATTTATGTCTAAAAAAAAAAAATTTCCCTTTTTTCTCATATCTGATCTTTGCAATTTTACTCGTAATACAATAAAATTTGTCGAATAATAGTTTTTAGCTATAAGAAATTTAATTTTACATTGATCTTTGCAATTTCATTTAAAATCTTGCTTAAAATATCAATTTTTTCCTTAACAAATCAAAACTTTTTCAAAATTTTGAAAAATAAATTACCTAACCTCAAAATTGTCACATGGTGAATTTTTTTGTGGTTATACCAATTAATACCTAAAATATCTATGAATAAATCTATACCTTTACCTTTTGTAACTTTTAGATTTCATTTTTAGTCTAAAAAATTAAAAATACCAGGCATATAAAAAAGTAAAAAAGTAAAAAATAAAAACATTTTTTCTAAATTAGTGTTTGACAGGCTAATTTGGACTAATTAAATACGTATTTTCATTTTCCAAAAATTTATAATTTTCTTTAGGGTAAATGCTCCTAATTTGGACCATGCACCTAATATGGGACACTTTTAGGAAGTTGTAAAATAAGTCGAAATAACTCATTTCCGAACATTTTTAGGGCTTTTTACACTTTTTTGACTTGATTTATCTTGCATTTTCGTATATTTTTATCTTTAAAATTTAAATACAGGTGCACAAAACATAATATTTCTCTTATTACACATATTATACCGTAAAATTTTATCTAATTTCTCGTTTCTTTGGTATTTTTTCCTCATCTCATTGGCAAAATGGCTGTTAGAAAAATTTCTCCCAAACAATTGGATCTTGAACCAATCAATTATGAATTAAGAATTCGAGGCGTTCCTTTATCTTCAGAAAATCTAATTGAAAAACGGAAAATTTTAAGTCATTTAATGAAAACGTATAAAAATACCGATATTGAAGATATTGATTTTGATTTTGAAACTGATAGTAAAGTTATAAATTCAGGTTTCGAAGCTCTAAAAGTCAGTCTCTTAGAATTTGAAGGTGATGAAAAAGATTCTCTTTTTAAGAAAATAAAAAATAGAATTAATCATTATCTTGAAAGACTTAAGCGCATGCCTATTGATAGAGAAATACCTGAACAAAAAACATATAAAGAAAGTACAACAATTAAATTTTTAGCTTTAGAAGCAGATTTATATAATAAAATTGAAGTAAAAAATGTTCCTATCGTAGAGGTTCATGACCAAACATTAAATAACTCATTAAATAACTCTCTTAATATTTCACATACCTGCGGCACACATAAGTCAGCGGATGTTCACAAGCTTGGTATCAGGTTTGATGGTACTTCTAGTGTAACAAATTTTATTCAACACATAGCAGAAATTTCAGCCTCAAGAGGTATTTCTGAACAGGATCTTTTTGTTTCCGCCGTTGAATTGTTCACTAATAGTGCATTATTTTGGTACCGAAGTATTCGTGACTCTGTGCATAGCTGGCAGGACATAGTGAAATTATTAAAAAAAGATTTTTTATCTCCAAATTATGAACTTAGAATTTTAGATCAAATTAGGAATAGAAAACAAGGAAAAAATGAACCGGTCGGAATATTTATAGCAGTAATGCATTCTCTTTTTGATAAATTACAGAATAAACTCTCTGATAGTGAACAATTGTTGTATATTCGCAATAATCTACAATCATATTATATTCGGCAACTTTCGATTGTCGACATAACTTCTCTTTCTCATCTTTCTGATTTGTGTAGGAAAATTGACGAAGCATACTTCTGCTCAAAAAGTGTCACTGTACAAAATAAAGATTTTGCTGAGCCAGAATTGGCTTACATTGAAAAACCAAGTACCTCAAGATTTGGATTTCAGGGAAATAATTCATCAGGGAACAATTTTTCCAGAGACGCTCCCAGAAACTCAAAACCTAATTCAGCTAACTTTACTTGTTGGAACTGTGATGCGGTAGGATCGCATAGGTATCCAGAATGTACAAGGAAAAGGACTTTCTTTTGCTACACTTGTGGTGAGAAAAATGTCAATACAAAAAATTGCCCAAAATGTTCAAAAAGATTTTTAAATTTTTCAAAAAACGGACAGAGTTAGGTCATAATACCTTACATTATGACCAAACCTCTTTCAAAAATTTACCTTTACCTAACAAGAAACTACCTCAATATTTTTCAAATGAAAGAATATTTGTTAACTCAAATATCTTAAAAAATAAAAAATCATTTTTACCTCCACATTTTTCAAAAAATGAAAAATCATTCATACCTCCACCTTTTTTAAGTAATGAAAAATCTAACTTAAATCAGGAAATTTTTTCTTCAGTTTTATCTACAAAACTAGATAAATCAAAAAATACCTCATTCTATAACTCAAAATTATCTTCTCAATCATCTCAAAAGGTTGTAGAAAATAATAATTTACCTCAAAAACACAATTTACCTCAACCATTTTTAAAGAATGAAAATGAAAACTTACCTCAATTATTTTATAAAAATAAGAATTTACCTCACAATTTACCTCAAAATTTTTTAAAAAATAAAATTTTACCTCACAACTTACCTCAGGATATACATACAAATGTATTACCTAATAATAAAATTTCTAAGTACGTATCTCAAAAGTTATCTCAACATTTACCTCAAAATTTACCTCAAAATTTTCCAAATAATGTAAGTAATGATTTACACAGTAAAAAATTACAAAGTTTTGGCATTTCAAGAAAAAGTGAAGCATGGAAAAGTTGGCTTGAAAAAGTCAAACAATTTTTTAAACCCAAAATTCAAGAATCTCTTCCCTTATTAATAAATGTAAAAAATGATAATCGTCCATATATCAATATCTCAATTTTCAGTGATACATTCACAGCGTTACTTGATTCAGGTAGCAATTCTTCAATTCTGGGAAAAGATGGCTTAAAAATAATCAATAAATTTAAAATTAAATTACATAAAATGAAAAATTCTTTTGTTAAAACTGCCTCAGGCGATAAACAAAATATTCTAGGTTATGTATATCTTCCAATTAAAATTGATGGTGTATGTAAAATCATTCAATTCTTTTTAGTTCCTAGTGTAACACATAACGTAATTCTTGGAATTGACTTTTATAAAATATTTCATATTGAAGTAGATTATAAGAATATGCAATGGAATATTAACAGTGATTTAGTTAGTATCTGTACAATTGATAACTCTATAATAAAACCTTCTGAAAATGAAGATAATTTGCAAATTTTAACAAAAGATGAACGTAAAATAGCCAAAGCTATTATTGATTCTTTTTCTGCCATTGATGGTTCTAAACGTTTAGGGCGAACTGACAAGTACATTCATAAAATTGAAACTACTGGTAAACCTTTTCGTGTAAAACAATATCCTTTCTCTCCTTATATGTTGGAATATTTAAATAAAGAGCTAGATGAAATGCTACGGTTAGGTGTTGTTGAACCAGCTACCTCTGAATATAACTCTCCAGTTTTTCTAGTTAAAAAGAAAAATGGTACCTTCCGTTTTGTTTTTGACGGTAGAGAACTTAACAAAAATACTTCTGTAGACAGTTATCCAGTTGCAAATGTGGACCGCATTTTAAAAACATTAAAAAGTAATCCTAAATATATCTCTAGTTTGGATTTAAAATCAGCTTTTTGGCAGATTCCGCTAGAAGAATCTTCCAAGGATAAAACAGCTTTTACGATTCCAGGGCGAGGTTTATTTCGTTTTATAGTTCTTCCATTTGGTTTACAAAATGCAAGTTCTGCGATGTGTCGTCTTATGGACAAGATTTTTGGTACTTCTCTTGAACCGTATGTATTCGTATATCTAGATGATATTATCATAGTCTCTGAGACATTTAAACAACATATTTCTTTACTTAAAATAGTTCTACAAAGACTGCAAGAAGCTTCTTTAACTATTAATGTAGAAAAATGTCAATTTTTTCGCGAAAAACTTCCATATCTAGGTTTTATTTTGGATAGACAAGGACTTCATTGTGATCCTAGTAAAATTTCAATTATGTTAAATTACCCATTACCTTCTACCTTCACAGAAATCAAAAGATTTATAGGTTTAACTAGCTATTACCGAAGATTTGTAAAAGGATTTTCTGACTTAATATCTCCCATATCTAATCTCTTGAAAAAACGTAAAAAAGGTCAAAAAATCAAAATGACTGAGGAGGCCAAGGCTTCTTTTGAAAAAGTTAAACAAGCTTTAGTTACAAGTCCTATTTTATCCCTTCCACAGTTTAATACCGGCTTCACAATACAAACAGACTCGTCAGATTTTGCTTTGTCAGCCTGTTTAATTCAGTTTCAGGATGGATTTGAACGCATAATTTGCTATGCAAGTAGAAACTTATCCGATAGAGAGCGTAGAGTTTACACTACAACTGAAAAGGAGTTGGCAGCTGTCATATTTGGTTTCGATAAATTTAGAGGCTATATTGAGGCTTGTCCTCATAAAATCAAATTGGTCACTGATCACAAAGCATTGCTTTGGCTTTCTAATCTTAAGTCACCAGCAGGACGTTTATGTCGTTGGGCAGTCAAACTTAGGGAACATAACTTCGAAATCTCTCATATTGCAGGAAATCTTAATTTTTTACCAGATAGTCTGAGTAGAATAAAAAACCCTGAAGACCTAAAAGAAGATCCGTATGTAGAAGTAATTACCTCAAATTTTAACTCAAATAAACCTATTACCTCAAATCTTTCTTCAAAAATAAAAAATGATTTTCCTTCTAGTGATGACTTAGAGTCAAAATTTTATAATTTAATTGATTCCTATCCTTCCTACAGTGAAAATTATTTAATTTCGAAACTGTTAGAGATACGTACTTTTCATACAAATTTTAATGTAGAAAAAAGTCCCGAAATATTAGAAAACTCATTAGAAAATAATGAAGTAAAAAATATAAATTCTCAAGTTAGCAAAATTGATTTACAAAACTCATTTGAAATTAATGAAGTTGATATAGATGAAAATTATTCCAATCTTAGGGAAAAAATTAAATTAAATCCCACAGATAACCCTTATTTTATGATAGGTGAGAATAATTTGATTTATAAATTTTGCTCAAAAAATAAAGTCTTGCCTGCGAATCTTTCTGAGTGGAAATTGTATGTCCCCTCCACACAAACAGAAAAGGTATTAAAATTCTATCATTCTACTCCCTTAGGAGGTCATTTTGGTTATTTTAAATCATACCATAGAATAGCTGAAGAATATTTTTGGCCAAATATGCGCAAAGATATTTTACATTTTGTTAAGTCTTGTGAAATTTGTCAAGCTCAGAAAATGCCTAATTATACTAAATATGGTAAAATGGGAAATCAAAAGAAAATAAAGTTTCCACTACAATGTCTCTCAATTGATTTAATAGGTCCTCTGGTAAAATCTATGTCTGGGCATAAATATTTACTAGTTATCTCGGATTATTTTAGTAAATTTGTTTTTACAAAACCCCTTCGTAATGCCACTGCACCTAGCATTGTAAAATTCATAGAAAATGAGATAATCTTGAAATTTGGTTGCTGTTCTACCATTATTTGTGACAATGCAACAAATTTCACAAGTAATGTATTTAAAAATTTGGCCAAGAAATATAAAATTAAGATATTTTATTTACCACGGTATTATCCTGAGAATAATCAAGTGGAAAGGGTAAATAAAACTATTGGTACATGTATAAGAAGTTTTGTCGGTCCTAATCATAAGTCATGGGATAAACAAATTAATCAAATAACATTTGCTCTTAATAATAGTCTCCATGAAATTACTGGATTTAATCCTGCTCATTTGATGTTTGGTCGTAAACTTCCAATATCTGGTGATTTTTATAAACCTATTGATGTAAATAATGATTTTAATCCTACCAATGAGATGCGGCAGAAATATTCTGAAGTGTAACAACAATTATTATTGTTATCACAATTGTCAATATAATTCATTTATTTTAATACACCCTGTATATTGATTCCTTATAGATTATCTTAAATACGCAGTACTGTATAATCAGTTGCATAGCATTTTGATTATACTATTTTGAATACATAAAATTGTATTATTGGTTGCATAACCATAAGCCTTAAATTTAAATTATAAATATTTTATATCTTTGAATATATGTATAATTAATTAAATTGTAACATGTAATTAGGTCAATTAACTTTTAAAATAAGTAAATGTAATAATCCTACTCATGAGTTATTAAGTTTAGTAATTTTATAAAATATTCAGAACTGAGATTTTCAGAATCAGAACAAACCTAACAGTTTGACGGATGACAATTAATTTTCTCGCTGGCTCTTTCTTTTTGCATAAGGACATGATAGAAGCAAGTTCGTCATAAATTATATTTTAATTGACCAGCTCATTAAAATGCTGGTCTTACCTACGGTTTTACCTACAGTTTTATCTGTGAACACAATGTAACTCCAGATTGAAGTAACATAACCTCAATATATCGCATGGACGCGATGGCTACCTCAATGAGGCTACCACAAGGAAATAACTCATGAATAAGATTAAACTAACTCAAGTGCTGTATTCCAATGTCATCTAATGACCAGGATATCCGTCTCATCCAACATGTACATTTGGTACGGAGCTGCATTTTCAATCTCAAGTAAGATTATTCCAGTTGCCTCACAACTAAAATTTATCTCCTAATTTCATTAAAATTGCAAAGATCAAATCAATAATTCATCAAATTAATAATTCTTTAAATGTTTAAGTAACCAATATAAATATAAATGTATTTTAAATGTTACTTTTATTTTATTTAAGTTTTCTTGATTTCTTTTATAAAAAATCAAGTGGCGCTCTAAATAAGACATAAAAATAACATCGTACAATATCTAGCAACGTCCTACCACCCCGAGAACACTTTTTCAAAAATACCATCTTATGTGGCATCGAACAGAGTCTGGCTGCACACATGTTATGTTTAACAAGTAGGCTACAATCTACGGCTATGATGTTTTGTCAAGAAAATAAACGGCATTATTTAAAACTCAATATTCCCATAATTATAGGGACAGAGACTATTTTATATTCTTCTGAAATGAAATACCTTGGTATTTTTTTGGACGATAAACTTAGATTTGAGAATCACGTTAAATATATTTTAAAAAGGACTTTTTATATTAAATTAAAAGTATTGTATACAAATAAATGTCTATTAAATCATAATTTGCGCAAAAAATTATGCCAATCACTTATTTTTCCTATTTTTAATTATTGTAACATAGTATATTTTCCTTGTTTAGATTTATCCAATAAAACCAGATTACAAAAAATTCAAAATACATGTGTCCGCTATGTCACCGATACCAGAAAATACGACCATATCTCACCAAAATACACAGAGCTTAAATGGCTACGAATTGATAAGATTGTACAGCTTTATTATAGTACATTTTTGCACAAGCTACTATCTACATCAATGCCTGTTTACTTACGCGAAAAATTAGTTTTTAGAAATGACATACATGATCGCAATCTGCGCGTAATAAAATTACTGACAATGCCTAGATATTCCACAGACTTGTTTAAGAGATCCTTTTCCTTTAACTCCGTTTTTATTTATAATAAGATAGACAAAAATGTAGTTTCCTTTTCTTATAATAAGTTTAAGCATTCTATTAAGACCTCTTTATTTAATCTATAATTACTACAGGCTCCTTCTTGTCAAACTTATCATCTTTATTTTAATCTATAATTATTATTACCTATTATTAGTTACTTCTTGTTAAATTTATTTGTTTTCTTTTTCTTTTTTTTCTTTTTTTTATAATTTGTTATAATTTAGGTTGTAGCTTAAATAGGTTAAGTGTAAGAATAGCCTTGGCTAAACTTCGCCTATTTTAGGTTTACATATTATCCAACAACGTTATATTTTACAGAATTATTATTTATTTGAATTATGTATTTGTTTTCAATGGATAAATAAAGACGATTTATTATTATTATTATTATTATAATTAAAAAAAATATGAGCCATCTCGAATGAGTGAGAGTACTTTCTCCTAAAAAAATTAAATTCATCATTAAATTATATAATGAATATTTTTCGTGATTTTATTTTCGAGGGGTATTTCCTATCCCGGCTTGGAAAACAATTATAATATTATTTTTTGTGTATTTTTATGACTTTAGGTGGTTTTTAAAGTTTTATTGAAATTATTTACATTTTGGGGGACAGAGGGGGCAAAAAAATTATAGTAAGTTTTTTTGTGGGTAATTTGCTTTACGTTTAAAGTCGTTTTTAAATGTTTCTTCTATTGTGAAAGAAGTTATGGCCAAAGCAAAAAGTTAACCCCCCTTTTACCCCCGCCGTCCCCAACTTATTTTGCTCAAATACGTATTTGTCCAAGATAATATAAAAATACATCTGCAAACCAAATTTCAAGTCTTTAGCTTAAAGCGTTCTTAAGTTATCGTGGATAGTATCGACAGATGGATAGATATAATATTTTTTCTTAGCTTATCTTGATATTTCTCGAGGTTTAGGTATTTTTTTTCACAATACTTTCATTTTGAGAAAGTTAAAAGGTTTTACGTAATATATGGACAGCCCCTGTACACTAGTTGTACTTATACTTACCTAAAAAATATTAAAAAATCAATATCCAAAATTCTATTGATAATATTGATATTCATTTATGCTTTGACTTTCAAAACGCAGTTTTTGATTTTTTTAATATTATTTTTTTTTAATAATTAGTGAAATTGATTTAATTCGCTAATTTAATTTAACTATTCTTTGCAAAATAAATAGTACCTGATGTTCATTGGTAATATAAACACTGTTATAGTTCCTAAATAAATATTTGGTAAAGGAAAGTGTTATTTGTCAAAAACTGCGTTTTGAAAGTCACCTCTACATTTAACGTCAGCGCCGACAGAAAAATACTTTGCCCAGTAAAAAAGTTTTCCCATTTTTCCAACCCGCTCGTAAAATGGTTTTTTATTATCAGATTTACTTTCAGCAACATCAAAAACCCCAATATACCAATTTTCACGAAAATTACCCCCGCCCCTTAAGAGGTGGATTTCAAAAAAATACTCAGTTTTAGCATCCTTTAAAACCCCAATATACAGATTCTCAAGAAAACTATCCCCCGTCCCCTAGGAGGTGGAGTTAGAATCTTTTTATTCTAAGATTTGGTTTAAGCGACTTTTTGAATTGAATTGAAAACATTTAGAATTATTTGCCCCTCACCCCCGCGGGGTGAAAATTTCTATAATCAGATTTAATTTTAAAAACCCCCTATAGGATTTTTCAATTTTTTGTGGAAAAAAATATAAAATTTTTCCAAATTAACTTCTCTACGTTTTCAACAAAAACGCCTTTTCAAAATTAATTTCTCTACATCTTTTTATTGTTACGGCTGTCTTTGTTTCAATTACCTCGAAATGACATATTTTGACATTTGTCATATTTTGAATGATAAAACCAAATATTGCACAAATTCTTTCAAAAACTAATAATTTTCTTTAAAAACGGGATCAGATTAGATCCCGAAACGCTAGAAGTTAACTTTTATTTAGTTTTTCGTTCTTTTTTTTAATTATTTTAACGATTTATCAAGAATTTTATTAAAAATTCTTTATTTAGGCAAAAATTTTAAACTTTGGTAAGATATTGACTAATAATATTTTTTAGGTAAAGAAGATAAAGGGAAGTTCTAAAATACTGAACACAATATTCAGCTGAACGTTCAGCGCATGCGCATATCAGTCCCGCAAATCACGGGTGCGTTCCAAAACAACGTATACTGCGGATTTAAAACAATAATTTAAAACCAAACTTAAAAAGAGTTATTTTTGGTCAATCACAAGTAAATATAGGTTAAGCTTGGCTAGTTTAACATACGGGGTATAATAATTTCACTAAACAATAAAGATGTTGAGTGTCTGAAAAAAAATAATTTATTTTATTTTAAATGTTCTTTATATTTGAACTTTAACCCCCTACAGACAAAGTGTATTTTTTCAATATATTTTTATTTCAGCTGTCCGCGATAATATACGGGACGTATACATTAAACTGAACGATAAAAAAACAACCTGAACGCCTGAAAAAAATAGTAAAATTTTGTTTATCGCTACAAAACTTAAAATCTTATTTGGTTTTACCATTTTCTACAATATATTTTTATTTCAGCTCTCCCCGATAATATACGGGGTGAATACATTAAACTGAACGATAAAAAAACAACCTGAACGTCTGAAAAAAATAGTAAAATTTTGTTTATCGCTACAAAACATAAAATCTTATTTGGTTTTACCATTTTCTACAATATATTTTTATTTCAGCTCTCCCCGATAATATACGGGGTAAATACATTAAACTGAACGATAAAAAAAACAACCTGAACGCCTGAAAAAAATAGTAAAATTTTGTTTATCGCTACAAAACTTAAAATCTTATTTGGTTTTACCATTTTCTACAATATATTTTTATTTCAGCTCTCCCCGATAATATACGGGGTAAATACATTAAACTGAACGATAAAAAAACAACCTGAACGCCTGAAAAAAATAGTAAAATTTTGTTTATCGCTACAAAACTTAAAATCTTATTTGGTTTTACCATTTTCTACAATATATTTTTATTTCAGCTCTCCCCGATAATATACGGGGTGAATACATTAAACTGAACGATAAAAAAACAACCTGAACGCCTGAAAAAAATAGTAAAATTTTGTTTATCGCTACAAAACTTAAAATCTTATTTGGTTTTACCATTTTCTACAATATATTTTTATTTCAGCTCTCCGCGATAATATACGGGGTGTATACATTAAACTGAACGATAAAAAAACAACCTGAACGCCTGAAAAAAATAGTAAAATTTTGTGTATCGCTACAAAACTTAAAATCTTATTTGGTTTTACCATTTTCTACAATATATTTTTATTTCAGCTCTCCGCGATAATATACGGGGTGTATACATTAAGCTGAACGATAAAAAAACAACCTGAACGCCTGAAAAGAATAGTAAAATTTTGTCTATCGCCACAAAACTTAAAATCTTATTTGGTTTTATCATTTTCCACAATATATTTTTATATTAGCTCTCCGCGATAATATACGGGGTATATACATTAAGCTGAACGATAAAAAAACAACCTGAACGCCTGAAAAGAATAGTAAAATTTTGTCTATCGCCACAAAACTTAAAATCTTATTTGGTTTTATCATTTTCCACAATATATTTTTATATTAGCTCTCCGCGATAATATACGGGGTGTATACATTAAGCTGAACGATAAAAAAACAACCTGAACGCCTGAAAAGAATAGTAAAATTTTGTTTATCGCTACAAAACTTAAAATCTTATTTGGTTTTACCATTTTCTACAATATATTTTTATTTCAGCTCTCCCCGATAATATACGGGGTGAATACATTAAACTGAACGATAAAAAAACAACCTGAACGCCTGAAAAAAATAGTAAAATTTTGTTTATCGCTACAAAACTTAAAATCTTATTTGGTTTTACCATTTTCTACAATATATTTTTATTTCAGCTCTCCCCGATAATATACGGGGTGAATACATTAAACTGAACGATAAAAAAACAACCTGAACGCCTGAAAAAAATAGTAAAATTTTTGTTTATCGCTACAAAACTTAAAATCTTATTTGGTTTTACCATTTTCTACAATATATTTTTATTTCAGCTCTCCCCGATAATATACGGGGTGAATACATTAAACTGAAAGATAAAAAAACAACCTGAACGCCTGAAAAAAATAGTAAAATTTTGTTTATCGCTACAAAACTTAAAATCTTATTTGGTTTTACCATTTTCTACAATATATTTTTATTTCAGCTCTCCGCGATAATATACGGGGTGTATACATTAAACTGAACGATAAAAAAACAACCTGAACGCCTGAAAAAAATAGTAAAATTTTGTGTATCGCTACAAAACTTAAAATCTTATTTGGTTTTACCATTTTCTACAATATATTTTTATTTCAGCTCTCCGCGATAATATACGGGGTGTATACATTAAGCTGAACGATAAAAAAACAACCTGAACGCCTGAAAAGAATAGTAAAATTTTGTCTATCGCCACAAAACTTAAAATCTTATTTGGTTTTATCATTTTCCACAATATATTTTTATATTAGCTCTACGCGATAATATACGGGGTATATACATTAAGCTGAACGATAAAAAAACAACCTGAACGCCTGAAAAGAATAGTAAAATTTTGTCTATCGCCACAAAACTTAAAATCTTATTTGGTTTTATCATTTTACACAATAAATTTTTATATTAGCTCTCCGCGATAATATACGGGGTGTATACATTAAGCTGAACGATAAAAAACAACCTGAACGCCTGAAAAGAATAGTAAAATTTTGTCTATCGCCACAAAACTTAAAATCTTATTTGGTTTTATCATTTTCCACAATATATTTTTATATTAGCTCTCCGCGATAATATAGGGGGTGTATACATTAAGCTGAACGATAAAAATACATCCTGAACGCCTGAAAAGAATATTAAAACTTTTTCTATCGCCACAAAACTTAAAATCTTATTTGGTTTTATCATTTTCTACAATATATTTTTATTTCAGCTCTCCGCGACAATATACGGGGTGTATACATTAAACTGAACGATAAAAAAACAACCTAAACGCCTGAAAAGAATAGTAAAATTTTGTCTATCGCCACAAAACTTAAAATCTTATTTGGTTTTATCATTTTCCACAATATATTTTTATATTAGCTCTCCGCGATAATATACGGGGTGTATACATTAAGCTGAACGATAAAAAAACAACCTGAACGCCTGAAAAGAATATTAAAACTTTTTCTATCGCCACAAAACTTAAAATCTTATTTGGTTTTATCATTTTCTACAATATATTTTTATTTCAGCTCTCCGCGACAATATACGGGGTGTATACATTAAACTGAACGATAAAAAAACAACCTAAACGCCTGAAAAGAATAGTAAAATTTTGTCTATCGCCACAAAACTTAAAATCTTATTTGGTTTTATCATTTTCCACAATATATTTTTATATTAGCTCTACGCGATAATATACGGGGTATATACATTAAGCTGAACGATAAAAAAACAACCTGAACGCCTGAAAAGAATAGTAAAATTTTGTCTATCGCCACAAAACTTAAAATCTTATTTGGTTTTATCATTTTACACAATATATTTTTATATTAGCTCTCCGCGATAATATACGGGGTGTATACATTAAGCTGAACGATAAAAAACAACCTGAACGCCTGAAAAGAATAGTAAAATTTTGTCTATCGCCACAAAACTTAAAATCTTATTTGGTTTTATCATTTTCCACAATATATTTTTATATTAGCTCTCCGCGATAATATAGGGGGTGTATACATTAAGCTGAACGATAAAAATACATCCTGAACGCCTGAAAAGAATATTAAAACTTTTTCTATCGCCACAAAACTTAAAATCTTATTTGGTTTTATCATTTTCTACAATATATTTTTATTTCAGCTCTCCGCGACAATATACGGGGTGTATACATTAAACTGAACGATAAAAAAACAACCTAAACGCCTGAAAAGAATAGTAAAATTTTGTCTATCGCCACAAAACTTAAAATCTTATTTGGTTTTATCATTTTCCACAATATATTTTTATATTAGCTCTCCGCGATAATATACGGGGTGTATACATTAAGCTGAACGATAAAAAAACAACCTGAACGCCTGAAAAGAATAGTAAAATTTTGTCTATCGCCACAAAACTTAAAATCTTATTTGGTTTTATCATTTTCCACAATATATTTTTATATATACGCGATAATATACGGGGTGTATACATTAAGCTGAACGATAAAAAAACAACCTGAACGCCTGAAAAGAATAGTAAAATTTTGTCTATCGCCACAAAACTTAAAATCTTATTTGGTTTTATCATTTTCTACAATATATTTTTATTTCAGCTCTCCGCGACAATATACGGGGTGTATACATTAAACTGAACGATAAAAAAACAACCTGAACGCCTGAAAAAAATAGTAAAATCTTGTCTATCGCTACAAAACTTAAATAAAGTCCAAACCAAATAACATTTTATGTTTTGTAGCGATAAACAAAATTTTACTATTTTTTTCAGGCATTCATGATGTTTTTTCATCGTTCAGCTTAATGTATACACCCCGTATATTATCGCGGAGAGCTGAATTAAAAATATATAGTAGAAAATGATAAAACTAAATGAGATTTTAAGTTTTGTGGCGATAGACAAGATGTTACTATTTTTTTCAGGCGTTCAGGTTGTTTTTTATCGTTCAGTTTAATGTATACACCCCGTATATTATCACGATGAGCTGAAATAAAAATATATTGTAGAAAATGGTAAAACCAAATAAGATTTTAAGTTTTGTGGCGATAGACAAAATTTTACTATTTTTTTCAGGCGTTCAGGTTGTTTTTTTATCGTTCAGTTTAATGTATACACCCCGTATATTATCGCGGAGAGCTGAAATAAAAATATATTGTAGAAAATGGTAAAACCAAATAAGATTTTAGGTTTTGTAGCGATAAACAAAATTTTACTATTTTTTTCAGGCGTTCAGGTGGTTTTTTTATCGTTCAGTTTAATGTATACACCCCGTATATTATCGCGGAGAGCTGAAATAAAAATATATTGTAGAAAATGGTAAAACCAAATAAGATTTTAAGTTTTGTAGCGATACACAAAATTTTACAATTTTTTTCAGGCGTTCAGGTTGTTTTTTTATCGTTCAGTTTAATGTATACACCCCGTATATTATCACGATGAGCTGAAATAAAAATATATTGTAGAAAATGGTAAAACCAAATAAGATTTTAAGTTTTGTAGCGATACACAAAATTTTACTATTTTTTTAGGCGTTCAGGTTGTTTTTTTATGGTTCAGTTTAATGTATACACCCCGTATATTATCGGGGAGAGCTGAAATAAAAATATATTGTAGAAAATGTTAAAAGCAAATAAGATTTTAAGTTTTGTAGCGATAAACAAAATTTTACTATTTTTTTCAGGCGTTCAGGTTGTTTTTTTATCGTTCAGTTTAATGTATACGCCCCGTATATTATCGCGGAGAGCTGAAATAAAAATATATTGTAGAAGATGGTAAAACCAAATAAGATTTTAAGTTTTGTAGCGATAAACAAAATTTTACTATTTTTTTCAGGCGTTCAGGTTGTTTTTTTATCGTTCAGTTTAATGTATACGCCCCGTATATTATCGCGGACAGCTGAAATAAAAATATATTGAAAAAATACACTTTGTCTGTAGGGGGTTAAAGTTCAAATATAAAGAACATTTAAAATAAAATAAATTATTTTTTTCAGACACTCAACATCTTTATGGTTAAGTGAAATTATTATACCCCGTATGTTAAACTAGCCAAGCTTAACCTATATTTACTTGTGATTGACCAAAAATAACTCTTTTTAAGTTTGGTTTTAAATTATTGTTTTAAATTCGCCGTATACGTTGTTTTGGAACGCACTCGTGATTTGCGGGACTGATATGCGCATGCGCTGAACGTTCAGCTGAATATTGTGTTCAGTATTTTAGATAGACCCGAAGATAAAGCAGATAAGTATTATTTTAAACGCAATACCTTACCAGCGCATCTAGAAATAGGTGCGCCTGATAAGAACATTTTAATTTTATTTTCTGTTTTAGATTTTTTATCGATATAAATAATCATTGAGGCGAAATGGCTTAAATTAATAATACTATAAATATATATACGCCTCAAATAAATTATAGATTCAATTTGAATTTTTGAGATTTCACTGTGAATGTCCAGACCGTCCGCAAAGGGACTCATTTTCCGTTTCTTTCATCAATTTTGTTCTAAATTTTCCTGGGGAACTATTTGACAATGCCTATTTTCCTTGACATCCTTGACGGCGCTAAACCCGCTGCTAGATAGAGTGACCCTAATAAGAAAGAATACCTAATAAATTATAAGTGCCATAAAAAGAACCTTTTTATTATTTATTGCCTTGATGTTTTTTTCTAGTGCTGTTCCCATTTTACGCTTCGTCCTTTCTGTCTGTCAGGATAAAAGATTTTTATCTGGAAAAAATGAACCCTTAATTTTTTTAATATGTTCTGGAAAATATAATTGGTCTGTAAATAATATGGCTTGAAAACCACTCAACAATACTGCTATATTTTATTAAACAGGCCGTGAAGATATGTAATGCTACGTATTCCATTATATACTATTCACTAGAGATCAGATTTTACCGAGTCGTGACGTCAAATCCATAGCCGGGTACAACAAATTAATATTTTTATAAAAATGTTTTATTGGCTATCAAACTACTACATTTACAAAGAAAAGTATATAAATATTATGAAAATCCCCTAACGTTTTTATTTAAGTAAAAGAAATTTAAAAAAGCATAACAGATCCGAAAATTATGGTTTAGTTGGACTACTAAATAATCCAAATTTTATTTAATAGTATTTTAACATGGTGGCTGGGTATTACTTTTATCAAGTTAAAAAAAAATCTGCCTGGCCAATCCTTTTATATTCGCAATAACAGCTCACGTGACGTTTATAACTTGTGAAAAATGTCTTTAAAAATTTCTTCGAAATTATTATTTTTACTCAAATCTTTTGTTTTTCATATTATAAATAAAAAAAAAAATAAAAAACAAAACTACACAACTAAAACATATAGTGTTTGTAGAAAAAACAAACTACCGACAAATTCTTTTTGTGTTTTATTCAATTTGTGAAGAGGTGACTGGAAGGTGAAATCTATTTAAACATGTACTCTGCAGAGATCTAAAAGCTCTTTCCGTACGCGTGCGACGAAATAAGTGAGATGTAAGATCAAGCGTGTACCATGTACGTTATTTTATTGGTTAGAATCACGCGTATGCGGAAACAAGGTTTTTATTGCAAGTAACTTGACTTATTTCTTTTGACTTAGCAATGTGAATTAATTTCTTTTTTTTCTCTAACTTTTTCGTTTTTAATATACCTATTGGGCCTAATCATTTGTCATTTGTCACCGTTCATTTCATTAGTTAAATCCATTAATAAAATGTTCGTAAAACCATTACTTACTACGGTTAAATCGTGGATTGAAGATTATCCAGAACTAGAGTTCGATGGCAATAATTTACACTGCACATTTTGTAAAAAAGACTTAACCTGGAAAAGAAAAACTAATATTTTAAGACATGTGAATACAAAAACCTATAAAGCAGATGAGGAGCAAGGACAATTTAATATTTAAAGTAAGTAAAAAAATACAAAATAAATTTTAATCACAACGTGACCTCGCACGTGACCTTTTATTGCGAATAAAAAATAATTGGACAGGCAGATTTTTTTTTTAACTTGGTAAAAGTAATACCCAGCCACCATGCCACAATACTATAAAATTAAATTTTGATTATTAAAGAGCCTAACTAAATCGTAATTTTCAGAATTGTTATTTGTATTAATTTTCTTTTACTTAAATAAAACGTTACGGGATTTATATAATTTTCTTTGGAAATGTAGTAGTTTGTCAACATATTAAACATTTTTATAAAATTAATATGAATTTGTTAACTTATTGTACCCGGCTATACATTTTGACGTCACGACTCGCTAAAATCCGATGTCTATAAATAAGGTTTCATACATTAGATATGTACTTGGCGGTTGTTTTCAAATAAGCTTACACCCCCCAAGAAAGAAGATAATGGACTCGTCCACTGCCCCTGTCAACAGGTGTGAATAAAACACAAAAATCAGTATGTAATTGAGCATGACAGCGAACCTAAGGGATCTCATTAGTATAATTTGTTTCGCGGACAGAAGCATTCTAAAATTACGTCGCGATCCACACAGGCGGAATTTTCTAAATTCATGGCCAAAACCTTTAATAAGCTCCAATTTATACCAAAATTTGTATTTAGGGTTTTTTGGGGCTGCTAAATACAAATTTAACATTCAAATTAATTTTTACAAAATGGCGGATCCAATATGGCTGCCGCCTATATTAAAATTTGCAGATTTTTTACTAAAAACCATTGGGGTTTTTGAGGTCGTTGATTACGAATGTAGTGCTAATTTTAGTTTTTACAAAATGGCGGTTCCAATATGGCTGCCACCTATATCAAAATTTGCAGATGGTAAATATCGAGGTGGTGTAAGGGGGTAAAATGTGATAAAAATATTTTGTTTTTATTTTTTTTTTATTTTTTCTTTTCGTTTTTCAAAAAAAGGAATTTTTTTCGAAAAAAAAATTTTTTTTTTTATTTTTTTTCAAAAAAAAATTTTTAAATATTTTTTTAAATTTGTTTGGTTTTTCAATTTTTTTTATTAGTTTATTAATAAACCTAGACCTACAGGGGAAAGTATTATTTTGTTGGCAGTAGTATTTTTTTACTGCAAAAATACCTAAAACTAAATCTGCCTGTCTTAGTTAGACATTTTTTATGTTTGGGGAGGGAGGGGCGAGGGATATTAGCAGCAAATTCTTATTTTAATAATTAGCAAACACATTAATCTTCTCAACCAAGTGTAAAAAGTTGCTTAATGCTGATTAATCTGAAACTTTTTGCCCAGTCGTAACACAAGTTTTAAAAAAAGCAACCAAATTTACAGACTAAAACTTATGACTTCCCCTTTTAAACTCAATAATCAAAAACAATAGTTTTTTGTAAAAAATAAATAGGTACATACCTACGGAATTTAAATCCATTTTAAAAAACTGCTTAAAAAAAGCAACAACTTTGATATTTATATTAAAAAAACTTGATTTTTCGGGAAAAATAACGTTTTAAAATTAGTTTCTTGAAACCCGATTTTTGAACTAACATTTTCGGTTCATTTGTTTTGATAGAAAAACGACTTTGGCACCATCTATTGGTACAGTTCATAGAGAAGATAAAAAACGATAGAGGCAACTATTTGAAGCAATTTCGCTTTCGAGGGTTTTGGCCATGAATTTAGAAAATTCCCCCTGTGTGCGATCTTAAGAAAATGCGTACAACTAAATTAAACGTTTATTAATATTTTAAAGTGTCATGTGTATGTCACACATTTTAAACCATCTTTCACACATTTTAAACCATCTTCAAGGATAATTCGAAGATAAAACTATTTCAACAAGACAGCTCTCATTCCTAGGAATCTACCATAGACAAAATAAACAAATAGATTGATTTTTGACTGTCTGCGTATACTTCTGCGTCCCGACTAAATGCGTCCTCCATTTTAATTCCAATTGTCCAACATAAAGTAAAAAAATATATATTTTATGTTGGTAACACTGTGTTGCGTTAGATAGGAATATTTTCTTTGTTAGAGATTTGTCTTTTTATTTCACTTCAGTAGTCAGTAAAAGTTTCTTTTTGTAGTTGTTTTGTTGCAACAGTTTGTTATATATGTAAAAACTAAATCAATATGTTATACTACACAGATATTTATTTATTTTTACCAGTAATTTAAATATAAAAATATAATTCTTCGCACACACCTGTAACATATTCGTGCAACAGGTTAACATAACCTAATTTATGTATGTTTTGAGTTTGTTTTCGAGGTTTTTCTGTTATTTTTTCTACGCGTTTGGTGTTTTGTGCTAGAAGGGTGAACATTTTATTTTATTATAGACTATATAATAGCGTTTTTGAACTTTTAAAGTCTTTCTGTGTTTTTTGTATATTTTATAGTGCTTTTTCAAAGAACTAGTAAAGTCTTTGCAATGACGTGTTTTATAAAAAGTTGTAGAAACATAAAACGACTGCTACCTGCAGACAGCAGTATCATATTTTTTAGGTAAGTTTGATTTTTTTTAATATAACATAAGAAAACATTAAAAAGTAAGGTTATGTCGTTTATTTATTTACATTTTACCAACTAATTTAAATTTCCCGGCAGATTTCTGTCGTAACTTCCGATCAAAATGGAGGACTCGTAAATTTGTATATAACTTTGAGATGACACCTCATCTATGTTCTTTGTCTATGGAATCTACAGAAATCTTGGGTAAGTCTTTTTTTGATTATAATTGTCAATACATATCTAATATGCCAAAGACCCTATGCATTTTAGTCTATTATTATCGAAGATAGAAACTAGGCTAGTGGATGAAGGTGAAGTTCGCCGCAAGCGGCTTGTTTTCTAAACTTGTACTCGTGCGCTAAAAACGTATGTTATGAAACTAGTACTTTAATATACTATTTGATGCAAAAAAACGTTGCAAACTTCAGCTTCATTAGAAGAGAGCGCGAATGATTCTTCCCCCTTTTGTTGGAGACTTTCTTTCATGCGGAGAACTATATCACACACAGTTTTTTTTATACTAAAGGCTGATTAGTTCCTCGAAGATATACTTTTTATGCTGTGCCTACGTTGACATTGTGGAACTGGTATTTTTTTTCTAGAAAGTTTTACTAAAGGCTATGAAATAGTATATTATTTACCAAGTGAGAGAAGTTTAACATTTCTGACCTGCGTCAAATTGCGGGATGAGCGCGCTAGCTTGAATCCCGCAAGACGCGGTTTAAAATGTTAAATCTTCACTCACGTGGAAAATATAGTATTTTTTTCACTACCAGTACAATTAAAAAGCTACTTATTTATTTTACTAAAATTTAATGAAAAAGCTACTTTCTTTAGTTAATTTCTCTTCAAGTTTTTCCCTCTTCAATGCAACTCTGCCTACTGATTTTAATGAACCGGAAAACCCCACAGTACTCCACATCTTTGATACAAATTCACCTCATACAGAACACTTAGAAACTTTAACACAGAATAATTTAACAGTAAAAAAGAGAAATAAATATACCAATAATATCACCTGCTCATATAAATATGTCTTGCCGAAATTGTACAATTAACTATAATTTTTATAAGTAGTTTTCAAAATTACTAATTACTTTTGTTAAATTTTGTTAATAAATATGTCATTTTAAAAAATAAACAATTTTATTTTAAGGTTATATCAACAAAAGACCAGATTATTTGTGCTGCGCAAATTGCGCAAGGCTTGGAGCAAGGCATATGCAACATATAAAACATTGTCGTTTTACGAGTTGAATATCTAATATATAGGGGTTGTACCTCTAGTAATCTATGATCTTTACGGTAATCTACGGGTTATATAATCTATGGTTGAATATGATGGACCAATGATTTTCACTTTTCGAAGTGTTTTTTTGTAAAATATGTTTTATAGGTACTAATTTAGTTAATATTTTTTAATTTATCATGCAATAAATAAATTTGGTGCCTAAAGACACTTGTAAATACCAATGTGATTTAATAATTATGTGAAACGTCAGATGCCAAAACAGCTGAATAAAAATTCATTATTAACCATGGTGCAATTTCATTATTTTTAGAACCTCTGACGTCATAGGTAGAGAAATAATATTTCCACCAATAAACAGTAATAAAGATGTCCTTTAAGGCTGCACTAAGGAGTATTTAATGATTTTAGCTGGCCAAAATTCGAATTCTTAGAAGTGGCCGTACCCCCTTAATTACCTACCCTTATTAATCCTCGATAATGGTCGCTTAATGAGCAATTAATGATTTGGTTATAAAAGCAGAATTTTGAACTATACAGGTTAGTTAAATATCTGATTTATAACTGTGTGGTTCATTTTATTCACGAACGATTTTAGTGGTGTTCTTTGAAGCTGTGTACTATTGTTTACAACAGAAGTTTTATAGTGTTATACCATGGATGAATCTATGACAGGTATGTACATTATTTACTCTTACTACCGTTTTGAAATATTAATCACCACAGAAGTTATGTCCCATGAAACTTAGCATTTTTTTAACGAATTTTAAACTAAATTTTGACTTTAAAAGTGAAAAAGTTACAGTGCCTATTGAGACCCAGTTATTTTTTTGAGTTTTTCTGTGAGCTTATACCACTAGCTATTTAAAAATCTTAATTTCACCTGCCCATTACTGCCACCTAAATTCCAATCATGTTCTAAATACATCAAGGTCCAAAGGTGGATTTTTCAACTAAATTTCTTTTTTCTAGCTGGGTCATCAGGAATGCAAACAATCTCTCGTTTGGACTTCTACAACAGTATTCAGCAGCAGCAGGCTCCGAATTTCGACGAAAAAATGGACTTAGCCGATCAACATTTGTTATCAAGAAATCAATACACCGAAGAACTGAAACAAGTATACAAGCGTCAAATGTCGAGGTTGAAAGCTGCTCTTAGAAATATGTGGTCGTCTTCATCAAGAACTCATGAAAAATTTATTAAGAAGCACGGCACTTGGCTACAAGGGAGTTTCCAAATACCGATACCGGCCACCCTATCCACTCCATCATCAGCAGGACGACCAAGAAAAAGTTTTGTCGATTCAAGTGAACGATCAAAGAGGAGAAAAACAGAACAGCTCAGGAAAGATGTGGAACCAGAAGCTATTGTTTTTGCAGCTGAAACTTGTTTAACAACAAGTGGCAAAAGAAGTGCTGCAACCGTCCTGAAAGATCTTCAATCATCTCCTAAAAGAGCGGGAAAGTATAAAAAAGCCTACCGCAGCAGCCTTGAACCTACAAAAAAATCATTGACACCGTTACAGGCTCTTTCAATATTTGCTGACGCAGGTCTAACAAAATCTCAATATGAAATCGTTCGTACAAGCGATAAGAAGAAATGGCCCTGCTACAGTATTTTGGCTAAAGAAAAAAAAACATGCTATCCTGATTCTGATTCGTTCACAGTCACAGAAAGTTTAGCTGAAGTAGTCTTACAAAGTCTGTTAAACCATACTGCCGAAAGATTGCTATTGTTTTTAGAAGAAGTTATCAAGACTTTAACGGAAAGTGAGCGTAAAAATATGAAACTATATACGAAATGGGGTTGTGATGGCTCCCAGCAGACACAGTTTAATCAAAAGTTTGAGGATGACACTCATTCTGATGCCAGTATATTTCAATGCTCAATGGTTCCACTACAGCTAACTTGTGGAGTAAATAAAAAGGTTATCTGGCAAAACTCTACACCATCATCTCCAAGGTTTTGCAGGCCAATTCGAATTAGGTTTATAAAAGAAACTGCTGATGTAATAGCTGAAGAAATTGCTTACATGGAAAACAAAATTGCAGATCTAAAACCAACTAAACTTCAAGATATAGCAGTAGAACATGTAATGATGTTAACCATGGTGGATGGAAAAGTCTGTAACGCAGCAACCACCACTACATCGACAATGCGATGTTATATTTGTGGAGCAACATCGAAGCAATTTAATGATTTGGACAGAGAATGTGTTGACAAGCAAAGCACCTACAAATTTGGACTGTCAATTCTGCATGCTAGAATACGGTGTTTTGAAAGTCTCCTTTACCTATCATATAAATTGCCTTTGAAAAAATGGCAGAAAAAGCTAAATGAAGATGAGAAGAGACTCATCTCAGATAGAAAGAAGAAAATTCAAGATGAATTCAAGAGCGAAATGGGCATTCTTGTCGACATACCTAAGGCTGGATTTGGGAACACCAATAACGGCAACACAAGCAGGAGATTCTTCAACGACCCGGAAACATCTGCAGCTATCACTGGAGTTGACGTAAGTTTGATTGCTAGAATAAAAATTATCCTACAAGTAATTTCCAGTGGCCACAAGATTGATGTAGAAAAGTTCAGACAGTATACTTTGGATACGGAAAAACTTTATGTTGAACTATACCCCTGGTGTCCAATGACTCCAACTCTGCATAAAGTTTTAGTACACGGTCCTGATATAGTAGAGAATGCGCTGTTGCCAATTGGACAATTGTCAGAAGAGGCTGCCGAAGCCAGAAACAAACATTTCCGGGAGTACAGACTTAGCTATGCTAGAAAATTTTCTAGAAAAGATTGTAACCAAGATATCATCAATAGGTTATTGTTAACATCCGACACTCTGTTGTCCAGCCTTGGGAAAAAGAAACACAAACTTACAAAGCCTTTTTCAAAAGAAGCTGTGGAAATGCTGCTTCCTGGAGAAGTCCAAGATTCCGACACTGAAAACAGTGAAAATGAAGAATATTCTGACAATGACGAAGTAGAATCTAATTAAATATCAAAATATATATATGTTATTTACCATAATAAAGTTTGAAAAATAATATAATTTTTATTTCCTCAACTCCTATTGAATGAAAAAAATGTAATCCTTAAAGTACCCATCTTTCCCCTATATTGAACGCCATTGGCTTGGGTTTGTACAAAATGCATATATTTTACAATTTCTTGCCATATGGTAAGGTTTTCCGCCAATAAAAAGACATAAATAATTTTGGCCAGCTAAAATCGTCAAATACTCCTATGTGGGCTGGTGGTGAAAAAAATATTTTATTTTTATATGGGCCCCTCATTGAGTTTAAATGAAACCCATCAAATTGGATATAACTATATATAGGTACCTATATACTTGCTAGTGTGTTATTTTGATTATAATAAAACCAATATTAATTTGAAAATTAGAAATTTTAGACAAAATGGAATGTCTTTGTTTTATCAAAGTAAGGATATTACCTTTGTCCAACAGGAATTTATTATTTAATAGGGACAAAACTCCTGCATAAAGTCTGATTAAATTTTCTTTCGAGAAAATGGAATTTTCTTTTTGCAATGCTCGACTTTAAAGGTTCTTTATTTTAATGTTTAGACAATAAGTGGGATTTTTACTTGTTTTACTGTTTATTCCAACTACTTACAACACAATATGTCTTTTGTGCTTCGTAAATAAATTATAACCAAAGGGCGATTCCAAGAAAAGTTTGGATTTAAATTTTGGCTAAAAATACAATGTTAGAGAACGCATCTCGATCTCTGTTGAAGTTCCTATATGTGAACGATATAAGGGTGAAGGGGTAAAAGGGCTCTTAAGATATTGTATTTTGAGTTTATTTCCACTAAAAAAATTAACCATTTTCCTTTAATTAACAACTAACAATTTGAGAGGAATAGAAAAGAAGGCATGTCCAATTAGTTAGTTTTTGAACGGGCATCTCGGTAGCACCAGGCCGGAAACCGTGGGGATTCTGGTTCGAATCCAGACTGAGAGCTGACTTTTTTCTTATTTTCTCTTCTGTCCGATATGCCACTAATATTTTCTTTCATAATTTATTACGGATATCAAAAATACTTCTTATATATTTCTAATAATTTGGCTAAAAATACAATGTTAGAGACCACATCTCGATCTCTGTTGAAGTTCCTATATGTGAACGATACAAGGGTGAAGGGGTAAAAGGGCTCTTAAGACATTGAATATTGAGTTTATTCCCACTAACAAAATTAACCATCTTTCCTTTAATTAACAACTAACAAATTTGAGAGGAATAGAAAAGAAGGCATGTCCAATTAGTTAGTTTTTGAACGAGCGTCTCGGTAGCTCAGTTGGTAGAGCACCAGGCCGGAAACCGTGGGGATTCTGGTTTGAATCCAGGCTGAGACCTGCCTTTTTTTCTAATTTTCTCTTCTGTCCGATATGTCACTAATATTTTCTTTCACATTTTAAATTTTACATCTTTTAACTAAAGCATTTTAGTAAAGAGCTGCAGTTGTTAAAAAATAATAAAAGTCAATAGTAAGTTAAGTAGCTTAAGTCGATTTTTGGACGAAAAAAATATAATAAGGGTAGGGGGAAAAAAATATTTGGTTGAAAAGTCCAAAAGTATAAGTATATTGGGTTTATGACGTTAGATAAACGTTGTTTTACTAAATAGATCCCTAACGATACAGACAAAACATTCTCCTAACGTTAGGTAAAGTGGTGTTAACGTAAATTTCTATAAGGGAAGTCCCTTGCTTAAGAAAAATAATCACTATAGTCAATATAATTGCATTTCAGAAAGTTCAATATCATAAAATGAAATGTTGTTTATTTCCTCTAAAGGAAAGCTTAATCATAAATGGTATTATGCAGGAGAGTTTCAATCATGACGTTTTCCCGGTAAAATGCATTACCAATCCTAAAAATTTTGATGTTTAATTTGAAAAGGGACTCTATGGTGATATAATGATGTTTAATTTTCTTATTAGGTTGGAAATATACTATTATTTATAAAGAAATTCAATCTGCGTAGCGAAAGAATTTTTGAAAACCGATATTACATTCAAAAGTTAACTTATAATTATAAGGTTTACATACCATAAGACAAAAAGATGGACAGACAGATAGACATTTTTTTACTCTTTACACTTACCACCTCTAACTAGAATAGTTGTGCTCTTTTCCACACCACCCAGGAGGTAAAGCACTAGGTGCGTTACGGTTAACGTGCCTTTCCCCAGTGAGAAAACCTCAGTTCCCCTCTGAGGATCCCTCAGTAGGCCTATACACGTGGAGTATAATCTCGTCAGGCGACAATTTAACATACACTATATATACCTAACCCTTGTATGACAACTGCCCACTTTGTAAGTTTGGTCTCACCGATGTCAGGGTTGGTACTACTCTCTCTTTCGAGATACCTGGCGTGTATGGGAAAAAGTCGACCATCCAGAGAGAACACCTCAAATGTCCGTCTGTCCCCTTGAGGGAATTTTTGCGGATATTGACAACCTGTGCGTATAACCCTACCTATCCATTCCCCCTTGAGGGAATTTTTGCTGATATTGACTACCTGTTCGTGTGACCCTGCCTATCCATTCCCCCTTAAGGGAATTGGTGCGGATTTTGGCTATTTAACTATATACTAAATTGACCTAGGGGAAACTATGCCAACAACCCGGGTTCGTTTCCCGGGTGGGGGAAAATGGCTTGGCTTGAATGGAAAGAAAAAACCTTAACCTTAAAAAAACTTACTGGTACTAGCTGTCAATTTTACCTTAAGGAACCTTACAAGTTCTGATTACACTGTCTGTAAAAGTTGTCCTTCAAAGACCTAAAAAATAAAATAACACATTATACATAAAAATTAAGACTTTAATTAAATCCTTCTTTCTGATATATCTGAAATAAATAATATTTACATATTAGTATTAGTATTAGTCTACCCCAGGTTATTCTACACGCCCCATGCTACCTTAAAAAACATATTATGTTATTATATTAAGGATATTATCCTTAATGTTTATAGGCCTATAAACTTCCAAAAACCTACAGTTAATATACCTAGCGTATTTTTGCATAAAACAATATGTAACTATCCTATAATTTTAATCTGATTGTAGATTAAAATTGTATTTGTACCTGTAAAAAAAATAAATACCTGAAAAACATATAACCAACGAAAATATCCTATAAAACATATAAAAAAATACATAAAATAATATTATAAATAAAAACACTTATATCATGAAAAAAATATACATAAATATAACCAAAATTATTATAAACAATATCCTTAACAATTAAAAATATTAAACTTTCAAATAAAAACTAATATTACATTGTAATGTAATTACCTGAAAAAAATAAATAAATGTTCAGAATATTTATCCTAAGAACACTTTTTTTTTCAAAAAATACCTAATGCACAATATAGGCTATATATTATATAGCATTATCTGAAAAAAAGAAAATAATAAAACCAACATAAGGTGACTTCTGACGGGGTAGGATGACTTCGGACACTTTTTCTCAAAATCTTCTGAACCAAAGCACGTGTGCAAAAGTTGTGGGGTTGTGTGCTCAAGTTGTGGGGTTCATTTCCACAACTTTTACACACAAACGCACAACTTTTACACACGTGCTTTGGTTCAGAAGATTTTGCGAAAAAATGTCCGAAGTCACCTACTCCGTCCGAAGTCACCTCAGTTGATGGTACCTGTAAAAAATATTATTATATTAGGCTCTATACTCTTGGCGGTTTTAGAATCCAAACCATTTTGCTTTTGTGCCTTATATTAACTGTGCCTTTGGGCACAACTCTTCTATTAGCACTACTTCCACTTCCGTTGTTTTCATTGCAGTTAAAAACAAACTCACATAGATCTTGCCTATATCCTATAACATATTAGTATTAATTACCTATAGTCCAGTCAAATAATAAATTTAAATTGCAATAATTGTACACAGGCTGATATTTTAAAGGGTAGTAGTGGATGGTAACAGAACACATCTGTTAGTTTTTCACTGGATGATTTGCGTAAGGGGTGTCCGATATCTTGAATTTTAGGGGTGAGTTGCTTAATATGCATCTAGCGATAAAAATGCATATAACCAATTTTGTTAAGGAGGAAATTTCCAACAATTTTTATTGGGATCATTTTTTTAATATATTAATAACAATGATTAATTTAAAAATAGTCGTGTTGGAGGTGGAATTGGTTTTTTCCATTTTTCAGCCAAATTATTCATCGGACGATATGAGCAAACTTGTAGCTCTCGAAATTCTCTTTAAGTTTCATATACTATTAATTTTCATAGGTACTTTGGTACGGTTACAGAGGGCGCAACCGCCCACTGTAACCGTAACAAAATACTTATGAAAAAGCATAACCTCTAATACTACTAGCTACAAGTTTGCTCATAACCTTCGATGAATAATTTGGCTGAAAATTCGAAAAAAACAATTTCACCCCCAACATGGCCATTTTTAAATATTTCGATTGTTATCAATATAATAAAAAGATTATCTAAACAAAAATTGTTGTAAATTTTCTACTTAAAAAAATTAGTTATATGCATTTTTATCGTAAGATGCATATTTAGCGAGATAACCGCACTCACCTCTAAAATTTAAGATAGCGGACATCCCTTAAGCAAATCACCCGGTGAAAAACTAACAGGAGTGTTCTGCTACTATGCACTACTACCCATTAAAGTATCAGCCCATGTACATTTATTGCAATTTAACATAGGAATTTTTCGTTATTTGACTGGACAACTAGGTTTTCTTACCTGTACTGTCTCTGTTTATATGACTGACTTCTCCAGCTTATGTAGTTCTGTAACAAAAAGATTTAGTTTAAAAAAATGACCTCAAAATAACCGAGATCGGGCTTAATATTGGTCGCATAACAAAAATTCGTTTTTATAGGTTTTTATTTTTTAAGTACTTTTTCGAAAAAGAGTAATATGAAACTAATCCGTATTTAATATAAGAGTTTAACAGCGGCCATATTTAAAAGTTCACAAAAAAAGTATGAGATGGACTCCGTGAGCTATAGAAATCTATTATTTGCCGCAATTATACATGAGACTGATAGAATAGCCAAAATATGAAATCTCTATAACGTATAATAACGCGAGAACCGGGGTATGAAGTGTATGAATTTTGTTACAATTTGCGTTACGTAATACTTGAACGTTCCTTTTATAATAAACACTATATTCAAAAATATATCAAAAAGTAACTGTTTTATTTATTCACAAGTCCACAATTAAACCCCAAAAAAAAAAAATTAAATTTAATAATAATGAAAATTCTAATCCAAAATAACACAGCCACACAAAAAAAAGGTCCGGATTTTTTTTTTGGAGACCATTTTACTCCTATGTATTTTGAGGCACCTCATCCAATTAGTTTTGGAGATAACCTCAAAAAACCTTATTTTCGAGTAAAACGAGCATAAGGGAACGTTCAAGTATTACGTACGCTCCTAGGGGGGGGGGGTCATTTAGGAGTGTTAAGCCCATGTTAGCGTTACAGGGGGGGGGGTCCAAAATGATCAAAATTTGCGTTACGTAATACTTGAACGTTCTCTAACATTTTTTGAGTTTATTTCCAAAACTAATCGGATGAGTTGCTATTTTGACCTCAAATTCGGGTTCAGCTCCATAAAATACACGGCAATACAGTGGTCTCCAAAAAAACACTTGACATTTTTTTTTGTGTGGCTGTGTAATTAAAAATTGTTCAAAATCGTTTTAAAATTACTTACATTTACTCGCGGTTTAAAAATTATTCCTAAATTCCGCCCTTGATGAATTAATTCTAAAACTATATTTCCAGCTATCTCTTCTTTAAATAATAAAATTATAAAAAAAATGTACAATATATATTAATAAAATTATTTATTTTTTATAACTACCTATATCGCTGGCTGACTGCCACGTCTCTGCTTCGCCGCTGGGGATACCACCCGCGATGACGTCAGCAAGCCGATCGCACTGCAGAGCGTGTTACCTCCCCAAATGACTCTGGCTGACTGACACCAAAAAATATATATAAGAGAACTTTAGCTCCCGTGTTAAACGTAGGCAACACAAATTACAGGAAGGTGGAAGGCGCGCTCTGGTGATAGAATTGCGGACTATTATTGTCGGTATTATCGGTTTCTGTAAAAATACCTAGTGACATCTAGCGGACAGTTTAAGTAATAGAGATGGCGCCAGTTTCAAATCCTTAATAAAATTATTGAATAAAACCCGTTGAAGGACAATGACACTGTACAGCGCTATGTCCGCGTTTTCGCAGACATAGCACTGGACAGCGTCATTGTCCTTCAACGGGATTTTATCATTACTTTAATTTGGGCAAAAATCTCAAATCAAAGTAATGAAAGTGGGAATAAAATAAAAATCAAAAATTAAAATAAAACAATTTATTTCATTTATAAAAAGTACATAAAATATATATATATATATATATATATATATATATATATATATATATATATATATATATAAAACATTTGTATTCAAACCAAAGAAAATATTTTACTGCACGGAAGCCGAAAATTTTTTTTTACTGATGTCTCTGTATTAGTCTTATATATTACCCTCAGTTTTTACGATATAAAAAGTATTAATATTAGGTACTATTTCTTTGGTGCTGTATTTTTTGTTAATAATGGGGCCCCAAATAAGCCTATACAGGGCCGTAACCAGAAAAGATCCTGGGTGTAACGGAATAGCGCATTCACCATTATTTTTTAAATTTTCGACATTTTAAAGTTTTATAAATTTTAACCAATGTGTGATACATCATGTTAAAGCTCATAAAAACCTCTACTTGACCCTAAAACCTTATTCTTTTTATTTATTTTTTAGACATTTTTTGAGGATTTAAAATGGGGTTAAAATGGAAATTTTTTGTCAAAATTTCTTTAAAAAAATCAAAGAATTTTTGATAATTGATTAACCAAATTTAAATGATATAAATCAAAATTTTCAAAATAAAAAAATAACATCTTTAAAAAAATGTTTAAAAAATAAAAAAATATGATCATATAGATAATTTTACTCAAAATGATGTATCATACGACTCCCTATCCATTTAGAAAAATTCTACCTATGCATAGGGGGCATATATGCCCCCTAACAAAATTTTAAAAGCTAAAAATATAAATTATATGCTAAAAGCTATAAATATAAAATATATACTGCCGTGCTAAGCTGAAAGGTCCTATCCACATAGGTTTAACGTATACAGATAGGACCTTTCAGCTGAGAAAGGCAGTATGCCAAATGATAGGTTCAGTGTTCCAAAATTTGAAGTATCTCATCTCGTTCCAGGATTTTTTTTCGTAATGGGCAACATTTTTTTTCCTAAATCTCGAAAAGAATCAAAATGGCACAGGCGAAAATTTTTAAACAATTTTTTTGAATTCTGTTAATTTATGATGTTTTTTTAATTTAATGCAGTAAAGTCAACTTTTAAAAACATGAATAAAAAAATAAAAAAGCCCCAACGACATTTGTGCTGGTCTATTTCAATTATAAAACAGTGGTATAATTTTAAATGCAAGAAAGTTCTAATGCCGCAGGCGATTTTTTTACAAATTTAATTGGAATAAAATAACTAAAAAAGCTTTATCGCTGCTGGCAAAAACTTTTACGAATTTCATAGTCTATTTTAATTTTAACAGTGTTATAATTTAAAGTTTCAGTTAAATGCAAAAAAGCTCTAGCGCCGCCGGCGAAATTCGGCCCCCCCCCTGCCCCCCCTGGATACGGCCTTGATCTCGTTCAAAAGTTAAGAGTGGGGAGGGTGTTACATAGGTATATATCTTGAAAAATAGTGTAGCAAAATTTTTTTTTTTCTTATAAATTTTATAGGCTTTAAAGCGATGTATTACACGACCCCCCTTTCCATTAAAAAAAATGTCCCCATATGCCCCCTCCCACATTTTAAGAGCTGAAAATATTAAATATATGCAAGAGTTTAAGTTGTCTTATTTATGGATTCCAAATTTTAAGTCGATATCTCAACTCGTTCAAAAGTTAAGAGGAGGGGGTGACATCTGGATCGCACTGTATAGTTATTTTAAATCATGTCAGCTAAATGAGGGCAAAGAAAACGATACACCTAATTTATACCGATTTTTAATCTCAGGTTGATATTTCTTCTCCGTTTTCCTTCTTGTCGTTGTCTTCCATACTGGCACGGGGTTGTTCCCTAAAAAGGAAAAAAATATGTACAAAACATTTTTAATTTTGGTATGGTATATAAAGTAAGGGAACGTTCAAGTATTACGTAACGCTCCTGAGGGAGGGGTTCATTTTGGAGTGTTACGCCCATGTAAATTGTATAGGAAAATAGTGTTATGGGGGGGGGGGGCAAAATGATCAAAATTTTCGTTACGTAATACTTGAATGTTCCCGAATGACCAGAACAAATATTTAACCCCGGTTTTACCCCCACGCAATTTTGCTTAAACAAGATAATATAAAAATACATCTGAATACCAAATTTTAAGTCTCTAGCTTAAAGCGTTTATAAATTATCGTGACGACAGACAAACAGAAATTGATTTTTTTTGTTTTTTTTTATGTTTTCGACGTTTTTAGGAGTCCTACCGAAATGTTTTAGATTACAGTCATACATTTCGATTGATTAATTTAAATTGTTCCTAATTAGGAAGTTTAGAAAATTTTAAAAATTGTAGTTTAAAACCCTCCTTGGGGAGTTAAACCCCCCCGTACGCACGCCCTGCCCTAGGCCAGCTTAACCCTTTGAGACACAATTTTTATTTTTTTTTTTTTGTATAAAACATATAGAAACAAAAAGAAAAAAGTGGAATATACATGACCCAGTGGGCATCTTAGTCGGATTATATGTCCCACTGGTATAGTATAACATAATTTTTTATTTTAAAATGAAATTTTTATTAGGACAAAAAATACAAGAGTAGCTTTGCCACTGTTAATAAAAGGTGGAAATTTTAAAGATTTCCTCGTAACCATCAAAGGTTTCCTCTGAAAAGGAGGAAATCTTTAAAGATTTCCCCGTAACCTTTAAAGATTTCCTCCAATTTATACACTTGAATTCCTCTACGGTTTACCCCTCGACATAACCACTATTTTTGTATACATTAGGTTATAACCTATGTTATAACCTGATCTATAGAAAATTAGTGCTTATGTCAAGGGGTAAACTGTAGAGGAATTCTAGTGTACAAATTGGAAGAAATCTTTGAAAATCAAAATATGATATAACTACCATGTACCTACATTAAATCTATAAAAATAGTCAATAATGATAAAGAAAAGTCTATAGAATATAATGTTAGTTTTCCTGCCCCAAATCACAAAACTAAATATCGACTTTTGGTATGCAAAAGACCCTCCCGGACACATAGTGGTTTAAACCAATTGGTTGAACTTTATTGTGATGAAATTGGTTGGTTTAATAATTTGTTATGAAACCAAGGTTTTTTTTCAATTTCTATGATTGATTATATGCCCTGTCTTTTCCCTTATTTGTGGGCAACCTGTTGTTTTTTGTTAATTATTAAAAAAGTACTTACTTTAAAAATCTTCGCAGAAAAAAACTTTCGACCCGCTTCAAATGTATGACTATTTTGTTAATCACCACTGCTTGATTCCAAAAACACTAAAAACACATAAACGCATCATTATTATTTAGTTTTAATTGTTATGCATGTATATTTATTCAAATAACTTATATTTCCCAAAGTTATCAAAATCTTTCATCACACACCAAACCACGCTTTTCATCTTCTTAGGTTAGAAACACAGAAACCCCCGCTTTATAGATAGTTAGCGCCAAAACGATTAAAACAAAAAAAATGTAAGTATAAGTAAATGGGATTATGTTTTAAATATGTTCAATATGCAATATAGAATCACCCTTAATAATATTATCTTAATAATATTTGCTATTTTTTAATTTAATATTATTTTTAATACGGTGCCATCTATCAGGGTAAATGTAAAGCTTTACATAAAGGTATAAAAGGTACCTATCTATTAAAAATTACTAAAAATACCGTAAGCGACACCTTTGGATAGAATTGCGATGCTATGGCGGCCATTTTTAGCTGTGTTGCAAGGTCACCTACTTAAGGCTGGCCTCCCCTGACTGACACGTCTCTGCTTCGCTGCTCTGATACCACCCTCAATGGCGTCACCAAATCGCGCGCACTGCAGAGCATGTTACCACCCCGAGTGCCGCTGGTTGACTGACACCAGGGGGGGGGCAGCCTTAAGTAGGTGACCTTGCAACACAGCTAAAAATGGCCGCCATAGCATCGCAATTTACGTGCTAGATGTCGCTAGCGTTATTTTTTGTAATTTTTAACAGATAGGTTTCTTTTATCTTTTCATGTAAAGCTTTACGTTTATCCTGATAGATGGCATCGTATTGAAAATAATAATAAATTGAAAAATGGTAAATATTTTAAGATAATATTATTAAGAATGGTTCTATATTGCATATTGACCATATTTAAAACAAAATCCCATTGAAAGTATTAGACTTACTTTGTTGTAAAAAAAATATATATAAAGCGGGGGTTTCCGTGTTTCTAACCCCAAAAAATCTAAATCTTGGATTGGTGTGCGACGAAAAATTTTAATAACTTTGGAAAAGGTAATTATTTGAATAAATATACGTACACAACAATTAAAACTAAATAATAATGATGCTTTCATGTATTTTTAGTGTTTTTGAAACCAATTAGTGGCGATTAACCAATTGGTCCCACTTTTGAAGAGGATCGAAAGTTTATTTCCGTGAAGCTTTTAAAAGTAAGTAATATACATACGTAACAATTAAAACTAAATATTAATGATCCATTCATGTGTTTTTAGTGTTTTTAAAACCAATCAGTGGCTCTTAACCAATGAGCCACACCCTCAAGGAGGGTCGAAATATTCTGTCAGCAAAGCTTTTAAAAGTAAGTAATTTATATACAAAACAATTAAAACAAAATATTAATTATGCTTTCATGTGTTTTTAGTGTTTTTGGAAACAGTCAGTGGCGATTATCCAATTAGTATTACGAGTACGTACCCCAGTTTTAGTTTTAACTCATGTGGGTAAAAAGTTTTAAATTTTAGGGGAAACGTTCAAGTTTTACGTAACGCAAGTTGTACCAAAATTCATACACTTGATACCCCGGTTCTCGCGTTATTAAAGGCTGTAGAGATTTCATATTTTGGCTAGGGAAGGTAGCGAAAGTATAAAATCTCTACAGCCTTCAATAACGCTGGAAACTGTGTATGAAGTGTATTTATTTTGGTACAATTTGCGTTACGTAATACTTGAACGTTCCATTGAGGGTAAATATATAAAATTGTATTGAAGTGAATAGAAGGGTTTAAAAAAATAATTATCTCATGGTGCTTCAGCCTTGTGTGCGTATAACATAACTGTCCGGCCCCATTTTATGAACGTTTTATTATTAATATTTAGTGCTAGTGTTATTAAATTTTTATAAAAATAATGTTTTTAAGATGAGGCAGGGTGAAGGTATGTTAAATCGCACTCAAGGTAGAAGTGCCAAGAGATATTAGTATATACTAATATTAGTACTAGCTCTAGGTACTACCTAGGCCTAGGTATACCGGTATTTATAATAAATACATAAATAATAATTATACAGACGCATGAATTCATGGATCGATAGCCTCAAATAACATTTTGCCTATAAGATTATTTTGGACCCTATTATTTTTTACATGTGATAGAGCTAGTCCGATATCTCATGGCACTTCAGCCTTCAGTGCGGATTAACATAACTTTACCCTACCCTATATTTAAAACATTCTTTTTATCAAAATTTAACCCAACATGCATTTTGTAGTGTTGTTAACACCTTAAGTTCTATAAAGGTGTTATAAAAGTAACATATACCTAAATTTCTATACAGGTAATAATTTTTTTGGGTCCCATGCCCCTCCCCCCCAGCGAGATATATTAGCATAGAAATAAATACCTTCAAAGTTATATTTTTGGTGAATGCGCAATTTTTTCCTTATGGATGCCCCTTCTCCCCTTAAAATGAAATAAATCCGCTCCTGCCAATATCCATACAGAGTGCTATTTAGTTTACGCACTGTGACGTGCGATTCGTGTACGAGAATATATTCTCTCATAAAACGGTGTATAATAATAATAATATAATTAATTATTTTTATATTGTAAAAGCTGAGGGTGATAAAAAAAACAATTTTCGGATTTCGTCCAGTAAAATATTTTCATTGATTTGATGAAAAATTATTCTTTATGTAGGTATAGGTAATTAAGAATTATTCTTGTATGTATTTTTTTAAATGAAATAAATTGTTTTATTTTTGTTTTGAATTTTTATTTTATTCTTTGAATGGAGATTTTTATCGAATTCAAAGTAATAATTAAAACACGTTGAAGGACAATGACGCTGTCCAGCGGTATGTCTGCGAAAACGCAGGCAAACCGCTCGACGGCGTCATTGTCCTTCAACGTGTTTTAATTAACAATTTTATTAAGGATTTAAAATTGGCGCTATGTCTATTACTTAAAATTTCCGCTAGATGTCACTAGGGGTTTTTACAGAAACCGACTATACCGACAATAGTCCGCAATTTACGTGCTAGATGGCGCCAGCAACCTTTTTGTAATCTGTGTTGCCTACGTTTAACACGGAAGCTAAAGTTCTTATATATATTTTCTTTGACTGACACATCTCTGCTTCGCTGCTGGGGATACCACCCGTGATGACGTCACCAAGCCGATCGCACTGCAGAGCGTGTTACCTCCCCGAGTGACTGGCTGACTGACACATCTCTGCTGGGGATACCAACCGTGATGACGTCACCAAGCCGATCGCACTGCAGAACGTGTTACCTTCCCGAGTGACTCTGGCTGACTGACACCACAGAACACCCACCAGAAGCCCAAGCCCCACGTTAAAGTTAGGCAACACATAATACCACGAATGGTATGTGTCGCCGCCCTATGAATGATATGCGAAAACTAAACATCAGCTGGCACATAATGGCGGCTTATTCAAATTAAAAATACTTTTATTTTTTTTTGGACCATTACTTTGATTTAGGCATTCGACAAAATTGCCGAACGCCTAAATCAATATAATGGTTGTGTGGGTAATAAAAAAAACAAGAAATTAATAAGGTAAAATTGTAATATAACTATAATACAAACTCTATGTAAATACCTAAAAAAAATATATAAGTATAAAGAAAAATATTTTATCAAACAGGTGCGTAGATATGGGGGGGTTAGAGGGGGTATTTACCCCCCAAGAGTCTTTGTTATATATTTTTTTTGTTATTTTAAATAAAAAATTGAAAAATTAAAATAATGGGTGTTTTTTGCTTGGGTCGCCAAATTTTGTAGAAACGCCCAGGGACAAAGCCTTTTTTTTCGGAGGTCGAGGGGTGTTGTTTTTGTTTTGGTAGGGGCGCCAACTTTTGTAGAAACGCTTTTTTTTGGAGGGTGTTTTTGTTTTGTTTTGGTAGGGGCGCTAAGGGAACGTTCAAGTATTACGTAACGCTCCTATGGGGGGTGGGGTCATTTTGAAGTGTTACGCCCATTTTAATGGTATAGGAAAATAGCGTTACGGGGGGGGGGGTCCAAAATGATTAAAATTTGCGTTACGTAATACTTGCACGTTTCCAAAGGTGGGCGTCAAATTTTGTAGAAACGCTCAGGGACAAAGATTTTTTTTCGGAGAGTGCTTTTTTTGTTTTGGTAGGGGCGTCAAATTTTGTAGAAACGCTCAGGGACAAAGCTTTTTTCTGAGGGTGTTTTTTTTTTTGTTTTGGTAGGGGCGTCAAATTTTGAATGAAAAATTTTATTTTAGAAAGGAAAAAAAATTACATTTTTAATAGCTGGGCCCCATAGGCTAGAAATCTCACTAGCCTTGGGCTTCCCAGTCCGACACTGGAGGCTGACTACCCCCCCCCCCCCCCAAGAAAAAATCCCATCTACGCGCCTATTATCAAATAGGTACTTAATAATTATAAACATAATGTTTACTCTAACATTTTTAGGGGCTATTCAAAAATTACGTCCCCACAATTTAGACAACTTTTGACCCCGTGTCAATTTGGCTTCTACCCCCCGAAAAAATATCGCTACTAATACATCAAACCCCACTTTTTGTTTTGTAACTTGACCTCTGACCCCATGGTGACCTAATTGTTGAATAGCCCCTAAAGAAGTAGTTCTTAGTAGTAAAAAATATTATGAAAATAATTCAGCTGATATCCTGGGACAGGTCCGTAACTTGGCGCCCCTGTAAAACAAAATTGGCGCTCCAAAAAAATACCAGGGGATCAGCGAAAAAAAATTGTCGCCCCAAAAATTAAAAAAGCTTTGTCCCTAGCGGTTTCTGCCAAACTTGGAGCCACTGCAAAAAAAATGCTGCCCCAAAAATTACCTTTACGAAAAAAAAGTTTACCCCTGACGGTATCTACCGAACTTGGCGCCCCCTGCAAAAAAAATGGCGCCCCAAAAATTACCTTCAAGGAAAAAGGCTTTGTCCTTGACGGTTTTTACCAAACTTGGCGCCCCTGCAAACCAAACTTGGCGCCCCTGCAAAAGAAAATTGGGGCCCCAAAAAATACCAGGTGGGCTCAAACCAAGACCGGGGGGGCTGTCCTGGGATCCCATTAAGTTGAATTGTATCTTCCTTTATCCATCTTGTCTTATCTCCAACTTTTCCTAAAAAAACAAGAGGTGTTTAAATAATTGGACATGTATGACTTTGTTACTAACAAATAGTTATTATTTCAGGGTGAGAATAATTTTTTTTAAAGAAATTATGCGCATATCTAGGGGGGCTTAGCGGGGCCTAAAATAATAAAAAATACTGCTGTTGACAAAAAAAACAGGGATGATATAAGGAGGTCTGTGTGGTTAATAAAGGTCAATAGAGACCAGGTGTTGGGGGCTATGAACCCCATACTGAACAAACAAAACTAAAAACTAAATAAAAGTGGGGCATTTTGGTATTGTATGTCAATTCTCTTATACACTTGCTAGAGGCTGGCGGGAGAAATATTTTTTATGTCAATGTTCATGTTGAAACCAAATAGGGCCTGTTTGGCATATATAGTAATGATTTTTTTTAAAAATACTCGTACTAACAAAAAACAAATACTAAATTGTGACCTTCCAATAAAGAACAAATTTCAAGACATAAATTAAAATTGTCAAGGGCATTCTAGTAGTAAATAATAAAACAATATTAAGCGATATTTATTAATGTATTTAAACAAATTCAGGTGTACTTACTTTTAATAGAAAAATCTATGACCCTTGTTTCTTCTAACTTTTTGGTCTTATCAGCTATCAATCCAATCAAACATTCGTTTATTCATTCCATAGTACTGTAATTAGTTAAACATAATTGTTATTTTGCTTTATATTTATAATTATTGCTAGCTTTTTTATTTTACTTACTTTTATTCACATGTTAAAGAATAGGCGCCAAAAGCAACAGTATTTATAGGTTATGTCAAACCACAGAAAAAACGTGACAGCAGCGCTTAAGTGCAGCTCTTTATGCCGCGTTTTGATAAACTGCGCATGCGCCGACCGTTTATCGATATATTATTAAAAAAATTTTTTCCAAAAAAAACACCAAATAGACGCTAAAACTAACGTTAACGTAAACCAAGGTCCCCTCATTAGAAAAAAGAACACCAAAGAACAAAAAACCAGAACAAGCTCCGGCACGGAGAGCTGAAATTAGGCGCTTGTCTCGTGACGGTCCAAGGTTGGCGAGTAGAAGAGGTTAGCTCAACATACGTAAACTTTATTTTTTAACAGAAAAAACATTATATTATAATAAACTACATGTTTAAAGACGATAAAAATGTAATAAATAATAACAATAAAAATAAAAACTTATAAATAGTTAAATTCAACGAGGGGATTGAGGGGTGCGAGCCTACCTTGTTTTTTTATATCTCGAACATCACGAATTAAACACCCAGCGCCATCTAAGAATGGTATGCGAAACTATTAATTCCTTGTTGCTAGGTCTGTAATACCAGATGATACCCCCTGACTGACACGTCTCTGCTTCGCTGCTCTGATACCACCCGCAATGACGTCACCAAATCGCGCGCACTGCAGAGCATGTTACCACCCCGAGTGCCGCTGGCTGACTGACACATCTCTGCTGGGGATACCAACCGTGATGACGTCACCAAGCCGATCGCACTGCAGAACGTGTTACCTTCCCGAGTGACTCTGGCTGACTGACACGTCTCTGTTTCGCTGCTCTGATACCACCCGCAATGACGTCACCAAATCGCGCGCACTGCAGTGCATGTTACCCAGGGGGGGCAGCCTTAAGTAGGTGACCTTGCAACACAGCTAAAAATGGCCGCCATAGCATCGCAATTTACGTGCTAGATGTCGCTAGGGTTATTTTTTGTAATTTTTAACATATAGGTTTCTTTTATCTTTTCATGTAAAGCTTTACATTTATCCTGATAGATAGCATCGTATTAAAAATAATAATAAATTAAAAAATAGTAAATATTTTAAGATAATATTATTAAGAATGATTCTATATTGCATATTGACCATATTTAAAACAAAATCCCATTGAAAGTATTAGACTTACTTTGTTGTAAAAAAAAATATATATAAAGCGGGGGTTTCCGTGTTTCTAACCTCAAAAAATCTAAATCTTGGATTGGTGTGCGACGAAAAATTTTAATAACTTTGGAAAAGGTAATTATTTGAATAAATATACGTACACAACAATTAAAACTAAATAATAATTATGCTTTCATGTGTTTATAGTGTTTTTGAAACCAATCAGTGGCGATTAACCAATTGGTTACACTTTTGAAGAGGGTCGAATGTTTCTTTCCGTGAAGCTTTTAAAAGTAAGTAATATACATACGTAACAAATAAAACTAAATATTAATGATCCATTCATGTTTTTAGTGTTTTTGAAACCAATCAGTGGCTATTAACCAACGAGCCACACTCTTAAGGAGGGTCGAAAGTTTATGTCAGCGAAGCTTTTAAAAGTGAGTAATTGATATACAAAACAATTAAATAAAATATTAATTATGCTTTCATGCATTTTTAGTGTTTTTGGAAACAGTCAGTGGCGATTATTCAATTAGTATTACGAGTATGTACCCCAGTTTTAGTTTTAACTCATGTGGGTAAAAACTCTATTTTTTAAATTTTATAGTCCCATGCCCCCCCCCCCAGCGAGATATATTAGCATAGAAAATTTCTATTAGAAATACCTTCAAAGTTATATTTTTGGTGAATGCGCAATTTTTTTCCCTTCTTCCCTTAAAATGAAATAAATCCGCCCCTGCCAATACAGAGTGATATTTAGTTTACGCACTGTGACGTTCGATTCGTATACGAGAATATATTCTCTTATAAAACGGTGTATAATAATAATAATATAATAATATAATTATTTTTATGTTGTAAAAGCTGAGGGTGATAAAAAAAACAATTTTCGGATTTCGTCCAGTAAAATATTTTCATTGATTTGATAAAAAATTATTCTTTATGTATAGGTAAATAAGAATTATTCTTGTATGTACTTTTTTTAAATGAAATAAATTGTTTTATTTTTGTTTTGCATTTTTATTTTATTCTTTTATTACTTTGAATGGAGAATTCAAAGTAATAATTAAAACACGTTGAAGGACAATGACGCTGCCCAGCGGTATGTCTGCAAAAATGCAATTTTATTAAGGATTTGAAATTGGCGCCATCTCTATTACTTAAAATTTCCGCTAGATGTCACTAGGGGTTTTTACAGAAACCGACTATACCGACAATAGTCCGCAATTTACGTGCTAGATGGCGCCAGCAACCTTTTTGTAATCTGTGTTGCCTACGTTTAACACGGAAGCTAAAGTTCTTATATATATTTTCTTTGATGTTACCACCCCGAGTGCCGCTAGCTGACTGACACGTCTCTGCTGCCTAATTTCAGGGCGACATAAATATACGATTCGACTAGGAGTCCAAACCGGAAAAATATGATAAAAATATAAGAACAATATTATTTATAATATTATTATAAAATCAGATAAAAAATCCGTAGATTTCAGATTAAATTCCGTAGATAAGGCAAAATATCCGTAGACATACGTAAATTTCAGTAGGGCTCAAAAATATAAAAAAACAGGGCTCAAAAATATAAAGAAATATAAATTTTACTATTTTTTTTTCAGTATAAGTAATTAAAACTTACAATAACCCTGGTGAAACTTCTTTTTTTTACAAATACAGGATGCTCTAAAATAAAAGAACCCATAAAAATTGTCCTTTAAAAATCTAAAATGTATTCAGGTCTAGATATAAAAGATTTTATGCATGCATAGATGAATAAGCGACTAGGTGCGACTTAAGGTTTGGATCTTCTTTTCAAAATATATGAAATAAAGAAAATTTTAATTACATATTAGTATTAGTACCCCATGTTTATATTTTTTATCCGTAAATTGTCTGAAAAAGGCATCGTAGTCATGTTTATGTACTTTTTGTACCCTTCGTAAGGGTACCGGCGTACACTTACAGCGGACAACTTAGCCGTTAGAATTTGAAAAATTTATATTTGGGGATCAATGGACGGTTTCTTTGATGGTCGTCAGGCGACAATTCAACATACACTGTATATACCAAATCCCTGTATGACAACTGCCCACTTTGTAAGTTCGGTCTCACGGATGTCAGGATCGGTACTCTCTCTCTTTCGAGATACTTGGCGTGTACGGAAAAGTCGACCATCCAGAGAGAACACCCCAAATACCCATCTAATAATAAATTCATCTAAAAGGAAATAGATATTTAAATATTTATTATATATTTAAAACAATATATTATATAAGGTTTCTGAGAAAGATAATACAAAAAACGGTAAAAAATAAAAATAAAACTATTATTATAAAACTATTGTAAATTATTAGTTTTGGAATCATCCCCTACCTTAAGCATAAAAAATATAAAGAAATATAAATTTATATTATTCTTTTTCAGTACGACTGTAAGTAAAACTTATTAAATATAAATGTCTATTATTCTTCTTCAGTATAACTGTAAGTAGAATTTACCAATACTGGTTGTCAATTTTACCTTGATGAAACTGTTTTTACAAATAAATGTTGCTCTAAAATAAAAGAATCCATAAAAATTGTCCTTCAAAAATCTAAAATGTATACAGGTCTAGAAATAAAAGATTTTATGCATAGATGAATAAGCAACTAGGTGCGACCTAAGGTTTGCATCTTCTTTACAAAATAGAATAGAATAGAATAGAATAGAATAGAATAGAATAGAAAGTATTTATTTCCTAAAATAGAAAATTACAAATATACATTTTTATTATTACACAGTCTTTTTTAAAGCAAAAGGGTCACATTCGCAAGCGTTCTTCCATGTGCCCTGAAAGTACCTAAAAATTAATTACAAATCATAAAATTACAAAAAAATGCAAAAAAATGAAAAACGATATATTGCTTCGGAATCGGACCCATGCGAAAGAAACCCCCCTCCCCAAGTCGGCAATGACCTACAGCAAGACGCAAAAATTGTTAAAAAACTAACATGTATGACGAAGAAATACGTGTGCGATTACTGGGACTCCAGCAATGTTGAAAATATTTTGGATTTAAATTTACTAAGCGTAAGTTTTTTATCATTGTTATCAATATTATTCCAAAGCCTAACTGCGAACAAAGTAAACGACTTTTGGTAAGAAGTAGTTTTATGAAGCGGAACCTTGAAATTATTTTTGTTTCGGGTATTATAAGAATGGAGGTGGCACTGAAATTTATTTAATAAATAGGCTGGCTCATTATTTTTAAAAAGTTTAAACAATAAAGCGGACATATGCATGAGTCTTCTATTTGTCATATTTAATATTCTGTGTTCTCTTAAGAAAGGTGACTTTAATGTGACTCCTATAACTTATTGAGAAAGAATAGCGCATGCAAGAATTCTGAACTTTTTGTATAAGATACGCAGTATTTTGAGTTATTTATGAATGATACACCACACTACCAAAATCAAACAAAGAAAGTACAAGTGAGCTACATAGTCTATATTTTGTGTTTTCATTAATTACATTCTTATAAATGTTTAATTTTTTTAAGCGCATGTATGCAAAATATATGAAATAAAGAAAATTTTAATTACATATTGGTATTAGTACCCCATGTTTATAATTTTTATTCGTAAATTGTCTGAAAAAAGGCATCGTAGTCATGTTTATGTACTTTTAATAATAACTGAGCTCTTAACGTAGTAGAAGCTGCACCTTTTGCAGGGGTGACTTACCGACTCAAGAGCTGTTACTCCCCCTCGTAAAGGGTACCGGCGTACACTTACAGCGGACAACTTAGCCGTTAGAATTTGAAAAATTTATATTTGGGGATACCGGCGTACACTTACAGCGGACAACTTAGCCGTTAGAATTTGAAAAATTTGTATTTGGGGATCAATGGATCAATTGCCAAATATTGTTATTTTTGGTTGCATCAAGGCAAATACAAGAAAGTTATTTTTGGTTGCATCAAGGCAAATACAAGAAAGTTATTTTTGGTTGCATCAAGGCAACAAACAGCAATAAAGTTATTTTGGATTGAAAATACAAGAAAGTTGGTTATTTTGGCTGCAGCAAGGCAGAAACAAGCAAGGTACGTGGCGTAGATTTTGGTAGTTTTGATCTGTTTATAAAATAAATAAACAATTTGTGGTTATATTTTTATTGTTTGGGATTAAAGCTCACGGATGGTTTTCATTTATTTGCGTGTAAACTTTGATAAAATAGCTTTAAAGTTAGGTTTTTTAGACTGAAAAACAAGCGAATAAAAATTGAGGCGTTTAAGTTCAAAATTTGCATTTCTTTAATTTTTTTATGGTTTTTTTCTATAAATTAAAAAGCGAAATGAGCAACAACGGGGATAATTTGGCGTCCCTAATAAGGCGCAGAGGCGTCATTAAAGGGTAGTTTTTTCTTTGATAGCCGTTAGGCGACAATTCAACGTACACTGTATATACCAAATCCCTTTATGACAACTGCCCACTTTGTAAGTTCGGTCTCACGGATGTCAGGATCGGTACTCTCTCTCTCTTTCGAGATACCTGGCGTGTACGGAAAAGTCGACCAAAAGAACACCCCAAATACCCATCTAATAATAAATTCATCTAATAGGAAATAGATATATAAATATTTATTATATATTTAAAACAATATATTATATAAGGTTTCTAAGAAAGATAATACAAAAAACGGTAAAAAATAAAAATAAAACGACTATTGTAAATTATTAGTTTTGGAATCATCCCCCTACCTTAAGCATAAAAAATATAAAGAAATATAAATTTATATTATTCTTTTTCAGTATAACTGTAAGTAGAATTTACCAATACTGGTTGTCAATTTTACCTTGATGAAACTTTTTTTACAAATACATGTGGCTCTAAAATAAAAGAATCCATAAAAATTGTCCTTCAAAAATCTAAAATGTATACAGGTCTAGAAGTAAAGGATTTTATGCATAGATGAATAAGTAACTAGATGCGACCTGAAGTTTGCATCTTCTTTTCAAAATATATGGAATAAAGAAAATTTTAATTACATATTAGTATTAGTACCCTATGTTTATAATTTTTATCCGTAAATTGTTTGAAAAAGGCATCGTAGTCATGTTTATGTACTTTATATAACTGAGATCTTAACGTAGTAGAATCTGCACCTTTTGCAGGGGTGACTTACCGACTCAATAACTGTTGCTCCCCCTTCGTAAAGGGTACCGGCGTACACTTACAGCGGACAACTTGGCCGTTAGAATTTGAAAAATTTGTATTTGGGGATCAATGGACGGTTAATAATTAACTAATTATTAGTTCATCAAGTGGCAAAAAGCAAGTTTTGCGGTTATTGTACCGAACAACAAACAAGTGGGGATTATTCTGGATTTTTGTGATTGCATCAGATTGCCAAATATTGTTATTTTTGGTTGCATCAAGGCAAATACAAGAATGTTATTTTTGGTTGCATCAAGGCAAATACAAGAAAGTAATTTTTGGTTGCATCAAGGCAACAAACAGCAATAAAGTTATTTTGGATTGAAAATACAAGAAAGTTGGTTATTTTGGCTGCAGCAAGGCAGAAACAAGCAAGGTACGTGGCGTAGATTTTGGTAGTTTTGATCTGTTTATAAAATAAATAAACAATTTGTGGTTATATTTTTATTGTTTGGGATTAAAGCTCACGGATGGTTTTCATTTATTTGCGTGTAAACTTTGATAAAATAGCTTTAAAGTTAGTTTTTTTAGACTGAAAAACAAGCGAATAAAAATTGAGGCGTTTAAAGAATCCATAAAAATTGTCCTTCAAAAATCTAAAATGTATACAGGTCTAGAAGTAAAGGATTTTATGCATAGATGAATAAGTAACTAGATGCGTTTAAGTTCAAAATTTGCATTTCTTTAATTTTTTTATGGTTTTTTTCTATAAATTAAAAAGCGAAATGAGCAACAACGGGGATAATTTGGCGTCCCTAATAAGGCGCAGAGGCGTCATTAAAGGGTAGTTAACTCGGTTTATAACATTTGTAGATAGTTTGGATCCCGGGGCCTGGGACAAAAGTTTAGAAGTGCGTTTGAAAAAAGTTGAGGGACTTTGGTCGGAATTTGAAAATGTGCAGACGGGTATCGAAAAGGAAGATGACTCGGAAGCACTGGTTGAAGAACGTATTAGCTTCGAAAATAAATATTTTGATATTATGGCCAGGGCTACGGGAGAAGTAGATAAAAATGTTAATAATGTTGACGTTGTATTGCCGCAGATTTCTTTATTTTATCCTTTCCCCCTTGAGGGAATTTTTGCGGATATTGACAACCTGTGCGTATAACCCTACCTATCCATTCCCCCTTGAGGGATTTTTTGCTGATATTGACTACCTGTTTGTGTAACCCTGCCTATCCATTCCCCCTTAAGGGAATTGGTGCGGATTTTGGCTATTTAACTATATACTAAATTAAACCTAGGGGAAACTATGCCAACAACCCGGGTTCGTTTCCCGGGTGGGGGAAAATAGCTTAGCTTGAATGGAAAGAAAAAACCTTAACCTTAAAAAAACTTACTGGTACTAGCTGTCAATTTTACCTTAAGGAACCTTACAAGTTCTGATTACGCTGTCTGTAAAAGTTGTCCTTCAAAGATCTAAAAAATAAAATAACACATTATACATAAAAATTAAGACTTTAATTAAATCTTTCTTTCTGATATATCTGAAATAAATAATATTTACATATTAGTATTAGTATTAGTCTACCCCAGGTTATTCTACACGCCCCATTCTACCTTAAAAAACATACTATGTTATTATATTAAGGATATTATCCTTAATGTTTATGTTTATAGGCCTATAAACTTCCAAAAACCTACAGTTAATATACCTAGCGTATTTTTGCATAAAACAATATGTAACTATCCTATAATTTTAATCTGATTGTAGATTAAAATTGTATTTGTACCTGTAAAAAAAATAAATACCTGAAAAAAATATAACCAACGAAAATATCCTATAAAACATATAAAAAAATACATAAAATAATATTATAAATAAAAAACACTTATATCCTGAAAAAAATATACATAAATATAACCAAAATTATTATAAACAATATCCTTAACAATTAAAAAATATTAATATACCTAGTAAACTTTCAAATAAAAACTAATATTACATTGTAATGTAATTACCTGAAAAAAATAAATAAATGTTCAGAATATTTAACCTAAGAATACTTTTTTTTTTCAAGAAATACCTAATGCACAATATAGGCTATATATTATATAGCATTATCTGAAAAAAAGAAAATAATAAAACCAACATAAGGTGACTTCTGACGGGGTAGGATGACTTCGGACACTTTTTCTCAAAATCTTCTGAACCAAAGCACGTGTGCAAAAGTTGTGGAGTTGTGTGCTCAAGTTGTGGGGTTCATTTCCACAACTTTTACACACAAACGCACAACTTTTACACACGTGCTTTGGTTCAGAAGATTTTGCGAAAAAATGTCCGAAGTCACCTACTCCGTCCGAAGTCACCTCAGTTGATGGTACCTGTAAAAAATATTATTATATTAGGCTCTATACTCTTGGCGGTTTTAGAATCCAAACCATTTTGCTTTTGTGCCTTATATTAACTGTGCCTTTGGGCACAACTCTTCTATTAGCACTACTTCCACTTCCGTTGTTTTCATTGCAGTTAAAAAAATTACCTCAAAATAACCGAGATCAAAGTTAAATAACAGTTTAAATAAAATAACTTAATCAGTTATTAATACGTTTTTGGACGTTAAATCAGCATCGGACTGGCGGCTGTAGGACATAACGAGTTCTCGGATGGGATTTTTTTTTGATAAAAATCGGGTTTAAATTGGTCGCATAACAAAAATTCGTTTTAATAGGTGTTTATTTTTTTAAGTACTTTTTCGAAAAAGAGTAATATGAAACTAATCCGTATTTAATATAAGAGTTTAACAGCGGCCATATTTAAAAGTTCACAAAAAAAGTATGAGATGGACTCCGTGAGCTATAGAAATCTATTATTTGCCGCAATTATACATGAGACTGATAGAATAGCCAAAATATGAAATCTCTATAACGTATAATAACGCGAGAACCGGGGTATGAAGTGTATGAATTTTGTTACAATTTGCGTTACGTAATACTTGAACGTTCCTTTTATAATAAACACTATATTCAAAAATATTTCTAAAAGTAACTGTTTTATTTATTCACAAGTCCACAATTAAACCCAAAAAAAAAAATTAAATTTAATAATAATGAAAATTCTAATCCAAAATAACACAGCCACACAAAAAAAAAGGTCCGGTTTTTTTTTTGGAGACCATTTTACTCCTATGTATTTTGAGGCACCTCATCCAATTAGTTTTGGAGATAACCTCAAAAAACCTTATTTTCGAGTAAAACGAGCATAAGGGAACGTTCAAGTATTACGTACGCTACTAGGGGGGGGGGTCATTTAGGAGTGTTAGCCCATGTTAGCGTTACAGGGGGGGGGGTCCAAAATGATCAAAATTTGCGTTACGTAATACTTGAACGTTCTCTAACATTTTTTGAGTTTATCTCCAAAACTAATCGGATGAGTTGCTATTTTGACCTCAAATTCGGGTTCAGCTCCATAAAATACACGGCAATACAGTGGTCTCCAAAAAAACACTTGACATTTTTTTTTTGTGTGGCTGTGTAATTAAAAATTGTTCAAAATCGTTTTAAAATTACTTACATTTACTCACGGTTTAAAAATTATTCCTAAATTCCGCCCTTGATGAAATAATTCTAAAACTATATTTCCAGCTATCTCTTGTTTAAATAAAAAAAAAAAATGTACAATATATATTAATAAAATTATTTATTTTTTATAACTACCTATATCGCTGGCTGACTGCCACGTCTCTGCTTCGCCGCTGGGGATACCACCCGCGATGACGTCACCAAATCGCGCGCACTGCAGAGCATGTTACCACCCCGAGTGCCGCTGGCTGACGGACACATCTCTGCTTCGCTGCTGGGGATACCACCCGTGATGACGTCACCAAGCCGATCGCACTGCAGAGCGTGTTACCTCCCCGAGTGACTCTGGCTGACTGACACGTCTCTGCTTCGCTGCGCTGATACCACCCGCAATGACGTCACCAAATCGCGCGCAATGCAAAGCATGTTACCACCCCGAGTGCCGCTGGCTGACTGACACATCTCTGCTTCGCTGCTGGGGATACCAACCGTGATGACGTCACCAAGCCGATCGCACTGCAGAGCGTGTTACCTCCCCGAGTGACTCTGGCTAACTGACACGTCTCTGCTTCGCTGCTCTGATACCACCCGCAATGACGTCACCAAATCGCGCGCACTGCAGAGCATGTTACCACCTCGAGTGCCGCTAGCTGACTGACACGTCTCTGCTGCCTAATTTCAGGGCGACATAAATATACGATTCGACTAGGAGTCCAAACCGGAAAAATATGATAAAAATATAAGAACAATATTATTTATAATATTATTATAAAATCAGATAAAAAATCCGTAGATTTCAGATTAAATTCCGTAGATAAGGCAAAATATCCGTAGACATACGTAAATTTCAGTAGGGCTCAAAAATATAAAGAAATATAAATTTCTACTATTTTTTTTTTCAGTATAAGTAAATAAACAATAACCCTGGTGAAACTTCTTTTTTTACAAATACAGGTTGCTCTAAGGGCCACTTGCACCAACGATGGTTTAGCTTTAAACTTGGATTAAATGGACGGCCAGCCAATCAGAATGCAGTATTTTTAACTTATACTCAATTTAGTTGAGATAATCCCAGTTTAAGAGTTGGTGCAAGTGGCCCTAAAATAAAAGAACCCATAAAAATTGTCCTTTAAAAATCTAAAATGTATTCAGGTCTAGATATAAAAGATTTTATGCATGCATAGATGAATAAGCGACTAGGTGCGACTTAAGGTTTGGATCTTCTTTTCAAAATATATGAAATAAAGAAAATTTTAATTACTTATTAGTATTAGTACCCCATGTTTATATTTTTTATCCGTAAATTGTCTGAAAAAGGCATCGTAGTCATGTTTATGTACTTTTTGTACCCTTCGTAAGGGTACCGGCGTACACTTACAGCGGACAACTTAGCCGTTAGAATTTGAAAAATTTATATTTGGGGATCAATGGACGGTTTCTTTGATAGTCGTCAGGCGACAATTCAACATACACTGTATATACCAAATCCCTGTATGACAACTGCCCACTTTGTAAGTTCGGTCTAACGGATGTCAGGATCGGTACTCTCTCTCTTTCGAGATACTTGGCGTGTACGGAAAAGTCGACCATCCAGAGAGAACACCCCAAATACCCATCTAATAATAAAATCATCTAATGGGAAATAGATATGAACAATATATTATATCTATTATATAAGGTTTCTGAGAAAAGTAAGACAAAAAACGGTAACGGTAATGACGATTGTAAATTATTAGTTTTGAAATCATCCCCCTACCCCCAAGTCCTCTGTTTACACCAGTAATAAAACGTAACGTAACGGACTATCGAGCATTTCGCCCTTGATAAAATAAAACTTAATTCTAAAACTATATTTCCAGCTATCTCTTGTTTAAATAATAAAATTAAAAAAAAAATACGTACAAATCCAAACCTCCTGCATGAAAAAGTATTAATAAAATTATTTATTTTTAAATACTACCTATATCGCTGGCTGACTGACACGTCTCTGCTTCGCCGCTGGGAATACCACCCGCGATGACGTCACCAAACAGCGCGCACTGCAGAACGTGTTACCACCCCGAGTGCCGCTAAATGACTGACACGTCTCTGCTAGGGATACTACCCGTGATGACGTCACCAAGCCGATCGCACTGCAGAGCGTGTTACCTCCCCTAGTGACTCTGGCTGACTGACACGTCTCTGCTTCGCTGCTGTGATACCACCCGCAATGACGTCACCAAACCGCGCGCACTGCAGAGCATGTTACCACTCCAAGTGCCGGTAGCTGACTGACACGTTGCTGCTTTGCTGCTAGGGATATCACCCGTGATGATGTCACCAAGCCGAGAGCACTGCGGAGCGTGTTACCACCCCGAGTACCGCTGGCTGACTGACACGTCTCTGCTTCACCGCTGGGGTCCCCAGTGTTGCCAGGTCAACATTTTAAAAATCCGTAGGTAAGTGGTAAAAATTCCTTAAAATTCCGTAGATTCACCCTTAAAAAATCCGTAGATCTACGGATTATACCTAAATACTGTCGTAATCTGCATTTCAACATTTAGGATTATTAAAATCAAAAACGAAAAAAATTGAAAAAAAATTAAAAAAATTAAAAAAAAAATTTCAAAAATTGAAAAAAAAAAATTTAAATTTAAAAAATCTAAGAAAAATTGGGTTTTCAAAAAAGATCTGTTTAAAAAAAATATATTTTTTTTTTTAATTTTGTTTTAAAAATTATTTTTTTTAAGTATTTGGGAAAATGCAATATACTATTTACTGTGAATAGTATATAATGGAATGCATAGCACTATATATCTTTACGGCTTGTTATTACTTTTAATTAAATTTTATATTAAATATAGATACCACAAATTAACAGATTTTTTAAATACCAAAAAGCATAAATATAGTTAGTTTAGATATTATTTCGTTTATTAAAAAATTAAAATCCATGCCAAACTTTTACATAAAAAGAACGCGGCAGGTAACTTCTTTGGTGTACTTACCGCAGATTTTCTTAGGATTGGTACATACCGTAGTAAAATAATACTAAGCTCGAAAACCGTATGTGTCAGGTGCACAGAAATGCACCGAGACTTTGAACTTAGTGTGAAGGCTTCAAATTTAGTTTTGAAATATTATCTGATAATAAAAAAACCAACGCAAATGAAAATTAAATTATTACCTACACATCGAAAGTATAAGTAAAAAGCATTGTCATTTTACAGGTAAAGTTCTGTTTTTCTGTTCAACTTTAACATAGCAAAATTTGAATGCGTTTGTCAGTACAATAAATAACGCGATATTGTATCATATAAATGATTCAAGCAATCATATTTTTATAAATAAGTCGTTTAGTGCAGAAACATTTGAAATAATCTACAAGTAAAACGCACTAAGTGCTTCGCTGCTGGGGATACCAACCGTGATGACGTCACCAAGCCGATCGCACTGCAGAGCGTGTTACCTCCCCGAGTGACTCTGGCTAACTGACACGTCTCTGCTTCGCTGCTCTGATACCACCCGCAATGACGTCACCAAATCGCGCGCACTGCAGAGCATGTTACCACCTCGAGTGCCGCTAGCTGACTGACACGTCTCTGCTGCCTAATTTCAGGGCGACATAAATATACGATTCGACTAGGAGTCCAAACCGGAAAAATATGATAAAAATATAAGAACAATATTATTTATAATATTATTATAAAATCAGATAAAAAATCCGTAGATTTCAGATTAAATTCCGTAGATAAGGCAAAATATCCGTAGACATTCGTAAATTTCAGTAGGGCTCAAAAATATAAAAAAACAGGGCTCAAAAATATAAAGAAATATAAATTTCTACTATTTTTTTTTTCAGTATAAGTAAGTAAACAATAACCCTGGTGAAACTTCTTTTTTTACAAATACAGGTTGCCCTAAGGGCCACTTGCACCAACGATGGTTTAGCTTTAAACTTGGATTAAATGGACGGCCAGCCAATCAGAATGCAGTATTTTTAACTTATACTCAATTTAGTTGAGATAATCCCAGTTTAAGAGTTGGTGCAAGTTGCCCTAAAATAAAAGAACCCATAAAAATTGTCCTTTAAAAATCTAAAATGTATTCAGGTCTAGATATAAAAGATTTTATGCATGCATAGATGAATAAGCGACTAGGTGCGACTTAAGGTTTGGATCTTCTTTTAAAAATATATGAAATAAAGAAAATTTTAATTACTTATTAGTATTAGTACCCCATGTTTATATTTTTTATCCGTAAATTGTCTGAAAAAGGCATCTTAGTCATGTTTATGTACTTTTTGTACCCTTCGTAAGGGTACCGGCGTACACTTACAGCGGACAACTTAGCCGTTAGAATTTGAAAAATTTATATTTGGGGATCAATGGACGGTTTCTTTGATAGTCGTCAGGCGACAATTCAACATACACTGTATATACCAAATCCCTGTATGACAACTGCCCACTTTGTAAGTTCGGTCTCACGGATGTCAGGATCGGTACTCTCTCTCTTTCGAGATACTTGGCGTGTACGGAAAAGTCGACCATCCAGAGAGAACACCCCAAATACCCATCTAATAATAAAATCATCTAATGGGAAATAGATATGAACAATATATTATATCTATTATATAAGGTTTCTGAGAAAAGTAAGACAAAAAACGGTAACGGTAATGACGATTGTAAATTATTAGTTTTGAAATCATCCCCCTACCCCCAAGTCCTCTGTTTACACCAGTAATAAAACGTAACGTAACGGACTATCGAGCATTTCGCCCTTGATAAAATAAAACTTAATTCTAAAACTATATTTCCAGCTATCTCTTGTTTAAATAATAAAATTAAAAAAAATACGTACAAATCCAAACCTCCTGCATGAAAAAGTATTAATAAAATTATTTATTTTTAAATACTACCTATATCGCTGGCTGACTGACACGTCTCTGCTTCGCCGCTGGGAATACCACCCGCGATGACGTCACCAAACAGCGCGCACTGCTGAACGTGTTACCACCCCGAGTGCCGCTCAATGACTGACACGTCTCTGCTAGGGATACTACCCGTGATGACGTCACCAAGCCGATCGCACTGCAGAGCGTGTTACCTCCCCGAGTGACTCTGGCTGACTGACACGTCTCTGCTTCGCTGCTGTGATACCACCCGCAATGACGTCACCAAACCGCGCGCACTGCAGAGCATGTTACCACTCCAAGTGCCGGTAGCTGACTGACACGTCGCTGCTTCGCTGCTAGGGATATCACCCGTGATGACGTCACCAAGCCGAGAGCACTGCGGAGCGTGTTACCACCCCGAGTACCGCTGGCTGACTGACACGTCTCTGCTTCACCGCTGGGGTCCCCAGTGTTGCCAGGTCAACATTTTAAAAATCCGTAGGTAAGTGGTAAAAATTCCTTAAAATTCCGTAGATTCACCCTTAAAAAATCCGTAGATCTACGGATTATACCTAAATACTGTCGTAATCTGCATTTCAACATTTAGGATTATTAAAATCAAAAACGAAAAAAATTTAAAAAAAATTAAAAAAATTAAAAAAAAAATTTCAAAAATTGAAAAAAAAAAATTTAAAATTTAAAAAAACCTAGAAAAATTGGGTTTTCAAAAAAGATCTGTTTAAAAAAAATATATTTTTTTTTAAATTTTGTTTTAAAAATTATTTTTTTTAAGTATTTGGGAAAATGCAATATACTATTTACTGTGAATAGTATATAATGGAATGCATAGCACTATATATCTTTACGGCTTGTTATTACTTTTAATTAAATTTTATAATAAATATAGATACCACAAATTAACAGATTTTTTAAATACCAAAAAGCATAAATATAGTTAGTTTAGATATTATTTCGTTTATTAAAAAATTAAAATCCATGCCAAACTTTTACATAAAAAGAACGCGGCAGGTAACTTCTTTGGTGTACTTACCGCAGATTTTCTTAGGATTGGTACATACCGTAGTAAAATAATACTAAGCTCGAAAACCGTATGTGTCAGGTGCACAGAAATGCACCGAGACTTTGAACTTAGTGTGAAGGCTTCAAATTTAGTTTTGAAATATTATCTGATAATAAAAAAACCAACGCAAATGAAAATTAAATTATTACCTACACATCGGAAGTATAAGTAAAAAGCATTGTCATTTTACAGGTAAAGTTCCGTTTTTCTGTTCTGTCTCTATTCCATCAACTTTAACATAGCAAAATTTGAATGCCATTGTCAGTACAATAAATAACGCGATATTGTATCATATAAATGATTCAAGCAATCATAAACATTTGAAATAATCTACAAGTAAAACGCACTAAGTGCACTAAGTGACTTAGTGCCTATTGCCAGATAAAATTTTAATCAAAATCAAATTGGTGCATTTTGTATAGTGGGTAACTAACTCCCTTGGCAGTCCACCTAGAAGTTAGTTCGGTTTACTTATACATAGATAATCAAAAATGAATTACAGTGCCATTAAAATCCCATTTTTGCAAAAAAAGTGACTTAGTGCCTTTTACTTGTAAGCCGACGATATATTGTAATATTACATTTAAAAAAACTAAAAATTTAATTTTTATTTCTGAAATCTACAATATAGATTGTGGCAATCGGCAAACATAACCTAATTCATGTCACTGAAAATGCATATTTTTAATTTGTAACCTAATTTATTAATTGCGTAATGTCCTGTACCGTAATTAATACGTTTACTGCCAACGGCTAGTTTTGACAGCGGAGCAATGGGTATGGGCAAGGGAAAAATAGAAAGAATTGATTAATGTTGTTAGGGGCGCCAGTTACTTTAGCTTTTACTCCTTTAGGTAAGTAACAACCTAGTGTAAATACTTAAGCTTTTCAGTTTGAGAAAATATAACCCTTAAATAAAATAAGATAATTCATTTGAGAAATTTATTATAAATAAACTTAATGAAAGCACATCAAGTAATGTATTAATATATCTAAAAAAATATGTGTAATTATATTAAGATATAATTAAAGAAATCTTAATAAAAATTACTAAATTCTGAAATCATTCGACTTAAATGTATAAAGAAAACATGAAGTTCAGCAAGCACCAAGAAATGTATGTAAACAGCAATCATTTCTTGCAGTGTATAAAAGTCATGCTTAAATTAGAAATCATTTAATCAAAAGTATGATATTTAATAATTAATAAATGAGATTAAATGTTTAAAAAAAATAAGTACCTAAAAATGAACAAAAGCCAGAAGGGCATATAGTATTAATCAATACTATATCAGATCTGATAAAGTTTACAGTTATAAGAATATTGAAATAAAAGAATTTAAAAATATGAAATATTGCTTTCAAAAGTTTTCAGAATGAGTACTTAGCTGGTTTCTGCAAAATCCATGAGGTATGAATTCCATCGTCTCCATCTGTACAAGTCTCCCCTATGCTGATGTATTCATTTCTCAAATGAAAGAAAAAAAAATATAGGCTGTCCCATCTACTTTGGAAAAATTATCTTCCAGGATAAAATGTACGATTGAAAATGTTGTCCGGGATTAAATATGCTTTTGAAAATTATGTCCAATATAAAATTGTCTGCTAGACGGTCATATAGAATTTATCTATGCCGAAAAATACAGAACCATGTTCCAACAGAACATCACTCCATGCGGAGAACTTGTATATCAAATATACCAAAATAAACTTCAACTTAAATTAATATAATTCCATATTAATGGTATAGAAATGGTGAGTAATTAATGGTAATTAATTAATGGTCTAGTAATGTAGTAATAATGGTGCTTAATGGTGATTAATTAATGGTGCTAAAACAATAATTATATCTTAGAAATATTCTAAGAAACAGAAAAACTTAACTTACATGTCATACTAAGTCTTCGATGTCCATCGAAACGTTATAAATGCGTAATTGTAGAAAATAACCGTTACAATATCTTCCGCATTGTTTAAATATTCATTTTCACTAACTTTAAATAAAAATACATGAAGGATTACTTCGATGATTACAGAAAATAAACACTCGTCAAAATGACACCACCATTGTATTCGAGTTGCATCAAGAAAGAGCGAAAATCGACCTTATCAACCGGTATGAACCCTTCAGGTAAATAAAATCCTATTTCTGAACTATTAGCGACATCTATGTAAGTCATTATCAACTACAGTTTTACCGTATAGGATTCCTAATAAAGGTAACGAAAACTACATCAAAGATAATAACCAAAAAGAATATTTCCTAATAAATCCGTATTAGTGATATCTAACCTCAAAATATTACTCTAAGAAACAAATATAAACAATACTTATTGTTTATCAGCAAAACTAATAAAAATACGAACAGAATACTAAGTGTCCTGTGAACTAAGTATAAACAAAATACTGAATCTAAGTGAGCAGTTCCAGCAAACTATTTTCAACAAATTCTAGATTATCCCGAAGGAATAATCATACGAAACTTTCCAGGAGAAACAAGCTACAGATGAAAGCCAGTGAAATCCAACCCTCAATAGACTCTGAAACATATAAAAACCAGGTAAGTCCATAGACAAATGCACTATAGAGAAATAAGTCATATGATTCTTTATTATTAAAAATCATATTCTAATTATGTTTTCTTTATGTTATTTTCAGGTAGAACTATGGAATAGAGACTCATATGGTTAGAATTCAGTTCCTGCTACAAAATAGTCCCAGATACAAAATAGTTCTGTACGTACGTAACTATTTATATACAAAATAAACATAAATGATAACGTAAGTAAACGAATAGTTTAATTAACCCTTGCTATATTACAAAGTGACGATTTATGTCGTTACACATGCCCCCTCCAAAAATAATAAAAATATTTAATATACAAAAAATATTTTTATACCAAACTCTAAAACTATTTAACTTAAATAGCTAAAATATATACTATATTTTATTTAATAAATCAACAAAAAATACAATACTTTATGTAAATCATTTGAAATACTACTTGATAATTAACAATAGCTAAGCTTGATAACTACGTGTATCATCCGCCTACTCTTATGTAGAACATAATTTTGGGACTTTATCGGTGTGTGTCATAAACAGGTAATTGTCATAATCAGGTAATTGTCATAATTAATTTTGTTTTTCTTTTTAGCTAAGTTTTATCAAGATAAAAAAATAGAAATAAGACTTGACTGTGTGCACCAGAATTCTCTTCTACAAAAAATATATTTATATATTTTTTTTACTACTATATACAAAAGTTTTGGGTACCCTTTAAATATTTTCAATACATTGATATTTTTTAAATATCATTCTGAATGATACTAAGAATATATTCTTATTTAATAAAATCTAGCCAACTGAAATGTCACTATTCGATCCAAAATATTTCTTTAGATCTTTAACATGCCAGTCGCCTCTATGACCATCTGCATTTTCCAAAATATACACTAACTTTGACTTTTTCGCAACAACTTTGCAAAGTATGTACTTTGGAGCAAGTTTTGCAGCAAAACTTTTACTAGCATCTGAGAGTACTTTGTTTCGTCTCCAAACTTTTTCACCTATATCAAAATTTACTTCACGCTTGCGCAAATCATAAGTACGCTTATTACGTTCATAAGCTTCATGTAAATATTTCTTTACATCAACAAAAATCTCTTTAAGATTTCCCAAGTCTTGGCTATACGAGTCTCTGTCACAAGGTTCTAATTTAACACCATCAGTTGATGTCATTTTTCCATAATAAGTTCCTGTGATAGGTACATTCCTCCCAAAATTAAGAAATGCCGGCGTATACCCCGTAACTTCATTTACAGACGTTCGTAAAGCTAGACCTATTTTTGCTAAATTTTTACACCATTCTTTTTGATTATCTTTTATATATGATCTTATAGCAGTAGAAATTGTGCGATGTTGCCTTTCCGTCGGATTATTTTGACTATGGTAAAGTGCATTAAACCAAATTTTCTGTACATTATATTCATCTGCTAATTTTTTAAAAACTTTACCAGCAAATTGTTTTCCATTATCGACAATTAAAAATTGACAGACTCCGTAAACTAAAAAAACTTCATTCTCAATGAATTTACATATTGCATTTGCAGTAGCTTCCCTTAAAGGATGTAATAATGTATACTTTGTAAACCAGTCTGACACAACCAAAAGATAACAAAAACCTTTAGAACTTCTGGGAAATGGTCCCTGCAAATCACATGAAATAACTTGCCACGGATAATTTACTTCTTTTTCACGACCCATCAATCCAAAACGTGCAGAATTACTAACTTTTTGTGATTGACAAATATTACAACATCTTACATACTTTAAAATATCTTTACGCATTTTTGGCCAAAAATATATTTCTGAAATTCTATGAAAAGTTTTAAAAAATCCCATATGAGAAGCTAATACATCGTCATGACATTCTTTTAGAACTTGTTTACGACATTTTTGAGGCACTAACAATTTCCACTCTATAATATTACTTTTTACTTTTGTCTTGGTCGGTATGAACTTATAAATATTATCATCAATAACTTTAAATTGCGGATATGAATCTGGACTTTTACCAATTTTTTCCCTCAACTGAATATAATATTTATCACTATTATAATCATTTACATTAAAATTAATTAAATTTACATCTGGAAAAATTGATTTTTCTGGTTCTATTCTATCAAAAGCTCTGGATAACCCATCAGCTACTACATTTAATTTACCTCTACGATATACAATATCCATATCATATTGCTGTAATTTTAATGACCATCTAGCCAAGCGACCAGAGGGATCTTTCATATTACTCAAATATTTTAATGAAGAATGATCTGTAATTACTGTGAATTTAACACCTTCAATATATGGTCTAAACCTATCTATAGCAAACAAAACAGCTAAACATTCCTTTTCACCTACAGAATATTTTATTTCACTACGTGTTAAAGCTCTACTAGCATAAGCTATTACTTTTTCTTGACCATCTTGCGTTTGTGTTAATATGGAACCGAGGCCAACTAAAGAAGCATCACATTGTATAACAAATGGTAAAGAAAAATTGGGACTTGCTAAAGCCGGAGCATTTATTAAAGATTCCTTCAACAATAAAAAAGCTTTTTCTGCATCAGTATTCCAACTAATGGCTTGTTTTTTACCTTTGCCCTTCAAAAGTGAATTTAATGGACTAACAATTGTTGAAAAATTCCTAACAAATCTACGATACCACGAAGCTACACCTAAAAATCGTTTTATCTCTGTACTATTTGTTGGTCTAGGATAGTTTATTATTGCTTCTACTTTTATAGGATCGGTTCTTAAACCAAAATTATCAATTACAAAACCTAAATACTTAAGTGATTACTTTTTTCAAAATTTATTGTAAGATTAGCAGATTTTAATTTTTCATGTACTATTTGAAGTAATTTAATATGTTCCTCAAATGTTTTTGATACTATTATAATGTCGTCAATATAAACAAATATATTTGGATAAAAGGAGAAAGGAAAAAGTTTATCCATTAATCTTTGCTGACTTTGTGTTCCATTTTTGAGTCCATAACACATTACATTAAATTCAAATAGTCCCCTACCAGGTACGGAAAATGCAGTTTTTTCTTTAGCAGTTTTTGTAAGTGGAATCTGCCAAAAAGCATTTTTTAAATCTATACTTGATATATATTTTGCATCGCCTAATAAACTTAAAATGGAGTCTATCCTTGGTAAAGGATGTGAATCACCTTTTGTAATAGAATTTAATTTACGTCCATCAAAACAAAAACGGTATGTACCATTAGCTTTTTTTACTAATAAAACTGGTGAATTAAAATCAGAATAAGATGGTGAAACTATATCATCTTTTAACATTTTATCTAACTCTTTATGTAAAATTTCTATTAAATAAGGTGACAAAGGATATTGACGCATTTTAAAAGGTTTATTATTTCCTGTATCTATATCATGTTCTATTAAATTTGTTCTACCTATTTTTTCGCTATATAATTCTTTAAATAAACTAACAAATTTATCTGCTATCTTTTTCTGTTCGTCTGTCAAGTCACATAAGCCTACTGAATTATCTTTATTTATATCCTGACTATCACTGTTATTACTGATCACATTCAATTTATTAATTTTATTATTCCAAGATTCATCAGAAAAATCCAGAGTCATAGAAAACAATTGTAAAAAATTCACACCAAAAATAAAATTTGTTTCCAAAGAAGGAACAACCAAGACTTGTAAAATCTTAACTTCATTATCTACTTTAATAGGTAAATAAACAACACCAGTTACCAACTGTTTAGATTTATCAGCTGTAGTAACATGCGGTATAAGACATTTATCAATTTTTAAATTAAATTTCTCTAAAATTTTAATCGCGTGACCACCAGCCACTGAACAATTTGCACCTGTATCAATCAAAGCTGTTATATTTCTATCAAAAATATTTACTTTAATATATGGACGGTTATCTCTAGGTAATTTAATAAAAGAACTTTTATTAATTACAGACAAACTATACGGTTTATAAAAATTTTTAACTTTATCCAACCAATCTTTCCATTCATTCAAATAAAATCGTTTATTTGTTTCTGTTACACTTGATTTTTGTAAAGAATTGATATTATTTTTATTATAATAAATGTTTTTACAAAAAGTAGTTTTGTTATCCTTTTTTACCTGACTGTCATTATTATTTTTAGCCTTTTTATTAAGTGAATGCCGACTAAAATCATCCACTTTCCTATTTAGTTTTTTGTACAGGAAGGGCAATTTTTAAAAACTACATCTTTATATCCACATTTATAACAAAACTTTGTTCTTTTAGCTAAACATTTGCTAAAAATATGATTTGGTTGGTTACAGTTATAACAAATTACTTGTCTACTTTTATTATTACTACTATTCTGTGTATTATTAAAGCTTTGATTGGTACTTTGACTAATTTGAGAAACTTGACTACTATTACATACTGAACTTTGACGAGTAGAGGAAGATGGGGTAAGTTTGGACACTGTGGTATTATGACTACAATTACATTTACTACTTAAATTTTGATTTATATCCGAACTTAGGACATTTACTTTATTAACTGTTTTATTTTTTGCCACACTTTTACCTGCTATGCTCTTTTGTTTTAATTGATAAGCTTCATCTATTCTTTTACAACTGTCCTTTAAATCTTCTAAATCATTTATTTCTATAAGTGATAATGGTGTAAAATAATGTGGTAATATTCTTTCTCTAATCGTCTTAAGTCTAGTATATAAACTTGCAGCATGAATTAAACGTTTAAACAAGGTTTCCATAGCACCTATAAAAATTGCAATAGATTCATCGGGATTTTGATATCTAGAACGGATATCATCCCATGTTCTATCATCTATGTTAGCTGGAAGAAAATCTTTTTTTAATGCTTGAATTATTTGAGACCACGAATTTAAATTATCTTTAATTGAGAGAAACCATGACAATGCTGGTTCTTTGAATAAGTCATATGCAGATTTAAATAACATTTCGTCTGTAACATTTCTACTTATTTTCATATATTCAACTTGCTCAATAAAATTTAAAACATTAGACTTTCCATCAAAATTAATATTCCATTTATAAACTGGTACTGATTTTAAATAATCATTATCTTTTTTACTAGAAACATTAGGACTAAACTGTGTACTATTATGTAATGAAATATTATTATTTACTTGAGTAAGATCTGAATTTTTACCAGATTTTTCATAAAGATCTAAAATATCTGCTTCTATTTCTAAACAAGTTGCTTTTGTTATTTCTAAAAATTGAATACGTCTAACTTTATTTTCTTCTACTTCAGGAAAACGTTGCAAACGATTTGTTACATGTACTAAATAAGTTTTTAATTTTCTTAAATCAGCTAAACTATAATCACCATGATATTCTACAATTTCTGAAGATATACTATCTAAAATTCTATTAATATTTTCCACTTCACTGTTAAAATTAAAAGTCGGATCTACATATTTTACTTTAGGATCTTCCCTAGCTATGGCTCTACCTAAAACTTTAATTCTAGATGCTCTATTATTTTTTGCTGTTAAATGTCTTATACGAAGTTCATAATTTACCATTTCTGCAGTCAAAAATCTAATTTCCATTTTATCTAAATCTTCCATTTTGAATATTTATTTTCAAAATTTAAATTTAATTTACTCAAAATATTTATTTTATTAATAAAATATTTATACTGTACCACAAATTATTTTTTTTTGTGTACACTGCTCAACAAAGTTTTTGCATACTTTGGAAAATTTCCCAAATATGTCAAAAAAAATACTAAATTATTATTTATCTCAATTGGACAAATTAATAATTATAAATAGTCTCCAAAACTACAAAATTAGCTAATATTTATTCATATCCTTCGCATAAATAAATACCCTATTATCCATTTATTTCTATTGAATAAAAGATAATTTCTAGAAAAACTGAACCCACGCCAAAATTTCTCTATTCCATGTTATTCCATAAAATTCAGAAAAAACATAAAAAACACATATCTGATATATCTTATCAGATTAACTCTAATTTGACTTAATTTTCAACAAAAAATATTTTATTCAACAGTTATATGTAGTTTTTCTCAAAATGAACTTTAAGTTACACTGAAAAAAAAAATAAGCTTTAGATTTTTATAAAAAATACACTGAGAAAAATGGAGTAAAATTAAAAAAACAAGTGTTCTATCTATCCAAATACCACGTTCTTGGGCGCCAATATTAGTGTACCGTAATTAATACGTTCACTGCCAACGGCTAGTTTTGACAGCGGAGCAATGGGTATGGGCAAGGGAAAAATAGAAAGAATTGATTAATGTTGTTAGGGGCGCCAGTTACTTTAGCTTTTACTCCTTTAGGTAAGTAACAACCTAGTGTAAATACTTAAGCTTTTCAGTTTGAGAAAATATAACCCTTAAATAAAATAAGATAATTCATTTGAGAAATTTATTATAAATAAACTTAATGAAAGCACATCAAGTAATGTATTAATATATCTAAAAAAATATGTGTAATTATATTAAGATATAATTAAAGAAATCTTAATAAAAATTACTAAATTCTGAAATCATTCGACTTAAAATGTATAAAGAAAACATGAAGTTCAGCAAGCACCAAGAAATGTATGTAAACAGCAATCATTTCTTGCAGTGTATAAAAGTCATGCTTAAATTAGAAATCATTTAATCAAAAGTATGATATTTAATAATTAATAAATGAGATTAAATGTTTAAAAAAAATAAGTACCTAAAAATGAACAAAAGCCAGAAGGGCATATAGTATTAATCAATACTATATCAGATCTGATAAAGTTTACAGTTATAAGAATATTGAAATAAAAGAATTTAAAAATATGAAATATTGCTTTCAAAAGTTTTCAGAATGAGTACTTAGCTGGTTTCTGCAAAATCCATGAGGTATGAATTCCATCGTCTCCATCTGTACAAGTCTCCCCTATGCTGATGTATTCATTTCTCAAATGAAAGAAAAAAAAAATATAGGCTGTCCCATCTACTTTGGAAAAATTATCTTCCAGGATAAAATGTACGATTGAAAATGTTGTCCGGGATTAAATATGCTTTTGAAAATTATGTCCAATATAAAATTGTCTGCTAGACGGTCATATAGAATTTATCTATGCCGAAAAATACAGAACCATGTTCCAACAGAACATCACTCCATGCGGAGAACTTGTATATCAAATATACCAAAATAAACTTCAACTTAAATTAATATAATTCCATATTAATGGTATAGAAATGGTGAGTAATTAATGGTAATTAATTAATGGTCTAGTAATGTAGTAATAATGGTGCTTAATGGTGATTAATTAATGGTGCTAAAACAATAATTATATCTTAGAAATATTCTAAGAAACAGAAAAACTTAACTTACATGTCATACTAAGTCTTCGATGTCCATCGAAAACGTTATAAATGCGTAATTGTAGAAAATAACCGTTACAATATCTTCCGCATTGTTTAAATATTCATTTTTACTAACTTTAAATAAAAATACATGAAGGATTACTTCGATGATTACAGAAAATAAACACTCGTCAAAATGACACCACCATTGTATTCGAGTTGCATCAAGAAAGAGCGAAAATCGACCTTATCAACCGGTATGAACCCTTCAGGTAAATAAAATCCTATTTCTGAACTATTAGCGACATCTATGTAAGTCATTATCAACTACAGTTTTACCGTATAGGATTCCTAATAAAGGTAACGAAAACTACATCAAAGATAATAACCAAAAAGAATATTTCCTAATAAATCCGTATTAGTGATATCTAACCTCAAAATATTACTCTAAGAAACAAATATAAACAATACTTATTGTTTATCAGCAAAACTAATAAAAATACGAACAGAATACTAAGTGTCCTGTGAACTAAGTATAAACAAAATACTGAATCTAAGTGAGCAGTTCCAGCAAACTATTTTCAACAAATTCTAGATTATCCCGAAGGAATAATCATACGAAACTTTCCAGGAGAAACAAGCTACAGATGAAAGCCAGTGAAATCCAACCCTCAATAGACTCTGAAACATATAAAAACCAGGTAAGTCCATAGACAAATGCACTATAGAGAAATAAGTCATATGATTCTTTATTATTAAAAATCATATTCTAATTATGTTTTCTTTATGTTATTTTCAGGTAGAACTATGGAATAGAGACTCATATGGTTAGAATTCAGTTCCTGCTACAAAATAGTCCCAGATACAAAATAGTTCTGTACGTACGTAACTATTTATATACAAAATAAACATAAATGATAACGTAAGTAAACGAATAGTTTAATTAACCCTTGCTATATTACAAAGTGACGATTTATGTCGTTACAGTCCTTAGTGTTATTTATGACCAGAATGTTAAAGATGTCCCATTATATGATATGCGCATAAAATCAACCCTGTGCGTAACTTTTTATATAACAAAATGTTGCAAAATCGAGAAAAAATTCATGTTTTTTCTCCTTTTCATGCATATATCTCTGGAACTGTTCATTTCAGACAAATATTTAAAGGGAAAAAAAGTTTTGCAATTGAATTTTATACATAAAGAAATTAGTTGCAAATAGAAAAAATAATTATTATTATTGAAAAAATAGTAAAAATCACAAAAAAGGGTTAGAAAAATCGAGTTATTTTGGGATTTTTTTTTCGGATACTTAAAGTATACGTAGGACCTTCAAAATTAGCACAAGAAAACTTCATGGTGTGCTAAATCATCACACCAAATTTCATCAAAATCGGTCTGATTTTTTGAACAATAATTTTGCACCGAATTAAAAAAAAAAAATGCAAATTTTCAAAATCATACAATATTGAATATAAAGCCCTTAGATACTTGAAAATTTAAACACATATAGAAGAGAGATTAAACTTTCAAATGATGTTTGAAAAATTAAAAACCGTTAATTAGGAGAGCCTAAGCAGCTGAGTAAACATTTGCCGAATATTTGCGCTTATAAACAATTAAAATAACTTTATGAATTTAAGATGAATTTGTTTTTTTTTTAATATATATTGAAAGTACTTAAAAAGACGCTTGCTTTAAAAAAAATTATGATGATTCGTTCATTAGTTTCGAAGTTAATTATTATTGTATGTTATTAATTAAGCACTTATATAAAAGATATTTTAAAATTGCTCAAAAAATGTTATAAACAATTTTTTCCTAAAATACATTGTATTCGAGATATTAGCGTTTAAATCAGTAAAATGTTTTTGTAATTCTAAAATGATTTAAAAAAAAATGTATTTCAAATAAAAGCCTTTTTTCTATTTTGCGACTCTTATAATCTCATAATCACACGCATTTTGCGTGTTCTTATAGGCCCATAAGAGGTCTCTACTTTTTTTTCTGTTGGGTTGGCAACAAACAAAAGCCTACCTCTTGACGTTTTGCGTGCAAATGTCAATGTCGATTTAAAAAATTTAATTTTTTACAAAATTTTGTTTTTGGGTTATTTTTTACCGTGTTAAAATAGTTGACTGGTTAATTGCAGTGAAAAAAAGAAGAGATGACTGTAAAATATATCAAAATATCATTTGTTCTTAGAATTTTAAAAATAGTGTAAACTGTAATGCCAACCCAAAACAATAATCCCTAAATCAGTCATCAATTTAAATGTAAGTTTTTTAAATTTTAGAGCAAAATAGAAAAAATTGTACAAAGCACTCGTTTTATAACACGTTTTTAGAGCACTAGTACTTTAGAAACTTTAGAAAACTCGCCGCAAGCGGCTCGTTTTCTAAACTTGTACTCGTGCGCTAAAAACGTATGTTATGAAACTAGTACTTTAATATACTATTTTAAGCCCTATAAAAATGCTATATACAGTTTTTTTAACGCAGGTGTCCATCTCTCGCTAGGTTTCAGTTTCAGTGCAAATGGCGGTTAAATTTGAACGATCATAACTTCGAAACTAATGAACGAATCACCATATTTTTTTTTAGGAAAGCGTCTTTACGAGTACTTTCAATATATATTAAAAAAAGAACAAATTCATTGAAAATTCAAAAAGTTATTCTAATTGTTTATAAGCGCAAAAATTCGATAAATGTTTAAACAAGTGCCTAGGCTCTCCTAATTAACGGGTTTTAATTTTTCAAAAATCATTTGAAAGTTTGAACTCTCTTCTATATGTGTTTAAATTTTCAAGTGTCTAAGGGCTTTATGTTCAATTTTGTATGATTTTGAAAATTTGATTTTTTTTTAATGGATTGCAAAATTATTGTGCAAAAACTATCAGACCGATTTGATGAAATTTGGTGTGATGATTTAGCACACCATAAAGTTTTCTTGTGCCAATTTTGAAGGTCCTACGTATACATTAATTATCCGAAAAAAAATCCCAAAAAAACTCAATTTTTCTAACCCTTTTTTGTGATTTTTACTATTTTTTCAATTATAATAATTATTTTTTCGATTTGAAACCAAATTCATTATATATAAAATTCAATTGCAAAACTTTTTTTCCTTTTCAATATTTGTCTGAAATGAACAGTTCCAGAGATATATGCACGAAAAGAAGAAAAAACATGAAATTTTTCTCGATTTTGTAACATTTTGTTATATAAAAATTTACGCACAGGTAGATTTTATGCGCATAGTGAAATTATCATTTTTAGTGATAGTCTGGACCCATTCATCCAAAAATATCGAATGGTATACGATTCACCCATCTCAAAACAGATACCGCCTGGTCTATACAGGGTGTATTTGAAATAGGGTAGGAAATTTTAACAGGTGATTCTACATGATAAAATATGACAAAAAGTTTCTATAAACATATGTCTAAAAATGCGTCATAAGGGAGCTACGCCCCTTTGAAGTTGGCTAAAAACATCGGTTTTTATTTAATAACTCAGGAACCCTTTGAGATATGTTAACGAGGTTTTGTACGTGAATTAATCCCAATAAGGCCCATCTTTGTCATTTTCACGTACTTATTTAAACCAGGGGTGTGCGAAACGGGGGGGCCTTATCAGTTTTTTGTCCCAAACTTTTTTCTGTGTAACTTTTTTGCAATTTTATTTTTGAAATATGATTCCTTAGGTCAAAATACATAAAAAAGGTGCTCTTGTGGTAATACTGTAGGATTAACCGTTTTCAAAAAAGTTACACAGAAAATTATGGGACAAAAAACTGATAAGCCCCCCCCCCCGTTTCGCACACCCCTGGTTGAAATAAGTACATGAAAATAACACATGAAAACGGGCCTTGGTAGGATTAGTTGAAGTGCAAAACCTCAATAAAAACCGATTTTTTTAGCCACTTTCAAAGGAGCGTAGCTCCCTTATGACGCATTTTTAGACATATGTTTATAGGAACTTTTTGTCATATTTTATGATGTAGAATCATCTGTTAAAATTTCCGACGCTATTTCAAATACACCTTGTATACATATACCTTATGTTTGGCTCTAATTAGCAAAATCCACTCTCGTATATAAATGAGTTCTTGTCAATCGTGCACCATCGAGGGGGCGAGAATTATAGCGCAAAATAAATATCGGTTCCCGATGAGAAAGCACCGTATTTCTCTTTCCGTTTTTGAAGTTGTTTCGCAATTTCTCTTGGACCGAACGACTTTAACTGTTCCCGGATAAAACACTCTAAAAAATACTATAAAAAAACATAAAAAATATTTTACAGTAAAAAAAAATGTTATACAACTAGGGCATGCAGTTCCGGGATCCAGGGACCGGGACTTCCCAAGAATGAAGCCAATTTTTTGGTACTCGTCCCGAAGTCGCGAAATTTTACTACTCGGGTGACTATTATTACATACATAATTTTAGTAAGGACATAAATTTTTAATTAACAAAATTATAAAAATATTAATTTATTATTCCATCAATCTATTTTCTAATCATCGTACAGAGTGATATTGGTAGACTGACAGTTTCGGGCTGCTGGTCCTCTTCAGTACCAAGAGTAAAGTCTCTGTACGATGATTAGAAAATAGATTGATGGAATAATAAATACATAATTTTGTTAACATTGTTGTACAGTTAACATAAAAAATTATTATTATTACTTTTGTAGAAATAGTAATTATATACCAAGATAGAGAAGACATTTTTTATAGCTGAGCGTATAAAATCCCGAGCTGTGTAGCAGCGAGGGATTTAAGAGTGCGAGGCTATAATAGTATTCTCTACCGTAGTTTATATATTAGTTTATTCACTACTAGCACTATTTAACTATTTTTATTCAAATAATAAAATAAATTATTAACAGAAACGCAATTTCCTGAATATTTCATACAAATCAAGTAGCCTTGATCAATGACATTTGCTCCAATAAATACTTTGAACTGACGTTTAAAAATTTAGTTTTTTTTTATTTTTTTCATAATATTTAGCTAATTATTGATTGTATTAATTGGTAATAATTATAATTAATTATATTTAATAAATAAAAAGTTATTTAAAGCTATTTTCTTGGGTGTAATAAGTGAAAGTTGCACAAAAAACTGAAACATCTAAAGTGACAAAAATAAATTGTTTACAAAATTTACTCCTACTGGGAGAGAAAAAATTATTATTGCTATAGGTGAAGAAAATTGATTTCACAGTCTGAAAACATGATAAATAATGGTATGTTCTAAAGCTAGTAGTGAAAACAATTTAATTAATATCTATAGAAGTATATATTTTCTCTATAAAAACATCGTGTTTTTCTAAAATTATTATATAGTTATTTATGCACCAAGGTAGATGTTTATGCCCCGAGGGCGACGAGCTTACAAACCCTCGGGCCAGAGGCCCTCATGGCATAAACATCTATTAATACGCTCGGTGCATACAAAGTTTTATGTCATCGTAGTTCATTATTGTATTTTTTCCACCACCAGCCTAAAACCATATCTTTATTACTGTTCTTTTTATTGGTAGAAATATTATTTCTCTACCTATGACGTCAGAGGTTCTAAAAATAATGAAATTGCACCATGGGTAATAATGAATTTTTATTCAGCTGTTTTGGCATCTGACGTTTCACTTAATTAATTAATCACATTGCTATTTACAAATGTCTTAAGACACTAAATTTATTTTTTCACTACCAGCCTAAAACCACATCTTTATTACTGTTCTTTTCATTGGTAGAAATATTATTTCTCTACCTATGACGTCAGAGGTTCTAAAAATAATGAAATTGCACCATGGTTAATAATGAATTTTTATTCAGCTGTTTTGGCATCTGACGTTTCACTTAATTATTAAATCACATTGCTATTTACAAGTGTCTTTAGGCACCAAATTTTCTTTATTGCATGATAAGTTAAAAAATATTAACTGAATTAGTGCCTATAAAACATGCTTTACAAAAAACACTTCGAAAAGTGAAAATCATTGGTCCATCATATTCAACCATATATTATACAACCCATATATTACCGTAAGAATCATAGATTACTAGAGGTACAACCCCCATATATTGATTTTTGAGGCAATAGATTCTCCCTCACAGTTTTCTCCTGTCCCATTATTTCTGGGGGAGTACCAGAATCATCACTTTACATTTCACTTTCTATTTTTATATATTTTCTTACACTTAACACGGAAACATTTTCTAACTTAATAATTTTAGCAGATCACAAGAAAATTTCTGCCAGAAATGTCAGTTTATTCATTTGTTTTTTTAATGGCCGCGAACGGCCAGCGTAATATTTTAAATTTATAAGCTTTTTCATTAAATATTAGTAAAATAAATAAATAAATAGCTAATTAAATGTACTGGTAGTGAAAAAAATACTATATGTTCCACGTGAGTGAAGATTTAACATTTTAGACCGCGTCTTGCGGGCTTCGCGCTAGCGCGCTCATCCCGCAATTTGACGCAGGTCAAAAATGTTAAACTTCTCTCACTTGGTAAATAATATACTATTAATAGCTTAGTTACCAACTACATAATAGTGCCCGTGCAGGCATAAAGTGCATTTTATATCCCGCGCGGTCATAAAGACACAAAAAATAGTTTTTTTTCACTACTAGCTTTAGAAAATATTTATCATGATTTCAGACCGTGAAATCAAATTTCTTCACCACTAGCAATAATAATTTTTTCTCTCCTAGTAGGAGTAAACTTTATAAAGAATTGATTTCTGACACTTTAGATGTTTCAGTTCTTTGTGCAATTTTGACTAATTAAACCCAAGAAAATAGCTTTAAATAACTTTTTATTTAAAGAACTTTCACTTTCGGGTTTAGACCGTGTTAATGGATTTTCACTTTCCGACGTTTCGTCTCTTACTACTAGAGACATCTTCAGGGATTAATCTGAAACTAAGTTTCGAATCAACTTGTGTCACTATTTATGACGAGTTGTGGTTATTCACCCGTGACGAGGTTTTTCCTATCAAAGACTTCCATATTGCAGGTAAGTGGTAACCAGTGTCCCGATTGATATTGTTAGGATGCTTGATGATTTCTATCGATTCCCGTATCTTCCTTGGCATTTTTCTGTTTTCTGTTAATATTTGTTTTGTTTCAGACAAATTGATTTTATGACCTGTTTCATGTACATGTTCGGCTACTGCCGATAAGGAAATTTGTTTCTTTCTTATATTGCGCTCATGCTCTTGAAGTCTTGTAGAAATTTTTCTCTTAGTTTCACCTATGTAAACCGTACCACAGGAGCAGGGTATTTTATATACGCCTTCTGAACTCAGGGGTATTTTGTCTTTTGTTGAAGTCAAACATTGACCTAATTTTTGGTTGGACCGAAATATAGGCTTAATATTTGACTTCTTCAAAAGTTTACCTATTTTATCCGTGATACCGCTTACATAGGGAAGTATAACTTGTGTCTGTCTGTCATTGTCACTATTGTCCTGTTGTTTGGGTCTGGGATTTCTGTATTTGTATATGGTCTTATTAATGTCTTTTTTGGTATAACCGTTCATGGCCAAGGCTTTGGTTAGTTTAAGGAGTTCTTCAACAAAAGACAAAATACCCCTGAGTTCAGAAGGCGTATATAAAATACCCTGCTCCTGTTTACATAGGTGAAACTAAGAGAAAAATTTCTACAAGACTTCAAGAGCATGAGCGCAATATAAGAAAGAAACAAATTTCCTTATCGGCAGTAGCCGAACATGTACATGAAACAGGTCATAAAATCAATTTGTCTGAAACAAAACAAATATTAACAGAAAACAGAAAAATGCCAAGGAAGATACGGGAATCGATAGAAATCATCAAGCATCCTAACAATATCAATCGGGACACTGGTTACAACTTACCTGCAATATGGAAGTCTTTGATAGGAAAAACCTCGTCACGGGTGAATAACCACAACTCGTCATAAATAGTGACACAAGTTGATTCGAAACTTAGTTCCAGATTAATCCCTGAAGATGTCTCTAGTAGTAAGAGACGAAACGTCGGAAAGTGAAAATCCATTAACACGGTCTAAACCCGAAAGTGAAAGTTCTTTATATCTTAATGGCCGTGAAAGCTTAAAATCTAAAAACTTTTTATTTATTAAATATAATTAATTATAATTATTACAATCAATATTTAGCTAAATATTATGAAAAAAAAAACTAAATTTTTAAACTTCAGTTCAAAGTATTTATTTGAGCAAATGTCATTGATTGATTTTTATGAAAATTTCAAGAAATACAATTTCTATTAATAATATATATCATTACTTGAATAAAAATAGTTAATTAGTGCTAGTAGTAAAAAATAATAATATATAAACCCACAAAGAGGGTTAAACTACCCCCAAGCACCAAAAAAAGTAGTAAATCATAAAATATCTCAAGAAAAATCGAGTTAAAGGGATCAAGTCAGTTTATGCTTAATAAAATATGAGGAAGTTTGGTAACCTCTTTTTTTGTGGTCACTCTTTAAATGTTCACATTCATTTTGTTCCTCATTTTTGAGTTGACTCTTATTTTCACTCTCATTTTCATTATTATTCACTGCTTTCGCGATTAAGAGCTCACTTCTACCACTTCTGTATTCTTCTGAATTCACTGAATTCACTAAGGCAACTTTTACTGTTGTTTTGTACTTTTTTACTTAAAGAAGCTAAATAATTATAATCTGTCTGTCTTTTTTTTCCGATTTTTTCAGATTCATTCTCAGCGAACCAAAATTAGTTAAAAAATAGTTAAAAAACATATGACTCCAATCAGGGCAAGAAACCTTGTAATCATACTGTCGTTTTTTTCGCCGATTTTTTTGTCTTTTTGAAAGACCTGAGAAAAATTTATAACATGTAGATTGGCGACGCCGCTTTTGTACATTCATTCTGAAAACTTTAAAATATACTATTACTTTTCCTTTTTTAATTCATGAATTAAACAGAGAAAGAAATACATACTGACAAAACTTTGGCTAAAGTTCTAATTTGGCTAAAGTTATAATTTCAATGTACATTTATTGGAAATTGTAAATAAACAATGCCTTCTTTAAACGATGACATTTTGCCATTTTTTATGAAATATTAAAACAGCGTTTTCTACTGCGGTCTTTTAACACGGAACCGTCAAGATTTTCCATCCTTGTTTTTCGCTCTTTCGTAATCCGGGATAAATAAGGAATGACTTCTGGAAAAGGGTAGCTTTACAAGGGCGCCAAACCCCCATCAATAATAATGACTGAAAGTTCCCTCTAAATACACACTCCACTTAACTCCACCAAGCAAAATATTAATGCAACTAAATTGAAAATCAATATGCCAGGAGGTATGTGCTAAGCTGGAAAGTATTTTCGGGGATTTTTTTTAATAGGAATATTTGTTCTTCAATTTACCGTAATTATTTTCAACTGTGGCTAAAAATACACAGAGAAAAATTTAATTTAGTTATTTGGCAAGGGGCTGTTCGACAATGCATTGTCGTTAGTCATGGTTAACGGTACATTTACCCTATGAAAAATGACCAATAGAAATCAAATACAAACCAATAGAAATTTGTATTGGTTTTTATTGGTCTCTATTGGTTTTATTGGTCTTTATTGGTATTAAAATTAAACTCTATTGGTTTATATTGGTCTGTGTTGGAAAAAATTTTTACTGGTTATTACCAATACAAAACGTATTGGTCTGTATTGGTTCTTTTCCAAAATATATGTTATTTTATTGGTATGTATTGGTTTAAATTGGATATTATATTTATTGGTAAATACCAATACAAAACTTATTGGTCCGTATTGGTTTATTTAAATATTTTTTTTTAATATATATTGGTATCTAATGGTTTATATTGGACTTTATATTTATTGGTAAGTACCAATACAAAAACCTTATTTTTGTATTGGTTTGTATTGGTTTATATTTGACCAAATATCGATATTATATTTATTGGTAAATTCCAATACAAAAACTTATTGGTCTGTATTGGTCTTTTTTAAATATTTTTTTTATATTGGTATCTAATGGTTTATATTGGATATTATATTTATTGGTAAATACCAGTACAAAAACCTTCTTTTTTGTATTGGTTTATATTTGACGAAATATCGATATTATATTTATTGGTAAATACCAATACAAAAACTTATTGGTCTGTATTGGTCTTTTTCAAATATTTTTTTTTATATTGGTATCTAATGGTTTATATTGGATATTATATTTATTGGTAAATACCAGTACAAAAACCTTCTTTTTTGTATTGGTTCATATTTGTCGAAATATCTATATTATATTTATTGGCACATACCAATACAAACACTTATTGGTCTGTACAGACCAATACGTATTGGTCTTTTTCAAATATTTTTTTTTATATTATAATATTAATACCAATTGGTATCTAATGGTTTGTATTGGATATTATATTTATTGGTAAATACCAATAAAAAAAACTTTTTTTTTTCTATTGGTTTGTATTGTTTTATATTTGATATTATATTTATTGGTAAGTACCAATAAAAAAAAAATATTTTTTCTATTGGTTTATATTTTATATTATATTTATTGGCAAATACCAATATAAAAACTTTTAATATTATTTATGTTTGAAACTGCCCCTTGTCTGGGTTGAATCTGCCTCGCTCTGGGGCTGATTCAGCCATTTTGCAGCCTGTGATTTAAACAGCAAAAAAAAATATTAAATATTTATTTTATAAAATTTTTAACTACAGCTATTTATAGACAAAGGTTTGAAGTTTACGACAATGGAAAAATTATTTTGAAATATTTATATTTTACAAAGATATAAATTTTTGGGGCAAAAAGCTTTTTGGCTTTGGCACTAGTCGTTGAACCTTCCCCTACAATTTTTTATTGCAATTTCCTAACTTTATGAAGGCAACATTTTCCAACTTTGATAAAAATTACTAAAGTTTAAGTTAAACCATTATTTTTGAATTATTCAAATTGAATGAATATAAAAACAATGGTTTTTTGTTCGCGGTTTCGTTTAAAAAGCCGGCGTCTATGGTTTGGTTATTTCCAATAAGATACATTTTATCTTTATTGGTCCGTATTGGTACATTATTGTACCGGTAAAATCCAATATAAACCAATATACCAACTTCTACAAATTATATTGGTAATTTCCAATAAGATACATTGTATGCCTCTCTATTGGTCTGTATTGGTCTCTATCGGTTATTTTATTGGGAAGCCCATTATAAACCAATAGAAAACGACTTACACAAGATTGTATTGGTAATTTCCAATAATACGTTTTTCGAGTCTCTATTGGTTTTTTTTCGCTTTGTATTCGGTTATTGTACTGGTCTATATTGGAGTTTACCAATAGAAACCGACTTACGTAAGTCGTTTTCTATTGGTCTGTATTGGTATATACCAGTTCAATAACCGAGTACAAACCTCAAAAAAACCAATAGAAAATTTCTTCTGTTCTCTATTGGTCATTTTTCATAGGGTATGGTCTGTTTCATCAAGCAAGAGAGTATATTAAAAATCGCACAGTGAATATTTTCAAAACAGATTCGAATATTGGATGTGGGAATATACTGCGTAGTTTATTTTATAAAACATAACTATATTCTATACACAAACATATACTATTCAAACCTGTTGTAAAATATTCACTGTGCGATTTTTAATTTACTCTCTTGCTTGAAAAAAACAGACCATAGTTAAAGACAGTAGAACAACTGTCAAATTTGACGGCCATTGAGAATAGCCCGTTGTGTGTGAAGATTTTGTACTTGTTTTTGTGTTAAGTGAGCTGTTTTATGTATTCTTTAATAATTTGGCATAAAATGCAAATTTTTTGTTACGCTGTAAAATCCAAATATCATATTTTTAGGATTTTTTTTTTCGGGTTGTAATTAGAAATTTAGGTTAAAATTTAATTGATACTTTTTTTTGTTCCCCGTTCAATATGTCATCTTTGAAGGGCCGTAGCTTCTTTAGGGCTCATTTCCGGGCCAACCTTTATAGAAACTTGTTTTCATATTTTTGGATTTAGAATCACGTCTTAAATTTTAGCATGGCAGTTAATGATCACCCTGTAAACTTTTTGAATTATATTTTACATAGTAACCAAATAAAAATAATATAGTCCCATTAATGGTGCAGGTCGCTTTACACTACGATATTTCAAGAACGCTTTAACACAAAGACTTAAATTTTGGATGAAAGATTTTAAACGCAGCAAAAAACTTTTGATCAAAATTTCAAGTCTCTATGTCAAAACGTTTTTAAAATATCGTAGTGTTGAGTTGTTTTGCAAGAGACCTGCACCACCTAATCTGAATTTATCCTATTATATTTTTATGTAACAATAAAGCAATTAGAAATCAAACTTTTTTGACATACTGCCTTGTTAGTTAGACATAATTTAATTAAATTTTAACGAAATGATTATATAAACCAGCTGAACAATTCCAAGCAACTTGTACTATTTCGAAACGTTATGAAATAGAAAGTTGTGTGAATAGGCCACCATTAATACACTTGTGTGTTGCATAATTTATTAAAGTTTGAAAGTCTGTATCTCCAAAATGTTCTATTCTAGCAAAAACTGTATATAATATTTTGTAGGGCTTAAATTTGAAATATAATTTTTTTAAATCGGTTTATAAATGAGTTATGCCAAAAAAACATTTTACTGCTTTAAACTCTAATAAATAACTGTGATCGAGATCCATTCTCATATTGGAGTTTTGATAAATCAAAATTAAAAAATTATTATGTCTACTCCAAAGTTTTTTATTGAAGCATTTTATTTATAAAAAATTGCTACAATTGTTTCAACCCTTGAATTTAGGGTCATCTTCAGGCTAAAATAGTCAAAAAATTTAAAAACAAACAACACGGACTACATTATAAACATACACATGTGTATGTTTATAATGTAATCTGTGTTGTTTGTTTTTAAATTTTTTGACTATTTTAGCCTGAAGATGACCCTAAATTCAAGGGTTGAAACAATTGTAGCAATTTTTTATAAATAAAATACTTCAATAAAAAACTTTGAAGTAGACATAATAATTTTTTAATTTTAAACGCGAATATCTTGAAAGAAATGTATTTTATAAAAAAATAGTTTAAAACATTTTTTGAGCAATTTAAAAAAATCTTTCATATAAGTGCTAAATTAATAAAATAAAATAATAATTAACTTAATTATAACAAAAAAAAAAACGCTAAAAATAGCAGTTTTTCCCCATTCAATCAGCTCTTCGAAGTATGATAAGAAACAATATGCAAAAAACCGCTTGACGATATCTTTTTTAGAAATCGAGTTTAATGCCAGATTAATGGAAAATATAATAAGAAAATAAACCATTAAAAAAAATATGTACTTATATTTCATTTTTTTTCTTTTACGACAAAAATTTAACGTATTAAATATTATTTTTTTAAGGGTAACAAATAAATCATTTTTGTTGAATGATTATTATGTTTATGCGTGTAGGGTGTTGACTTGAACTTACTTTTTACTTTTCGCATAAGAATACAATGTCATGAGCAGAACTTTTACAATGTCATGAGCCGAACTTTTAGTATTCATTCGGGGGTTAGCGAAATTTAGAATTTTAAAAAGGATATTTTTTAATTAAATCCCACATTAAAGTCCAAACGATATTTTACTAAACAGACCATCATGTCGACGCGAGGGGCGTTTCACCTTTACAATACATGTACGTTTTCATCGACAGTACTTTACATTACATTGACATTACCTTACATTACTTACAATACTGTACATTACCGTACATTACTTACATTATTCTACAGTACCTGACATTAATTGACATTACGACCGTACCTACATTATTTACATTATTTTTATTAATGCGCATGCTCTCCTACAATATTTACATTATTTCGTCTGCTCAGATCGCTCAAAGACCACGTGACACCTATAAAATTTCGGCAGTGTTGTTTACTTCTGGTGGTTTTAATATTATTTTTAATCATTTTTGTGTACCTGATGTATAATGTGTAATGTAATAAAAAAAGTACGGAATTTAATATTATGTAGTAGTTTTCAAATGTCTGTCATGTAAGAAAACAAAAATGTATTTTTTTTTTTAGTTTTTTTTTGCCGAGTTCCAAGAGTTTCATTCTTAGATTAAAATAGTACCTGTCAAGGCCTCCCTAGCCTTGGTTTAAGCCCCCTGGAGACGTATTTTTCAAAACCGGGGAGTAGAACGAACCTCAGACTCGTTCTATCAATCGTTCTACTCCCCGGTTTTGAAGAATAGGTCCCCTGAAATCTTTGTTGAGCTCCCCTGACCTGTTCGTCAATCCCCGAACCCATTAACTTTTAAACGAATTAAGATATCAACTTGAAAAACACCTAAATAACATAACCCAAATGTCATTTTAAAGCTTATAAAATTCTCTATTTAACCAAATATTTTTTTATTTTTTGGGAGCAATTTTTGTGGTTTTAAAATAGGTTTTAAAATGGGAAATTTTGTTAAAATTTCTTTAAAAAAATTAAACAATTTTTGAAAACTGGTTTATTTTATGTCAATTATACTTTTAAACTAATTTTAAATGATATTAATAAAATGTTGCAAAAAAAATCGCATTTTTTAGTAAATATATTTAAAAAAATAAAACCTACAAAAACCTGGAAAAATATGATTTCCCTCAAAAAAAATTCTGTCTCTCAGCCCTATTTATGCTCAAGTCCGGTTTATGCACCATTTATACCTGCCCAGACCCGTCATTTTCAGCAGGGAAGTAATAAAAATTCGCACATAGGGGTTTTGGGACTCATAGAAAACAATTTAATATTTTAAAAAATCTATCTCCACCCTTGTATTGCTTTTTTTAAGCTTCTTGACGTTTTATATTTTGATCACAGTTTGCTAGCAAGCTAAGCATGCTTAATCAGAGTTCTAGGCTGGGATTGTTTTTGGAAAAATCAGATGGGGTAATTTATTGTATGTATGTAATGGGGTATTTAAAAAAAAAATATTATATATATTTTATTATTTAAAAATATAATATACAGCCCGTTTGAAATTATACAAAACAAAGATCGAGGCTGACGTGTTTTTTTTTTATAAAACACAGCGCATCGCATCCCACTACAATCACGTCAGACTTGATCTAATCGTTCTGTCTTTGTTTTCTCTGTCTCTCAAAAGGGGTGTATATTATATTATATATATTTTTTAGTTTTTTGGTTTAAATAAACCTGGGCCTAAAGGGAAAAGTATTATTTTGTTGACAGCACTATTGATATTTTTTTAATTAGCTGATAAAAGTTGGTACATAGGTGTTGGGACTTCTTGCAGGCAGATTTTTTTAATATTAAATTTGGTTTTAGGGAGTCGCAGTGTACCAAATTTTATCAGGTTAATTAAAAAAATGTAAATATGGGTGGTCCTATGGGTTATATGGATAAAGACAGAATTTAAAAAAGAATAAATTCATTTTGAGCGAGACGGAAAACCCCCAGGGTCTAATTCTTATCGGGTTATTTAAAAAATATAAAAAAGGGGGTTGCACCCCCTTAAGGGTTAGATACTTTTAAATATAAAATTTGTTTCTAGGGAGTCTAAAAACCCACAGATACCAATTTTTACTAATATTAAACGAAAATATATGATTTCTTTAATTTTCCCCTATAAAAACTTTTTTTTCGTGACGAATTTGGATTCCTCATCAAAAATTATGTTAGAAAACATGTAAATAAAGTTGGGCATAAAAAAAGTTGAAATTTGTAAACTAGTGATATCCAAAGTTTTAGGTAAAATTCGGGTTGAGGTACGGGGGTAAAATGGGGTAATTTTTTTTTTTCAAAACAATTTTTTTTAAAGTATTATTATAAGATATATACTGGAATGCGTAGCATTACATATCTTCACAGCTTGTTTATTAATATATTTTTATACATATATTAACCTAAATTTATGTTAATCTTAACCTAACATCCTACATTACCTCGTACCAGTGGCGGACTGGCCGTAAGGCAGGGTCGTCAAAAGCCGACCGGGCCCCAGTACTAAACAGGCCCTCACACGGCCATTTGGTCTATTTTGGCTATACCGGGCCCTCGATTTTCCAATTTTTTATGGGTTTTGAGCCGTTTAGGGGCCTTTTTTAATATTTTTCCGACTGTGCCGTAAGAAGCCAGTCCGCGTCTGCCTCGTACATTACCCTACAGTACTTTACATTAAGTGGACATTACTTACATTACCGACATTATTTCAACAGTATTCTACAGTACTACATTTTTAGACATTATTTACATTATTTCGACATTACCTTACAGTACTACATTTATCTTACATTATTTACATTATTCGTACAATATTGTAAATAATGTACATTATTTACAATACATGTACAAAAATAGGTCAGTGAAACGCCCCTCGTGTCGACGCTATTCCCAGCACATAATAACTATTAGATATCCAGGGAATATACTTTCTGGATATAGAGTATATCCATTAGATAGCCTGGATAGCCATTAGATATCCCATGGACATCCAAATGTCCGCCTATAGCCAGGATATCCACTGGATATCCACGTATCCACTGGACATCTATATTTTTAACCTCGCTAAAGTATATCCATTGGATATCCATTAGAGATCCATCATGGATATCCAGGATGTCCATGGATATCCATGATGGGTATCTAGTGGATATACTTTAGGGAGGTCTCATGGATATCCAGTGGATATCCTGGATATAGGCGGACATTTGGATGTCCATGGGATATCTAATGGCTATCCAGGCTATCCAATGGATACTACTCTATATCCAGAAAGTATATCCCCTGGATATCTAATAGTTGTTATGTGCTGTCTGGGTTATTACGTAGTGGCGTATCTATAAATGTTTAAAACAGATATTTCAAATCAGTATGTCCCAAAAAGCTACAATAACAGTCCAGTTAGTGAAATATGGCTTGGAGCATAGTAACCTAATCTATTTGTTATTTAATAATATATTTTTAAAAATTGTAAACTTTGAGAGGACCTGTTAAATGGATAAGAAAGTTCGGCCTCTGGTCATGAGGAATCCTCATCGAGGATTCTATAAATTTTCAGGAATAATTTTTTACGGTGTGGGGTGTTGAATTGAATCGGCTCGAGAACTATATTTTATCGGCCGATAACAAAGGGTTCATTTCCAAAGGGAATATAGATCACAATATCGGAACGTATAAATTGTAATAGATTTAGACAAATAGTCATAATTTTACATTAGAAAATAATCATTTTTTGGCAAACGCTGAATAATGTAACGGTCGAGTTTTTTTTTATATCTTAACACTGAAAAAGTTATTTGAAGTAGATAGAAAAAGCACCTTGACAAAACATCGGCACTAGGCATTAATTTGAAACGTTATAAAAAAAAGTTGTGTTTTCACGTGAATAGGCAACGGTTAATACATCTACATAAAAAGTTGTGTTTTCACGTGAATAGGCAACGATTAATACACCTGCATAATTTATTAAAGTTTAAAAGTCTGTATCTCCAAAACGTTATATTCTAGCAAAAAACTGTATATAGAATTTTTATAGGGCTTAAAAATAGCTTTCATTTAAAACATATTTTTTTAAAATCAAGTTATAAATGAGATATGCAAAAAAAAACTTTTTACTGCTTTAAACACCAATATCTCGAAAACATTGCATCTTAGGAAAAAATAGTTTGTAACATATTTTGACAAGTTTAAAATTATCTTTCATATAAGTGATAAATTAATAAAATACAATAATAATTGCCTTAATTATAACCAAAAAACGTTAAAAATAAGAGTTTTACCCCTTTTTTACCCCTTACCCCCAATCGTTTACCCCCAAAATCTTATCAGCTCTTCGAAATACAATAAGAAACAAAACCCCTGATCGATATCTTATCTACAAATTGAATGATCGAATTTACAGACAGACAGACATACGAAAAAATGTTTTTCACTGATTTCGACTCATATAGGTCTAAAACGTAGAGCTCTCTCTAGAGAAATGTGAAAAAAACTGGGTCAAGGATTTTGACTTTTTGGTGAAGATTTCAATACATCGGCACTCTTAGTAGCACTAAGTGCCGATGAAAAAAAAAGTAGTAATTAAATCTTGAGAAAAATAATTACACACATAATTAAAACAAGCTGTTGTTGCTTCGCCAGACATTATTTATACTCTTTAGCGTATTTTAAATAACACCTCTATATACCAGGTATTTCAAGAAGATGGTTCACCATTATGTATAATTTAGGATTTTTTAACACAGTTTTTTGGCATTTCTGATTTCGACGGAAATGAATCGAAGTTTCAATTTTTAAATGGAACCCCCTGTACATTTTTACATATCTCGATTCAGAAATCAATTCTGAGAACAACCATGTTTCACTTGTTGGATTAGCCCATTTGACCAACGGATATCCGGTTAAAATCCAACAATAACCGGTTGGCCGTTTTTTCTAAATGCTCGAAACCGGTCACAAAAAAAAACGGGTTTTTCGTAATATAAGTAATTAAAAACCGGGTACGAGTTACCATCCCTATACTAGAAATCATTTTTAAACTGCTAATCGTAGCTGTCTTCATCAAATTTTTTACTTAGAGAGATTCTGCGCCGAGTTACAGTCGGTAAAGTAAGGGCGTGTCACACATTGTTTATTTAAGAATTTATTTACACTAAATGTTTTTACATCAGTTTACAGTCAATGAAGTGTAGATCAATGTAAATAATTTAGGAACTCGTCCAGTCCCCATTGGCCTCAATGATCGCCTGACATCGTGGGTGCATACTATGACGAGATTTTCCACATATTCCTATGGCCAAGACCTCGAAATTGTCCGAGTCTCGCGACAGATCCTCTAATGCGTGCACCTTTTTCCCACGAAGCTTGTGCTTAATGGAGTTTGCGTCGGGTGACTGGGACGGTCAATCTCGATCGATGTTTTCCTTGGCCCACAAGAGTCATTTTTCTCTCTTTTTCACTCAACAAAGGTTTCTTTATTGCACTTCGCCACTTCAAACTGTGAGCCCGAATTGTTTATTGCAAAATATCGAAACCTTCCTGCTTTAGTATTTTCGCCTCTTGTCGCAGGGTTAGTTGAGGATTCTGAGAAAATATGTGTAAAATTATTAGCCGATACTTTTCCTGTTGAGCCACGATCTAGTAAGTTGTCAACATTTTCCGTCTCTGAGTATCATTTCACTCACTTATTGACGAATGTCTCCGACTTGCCCATATACTTCGCAGCCGATGTAGGCGTAATTTTTGGACCTTTCGGATGCGAATAGAGGAAGATAGCCTCGAACCGTGACGGGTACGCTGCACTCATGTTTTAAAACGTTTTAGTTCACCAAAAATGAGCTTCAGAAATAGTCTCTATGTACAAAGCATTGGGCTTCAGGAAGTAAACTATATCCTCGAAAAAAAAAGTAGGGCTCTCTCTTACCGACTACGCGTTATAGGTGACACGCTCTTACTTGACCGACTGTAACTCTTCTATCCGAAATCTGCGAAGAGTAATATAATTATTATATTTTAAGCAATTAAATAATTGAGGTAGTTTTTACTTGCGGTTGGATTAAATTAAAAACCTCCCCCCTTTATTAAATTGTAAGCTAGGTGGGATTATTGCTGACATCTCGGCGGAAAATTGAATGGTAAACCGCATATTTATGCAAGGTCCTAAGAACAGGAAAATTTATATATAGTCACTCAGACACAACTAGCATAATATTTGTACTGCACTTTGGTCTATTCCTGGAAAATATCCGCATAGAATCCGTAAAGAATAACATCGCAATTTCTATACGATTCACCCAGTAAAGCACTCAATGTGAACTGAAATGGTTTGCGTCGAGATACGTATACTATTTTTCCTACGACATGACACCTAAATATCCAAAAAAACATTATTGTCAAATTAAAGTCGCAAGCAAGTTGCAAAACAACTTTACACTATGATATTTCAAGAACGCTTTGATCCAGAGACTTGAAATTTGAAAAAAATATTTTCTATGTAGTGTAAAGTTGTTTTGCAACCTGCTTGCGACTTTAATTTGACTATACATTACATTACATTACATTACATGTTTGTTTAACCTCGTACTATTCTACTTAATCAAGCATCCCCTAAGTCCCGGACTTGTGTGGGCTAGACTTTTGAACCAGTTTTTATAGGGGGCGTCCACTTCACTTATTGCCTTCGCCAAATTTTAACTATTAATTAACTGAAAAAGGAAATCGTTGCCAGTGAGAATCGAACTCACGCTAGCTTGGCTAGTTGGATTGTCGTGTAGACGCGGTAGCCAGCTAACCAAACCCTCCCATAAACCAAACCCTCCCATGAAACGCTAAAATTATCTTAAAATTTGTTTTTCAATTTGAGGTTATGTGTTTGACGTTTAGTAATTTTGTGAGAGCAGATATGTAAAGTGTATTTTTATAGTTATTTTAAATCCAATGTACATAGGTGTCTCAAATTCTTTCTTCCTACCTGCAAAGCATCTCCAGTTCTACTGTTTGGGACCTACCTGAGAATAACTTAAACTTAACTGACACAAAATCAAACACATAACATACATATTTATAAATATATTATATGAATTTTACCTGTTTTTAGATCTTTAGATATTGTGGATAGGGACTGTCCATATATTACGTAACGCGCTTAGGGGGGGGGGGGTCAGAGAAATTGTTACAGTTTGTTACAGGGGGGAGGAGGGGTCTAGGTAAACGTTACGTAACGGAATTTAATAAATTTAATGTTTATTTCCTAAGCTTGGCCGATGTATTTTTATTTCAACATAAATTACTATTTAGTGGCCCATAATTCCCTTTTTCACACAAAAATTGACGAAACTATGCATATTTAAATAATATTGTAATCAGTAAAAAAACTGTTGACATTGATTTTAAAAAAATCTTACGGTCCTGTTCTTGCGTGATCTTGCCGATGAATCATCGGCGATGATACATTTTCGCGCGGAATGTGTACTCACAGAACACCAATGTGTGTACTATTTTGTGTACCTGTGCATAAACAATATACGTTATGTGACACTCAGTGTAAAAAGAGGTACCTAGTATTTTTTCCCTGTGTGATATTGATTATGAATATTTTTTTAAAGTTTGAGTGATTTTTTCGTGTAAATTTTTTTAAGGTTATGTTATACTATATTTTAGGTTCATGTTTATTTTGTCGAGAAAAACGAATCAAAAGAAATTTACAGTTAAATTTATTACGAAACAAAAATTTTATATTCTTACGCTTTACACAGGGAGGGGGGGGGGGGTGTTGGTAAATGTGACAGTTTGTTACACAGGGGGAGGTGGGTCAATTTTTTTTGAAAAATTGCGTTACGTAATATATGGACAGCCCCATACAGAACACGAAAATTTT